>OZ038486.1:40855492-40875492 GCA_964036315.1 Acanthosepion esculentum | reverse complement strand
CGTTGTTTGCTGAGCTTTAAAGATAATAATGAGAAGGATTAATGAGAGAAATACCAATGAATCAAATCAATAAAACAGAATCAAATATTACCAGTCGAACAGTTCGGTCTAATACTCTTCTATGGCATGAACTCAAAATGCCCTGCATACAGTTCTTTCGATATATTTCTATGTACGATGTGATAATATATGACAAAAATGAAGATCATCTGAACTCACTTTACCAATCGTCTTGATATATTTCTATGTGCGGTGTGACAGAATATAACAAAAATGAAGATCATCCTTACAAGGCATGAACTCAAATTACTTTATATACTGTTCTTTTTATATATATATATTTCTATGTACAGTGTGATATATGATAAAAATGTAAATAATCTATATAAAGCATGAACTCAACTTACCTTACAATACCTTAGAAACAATCGTTTTGATCTATTTCTATGTGCAGTGTAACAAATATATGACAAAAATGAAGATCATCTTTATAAGGCATGAACTGGAGTTACCTTGCAAACAGTCGTTTTGATCTACTTCTATGTGCAGTGTAACAAAATATAACAAAAATGAAGATCGTCTTCATAAGGCATGAACTGGAGTTACTTTGCAAACAATTGTTTTGATATACGTCTATGTACGGTGTATAACAGAATATGACAAAATTGAAGATCATCCAATACAAATCTCTCGCGAGCATGGAAAGAAACGTCAAACCAGATATCGAACTCATTACTGTTCTATATTTCATACCATTACCAGAGTTCTATGTTTGAAATCAAGTAAAATGCAGATTTCAAATGCTGATTTTCTAGAGAGATAAACTCTCACCACTAGGAAATCTGGTGCAACACTATATTCTTACTTTAAGTTACCCACATTTGACGTTTCGCCATACTGAAAAAAAAAAGGTTTAAAATATCAAAGAACAGCTAACTCAGTATTTTCTCAATCGAGGGTTCTTGTACTCCCTGTGGGTGCTAAAAATCTTTTGTTTGTCACGACAGTGGTGCTGGACTAACAAAATACTAATCAAGCCCGTAAGTATAAGATCCTAACACGAGATGCGATTACCATACTTTTTATGGTGAGTCGCTGTTTATTTTATTACAGTGGTTCAAAGTTTTTTTTCATAGTTACCGCTCCCTTGTCACCCAGGTCACATCCTTAGTGTCCGCCTCCCGTACCTCTATGAAGACAATTCTTTCTTGGTATTATTATATATACAGTAAATTAAAAAAAATATCAACTGTTCTAGAGCTGTAAATACACATATTTATTACGTTTTTCTTAGATGCTATTAAATAAGATGTCTCTAAACGAACATCAGTGGCTAAATCGCTATTCCTACAAACCTAGAGCGTTGTCTCCCGCAGACGTCGACTGTCTGATCTGCCAGGGGAGCGTCCGGTTGAACTAAAATCACCATGATACAAACAAGCGTTTGAACTTCTCACTCTTGGTAGCAAAAAGAAAAAAATGCATTCGTGTAATAATAATAATAATAATAATAATAATAATAATGCACATTTTATTCATAAGTGTTTCTTAAGTGTGGCATAGATTTTTTTAGATTTTGTAAAAAAAAGAAGGAAAAAAAAGATGATAGGGGTTAAGGAGATTTCAGGAGATGGGGGCATTAGAATAAACAGACAGGTTGGAATAAACAAATTGAAAAAATGTCGAAAATAAAATAAACGGGAGATCTGGAATAACAGTGCGATGATTGGAATAAAAATAAAAATTTAAATAGCCGAGCACGCCGGTCTATTCCGGATGCGAGAGAAATATGTAACTCGAAATGGATACGAAAAGAAATAATACAAGATAAAATTATGTTAATAATTACAGAAAGAATGAATATTTGCACTAAAATGTCGGGAAACTCCAGTATCTATATATTCAGTTTCATTTCTATTGGGGAATTAGTATAATATAAATTTCCTTCCACTATTCCGCTTCCATTAACGAAGTTTTGTGTCGTAAGAAGCTAACCTTAGTAAAAAAAAAAAAAAAAAAAAAGAGGGCGGTGATTATTGAATTACTAATATTGTTTACAAATACTACTCAACTAGGATTTCATTTCTTTCTGTCTTTCTTTCCCTTAGACTCATAAAAGGTGGCGATATTAGAATAATTCAACATATCGATCAACCTTAAAACTATCAATTAATCAATACGACCATAATGAATAAATCTTCAGAGAATTGGTGTTATTTGAAAAATCAAAGTTGCCCACGCTGATTTATTCTTATTTCAAGTCAGAGCGGAGGTTTTCTCAATCCTCATTATTCCAGTTCCTATTGGTCACTAGTTTGCTCCATAGAGGAGAACATGACCAAGAACTATATGTATTTCATACCTTGTAGTTGTGAAAAAGAACACAAAACCGCCCCCTAAAACTGTGGAGGATAATCGAAGGGTCGTAATTAGGGGCGAGACGATGAAATCAAGCATGGTTGAGCCTGTATGGAGTGAAAAAGGTGTTCACTAACTCTTGTGGAATGAAATAAAAATAGGAGATAGAGAATATTAGAATGTCAGACATCTGAGGGAATCTACGTATATACTAAGCTATTAGGACCTTCTCGCCTTGCATGGGAGCCATTAATAGATAGAGACATGACAGTAAGGATCAACAACAGCAGCAGTAAGAAAAGAGAAGTCGCAGTGAATGCAGGAAAGCATAGCAGTAAAAGCAACAACAGCGTCAGTAGCAAGTAGAATAGGAGAACATTAGTATTAAGGCACTCATTTCTAGATTCAGGATTGTCCCACAGAATAATAGCGTAGTGGATAAAGCAATTAAAGTGTTGATATCTCATCGTCAGTTCTAAATGCTTAAATAATATGGTAAGTTTTTCAATCTGAATAGAAGGATTAATTGAGCCATATATAGTCAGATAAATCTGAGTACAGACAATGCTCTTTTTGAACTATAGTACGAATGAAAGAATTACACACATTGTAGAAATATACAAATGAGCTAAGATAAATAAGATAGAGTGTGGACATTAGAATCAACACAGCATGATGACCTTAATGCGAGATTATGATCAAATGCAACCACCAAATGCAGGCCACTGATAGGTTAAGAGAAATAAGGGAAGTAGGAGACCGGCTCTTTCCAGTTCTTTGTTGGAGACCTATTATATCTATGATCGCTTATTTATTTATATAATTATTTATTATTTATTACGTTTTCCTTTGATTCGTTTATATATAGAAATGAATAAAATTATAAAGATTCAATTAAAATTCTGCTTGCCCTTCCCTTTGTTAGTTCGCACGACCGTTACGCCCTGCCAATACCTCATAAATAATGGACTGTTCCATTTTGACCGCGTGAAAACACGGAAATTACATATCAGAGAAGCTATTTCATTTCAGTGAGAAAATGAAAGAAAAAATATTTAACAATCTGTTTCAGTGAAATGGGAAAAGTTGTGAATTTCAAATCTTTTCATCTGTACCCCCTTACTTCTTAAAATATCAACCGGCATTCATATTTATGATCGTTATTGCAATGTTTTGTTAAAATTGTTAAGCTCAAATATTCAACGATGCAATAGGGGAATTTCTACGGATATTTTATTGCAGTACTCGCTATGAGCTTATCCAATCATTAACTTAAGAATTAAGAAAGTTTAAATAGAAAAACCGTGAACTTTTCACGGGTTTTTCTAGTTAATACTTGCAGTATAAACCGTCTTTGACCAGGTGTTTCATCACTGGGATTTTTTGCTGTTCAGTTGGAGCAGTTTAAGTTTAAAGTCAGCCCACCCGAAAATCAATATTAGTAACATTTGGGTGCAACTGAGGCACATCACCAAATGGGAGGTTAACAATTTGAATACGGGGTGGCACTAAATTATTCTCAATCTTGTTTCAGCCTCACGCGCAGTAGCAGTTGAAAAGGCGTGTCTCCTCAGCCGTTGAGTCCTTTGATCATCATTTTCAGCCCGACGCGCAGAAGCGTTCAGTTATGCTCTTCTGGAAAGCCGGTGGCTACGTTGATCTTCGAATTCAGTGGTTCTAATTGAAGCATTCCGAGAGGCGTTTTGAGACAGGCGAACTGAACGTTCTAAAGACTATTTGTTATCTCTTATTCGCATGGCGGACCTCGCGACAGCGGTTTTGCGACCGAGGCAAGTTCTTTTCTTTGATGGCATGTCTGAGGCAAGTATGAATGGAATGTGTGGGCAAATACCAAAAGAGAACGCTGTAAAGCTACAGGAATCACTAAGCTCGAATAACTTTAGGAAAGTTTGGAAAAATAAATGCTTATTACTACGGTGAATGAAATGCAAAAACTGACAGGACAATAAAAATAAATAAATTGGGAACGGCTATAATCGACAATGAAAGCAACGCTTTAAAACTGTAGTAGTCGGCTTTATGCAACGGAAAAGGTAACCTCACTTGAGAGAGATTGAATACTTGGTCAAGAGAAGAGGAGTGTGTAAGTAGGGCTCGATGTACAGAAGTAGAAACGGAATTGCTGAATTAAGTGGTATCAATGAACTTAGAACTGCGTAGACACTCAGTATGACACGGCGACATTTGATTGGATGTGTAAAGGGGCTTCGTGCAACTAATGGGCAACTCAGATAGGTGTCACGTTCCGCAGGTCATGCGTATACGCGTGCATCAGCATGTGTGTCAATGCATGACACATCGCATGACACAGCGTGTGTTGCAGGTCCATACGTACACGCGTTGCTGCACACGCTAATTATTAAGGTCAGCAGTAACCGATGGGCAACGTGTGGAGGTGTGAATCACGCCCACACAGCATGAGCTAGGATTGGAAGGTTATGTATGAAAAAGTAAATTAAATCTTTGATTTTTTGTGCAAAGTGTATAAAATCAGTTTTTTCGACTTTTCACCTTCATGTTTGTAATTTTTTTCCAGCCAATTTGGACTCAAAACCGGCACTGAATAATTATCTATCAAACAAAAAAAACTCATCGAAATCAGATGAAAACTGTGAAAACGCATAAACAACATCAAATCACACACACACACACACACACACACACACACACACACACACACACACACACACACACACATTTTGAGAATTATAGCTATAGATGATTGTAATAATTTAAACTATTTTTTATTAAAGTTTTTATGAAAGATATATATCCAAGAACAGATAGTAACTATTAAAACGTGGCTTATAATGGACAGGAAGTAGTGGAGAGCCATTGTCGCCAACAATTTGGACTCAAAACCGGCACTGAAGAATTATTTATCAAACAAGAAAAATTTCATCGAAATCGGATGAAAACTGTGGAAACGCATAAACAACATCAGATCACACACACATACACATACACACACACACACACACATTTTGAGAATTACACATATAAGATATAAATAATCATTCTAGAAACCTAATTTCCTCAAAAGTTGCTATATGCTGAGAAAGACAAAAAATCGGACCAGAGGTTGTAATAAAAGCAACAAAAGCTTCTCTAAAAATGTCATTAACAAATAAAGTCTGTTATTTATTATAAACATTTTAAAATGTCGAAGTCACTTCAGTCAAAGCTGAGATATCATAAAATGTTCTCACC
The DNA here is from genome assembly GCA_964036315.1 of Acanthosepion esculentum. Lineage (NCBI taxonomy): Eukaryota > Metazoa > Mollusca > Cephalopoda > Sepiida > Sepiidae > Acanthosepion > Acanthosepion esculentum. Next base: position 40,869,903 of record OZ038486.1, on the reverse strand, counting down.
TTATACTGAATTATTGAATAGATATTTACTGAACAAATCAACACTGACAACATAATTCATAGAAAAATAGATTTACGTTAACAGAAATAGTTTTTGTTCATATAATAAAAGACAAGCTTGAGAGCCCTCACTGTACAGAAATCGACTACAGAAGCATCCGAATTCTTATGATACAAAATAATATGGCCATATCCTCGTCGATGGAATAGTGCACTTTCCCGCCTTTGTCAGTGAATACCGAAGAAACACATAATCAATTTATAGACCTTAATTTCAGCCTGAGTGCGCATAAAATATATAATAGTTGGCCGCTCGTTTCCGAGTATACTTGTCTGCTAGAACGGCGATCCAATCCCTGTTGCAGACGCCTGATCAAGCACATTAGTATTTCTTCAACACCCACAGAGACAACCCGTACTTTATACTGCAGAACTATACTGAGTAGACATTAGTTACAATTTCTGGTAGAGAGCACATCATCTTGTGTGATCATCTGTTTGAACAAAGTCAGTACGCTGAAACCCTCGGTCATGATGTCTTGTGGCTTCGTGCTAGCACAACCATCAACGAACAATTCCATCCACCCAATTTCACTCACAAGGCTTGGGCCAACACGTGCGGTATCGTTTTCAGGCACTTTCTAACAGTACTGTATGCTGGGACTGCCTCTCCAGGCCGATAACAAAAAGAAGTCTCCTTCCTTACAAATCCATCATGGTGAGATTCGAACCAGGGCCCCATGATCAGAAAGTATGCGTAGACTTCTCAATGTTATTGGCCTTGCTGTTTCTTGCCTGAATTGAAAGGGCGCAATTTTAAACATCTAACGATACAAATTACTATGATAACATGATAGAAAAATCTTTCTTCTCGGATGACGTAAAAGTTATCGCCTTAAAATAAACTCAAACTGCTTCTTTTTACCTCCAACAGAACGTGTTTTATCGCATAATAGATATGATTTTGATAGAAACGTTTGTTTGTTTGTTTTTTCTTTTTTAATTAAAACAGCATTGACCAAGATCGAAAATGTATTTGTGCTTAAGTATCAATTACGTACCGGGCATCATCAAGTGAAACTATCTATTACTTAGGAAGCATCCGGTTGTTGAAGTCGAAGAGACGCAATTGTGTCGGACATTGACAGATTCAGTGATGACTATATAGTAATTAGGTTTCTTGGCATTTGATAGGACAGATGGATAATGCCACCAAGGGAATATATATATATATATATATATATATATATATATATATATATATATATATATATATATATATATATATATATTATCATAAACAAGGTGCCTCTCGGAGGGGAACTGATATTGAAAATAAATTCTACTCCCTCCTTCCAGACAAACACTTAAGATCTGAAGACGGCTAAGTTCAGACCAACCCGCTGAGGTAATTTTGGTTAACTCTGATTGTCGATTTCTTTTTCTCTCACCTATAACTTTTACGCCACTCGCACGTCAGCTGTGCGTATAACGATACGAAAATGCACCATTTATCTCTATTACGACTATGTTTAAGACTAAGTTAAACTTAGTTATGGGGTTAGATTTTATGAGTACGAAAATGTACAGATTGCTATAAGAAAAAAATAACGTGGATATTTTTAGGAAAATAAGAAGAAAATGAACATTTATTTTTAGGATCAGAAAGAGACAACAGACATTTCTGGGACACACAATGGGGAAAGAAGGTTTAGAGAATCTGATATTCACAAGGTATACTGAAGGCAAACGGGTCAGATGGAAATAGTGAGTAACTTGTCAAAAACTTGTGTTAATAGATTTCAGAACAGAGACTGGGAGGGACAGTAAGAGGACAAATATTGCTTAGAGATACAAAGTAGAGGAAGTTGTTAAAGGGACATGATCGCCCATGTCCTGAAGAGACAAGGCAATTAAAAGGAGAAAATATTCTGCTGGCTCAGAGCTGGCGGGAAAGCCACTGTTCACTTCTCATACTTATAAGTTTTGATCATACAATGCAGTGTCAGCAATTGGTGACGTTACCATGTCCATAGTTAGATGATATGAACAGACCATGATAGATAGATAGATAGATAGATAGATAGATAGATAGATAGATAGATAGATAGATAGATAGAAACTGACTAAAATATAAATTGATTTATAAAAAATATATTGATTACATATACAAAAATACATAATACAATTCATTGCGCCTCTAACAAAAATGTGTTCGACTCGTTGTGACGCAAAAAAAGCACATACCTCGTACAAACAATGATTTCCCTAATCATAAAAGATCGATTAAAAATGTAAGCACATTCAGGGAATAATGAACATAACAGTTTATACTAATTACATTTATATGTGTGCGTATGTGTGCGTATGTGTGTGTGCGTGCGTGTGTGTGCGTGTGTGTGTGCGTATGTGTGTGCGCGTGCGTGTGTTTTATTAAGTTTAGCTTACGGGTTATTTCGGAAGACTGATTGTTTTTAACAATAGTGGGGAAAACCATTCTTTCATAACAATCTTCTAGCTTTAGCAGGTCGTATCAGAGAACATGTCAGGGCACGTAACGTATACTTGCAATCATTTTCATGGAGATAACATCGACCATTTAACATCGACCTTGTCGCCACTACAACAGGTGAACATTATTGGGATTCCATGAGACCATAATCTTCGGGAAATTTTGCCCCCTACTGTTGAGTGAAGGCCACTGAACAACTCACGTTGGATCCACCCCTCTGACTGTACTTCCCCCATTAATATGACAAATGTTGATAAAAGCAGCACGCACCCTTTCAGGTGAAGCCCAGCTGGAAGTAATTTTAGGTCGGGTAATTCAGTCCACTCAGAGGGTCTCCGATCGAAGTATATACCTGTTCTCGGGTATCTAGTTGTGACTCCCAAGTCTCCTCCAAATAACAAAAAAATGCCTCTTGCCACACGGTCATGATGCTCACCCACTAATCACGCTCATGGACAAATATAAAAAATATATGTTAAAGTCAGGTAACTGACAAGTAGATCTCTGCTAGCGAACGGGATAGTTGCAGTTGGCCATCTTCATTCTCCATGAAAAATATGCACATTTTGACACCTCCAATCATTTAATATCAAAAACCATGTGAACAGGGTATTATTATTATTATTATTATTATTATTATTATTATTATTATTTGTGGTATCATCTTACCAGAGCGTAATTTTAAGTGCCTAATTACTAAGTCCCATCTGGGGTCTATGAGTAAAAGAGGCACCGTGGAAGAGATATCCATGTACATTTGGGACGTTTCGCTTAGATGGAGAGGGTTTTACGGATGATATGTGCAGTTCATTACAAAGTAAACCTTTTTTTTAGCTCTGGGATGCTGATATGTCCAGTGATTGTTATTAGATGGTTTTCGGTACCCTTCTTTATCATACCCAATACTCCTATCACAATAGGGATAATCGTAGTTTTAAGTTTCCATCTTTTTGTTACTTCGATTTGTAGGTCCTTATAATTTGCCAGTTTTTTAAATTCTTTTTTTAGAAATATTGGAATCCTGTGGGCAAGTCATTATTATTGTTGTTGTTGTTGTTGTTGTTGTTACTACTACTACTACTACTACTACTACTACTATTACTACTTCCGTATCTTCCCGTTAGACATCTGGGAATTATTGATGGAGAATAACTGACAATAAATCTTACAAAGCCTCCAGCACTTTTTTCACTTTCATCGCAAATTAATGAACGTTTTCCTTCCACAGACGATATATTATCAAGAGTGAAAAGGTGTATGATGAATTAAAAAAATATCTGAAAAATGTGATTTTTTTAAAAAAATAACATATCCCTTCAGAGCATAGACGATCATGTATCTCCACAGATTCCTTTTCAGCTGTGAATTGCCACGCATTCAGTTTTTCTTCTCTTTTATTTTAGTTGACGCGAAGAAGAGATGGATTCATGCATTTTCAAAGGGAATTTGTGCGAAAGTGAAAGTGAAACAGACTAGCCTAGAATTTGAATGCGGCTTGTCGTTTTCCCGCTCTACACCGATATCCGTTACACTACCCGCACATCCTTATGGGCTGGATACAATATTATAATGAGCCATATTCACAGCAGCAATATTTACATCTTATTGCATTTGATCACATATGAGAATCTCTTTCGTCTAAGAACATAACTGTAAAGATATATGCCGTATAGTAAATAAGGAATTGAGATATCTTGTAGGCTAACGTGCCTAGACTACCAGTGCTTTTACCTAGCCTAATTTCATAATAAATGTAAATAATTGGGTCTTTTATTTGCCATGAATTACGATAAATCTATCTTGGTAACAATGAAATACTGAATCATCGTATTTCATATGGTACACCCTAATATTACCGCATAGTTAAAAGTAAACAGAAAAACAAAAATACGTTTACGAAGCCGTTACAGAATCAATAAAATCACAATACCTTATTCAACAGCACTTCGATTGCTTGCTTTGTCCAATTATAAAATGTCCGTTTTGATTCTGCTCGTAGACACTTCACAACCAGATGAAGATGACGTACAGCGAAATGTCGTTCGACAATTTCTGAAATACCGCCACAACCAAACAGTGAACTGCTCATGTGTAAATGTTGAACCCAATGCGGTGCAAAGTTTCATGCACATGTACCAATATAAACACGATAAACACGATACACGTGGGATTAAAACAACAGCCATGCGCGCACAAATATCGATTCGATGTCTACGTGCACCAATATATATATATATATTTTATTAATGTCATATATGTGCTGGGTGAGGGAGTTAAGAGAGTTATGTATTTCTAATTGTCTTCAATGGTTGACAGGGATTGGAGACGAGGTAAAGTCCGCGATTTCAAATGCTGGCGTCCAAGGCAGAACCACCCACGTCTCTTTGATGATTAATGCAACATAAGCGTCCTTTCTCTTTATTTCCCTGTGTCATCGTGCAAGAATGAAACTCAGTAAATATCAACAGATATAATACAATCTCTGTATGTATATGATCGATTAATGATGAGGAAATCCCACCATATATATATATAGTTGTGTATTTGGGAAGCCATCCTTCTCTAAATCATATTTCGTTTGGGTATACGTTCCTCCGAAGTTATTCCTTCCGCTACCTCCCAGAATCGATGCTACCACGTCTATCCCTCTCCTCGAATACGAAAAAGATACGTTGATACTGTCTGTGAAGTGGCGTTGGAATCTGAAGGGGTGAGGTCAGTGGCGACATGGAACAATGTCGAAAGCAAAAGAAACAGAGTTAAATTTTTAATATATTTTTCTTGTATGCGAACAAGAGATCTCGTTTTTGGAACTTAGTGGGTGTAGAAATTGCGCAAATAGTTTCTTGTTCCGAGCGCTTTCGACTAAACTATGAACCATCTTCAAGGATTTGGCTTGTGCTATTATAAATGGTACGTGAGTGTTATTATAAAGAAATAAGGGGGAATTAAGAATAAGCTTCAAAACGGCCAGTTTGAAAGACATTGATGTCATTGAATCAACGAGCTTTTTACTCCGTAATATCCGAGTTCATCTGCTCAATAGTATCATATGAGATGTCGACAATCGCAAGATTGCTGTTAAGCTTGTCTTTAAACGTGAGCAATCGCCTGTCTACGCTTCTTTTTCCAGAGTGAAGCTGGATATAGGTATCTTGTCACTCATTCTGATGACATGGACACTGGACAACAACCCACTTCAGTTGCGATTGCATGAGAAAAGTTGCAATGCCTCCAACTTTTAACTTAGTAAAAAGATCAGCGTTTGATATTTTGTCTTCAATGGCGTAACCACAGATTGTCTGGAGGCACTCTTTGTGGAAAATATCAAGATGATTAATATAGTGTGAATTTATTGATTCGTTTTCTACGGCTTATCAAACCTTTGCAGGTTATTTAAAGCCAGAAAATATTTTTAGATCGTAAGAAATATTTTTTGAGATAAAAATGATTTAAGCATTACAATTTTTACTAATTAATCCATACTTGGGGGAGAAAGGTGGATTAACGTTCTGGTGTTCATGATTCTGACCCATACAAGAATGTGCTAAGAACGGCAGCTTTATATAAATGGATATTTGGGCCGAGGTTTATACATGTCTCATGTCAAAAGCGATGACGGGGTTTGCCAAATACATTGATAGCTTTGGCTATTCGATTGACTATTTTATTATTGCGTGATGCATAGAGGTTCATTTTGCTGCCCAAATTTTTAAAGGCTTTTTTTTATATACATGAAATTCTTTCTCTCAATCTTAATAAGGGAAGCTGGAAACTGGCGAACTGATTGGTTTTGCTTGGCACCTCTAATTTATTTTGGAAGTGGTGGTGAATGGGCAACTTCGTTGTGTTAATGGTCACCGAGCCATTTCGAATGATGTGGCAACGAGCGCAACATCGTCTGCAAAAAGCAGATCATGAAGGATGACTTCGCTTGAAACTGTTGATACTTAAAGTCTGCCATTTGTAGCGTCGCCATAGACATGCTTGAGTATTACAGAGAATAATAATAAGGCAAATAGAACCGGATCCATGACACAGCTACGTTTTGTGCCCCTCATGATGTCAAAAAGAATCGGAAAATTCGCTATCCGACTGGACAGCAGCTTTCAGCCCCTGGCAGAATGAGGTGATGACATTGAGCATCTTGTCAGTTATGTCAAACTTCTTGAGTGCCTTACAGAGACCATAATTATAAACATTATTGAAGGCTTTAGTTAGGTTTACAGACAATATATACAATTTATTTCTAGTTCCTCTCATAGACTTTTTCGTCAGCTTCATGAAGATAAAAGATCATTTTAATGGTGCTGTAGCCCGATCATTGTGATTCTGGATAAACATCATCAATAATATGTTGGATGATTCTGTTGAGCATGAGTCTAGCTGAAGTTTTTCAATTTATAAAAAGCGGAGAAATACCACAAGAGTTATAGCAATCACTTTAATTTTGAAATGGTTCTTGATGGAGGCATTTTTGAAATCCTGTGAAACAACCTTCTAGAGTGCCTTGAAGAGTCTTGTGCAATTTCTTGAACAACTTTTGGCAACCACACTTGTAAATTTCTTGTGGAATAGAATCCTTTCTAGTAGCTTTGCCTGCTGAGGAGGACACTTGTTTGATGGAGTCTCTTTCACTTCCTTTCTAGTAGATTCAAGATAAAACCGGGATAATTCGGGTCTCTGGAGGAAGCTATTAATTCATCATCGATAACAGAGGGAGAATTCGGTACAGTTTCAAAAATGCTCTTTCCATTGTAACAAATTGGCTTTCTTTTACGTTAAAAGTGCCTGGATGTTGGATGAGAGCACGGATGAGGCTCCATTTTCTATCGGGCCATTAAAACGGAAATTATTTATAGCTTAACCTAATATATTTACTCCTCTTTTCATTGCTTGTTTGTTTGTAGTCTTTAAGAATTGTTTACAGAATAGTTGTAATTATGATTTATTTTGACAGAAATAATGGCTGAATAAGAAAATATGTTCGATACACTTCATGTTTAAATTACGGCACAGGTGCAGCGGGCATTCGACAATTGGGCTTATGTTGATGAAGCTAGAGATATAAGCTCATTTTGGGAATTATTTGCAAACTATGAAAAGAATCAAAATTTTTAGCTCAATAACAAAGGACGAGGTCGCTGACCTTAGAAGAGATGAATTAAAGGAATGTTTAAAGAAAAATAGGACATTAGAAACAAGTGAACATAAATATTAAAAGGGGATCCCTCATTTTTTTTGTCTGGTGCATTAGAAGAGAAAGCCAGTTTTTCAGACGAAGTTGAGCAATGTTTTTGTTTCTTTTCTACCAGTTCTAACGTTGCCAATGAAGCTCAACAAACAGCTTTGGAAATGGAGCGGGAAGTTCTTATGCGTGTAACATGTGCTCTAGACTTGCCACATTCAGGATTTACTGGTATTGTTTTCGGCACTACTCGTTGTCTGATCACTGATTTCAGCAATCTGAACATATCGATAAATTCATAGAATTCCTCAAATTCGGATTTTATTAGAGGTTTTATGACAGAATCCACGTTTCAATTAAAAGGTGGCCTAAGATTATAGAAGGTCATGGAACATACTTTAATGAGTGAATAATGACGTTATAAATAAATTTATATGAATAAAACCTCTTTGGGCAAAAGCCGAGATAGAGCATATGTAAATATAAGTAGTGTGGACGAATAATTCATCACTAAATGGCGACAATCTGTTTCATGCTATAACGCAATCTTCAGATCTTCAGATTGCGTTCAAGCATGAAACAGACCTTTGCCATTCGGTATTAAACTGTTCACACTTCTTAAATATATATATATATATATATATATATATATATATGTATATATATATATATATATATATATATATATATATATATATGCGTGTTTATAGCTAGCTAGCTAGCTAGCTAGCTAGATAGATAGATAGATATAATTAAATGTTCATTGATCTTATCCTTACTGCATGTTTTGCGATTACATCCACTCATCAGGGGACTTGATTGTAAAATTGGATTTATATTCATCAATTCAAGGATAACAAACAACAAATTATTCTTAGCCGGAAGAAAATATATTTACAAATACCAATCAGAAAAATGATTAGAAACATCGAAAAAAAAAAATCAACAATGAACTTCCATTGGTTTTTAATCATATTCATATATATATATATATATATATATATATATATATATATATATATATATATATATATATATATATATATATCCCAATTGGTTAAGCATCTTACTTCGCACGACTTCCATTCAGACACACAATATGGCTTCTGTTTCGCCTGATCTACCGCCGATGTGTTAACACATGCAAATATAACTACTTTAATCTATCTAATTAGCATGAAACAGACTATCCCCTCTCGATGTTGACTTTAATTTCCACTTTTATATTTACATACGCTCGACCCCTGATATTGAGCACTTTAACACATAAATATAGCATACCTTAAAACTATACTTCATCATATATATATATATATATATATATATATATATATATATATATATATATATATATATATATATATACAATTTAGTGCAATTCGCGCAAATATAGATGAACATAAAATAAATAAACAAAATAATATTAGCATAAGATGAATTTTAGTAGATAACACCAAAATGTTATATAGGATACAGTGCAAAGAAAAACTAAAAATTGTGGGGGCTGTTGTAATACAAGAGAAGCAGCCAACATTAAATAAGGTATCTTTCCCCACAGGGGATCGTATATTGAAGTGTGTATAAAAATATATGCATATCACTTCAAACGTCATTATAGCGGATATTCGCATTTGAAATAGACGCCGTATTTTTATTTTAAACTGTTGGTATGACGTCTATCGGCCTGCACATTCGAGAAATCAGAATAAAGGATATGTGCTCTTCGACAAGGATCGAACCTTTGTAAGGGAAACCACCGTTTGATCCGGCGTGTTTTACCACTCGGCGACAGAGAGTATCACAAACCAGGTTCTATTTTTCTCTTTTCATTACATATATATATATATATGTGTGTGTGTGTGTGTGTGTGTGTGTGTGCGTGCGTGCGTGCGTGCGGGTGTACATATATGCATATGTTAATATCTATATTAGATATTTTAATAGAAAAAATAAACAATATATATATAATAAAGAATGAAATGAAATAAATTTAAATTTTGTTTTTTTCATTAGCGTTTGTTCTGAAGAGCTTAAATATGAGATTTGAAAATTAAAAGTATTAATTAATAATTAAAATTATTAATTAATTAATTTCAATAGATTTATCGGAACTCTGAAGCTGACGAGCAAACTGACGCAAACTCATCAAGTTGATCAATAAGATAAGTCCATTAAATTTTTATCAACTTATATCAGGTATCAATGGATTTCTTATCAATATTATTTCCTCCGAATCCAAAACTCCAAACGTTATTTTTGTAGACACTCATGTTTGAGTCGACGTCTTGTTTTTATAAACAGTGTAGATTATGTCTGCGCATTCTCGAATGGGTAGGTAAAAAAGGGCGTTTACTCAAACATGGTTATCCGCAAAATAACCTTTGGAAAAGTAGGATATATATATATACATATATATATATATATATATATATATATATATATATATATTATAAATTAACTGATTTAAAATATCGTTTTTTCGCTACACAGTAATAACATTTTTCAAAAATGGAAGCTAAAAGCTTCGATTTTAATTTTGTAATTAAATTAAAAACATTAGTTCCATTTCATCCTCAAGCGAATTTTGGAGTAACTTATTTTAAAATTTACTGAGTTTTAAAGGCACGGCAAAGATTCATAATTCACTGTTTACAAGGATACCGAGAAATCCACTCATCCAGACAAGGGGTGGTAGCGTGTTCATTTTCATTAACTTTTGTTGTATCAGTTATTAGTTACGTTCGAAAAAGGGGTTATGTTTAGGTAGAGTAGTGATGTATTTTTCAACGAATTCTGACATCCGTTAAATGCATGTCGTCTGGGTTTTTTTTTAATTTTATTGTTAACGGCAAAAAATTCTTACGGCATTTTTTCTATTTGTATACTTAAAGATTTTGGGGGGATGTTTAGGTTAGAATACGTTTTATTTAACTACAATTTAAAAATATTTTCACTTTTAATTTTTAATAGACTATATTTCTTTTTAAAACAAGTAAATGTATTAGAATTACTTATTTATATACATACATACATATATATATATATATATATATATATATATATATATATATATATATATATATATATATGTATGTATGTTTGTATGTATGTATGTATGTATATATCTTTTCACCCCAAGCAAGGCGGGAGTACCACTAGCACGCTAGAGGTTTAGCGCAGTAGGCATCGCGCCAGTCTCATAATCATATATATATATATATATATATATATATATATATATATATATATATATATATATATATATATATATATGCTAAGCCCCCACCTTATCGGTTTACTCACCACGTCACCGACACTAAACAAAATAAAATACCGTGATTTATAATACCATGATAAGCAAAGGAAATTGGATTATAAATAATCTTCCCACCAAATAAAATCTCCCCTCCCTTTAAGCTCTCGTCGAAATACAATTGCTTGAATGTAAAAGGAGTGCCAGTACCAGGAAGCGTAAAGCAAATATCTACTAATTACATCATCAACATAAATTTAAGGAGCGTTCGGAAGTTGGAAACTGTTTCTGTAGGTTCGAATAGTGGCAAATGTTTAGTGGCTTCAGCCCACTAATCGTTGTCAAACTGTAATCAATCAATGTAAACAAGTTGTCCCAGGTCTTAGCACTTTACCCGGTGCTTCCCAACCATAGAAAACGTAGTCACTTATACCAAGGCTTCCTTTTTCACGAAATACAAAATTCCCAAAAATATTTTAATGGAGGATAATGAATCCTAGATGAGTTCATCAGATCCAGCAAAGGATAGGAAATAAAATACCGGTGTCTGAACATTTTTTTCTATCAGATCGGTGTAATCCTCGTGTGAAGTTTTATCACAAAGAGCCTAATCGGCATGATATCACATCAAATCGCCAAAATCAATCGATTTTGTGTTAAGGAGGAAATAAATTTGATTACCTTTATATGTTAAGAAAAATGTGAGAAATTTCCAAACGTCATTGCCTTAAAATGATACCAGCAAACAATATTGTTCTTCTGTCATTACTTGCCGGTAGTTTAATTACTAGGTCATTCGCAATAGGTCGAAGGGTATAAAAGTAGTGAACTAAAATTAACTTTTGGCTTAATGTAAGACACTAACAATAACCGTCAGATATTTTAAACATGGATAATATATAATAACTGGTTGCTTATTACCAAGTACCAAATCTGCTAATGCCTGTTTCAGACGCCCGCTCAGTCACGTTTATGTTTCTTCAATACCCAGAGAGCCAACCTGTGGCTTATACTGCTACTATATTACGAATACATTAGTTACAATTTCTAAGAGAGAACATAATCTGGCGTGCTCAACAATTTGAACAAGGCCAGTATGCTTGAAACCTCTGACACAGGGACTTGTGACATTGTGTAAGGACAACCATCGGCAGATTCTGAACAGTTTTCTTTATCCTCAGAAGTTCTCCCACAAGGCTTGGGCCAAATCGTTTTCAGGTACTTCCCTACAGTGCTGCAAGCTGGGATCGCCTCTTCGGCTTGTTACCTTCTTGACAAATCGATCATGGTGAGATTCGAACCCGGGTCTCATTGTCAGAAAGTTACGCGTTCATATTTTAAACCACTCCTATTTAAATATATTGTGTAGAAAGACAGTAGAGCTTCGATACGCTAAAGTGTTAAACATGGACCCTTCCATTGCCTATGAAAAAAGTCGCAAGCTAGAGACACAAGTGAGTCGCGCAGCAACCCGTAAATTGTGTTGCACCAACTACGATATTCGCTGGTATTGTAATATTAATCCACGTAGATTAAACAGTTCTTTCACTAATCTCGTTCTCCAGTGTTTTCCTTTGGAATATCATTAACCCGAATTACGAGCTGATATGAACATTATAACAAAATATCATTTACAAGAAGTATTATTTAATATTGGCACTGAAATCTGGGAACAAAGTAGGCTTTCTGATTGATTGATTGAATTGTTTTTTACAGCTTATCAACCCATTGTAGGTTAGATTAATGTAGGAACTTAAGATCTTCATTCATGTCCATTACCTGTGTTTAGTGAAATGCATCATTATACGAGACAACATCGACAGACAAACATATTAAATACCTACATATTATATTCTCCTTTGAAGTTTTAAACTTGTAAAACCGAAGGAAAACAGACTAGAGAAACAAATGATGACCCAGTGTCTGTTTTGGAGAAAAGAAAAAACATTCTAATTCAATTCTGATTGAAAATCAAATGTACTTTATGCGTCTGTGATTGATTGTTTTTTACGGTTTATCAACTGTTTGCAGGTTATTTAAAGCCAGAAAATATATTTAGACTGTCAGAATTTTTATCTCTTACCGATAGGGGATCTTCTAATGTTTAATGAATTGTTGCAGACTAGATTCATCTGAAAACATAATTTTGTCCTAGTCTTCAGCTGTCCAGATTTCATGTTGCTTTGCAAATGCCAGACGATTGGATTTCATAGCTGCAGTTAGCCGTGGTTCACGAGCCGGTTTGAATAATTTCAGACTAAATTCAAATCTCATACGGCCTGAAACTGTCGTAGGACCGACATCTGGAAGGAGAACAGCACGTATCTTAGTACAATAATTTATTGGAGACCGTGAAGCAATACGCTTCAACAAATGACCAACTCTAGCACTGGTTTTCATTGGAAGTCAACTTTTCTACTTGTCGCTTATTATTTACTTTATTTTAATTTTTGGAATAACAGTGTTCACAGCTGTTTTCCCATAACCTACTTTTATACTAATTTGACATTCAGAATAGCCTTCATCGCTCAGAACCATAATCTGGACCTTTCGTGTTGGTGAAAGTGAGGATTTTTTGCCCATAATCTAAGCATAATTCACTACACAAATACTATCACAATCGGTGCTAATTTTACAATGACAAAAACATTGATAAATTTCTTTAAACCAGAATCAGGTGGGAATAATATCTGAAGCTATAACAAAAAATATATATATATATATATATATATATATATATATATATATATATATATATATATATATATAGCATAATGAGAAGCCACGTATACTTTCTTGATATGTATATAATATGGATAAAACAACTGAAAAGTTGCAAATTAAAATTAAAAAATTGGGTGTTTTTTTGTGACAGTATTTATTTATTTAAAAAAAAACATAAATAAATACTTTCACAAAAAAACACACAATTTTTTTATTTTAATTTGCAACTTTTCAGTTGTTTATCCATATTATATATATATATATATATATATATATATATATATATATATATATATATATATATATATATACAAACCTCTTATCTACGGACCCCCGATCAACGGACTTCGGATGCAACGGACAAAATCTCTTTTGATAAAAAAAAAAGTTATGCAGGAAAAACTTCCAAATCGTCGGCGATGTATTTAAAAAATTATGGGCTTAGCGGAACGAGTCGCATTAGTTCTCAAAGTGACCGCTTGGTGGCAGTGACGGGCCTTTCAATTGTAAACAAAGATTGGTGTGTAGTATATAAAGTACGGTACATTAGCGCGTGTGTGAGAAAGTAGCTGTGAGAAATCTATTATTTTTGTTATTTTGATTAATATATCTATTAAGTATATATTTATCTATTCCATATATACATGTTTATAATATTTACGTTATGATCATAATTACTGGTAGTTACTATAATGGTTTTATAACTCAAAAATAATCCCTTCCCATCTACGGACA
>OZ038486.1:40837992-40850492 GCA_964036315.1 Acanthosepion esculentum | reverse complement strand
CTGTAGAGAAAACACTGGAAACAAAAAATTGCATCAAGAATGGTTTATATCTCATGAGAACATGGATTGAGTATATGGTAGTTCGATGAGACCCAGTTTTTGCTACTGTTCCATGTGCAGACGTTCTACTCATAGCGGATGGACGAATCCATGTTTCAATAATAGGTGTAGAAAAGGTTAGTCAGTCTCTGTACATAACGGAGACTCAGATGCAACAGAGCAATGTATAGGGAGCTAGTCAGGAACTCAGCTGCGCAGCGACCTTACAACCACACCCGTCTATGGGACTGATGATGATGATGATGATGATGATGATGATGATGATGATGATGATACAACCCAAGAGGTAAACCTTCAGAAAAATAAGGGCGAATCAATCAGCTATAATATATAATTTACAAAACTAAGGAAAATCCCTAAAGCTCGAAAAATGCGTTTCATATAAACTTAACAAAACGGACATCAGCCAGTGTTTAAACATTTGTCTTTCCCTTCCAGCTCAACATACAAAAAAGTTTTTTTTATCAACACAAGAGATAAAAAAAAATATTGTTAGAAACAAATAGCGTGCAGAACTGCTATGTAAGATCTAATTTCCTACATGACACTGAATGCTGTACAATTTCTTCACGGATGAATAAGAATGCATGGAGATCGTAACATTAGAGCAACGCGGATGTCTGAAGAAAAATAAGAACGATAAGGATCTTATAATTACAATCAGAAAGAGAGGGTTGAAATTCTGGGACACATAATGAGAAAAGGTTTGAAAATTCTAACACTCTCAAGACAGATTGAAGGCAAGAGAAGAAAAGGGGAAACGTCAATCTAACGAGTTCGTGTGAATAAATAACAGAACAAGAACAAAGAGTCAAAAGTTACTTAGAGCAACGAAAGAGAGGAAGTTATGGAGAGCCATGGCCGACATGAAGGTACACGGCGCAAAAAAGAAGCTGAAATATATTTAGCAAGAGATTCCTAAACAGGAAAAGTTGTTGTCCAAGACAGCCTTCACATCCCAACAAAAATTTACGAGATGAAAAACAGTCGTTCGTTAACTAATTAATAAGTTATTTACATTGTTTACATTCGGACTAATGTCCTCATTGTTGTTGTTATCGTCATAACGTTTCAACCGTTGCTGCCTTCGGCCTTCTTCAGGTGTCTGTCGATCTTAGTAACCTTCAGAGAATTTCAAAATGAGCCTTTATTTAATCTACGGAGGTAAATCGTTCTTATGCCGCTGTCCATCATGTCTAATGATATCTCTGTTTCCATTAAGTCTATGTCTGCATTACACGGTTCAGGGTTTGAACTCACAATTACAATGTCACCAAAATTCATGAACCAACATTTTAATTCCCCAGGTATTCCATTAGTTGCTCGTTTATCTATACATCACCATCTTTCTACATATTTATTATACATGAATCTAACTAATCTATCTAATCTCTGCTTTTTTCATTTCTATTCTCGATTACCCACGAAGCCTTAATATAGGTAAAACATGTTAGATTGAGACACATTTCCTACTTGATCTATATATATATATATATATATATATATATATATATATATATATATATATATATATATATATATATGAATATAAACATATATATATATATATATATATATGAATATATGTGTGTGTGTGTGTGTGTGTGTGTGCGTGCGTGTATGTTTCTCTGTGTGAGTAGTTTCTTTCTTTTTATTTTGTTATACATATTTCTTTTCTTCCGTTCTCATAGGGCGACGAGTTTCTGGGGTATTTTTTCGATCGAGTCTCTGCTTTTTATGGTTCTTTGTGCAGCAAATTTTAAGTTCAACATGATTGTTTTTTTGTTACTTTGATCTCGAGATAATTTGTGTGCTCAGCAACACGCTATAGAAAGAAAACAAATAATGACGTCACATTGCCCACCAATCTGCGAGTGAAAGAAAGAAATAAAGAACCAGAAGATTAAGAAAGAAAAAAAGAACGAAAGAAAGAAAGAATGAAAGAAAGAAAGAAAGAAAGAAAGAAAGAAAGAAGCAGAGGACTAAGAAAGAAAGAACTAGACGACTAAGAAAGAATGAATAAATGAAAGAAAGACCCAGACAACGAAGTAAGAAAGAAAGAAGAAAAAAAAAGAAAAAAAGAAAGAAGGAGGGAACGAAAGAAAGAACCAGAGGACGAAGAAAGAAAGAAATAAAGAAAGAAATAATTGTATTTTTCTTTTACTCCCATTGACCAAAGCTCTTTTTATTTCAAAATATTGCCTCGATATGGGGTAGAATTTGACACATATCTTTCCATGGAAACAAAGAGTGGGAGAGATAAAAAATAAAATGATTAAATAAGCAGGTTGGTATGCGAAGTGTGCTCTCTCTTGCTTGAACTTTGCTCAGTCTGCATACCAAGAAAATTTTATAAGAGATAATATCACGACCAGCCTCTCTTCACCTCGAGATTATTAATAGCCGGGCTTGTTTAATAACCCTTTTCTACGTTTTACTATTTACTGTTAAGAATATTATTTGGCAAAAATTCTCCAAAAGTTAGACTTTAGCATCATATAATTTAGATAATTTTGTATTACATTTTTTGATGATTAATTGTAAATATAATTTAATTATTTCGAACTATTGTCCGAATGTTAGATGTTCAGGATGTTGATGTAGTGGACATAGGATTTGGTTGAACATGTGTTACTCTCATCTAGTGGCCACGAGTCCAGTCACTGGATAAGGTAGTGAAACTCTAGTTCAGCAGATACGAACAATAAGTGGTATTACAGGAACAAAATAACACAATGATCAACAGATATATCATATAAGCCGAAAGATGATTGCTAGAAGGTACAAGACCGAAATATATATTATATAATAAATAAAAACAATATATATGATATAATATATAATAACAAAAAAATATTCGCTATACAATCCAACATTGAATACAGCGACCAAATGCGTACGTATGTGCGCAACGACACATATATGCGCATATATGCCCAGTCCCTCATTGTTCGCATATGTTTATGTTTGTGTGAGCTCCGATGAATGAGCGTGCTCGCGTGCGTGCGTGCGTGTGTGTGTGTGTGTGTGTGTGTGTGCGCGCGCGCGTGCGTGTGTGTGTGTGTGTGTTTGCGTACGTCAATGAGTGTAGTGCGTGTATGTATGTTTGCGTAAGTATGAGTGGCGTTCCAACGACAGTTTTTCCTCCCACTTCCATAAAAACACCGATATACGCAACCATATATAAATCCAAAATTTAAAAATTAATCAGTTTGTCTGACGATCGCAAATAGCGTGAAACCCAGGGTCACAAACTCATATCAATCCAACTAAGTATGTTAGCTCTATCACTGATATTGAGCGCTTTCCAATAAGTACTGCGCGTATATAATATATAAATAATATATATAAAAAGTTGCATATATATATATATATATATATATATTTAAAGACATTTATATTATGTTTAACGTTCTTTTTATAGATACAAGTATTTAAGCAAATGCTCTGTTTTATAATAAACAGTATTAAATAACATTTTTAATACTGTTTATTATAAAACAGAGCATTTGCTTAAATACTTGTATCTATAAAAAGAACGTTAAACATAATATAAATGTCTTTAAATAAATTGTCGGACTATGTCCAATTCTAAAATATATATATATATATATATATACAGATTTCACATATTATATAATATCTATATTAACATTTATGACAACGAAGATGAGAAGACCAGTCAGAAATATTTACAGTATATTATATATATTTTACAGTTATCAGATATAGTTGTCTCAAGCCGAAATATCTGCCCAGTGAAATCAACGCTGTTTATCATATACTTTCTGAAAGAAATTGCTTCCTTGTTTAACACGAACAAACAGAAAAAAATTAACTTTATACTGTGTAGAAGAAATTCGAGAAAAATCAAAGGTATTAAACCTCTTCGGTTCAGGGAAGTGTAGTGGATTGTTAAATAGAATTGTACCTATTTGCATATGTTAAGTAGAAGAGATATAAAGGTTATAGCAAACTAAGAGATAGGCAAGAATTTGTCAACTGATCACGTGTCGTAGAACAGCACAATACAACATACTGTTTTATGGCGTCTGAGGTATATTCTGTCGCCTATTATAACGCTGAAGAAAAGAGAGGATTATACAATATTTACTATTTTCATCTATTCGGAATATGTCATAAGGTTCTTTTTTTTTTCATGCCATGTTTATTCAGACGGCATGGGATCATGGCTCTCCACAAGATCATTTCTTTATTATATGTGAATTACCATGACTTCTTGGGAAAGATACTGCATTGTTTTGCCGTCACCTTCTCCACCGTTTTGAATTCAAAGTAGTCCTTCTCCTAAACTGGTTGTTAGCCAAGGCTAGAGAGCCCAGCTTACCTTGCTATATAACCATAGTTGTTTGGAGTAGAGATCGATGCGGGCCTTTACCGAATGTTATTAGTGAGAAAGTGAATGCAGCAGAAAAGACCGAAATTAGAATTCGGTGAGCCATTCCACTTTCGATGCCGATAACTTTTTCGCTACCCGCACATTCTTAAGTTAGATGACAAGCAAACGGCAACGGATATCTGGCAGATGTGACGATGATATGATGGCGACTGCTATAAATTTGGAGTTGTTGTTGAAAGAAATCATTTTTTTTCTCAATGCGTAATGCGTCTTCTTTTTGCGTGTTGTTGATTCCTAAGTAAGGCAACAGCACTTAATTTGAAACTGAGGCAAATACTTTGTCGAATACTTTTTCTGATCCCTTTAAAGAATTACCCGGCAAAGAAAAAGTATTCGACAAAGTATTTGTTTAGCACTTCATGAAGTTAACAACGATGACTATAGACAATAAAAAGAAAAGAAATTATGTTGACATATTTCACGCAGAGAGGTTAGTCTGTGTGTAACCTCATTCGAAACATCATTATAACACACAGACGCCATTATGTCGAAATTCAGAAATTGAAGGAAAATAAAGAGAACATATCTAAAATCTTGAAGAATAATGTCTGTCTCTAAATATTTAAGTCTTGTATTTGATAATGATTAAACGAATGGCCAAATGTGCTTGATTAAAAAGTGTTGTTTAGTTCTTGCATATATTAACCACTGATCATTGTTTTGTCACGCAATAAGCAACTAATGCATAAGCCAACTGACGATGTCCATAGGGTACTTGATCGAAACTTTATGCATATAATAACATTTATCAGAAGTGTTTTCTTTCTTGAACTTAATGGATATATATATATATATATATATATATATATATATATATATATATATATATATATATATATATATATTAGTGAACATTGAAGTCAACAGTCAGAGGTGACAGGCTGTTTCATGCTAAGCGGAATTATCAAGCCACAGGTGGTTCCATGAAACAGTCTGCCGCCTCTGAGTGTTGACTTCAATGTTCACTTTTATATTTACATACGCTCTATCTCTGATGTTGAGCACTTTATTCCACAAATATAGCATACCTTAAAATTATATATATATATATATATATATATATATAATATATATATATATATATATATATATATATATATATATATATATATATATATATATATAATGGGTGCGTTAGAAATACCTTCCACATATACCTCCGACATATACCTCCCAGAAATACCACCCACATAATGGTAAAACATTTTCTAGGTGAAGACTCCATTGCAACAAATGTCTTACCATTATGTGTGAGGTATTTATATATATATATATATATATATATATATATATGTGTGTGTGTGTGTGTGTGTGTGTGTGCGTGCGTGTGCGTGTGCGTGCGTGTGCGTGCGTGCGAGGGAGAGTGCGCCTTGTTGAACCAAAGATTTTCAAATCCCTATTCACGATTCCCTCACGAAATGAATATGTTTTAAACTATGGAAATGTATATTGAACTCAAACTGGAAATACAAAAACATAAATGATCGCTGGAAACATTGATAATTATCAAGTTACTTTCTCTCTATAAATGATATTCCACAAAGCGAATGGGCATTAATTTTTAATGCTTCTTTTCACACGCACGTACGTACCCACATATACATACACACATACGCAGTCATATATACGCAAACACACATACATATACATAAATATATATATCGATAATCGGACTGAACAATAATACATATAATACCAGTATTCACTGTCACGCTTGTGTTAATTCGGAACACTTGCAATCCAATTTTCATGATTTTCAATATATTGCTATTAATCATCATTAACAATATATATATATATATATATATATATATATATATATATATATATATATAAGTGAACATAGAAGTCAACACTTAGAGGTGACAGTCAGTTTCATGCTAGATGCAATCGTCAGCCAAAAGAGTTGCCTGACGATTGCATCTAGCATGAAACAGACTGTCGCCTCTAAGTGTTGACTTCTATGTTCACTTTTATATTTACACACGCTCTATCTCTGATATTGAGCACTTTATCCCATAAATATAGCATACTTCAAGACTATATTTCTTCATATATATATATATATATATATATTGCGCAAGGAAGTGATCCATCGAGATTCCAATCGTTACATTCGTGAGGCCCAAACCCCGGCGGGGCGTACTCTGAGGGCGACTGAAGACATGTGTGAGGCGTTTCGGTGGCATTTCGAGAGTCGGTTTACCAAGGAGCCTGGCCTCAGTGACGATGAGTTTCGCAGCTATTTGGCTGACTTCCCTCGGCTTTCGCCGACTGAAGCGGTTAGCTGCGCAGGTGAGATCACGGAAGGCGAAGTCTATTTGGCATTGAAGAGGGTCGGTAGTGGCAAGTCTCCGGGACTTGATGGTTTACCCTATGAATTGTACTTGAGACTGTCGCACATCTTAGTGCCGATTTTGACTGTCGCGTTCAAAAACTGGTTTCGGCAGGGTTCCATCCCCAGTCGGATTACCAGGGGTGTGGTCACGCTGTTGAAAAAGGGCAAGGATGGTGGGCGGGAATTAGACGATTACAGGCCCATAACTCTGCTAAACAGAGTTAAAGATTTTGGCCCAAATCCTGACGGAGCATTTGCAGTCATTTGCCGAAATTCTGTTGGGACACGATCAGACTTGTGCTGTGAAGAGCCGAACAATTCGGAGCAACCTGCATCTGATCCGCACGATCCTAGAGGGTGTAAAGGACGACGATGAGGCCGCGCTGATCAATTTGGATCGGTCCAAGGCATTTGATAGGGTCGACCATCAGTACCTGGCTGCTGTCCTGCAGGCCGCCAGATTCGAACCCGACTTCTGCAGGTGGATTAGCCCCCTGTATCTCTCCCCCAGTGTTGTGTTACAGGTGAACGTAAGGCGGTCGAGCGCTTTTGCGCTGACTCGGTTGGTCCGATAGGGGTGCCTGCTGTCGCTCTTATTTTAGGCTTTGGCGTTGGAGCCCTTCCTTCGCCGCCTGGTGGGGCTCGATGCAGGGTTTGCGCGTACGCCGATAGCGTATCCATTTTCGTGTCGTGCTGAAACGATATTGAGGTAGTACAGAAGGCACTTGAACGTTACGAAAAAGTCACAGGGTCAAGATTAACTGTAACAAGTCTTCCGGCTTCCGTTTAAGTGCCTGGAAGTGGATGTCTCTTCCGGGACACTTTGGCTGGACGGACGGTCCTGTCCGCATTCTTGGAGTGTAGTTTGGATCCGACCTCCAGCTGGAGAAAAATTGGTCAGAAGTACAGGCAAAGCTGGGAGCGTCGGTCTGGATTGGTTCAGAAGGGTAGAGCTGAGGCGTGTGTCACTTACGTCTTTCTTCTCATCTTTTATTGCTTGGCTGTATTTTCTCTTTTCAATAACCATAGAAAGGCAATCGAGAGCTTGTTGTCCACCCTCTTGTGGAATGGATGCATGTAGAAGGTCCGTAAAGAAGCTGGTATCCAACGTCCATGCCATGGGTGACTGTGGTTCCCACACTTGGTGAGTCATCGACACGCCTCAAGTTTGACTTTCCTTGCTGCGTTTTGACAGAGGATTCGATTTTGGTGGCGAGTGTTAGGGACGCCTTCCCTAGCCTTAATACCACTCCTCCCATTTCCTGGACTAAGCACCGTCGTAGGTCCAGGAAATTATCGGCTTTCCTCACCGAGTGTCGAGCGGCCTTAAGGGCTTTTCCTCGCTCCAATGACCTTTCAGGGACTCGAAAGGTCGTATCGTGAATTAGTGGAGAGGGTCGCGAAGGATTCGGTTTGTCGCTGCCCGAGTTGCGATTTTTCTGATCTTGGGCGCCAGCGGCGAATTACCTCATTAACCCTGAGTTTTCACCTACCTGGCGATTGAATCGAAACGTGCTATCTCTCAACGAAATGGCCCTCAGATGGGGCTGGGTGGATTTGCCCGACGATTACTGGTGTGACCTTAGTTTAGAAGAAACGGCTTCGCACGCCTTCTACCATTGTCCTCAGGTATGCCCTTTCTGGGACTATGTTGGCGAGTTGACGGTTCATATTGCTCCTGATCAACTTGATCATCGATCTCGCATACGTGTGCGACAATGTGTCGCCTCCATATTCTGGAGTGAAATGAATAGTGTTTCTAACGTTGCTAGAATGGTAAAATCTTGCGACACGAACACTATTGTCATCAGGCTCTGATTGGATTCTTTCAGCATCAGCTGAAAGTGAAGATCATAACTGATAGAAAGCGTTTGGTGCTGACAGATTTCAACTGAAGGTGGGTGAAAGTAGCGAGCTTGGTTCGTGTGGCAGGAACTATCCTGGAGTTCTTTTTTAAGTCCTCTTCGTCACAACGGAGCAGTTTCCTGTGACCCCAACCCTGGTTAAGTTAGACTCTCTTTTGTTTACCTAGTTAATGTGTGAATGTCGTTCCTCGCCTATTCCCGGTTCTTTACGTCTGTTATGAACCAAATTGAGATTTCCAACCTCCCCTGTTTGTTTTTTGGCCTCCTTTTCATTTCGACTGGTTCAGGCTTTGATTTCCCCACGCCCACATTGATTTTACCCTACCCATCCCATTACAGAGTTAGCATCTTGATTCTGTCTGTTGCCAGAATACTGCGACAACTCTTATTTTTGTTGGGTGGACGGTTCCTACTAACATCTGTTATTTTCTGTTTTACATTTGTTATATTTGTTGGTTATTGGGATTCACAGCCTCCCCCGCCTCATTTAATTTCATCTTCAGATATATATATATATATATATATATATATATATATATATATAACGAACATTAGGAAATTTGTACATAAGAAATTTTTAAATCATGGGGTTTATTTTGTAGGTTCCCTTTGTGTATGTGGTATTGTGGTATATGTAGGAGTAAAAAGCGAAGGATGTCTTCTTTTGGTATATGTGTTATTCGTAATGAATGAATGGGTCGTGAATCGGATTACCTAGGTATAGGATAGTTAATGATGACCAGCCTCACCCCACTCTCCACTTTTTGGGCCATGTGCTACAATTATTATATTTCACAATAATAAATATTTACATCATTAGCAAATTGAAAAATAAAGCTTCTGAAATATTTTAATTTTACCCTCATGGTGTATGGATGAAATAAAGGCATTGGTTCGAAATTCCAATCACCTGAAGAAGGCTGGAGCGTTACAACGGTCGAAACGTTTTGAATATGGCAACAGTCCGAATAATGTAAATAATGCATGTAATCATAATACGTCATCTCATTGATATAAAAAGATCATTATATATATATATATATATATATATATATATATATATATATATATATATATATATATATATATGGAAAGAGAGAGAGACAGAGAGAGAGAGAGGGAGGAGGAATTCATCTTTGCTGATGAGTTTCATCCTCTGATGGATTTTATCTTTAAGGATTTTATTTTGCAACAAGTTCAGATTTGGCTCCCTGCATCTTCCGGCTTTTCAAAAAACTAAATTCACCATTTAAAAAAAAAAGGCAATTTCAAACCGGGGACAAAATTGTGGACTGAGAGCAACACAGTTAATGGCGATCCTGAAAGAGGACTTTTCAAACTGTTTTGAAAAGGAGACTGGGTGCTAGGAAAAATTCTCAAGGAAAGTTGTCTGAATGGAAGAAACTTAGATTGCTCGCAGTAGGCGACGTTTTCCTTCATATTAACTACAGCAACTATAATCAGCAATTAGAATAAGAGTAATGACGACACATACCCTGAACCATAAAAATTCAGAACATGGAATTAATAAACTCCAAACACTTCAAATTCCCCAGTGTAAGTATTAGTTAGCAATTTTAGTATAAGAGATAAAGAATTTAAACACAGGATAAGCTGCGCTAGGGTCGTTTTCTCCAACAGCCTAAGTAGCTACAAAACCAAATTATTAACCTGAAAACTTGAATCATGTACCTAAATCGCTTCGTCAGATTTCTCATACGGATGTAATGCATGGCATTCAACTCATTCAGAGATATCTAAGCTGCCATCTGTATACAACTGTTTGTTTTTTCTTACTATCTTAAACAAAAGTTGTTGTTTTTTATCATTTCCCCACAAGCAAGGCGATAATGCCTCTAGGACGCAAGGGCTTACAGAGAGTGAAATGAAATGAGAATAATTTAGTGTGGAGAAAAGACAATAAAAACTGGGTTCAGGAAGGCAGAAGATGGCGATTCGCGTTGCATTTAATTTTTTGAAGATCTTAGGTAGCAACTAAGTAAGAAGTCTGAAGAGGTTTCCGCAGGCGAGTAGTGCTAGAAAAGAAACTATTAGAATAGAACTGACAGTTGGATATTGCGAGTTCAACTGTAAAACGGTGAAACCTAGCTACAAATCCACTAGCATGCTTAAATTTATGCAATCGAGGCACCAAGGAGGAAATCTCATCAGAACAATTAACATGACAATATTTGAAGAAAAGACAGAAGGAAGCCACGTCACGCCGGTGGGAAAGTGACTGAAGTCGAGATACCAAGTCAGGATCGATTATATTACAGACTCTTCTTTGAATTTGTCTCGAGATATATAGGAGCACAAGACCAGACATGGCAGAAATATTCCATGGTAGATTTATAAATGTGCAAGACGTAGCAATTGATTCAATATAATGTCTCCACTCTATGCCAGTAGAAATCTTGATCCCAAGAAGTCGCAAAGAGTTGCTCTCTTGAAGGTAACCATTAGCAATGCTAATGACGAATAGAAAAAGATTCTCTATGGCAACTGGATTAAAGCAGTTGTGTTTTGAAGACATTAAAATTTACAAGCCGTGCCTTGTCCCAGTTAATCACTGATTGGAAGGCCTTTTCGAAACCAATTGCAAGTTTTACTTTGTCTGTTCTGTCGGACTTGCTACAAAGACAGGATTAAATAGCTGTGCTATCAGCATAAATATCTTGTTGGTAATTGATGCCATCGGTAAGGTCGTTG
Organism: Acanthosepion esculentum; assembly: GCA_964036315.1. Lineage (NCBI taxonomy): Eukaryota > Metazoa > Mollusca > Cephalopoda > Sepiida > Sepiidae > Acanthosepion > Acanthosepion esculentum. The sequence goes on along the minus strand of OZ038486.1, from coordinate 40,839,097 downwards.
GTGAAGATAAGAAACAACAAAGGTTCAAGAATATAACCCTGGAGACCCCCAATTAATGAGATGAACGAGAAGCGTGTCCGTTCAATACGACCTTCATTATGCGATTTGTTAAGAACGATTGAATAAAGTCAAATATTCGTCCAGAGAACGTGTGGAGAAAGCCATCATGTCAAACCCTGTCGAACACCTTCGAGATATCTGAAGCCATAGCCCGAGCTTCGCCGTTCTTATCTAAAGCCTGATAGACAAATTTAGTAGTAGCAGTTAACACATCGGCGGTAGACCTGGAGAAACGGAAGCTATATTTTTTATCCTTAAGGGGGCAGTTTGATGTAAGGTGCTTAACCAAAAGTAAATTTCCATTAATACCTGAAGGAGCGATAACAGTTAATGGACTGGTGAAGTCTAATGCACTGAATATCCTTTTAAAGAAAAAGATTTTATAAATTTCAACCGACAGTAACGCTATCTGTTCGGTCAATGAATGCTGAATGTTTCCTGTATGGAAACGGTTAATCTCTCTGTTACCATTTTACGAATGTAGACTTTGAGGAAAATTGTCAACACCAGCACTTTGTGACTGAGTACGTGCGTGCGAAGGAGACCGAATCATCTAACGTTATCGATCTTTATCAACATGGTTCCAACCTGACTACCAAATTATGTGCTGTTCAATCAGCCGAAAGTTGCTCCACAGCAGCTCAGAAGGAATGACATCGCATGACAAAAGCACAAATGTGACCGGGTGGCTAATCATCTTTGTATCTCCAAGCAAATGCTCATGAAAAATCTTGCAGACTGATCAATACAGCCCGGGGTGGCTGAGTTGCTCTGAGGCAGGAAATGGTCAGTCATGCTACACTGACTATCGCAATACGCATGAATACGTTATTTATTAACAGAAAAACCAAAAAGCCTCTCCCATAGAAGAAGAAAAAAGCGAAGAGGGGTACAAAGTTTAATGTCTATATGATAGATTTTACAAATACGCGAAGGGATTGATAGTAGTGGTGATGGCAAAGAAATTGACTTTTAGATCGATTCAAGTTGGTGGGTAGTTTTTGATGCATTTCAAAAAGACATTCCTCTATCAGAGGACGCAGGA
>OZ038486.1:40712992-40827992 GCA_964036315.1 Acanthosepion esculentum | reverse complement strand
ATGGCATGTTTTAACTGTTAGCTCAGTATAAATAGAATAATTCATCTTTAACTGAAAAAAAGAAACTACTGTACTTCAAATTCAGTGTGCAAGTAAAAAACCCAAGTAATTAGAAAAATACCACCCTTTTCCTTGGATACTGAATGGTAAGTGACTGATGTTTCAGGACCAGACAGTGCATAGTATAGTTTAAAATGTAATCTTTTAAAAACTCTTTGATATTCATTTTTATTATGACTTTATTTTGATTAAAACAGAATCAAATATTTTGTTTCATGAAAATAATTTTGAAAAATTATTTAAAAAATAAAAATTTTTTTAAGAAAGTAATGAAAGCATTTCCTTCAACTATATAAATATGTTAAGTGCCAACTACAAATATTATTTTTTAAAGATTCACATTTATCTTATGACTTTTTATGGATGAAAAAAAATCAAATGTTTTTTGTTTCATGAAAATAATTAACCAAGATAAAATTTAAAAAAACACAGAATAAATTTCTTTTAACTTCATTTGTTAAGTGCCCATTACAAATTTTCTATGCATTGTTGATTATCATACATAAGGCAATGTTTACCGCTTTTTAAAGACAATCTGTACAAAAAGTAATATCTGCAAAATATATTTAAATAATTTTTTTTAAATTAATAAAAACAATCTTATTGAATAGTTTAAGAAGTTACTTAGCACAATATCAACATTTTAGAGGTCATAGAGCATTAAGATGATTGTCTTTAATAATAATCTTTCTCGGAAATCCTGCACACACGTAGGAAAAAACTCTAAACTTGGTAGAATTATATCTTCTAAAGTAGACATAAAACCCTGACAAATGTTTTTGGTGAACTTGAGCAGGCATTGTATATGTTAAGCAAAAAATATTATGAAAATTGAAGAGGACGTATTTTCGATAAACTGACCGTATGCTACATAGGTGAAAAGTTGTTGATTTTGACGTCATGTATTTGGGTGAGTAAAATAAAATTTTCTATCAAGTGTAGGCTTAATCTAGTTAAATATTTGGATTCTACACTTCTTATTTGCCCTACATTGAAAGTTTCAGAAATATTGAAGGCATGGAAGTATTTTTCTTTAATTTTAAAAAAACACAAATTCGGCGACGTTGTGCAGCCTTAATTTAGAGGCAAAATAGGAAAATTATACACCCATCCACCTTAAAATTGGAACGGTAAAGTCTAGCACAAAATAATTTGGCACACTTTCCTAACTCATGAAGGGGAACATTTGTGCCAAATTTCAAGTAAATCGGAATTGGTGGGTGCAGATTTCAACTTTTTGCTGGTGTTTTGACATGGAATGACTCATATATATGCCTGTCATACTGAAACAAAACTACAATAGGAGGCTGCATAACAGTGAGAAATATCAACCATGTGCATGAATAAAAAGCGGTAGCACTGACAATCAAGCGAAAGGCATCAAAACTAAGCTGCATTGGAGAAAGAAAATCAGTGATGCATACTGAACAAGTAGAGACGTGCTGGTATCGATATGGATGGAATGGCGTGCCTACTGTCCGGTGCGGATCCTAGAGTAAGTACAACTTGCTTCTCATGAGACACCGTCATCTATCCATAGTTAACATCACAAATGATTTCTTTTAAGGATTTCGAGAGTTTTGAACAAGATCAACGATACCTTCGAAATAGTTTTAGAAATCTGTTTAAGAATTTCAATTTTTCGATACATATTTCTTTTTTTTTATGTGGAACACTAATGAAGATTTGCAGTGAAGTAATTTGACTTGATGAGTGGTACTGGAATGTTCATTCTTGTGCGATTCAGTAGATGCATTGTTAATCAGCAACGGATAGAAGTTCACGTTGATACAATCTATGTTCTACTGGAAGATTTACAAATCTCTTCGGGGTATTTATATAAATTCAGCTGATGATTTTATCGCCATTAGACATGGTTTCCTGTTCATCAATCAAAATATTTTCACAATCTGCTTTCATGAGAAAATACAGACATTTGACACTTTCTTCATTTCTTCGAAAACATTAATATCAATATTCGACAAACCGATAAAATATATTAAAGCAACTCGTTAAAATCATAAAATTTTATCACAACATCCAGGTTATCATTCCACGATCGTCAGTAAGCAGCGCTGATCAGACATAACCCTCTAACGCAGAGGTTCTCAACCAGGGGTAAATTTACCCCTAGGGGGTAAAAAATTATATAGTCGGGGGTAAATAATTGAAGTACCTGATAATTTAAAAAATAATTCACCAATGCTTTATGATGGCTATGAATTTTTTGTATGGGAGTAGGGGGTAAATGAAGAAATACAGTGTAACCCGGATATAAGAGACCCGGATATAAGAGAAACTCGGATATAAGAGAGATTTTCTCTGGTCCCAAATTAGAGCCTGTGTTAATGTATATATAAGAGAAACCCGGATATAAGAGAAACCCGGATATAAGAGACTTATCCGGTCCCGACAACTCTCTTATATCCGGGTTACACTGTACATAAAGCCGAGGGGGTCAATGATGGAGGATAGGTTGAGAATGGCTGCTCTAACGCAACACAAAATTGCAACCGCCAATCTTTGGGAGTCTATTTTTCTATAATGTCTGCCATGCTGAGCCGGTTTTAGAAAACAGTCGGTATCAATGATATAAATCTACCCTAATCAGTAAAGTAGCTACCACAGGCCCGACAAGTGGTAGTTCTAGTTACTGAAGACTTATTCTTTATTTCCGACCCTCGCTGCTGACTGAAATTCGTGGAATTACTGTCTGAGAGTTCCGATAAAAGGTATTTGAAATTAGGAGAAAATATGAGGAAAAATTTAAAATTAATTAACAAAACTTCATCTAAGAAAATCGAATAATATTTCACAAAGTTAAATTATTAATCTAAACAAATCGAGATCGATTTTGAAATATATCTTTTGTCATAATAATCCGTCAAGAATTAATTCTTAGTTCTTTTTTTAATCATAATATATTTTAAAAACGATAAAAATATGAGAAAATTAGTTCTTTTATTAACCAAAATATATTTTAAAAGTGACAAAAATATGAGGAAATAAACATTCCTTCTAAGAAACGGCGAATGTCTGACAATATTTTTAAATGAATGTTTGCTTTTTAGGAATGGACTATAAGTTAGGTATAAAGTCACCGAAGGGTCTAGTCTGGGGAAGAACACTAACGTAGAATTAGCGTCACCAGGATATCTGACTGAGAAAAGGACTAGAAAAAGTAGATGTAATAAGTAAGTAATTCCCCTACCTGAAGTTCAGTTGATCCCAACAGCGAAAGTGAAACTAGTAGGAAAGTATCCAATTCATTACAAGACATGCGACTTTCACTTTACCTCCCGCTGTTAGGGCGTCATCCATGCTTCTCGGTTGGATGGTTGGTTGGTCACGTGAACAATGACGTAGCGAAGCAAGTAGAATTAGTTGATGACTGCATCAACGCCACTGCCACCTTCCATTACAGATTCTAGACCGTGTTCCACGCCAGCCTCCTATTATCGGATGCCCAACCACATAACAAGGGTAAGGTGGACATGCTTACTTCACCTAATGATTTTTGTCAGTGTTATTAATCGACTTTTCGCGGTTTAGCTTTGCAAGTCAATTCTAGTGTTTGCCGTGTTAAAAATCCATCTTTATTGATTTTAAGCAGTCAATCAGTCTTTTGTTATCGACACACTTCGATTATTATATAAATTTGATTGTTATATAAATTGTTTAGTTTTATAGTAGTTTAAAATATAGGTTGTAGGCATGAAAAGCGTGATACCTGCTCATATGTTTAAACCTAGTAACCTTGTTAATCTTATGAAATTGAACTTGTTACTAGCAACGGGTTTTATGAGTTCGTAACTTGAGAAAATGCCAAAGTCATTCGTTTAAATTGGCCTCAGCTTATGAAAAGGCTTTGACTGAATTTTTGTTCTTTTAACAGTTAAAAATTTTATCTTTATGGTCAGAAAAATGAAACTTTCCCATCTGAAATATTTTTTGTCTTAATTGATTTTCTTTGTGTTTGAAAATAATAGAAAGAATATACAATGTATATTTTGCTAAACTAAATCAACTTTGGTCTAAAAATAACGAAAATGAATGTTTCTTCTTTTTTAAATATTCACCTTCCACTTATATACATACATACATACACACACACACACACACACACACATATATATATATATATATATATATATATATATATATATATATATATTATAAATTAATTGATTTAAAATATGGTGTAGCGAAAAAAACATATTTTAAATCAATTAATTTATAATATTAATGCTCTGTAAATTTACATTGAGGACTATTGTGTAAAAATAAAAATATCTATAAGAACACCGGATTTTATATCTTACTGTTCTTTCTTTTTATTTATATATATATATATATATATATATATATATATATATATATATATATATATATATATATATATATATTAGACTTGTCTACCGTTTACGGGCCCAAAGTCTTGAACGAATACAACGACTCGAATAAAACATTTGATTAAATGAATTAATAAACACACATGCAGTGCTGATAATTACGGTGGCTAAGAATGAATTCAAATACAACGTAAGAATAATATCTAATAATTTAAGTAAGATAACATTCAATAAGCAATTATATTCAAGCTAATCAAAATTAACAATAAAGTCGTAATAATTAGTTTCAATTATGGTGATTAGATTATTCAATGAGGCCTGAGATATACTTGACAAAATATAATGATGAGCATTGGATCGCTACTTTAGTCAATTTGGCTAATTCCATTTAGTCGACTTTTCTTTCAAGTCGTTATCTACTTCCAGGGCCGTGGGCCCGGTAAACGGACGTCAAGCACTAATTTTATGCCATGAGCGTTGCATGCTCACGTGTTGGCAACAGTGATACACCGGATGTTTGCCAAATATCCAACAGAAGAGTTGCACTACGTTTTATTTCATCAAGTTTCTGAATTTTTCGACGATTCAACAAACCAAAACAATTGCAAGTAGCCTGGAGACTGGGATCAAGCTGCCATTATTATTGGTCCCCAATGAACTAAAAAAAATATCCAGAACATACCCGTGGCGGCATTAATAATACCGCCATATAATGATGAAAAAACATTATTTTTTTAATATTTATTTTCAACATAACCTTCTTTCGTGCCAATACACTTGAGCCAACGATTATCCATTAATTGCATAGTTAAAACATTATAGAGCAATAATTTCACGCAATAACTGTGCCAGGCTACGAACTTATTGATACATCTTATATATACATATATTTCAAATGGATTTTTGATTTTACATTATTTGTTATTATGATAAATGTTATTTTTAGTGAGGTCAAATGTTCAAGTTGCTACCCTATTTTTATTTTTTTTTTATAAAAAAATTTTGAAAGTGAAATAATGCGGAGTTACATTGGATCATTAAATTTTATGTTATTTTCATTGGTTGTGTGGATATCAAGTGCAGACCTCGTGTTTGCGCATACACATAATTCTTCTAGCGTAATTGATGTATGTATTAAAACGTAAGGTATATTAGTGTATTTTAATTGTATGATAAATAATGACGAATGTTGGAAATGAATGTGTCATACTAAATGACATCAGCTTCTATTCTTTAAGTAAATATATATTTTTTACGAATACAGAGCACCCTCGCTTCTCGAATGTCTCACATGTCGAACAAATCGGTTTTCGAACAGAAAATCCGGTATGAAAATGCCTCGGTTATCGAACAAAATTTCGGTTCTCGAACAACATAGCCGAACCGAGACTGTCCGAGTTAACCCGAAAGGTATCATTTCTTAGTCGACCACCGTGTTGTATAAATTCCTGTGTTGTGCTGTACATTTCTTTTCAAATTTTATTGTACTGTGCCTTTTTTTCTCTTTATTAGTCCCCAGTCATGTCTCCAAAGAAATCTAGTAGTTATACTGGTAAAGGAAAAAGAAAATTTGAAAGAAAAACAATTGTTGATGATATTGTCTCTATGATGATGATGATATTGTCTCTTCCTACTCAATTTCATATGGCAAAATCAACGATCTATATTATTCTTACAAATAAAGAGACGATTATGTTTTCCCTTTCCCTTTGTAGCGGACCGCTGGGGTGAAGATGTGAAGAGATATCTCTGGGTTAAAATTTCCTGCTAGCCGGTCCAGCTACATAGGAATGTTGGACTATAATTAATTCCAAAGAAGACAAAGAAAACAAACAAGACCGATATACATGGCTAAACAAATATATATTATGGGTAAACAAATATATTAATACACGAAGACATGAAAAGATACATAGTGTTTGCATGGAGAAATTATGTGTGTGTGTTGTGTTGAGTGTCCGTACGTACGTGTATTGTCCTTAGCGTGTTCCCAGAATATGGGAAACGCTGTATCTGTGAGATGTCACATATTGGCCTAAGTAAAAAAAGAAAGTTTTTTTACCTCGCCTCCGCGCGAGGTAGCGGCCCAAGGCCTGAGTCGAAAAAGAGATTTTACCTCATCTCCACGCGAGATGGCCGCCCAAGGCCTAAGTCGTAAAAGAGAAAGAGAGAAGGGTCAGCCAGTATTTATACTCGTGGGAGAGAGACCCCTGTTGAAGGATTAAGGAAATGAGGAGGAGCTAACTCCGACACCTTTAACAAATAACATCTCTTTCCTTCTCCTTCCACTTACGCCATCAACTCTCCTACATACATGTACGGTAAAATTGAAATGTTCGTCTATATTTTATGTTTGGTATTAGGAATTTTTTCTTAGATTTAGTGATTTTTATTAGTTTTGTGCACAAAATACTGCTGTTAAATTTTAAGCAATCATCTTGGTACCAGGAACAAATTAATTCATTTTACATTAATTCCCATTGGAAAAATAGTTTCGGTTTACGAATATTTCGGGTTACGAACGGGCTTCAGGAACGAATTAAATTCGTGAACCGAGGTTCCACTGAATTGGTGATATAAAGAAGTGTGTTTGGTGAGTACTCACCAGACACGCCATGAACTATATATTTATATATTCATATATATTAAATTTGGAAAAATGTGTTGCAGGTTCTCGGATGGTTAGCGAAACCCATACGGAAATGTCTTGCTTGGCCGCACCAACTGCAGAAGATAAGGTAGCCACTGGAAACGCTGACCTTATGGAGTTGCAGGTTTTTAATTCCGTTTTTGCGGCTTGATTCTTTGAGGAATATTGTTTGATACATTCTGTACCTCTTTGTTGCCTCGTCGGGTGCTTGTTAACAGTTGATGGTGGTTGAATCTATGAGACATGAGGGTTGTCTCAGAAAAATCTTTTATCTCTTTGGTAGTGGGGAGGCACAGTTTACCCAAGCCAGGAGCTAGTTCCCAGAAATGAGTGATTTTGAAAGATGACCGATACTTATATATATATAGATATAGATATATATAAGGAGTTCATTAATGTAACACCTGAGCCAGTAGAAATTATTCTACATTGTATAAAATCAGTTCTTTTCCACAACAATGATGCATGACTACAAAAAGGTGCATTTGATGTCCCCCAAGATTCGTTTGACGGTGCAGAGGTGCCCGAATTGATGGGTCTCCATATAATAAATAAAATAGTACATATAAGTGACCATAGCCTATACAGTGATGATTGATTAATGGTGGTGTCAGATAAAACAAGAGGGAGCGATAAAATATGGAAACAACTATACAAACACTTCAAAACCTCGGATTTGATATCGAGGAGTATATGAATTTGAAAGAGTAATGTGGACGTAGTGTTGAATTTAGAGACTGGTAACGTCTTCCCGTACATGAAACCAAACAGCAAGTTACAATATGTAAATGCTAGAACAAACCACCCAAAAACAGTGATCAAACACATCCCAAAATGCACTGAATGCAGGCTGTCTAGAAATACTTCAAATAAAGATATTTTTGAAGAAAAGAAAGATTATGAGAGAACATCAATAGAAAAGGAGCTTAAAACCAGACTTGAATTTAAACCCCAAAAGATTCAACCTATGGGAAACATCAAAAGAAAAAGAATCATCGTTTGGTTCAACTCCGGCTTCAATTTAGGAGTGAAAACAAATATAGGAAAAATGTTTTTCAACTACTTGATAAACACTTTCCCAAAATTTCTGAGTTGCACAAAATCTTCAACAAAAACACCGTGAAGATAAGATATAGTTGTACTAGCAATTTAAAAAATACAATTAAGAAGCAGAACATCAAAAATTCTAATAAAGATAGCGTGCAGGATAATGATATCATATCACATGTGCAATTGTAGAAATAAAAATGAGTGCCCACTGAAGGGAGTATGTAAAACAGAAGGGATAGTCTACAAGGCAGAGGTGGAAAATGAAAAAGGCCAAAATATAGTATATTCGAGTGTATAGAAGGCTGCTTTAAGAAAAATATGGTATAACCATCGATCATCATTTAAGATATAAATTTACAAACATTGCATGTAACTAGTTAGCACATGGAATCTAAAAGAAAAAAATGGAAAAAGCCGTAATATATGTTGGAGTATTTGAAAAAAAAAGCCAAGCCATATAGTATTGGAAATATTATGTACAGATTGTGTCAGAAAGAAAAACTGTCGATTATGTTATATCCAGAGCAAAGCAACTTGTTAAAAATGAGATCGTAAATAATGGCAGCTTGCAAACATGCAAAAAAAATATATACTGGAACAAAATTAACCCGGATGAGGGTACCAAAAATGATAAATTTTTCTCCCCTTCTCCCCTCTCACATATTTTCTCTACACTTGTTTTACCCCTTCCCTCCCGTTAAATTTCCCAGTAATACCATAAGTGTATAAATAAAGTGATAGAAAAGCAACTGACCTTTTCACTGCCTGATGAAACCTTCATTAGTAGAAATCGCGGTAGCGGAAAAGGTTAGTATTTGTAATATTATATATATATATATATATATATATATATATATATATATTCTTGAAGAACTTAAACATCTTTCTGTCACTTCTAATGACCCTGTATCTAGAGTATCTGTCAACTCTGGACACTTCGCCTTACTGCGAACATCTTTCAGTGCCCGCAGGTTTTACTGATTTGAGTCACGCTTATATATATATATATATATATATATATATATATATATATATATATATATATATATATATATATATATATATTGGTGGTAAATATACACATACATATGAAATTATGACCATTAGTATATATATATATATATATATATATATATATTAATCATATCAACCCATGAAAAGCAGTAAAGAACGATTGACATTGCATATATATTTTTGAAAATCAAAGTTGACTGGATAGTAAGAAGAATTACCATAAAAGTATTTATATAAAAGTCTCAGGGAAGCTACATTTTGGCGATGGGAAATTTACTGAAGTCGAGGCACCAGGTCAGGACCAATAATATTGCTGGTTCTTTGGATTTTATCTCTAAATATACAGCCAGAGCACCGGACCATATATGCCAGCAATTTTCAAAGCACGGACAAATGGTAGACTTATAAATAGGTAAGATAGATTCTGGAAATAAAAATTGTCTAGCACGACACAGTGAACCAACGTTCTTAGCAGCAGACATAGCAATGGATTCAATATAATTTTTCACTTTCATGTCAGCCGAAAAGGTTAGCCCGAGAAGGCGCAACGAGTTACTCCCATGGAGGTTAGAATCAGCCGTGCTGATGGGATAGGAACGAAAGGGGTATTTCAGGTAACAAATATATATACACGTTTGTGTGAGTTTTAGAAATATATATCTGAAAAGATAAACTTTTTCAAAGTCATAGGATGGGTATCTAGAATCGTTTAATGATAATAGTAATTAGCCGTTTCCTTATAAGGAAACCTTCGGCATTCACTGAGTAGATTGCACTACAATCGGTTGAAATTTATAAAATCTTTCTCTTAAAATATTTTTTTGGGGGACAATGGGTTTCTCAAGACCAGTAGATGTTATTGCTCTTTTCAGTATTGATGGGAGTTTCCTTCCTCACCGTTTATGTATAGTAGTTTTGAATGCCAATATTTTGATTATGTCACCATTTTCTCTTGTGCATATATAACAATATATTTCACTAAAACTTAACTTTCTCTTGAGCCTTGTATTGCGTGAACATTATTAAAAAAATACCCCTCCAAAACTTAGAGACTTCTTCTTCTTTTTCTACGGCTTTTCTGTTACCTCATCGGATATACTTTTAGAATTTGCCATATGGCAATGGTAATATGAGGCGTCCCCTTATAAAGAAACATTCGGCATTCAATGACAGAGCAGACGGTGTTACTCGAGTTACGTTTTTCTTCATTCCCTGGCCATCGAGCTAAGATCAAATGTAGTATCTGCTGCCACGGTAATGATAATATTAGCTGTCCCCTTATAAGGAAATATTCGGCATTCATTGACTGAGCAGAGAGTGCTACAGTCGGTTGAAATTTATAAAATCATTTTATATAATTGCCCTGGAAAATAGCCTTCTCAAGTTCAGTAACTGTTATCGCTCTTTCCAGTACTGATGGGGGTTTCCTTCCTAACCTTTTGTTTGAAGTTTTGTGGAGACTAGTGTGACACTGGTAATATAAAATTAGGATTATAAAGGGTTCATGTGGAACCCCCGCATATAATTGAAGAATTGGAAGGATTAAAAACGTTAAAAATTTTAAGGGGAAAATATGAACTGAAATATGACACCAAGGGGAAAAAGAGATGTTTTTCCTCTTTTCTTGCTGATAACTAGGCCGGTGATGTAAGCAATCTGACATTTGAGAAATGTCAAATGTAAACCGAAAAAGATTTGCCAGGCCGCGACTGTGAACACTCTCGAATGTGCAGTGAATTATTTGGAACGTATCTTGAAAAATTGTCAAACAAGGAAAATTCTTTGCTGTTTGAAATAAATTTTAAAAACTCAAAAAGTTGTTATCGGGAGGGAAAAAAATCATTGTTTTTAATGGTTTTTTATTTAAAAATAATTGTCGGTCGAGAAGCGAATTTGAGTAAAGCCAAAATGTAAACAATGGCATTTAAAATCGGTAATTTTGAAAGTCGAAAAACAAAATGAAATTCTTTTACGTCAAAGGACGTGGAGATAATTTTTAAACAAAAAAGTTTGTTAACGAAAAGTCATTGTTTGGGTAAACGACCGATATATATAAATCGAACGCTTACTTGAGATGAGCAGTTGGAGCGAGAGACGTAGACGGGACATAACAGCGGCGGAGGAGAAGATGCTGAACCCTACGTGATCTGCTGCCGACAGAAGTTCCGACCTAATTCCTCTTTTGTATGTTTTAATCCACTCAAAGTGTTAGATGGAAGAATCACAGTGTCACGGTAGAAAGTTTAACGGGATGGGTTAATTTTGTTGTATCAACAACTATATAAACCAACTGAACATTAACCCAGCGACCTTCTTCGTTATTTATTATAATATTTGTATTTTCACCAGCGGAAGTCACAACTCGATTCAGCGCTTAAGTACGGACAAAAATTCGATCTTCACTGCTCTGTGAGCAAAGAACACAACGTGGGGCAGGGCAGGGCAGATGAAGAACCGAAGCAGTCAGCAGATAACCATCAGTTGACCGGCGGCAGTGCTGACCAGCGTGGAAAGGACCCCGGTCGTGTTATAATTATTTTCTCTTCGAGTTACATATGCTATCTATTTTAGCTGTTGCTGCTGCTGCTGTTGGTAGTCATCAAGTGCAGTTTCTGTTATTTGGTACAGTTCTTTTTGTGATTCTGTTGCGCCAGCTTACGATGTTCAAAGAAGTATGATCTTTGCCAAGACACCCAGGCTTCACTTGTCAAAGCCTTTTAGCCGTTGATCTTAGAAAGCGGTTGTATACAGTTGACAGTTTAAGAGGTTGGAAAAAACTTCCGCGGAGATATTGTGCCATGATGTTTCGAGAGCTGCCCACTTCACTCTGATATTTGTAGGTGGAAGATTTTACACGGAAACATAGCTCTCCACCACGTCCTATAAATGTTCGATTGAACTCATGCCGGGTGAGTGTAGGTTGAATGTTGGGTCCATATTATTTGACGGAAGTTTCTGAAATGCTCCTTAAACCAAATAAGGGCAACTTGGGCAACCGATGAAATGGTGAATTATCCTGGTGCTATAACCCATCTTTTAGGAGAGGGCAGTAAATGTAATCCATGAATGGATGCTAATAGTAACGAAATAGTGTAACGTGGTAGTTACTACTCAATGACATGGCACGTGAACACACTCCACCCCAGTATGAAACTACCCCTACTCTGAACGATTACGTTCCTTTTTCTTGTATATAATTCTCTAAACAGGTTTTGTCAATTTATTTGTTTAAAATCTACGGCTTGTTCTTTCTTTTTGTAGCTAAATATAATGTTGATTTTTTTCTGTCAGACTCTAGCAATATTGTCCATTTCATTACATTTTGTTACTTTATTTACCTGAACTCACATGAGTCGGCAAAACATTGTTTACGGGGCAGATAATATCAAGTGTCGTAAAAATGATTATTCATCCCGTCCTGCAACAACTCTGTGGGATTACAGAAAATCAGCAATAAATATGGGCGATGAAAGTGAAAAGGTTGATTGACGCTGGATGCAGGTACAAGGTTCTGCGCAAACTCGAATAATATTACGTTCTGTTCTCCTAGTGTCCTTTTGATATTGTGTCAAAAGTACCTTTGAGTCTCTGGTCATGAAGTCGCTGGTAAAAGGTCTTCTATCAGAAGCACGTTGTGTTCATAGAAAAACTTCAGTGTATTGCCTATCGAGGTATAGATACTGCTGAGAACAAAAACATTGTAAACCGTAACTAATTTTTATTTCGTCAATATTATATAATAATTGTGCTTGTCCCTCCCTTCGTTAGTTCCTTACTTTGTTCGAACGACTGTTACGCCCTGCTAATACCTCATAAATAATGGACTATTTCGTTTAGATCGCGTGGAAAGAGGGGGAAAGATGCTACTTGGTTTCAGTGAGAGAAAGAAAGAAAGAAAGAAAGAAAGAAGGACAGCAGAAAGAAAGAAAGAAAGAAGGACAGCAAAAAGAAAGAAAGAAGGTTAGAAGTATTTAACGTCTCCTGCCAATGCCTTACAAATAATGGACTATTTTGATTTGATTGGATAGAAAAACAAAAGACGTATCAGAAATGCTACTTAATTTAAGTGGGAAAAAGAAAGAAAGAAAGAAAGAAGTGTTTAATGCTTGTTTCAGTGAAATGGAAAAAAGTTGTCAATTTCAAATCTTTTCATCTGTCTCTACTTTTTAAAATAACAACTAGCATTCATATTTATAATTTTTATTGTAATATTTTGTAAAAATTGTTTTGTTCAAATATTGAACGGAATTTCTACATATATTTTATTGTCATAGAACTCGCCATGAGTTTATTTAATCGTGAAGTTAAGAATTAAGAATCATCGGAAAATGAAAATAGGAAAACCGTGAAATTTTCCCCGGTCTTTCTAGTTATAATAAAAATACGAAGGCGATATGAAATCACTCTCGCTTTTGCATACTGTGCCCACCGGGAACTTGTTATTTCAAAATATAAATTGTTGTCGAGATGAGAAAGAATAGCTTTAGGAAAAATTTGCCCAGTCTCTTTTTTCCCCCGTAGACCCTATATAAAACTGGGTCGGGTAGCTGTTTCCCGAGACGAGACTTTGCCCTTCGAGATAGCCTCGTCTGGGGATCCTCTCTGTCTGGAGGCAGAGAGTTTGACAAGCACAGCTGGAGACTAATCTCCAACTGTATACCAACATACAGTATTTACTACTGTATTTATGTGAATGGGGACACACCCATTATCGTCCGTAGGCATGCTACAACATATATATATATATATATATATATATATATATATGTGTGTGTGTGTGTGTGTGTGTGTGTGTGTGTGGTTACGGATAGTTTCGCACAATACCGCAAATTGCTACAAACCAAAACCATTATCCTCGAGTCATGTTCTTAATTAGACTCGTCAGATATGACAGATATGTCAGGCATAGCGCTAAACTTGTTCAGAAATAACTGCCAGCCGTATATATGCGTTTTGTCAGATCGATGTTTAAAATGACTTTGAGTGAATGAGGCTTTTAGGTTTCAGCGAGCGTCATCCTTCTTAGAACCTCATGGACTGGTGCTACGAAATCACACAGACCTGCACCAAATAATAGAAATCACGCCATGAAATAATGACATAATCAAGATACTGACGTTCCACAATTCTTCAAACAAAAAGTTAGACGGGAAGTCCCCATCAGTACTGGAAAGAGCAATAACAGTTACTAAACTTGAGAAACCTATTTTCCATGAACAATTATATGAAATGGTTTTATAAATTTCAACAGACGGTATCACTGTCTGCTCAGTCAATGAATGCCGAGTGTTTCATTATAAGAGAATAACTAATATTACAATTACCATATGGTAAATCCTAAAAGTATATCTGATGAGGTAACAGAAAAAACCGTATTTCTTTTCAAACAAATAGAAAAGGCATAGAGTGACATAGAGAAAATATAGCAGAGTAGTAGTAGTAGTAGTAGTAGAAGAAGAAGAAGAAGAAGAAGAAGAAGAAGAAGAAGAAGAAGAAGAAGAAGAAGAAGAAGAAGAAGAAGAAGAAAGATCGAAGGCAATAACTTAAAAAACGGGAGGAGAGGAAGGGTGGAAGATTATAGAAAATAATAGGCAGGGGGCTTTTTTCTCTTTTAATAATGCTCACGCAATACAAGGCCCAAGAGCCAGTTAGTTTAGAGGGTTACTGAATAATATTGTTGTATGAACATAAGAGGACTTGTTAAGAAGTGCAGTTTATGATAATATGTAGGTAAAATAATGGTTAACCATAGACTTGAAGAGGTGAATATTGTTGTGATCGGGAAAGCGTTATCTCAGGAGTTTATTCCACAAGATAGTGGTTCTTGGGGAGAAGCTATTTGAATGCAATTTCTTTCTTACTAATGGAATACAAAAATAATGGGTATGGTTCGTCCCAGTGTATGTGACATGGCGTTTTTGTTTTTTTTGTTTTTTATCTGTGAAGGTTAGAACTGAGGGAACTAACGAATGTAGATCGTCAGAACAATTGCCATGGAAATAGCGATAGAGTAGCAATAGGCGTGTGACCTTTCGTTTGTGGGAAAGAGGTTGTAGGGTGCAAAATAATTAATCACCTGAAAGGCGGCGTAGACGGTTCTGAAATCTGTGAAGACTGTAAAATGAGAACTGGGTAGCTCCAGCCCAGATACGGTAACATTACTCCATTTTCGGTCTGATCTGGCTTTTGTAAAGACAGAGTATAGCAGGATTAGTCCCATACTTACTGGAACGCTACAAGGAGACAGCCATTTTTTTTTTTAGTATCTTTAGCAATGGCTCGTATATATGAGTTCCACTAGTGGTCTGGAGTGAACCTCGAAGCAATTACTTAAAAAACAGGAGCAGACAAATAGGGAATATGTGGAAGATTGTAGAAAGAAAGAAAGAAAGAAAGAAAGAAAGAAAGAAAGAAAGAATTCTGAGGCTAAAATAATAAACATAACCAAGTCGTTAAAAATCCATATAAAAAAATGAAACTCAAGAGAAAGATGTAAAAAAAGGAAGTATTTTATTCATTTGTTTTAAAACCTCTCTGGTCTGTTTTGTTACACCTAGGCAATAATTTGGCATCGATTTCGGATCGATCAGCCGAGAGCTGGGTACAGATGGCATATCTAAATAGTAAAACGGAACTCGTACAGTCTGGGATAGGGATGTAGGTGCCCCGGTTGGTTAAACTTACACATCGAAATCAATTTTAAAACAATGGCCGTTGACGTGAATACCACGGTCGGGGAATTGGGAATACTGTATACGTTAACGGATACAAATAAAACTCACGCCATTGGACAAAACGTATTTAGTAATACTAGAGCATTTATACTAATAATACTAATTCTACTAATAAAATGCATAAGAAATAATAATCATTATGATGGTAAAATTCTATATGTAATAATAGTAAGTGAATGTAGCAAATTAGTTTTAAAAGAGTACAAAAATAGACATGACTGAGTATGATCGATAATCCACAGGGAATTGTGCAAACGAATGGGATTTGACCACGGGTATAAACGGCATCATAAATTATGCTGTAATCTTTGAGATGGGAAATTTGCAATATCCACTATTATAATTTTGCTTGTTCTTCTGTTACTAAGTAAGTTAGTTGCGCTATACTTCAAGGGACTATTCCGTTTTGATTGCGATAAAAGTTAGAAGATAATGGTATACCAGAGATGCTGTTTGGTTTTAGTGTGAAAAAGAAAATATACATAACAAGAAAGAAAGAAAGATAGAGATGAAAGATAGAAATCGCGATAAGGCATTTAACGTCTGCTCCAGTGAAATGGAAAACCTTCTCAAATTTGAATCTTTTCATTTTTATCTTCTTACGTCTTTAAATAATGACATGTATTCATACTTATGATTGTTATTGCAATATTTTGTTAAAGTTAAGTTTAAATATTGAACGATGCAATAAAATTTTTTTACGATTATTTTAGTCGTGTAACTCGTAAGGAGCTTATTCAGTTGTTAAATTAAGAATTATGTTTCATCAGAAAATTAAAATATGAAAACTGAAATTGTCACAGGTACTTCTCGTGCGCTTATTATTACTGAGACCAGCATGCTCATCTTGGTAGTTATACTCCCGACTTTTCAGCGTTTGAATGCTAAACAATTTACTTACGGATAGCTATTATACGAAATTTAATAAACCATTTTAAAAATTAATTCTTCAACGTAAAATATATTCTACACTGAATTAGAAAGCATTAAACAAACTCTCATTAATAATGACTTTCCTATTTACATTGTCGAACAGATTAGACGAACAATTAGAACTATTAACATAGATCAAAAAGAACATAATACGTCTTCAAATAACCCTAAACATATCAACCTACTATATCGCAATCAAATACTACAAACAAGATGAAAAATCTTAAAATAACCCGATAAGTACTAATATATACCCCATTGATCCCAGTAAAAAATATAATTAATTATATACTACACTAAGTTTAATACAATCAACTTAATCATCCGCAATAACTCTTCTCCGTCTACTACCTTTTTGCAAAAGATCAACATCGTATATTAATTTAAATGTCCTTTTGGGAGATTGTATCTCTGACAAAAAGTATATATGTTGGTTTTACCACTACGACTCCGGCAAGGAGACTTGCATTTCATATGAATGATTATACTTCAATCTCACAACATTTGAAGTAGCATTCCTGTCCACATTCAAGATTTATAGAAATATTAATCGATAATACGAGTATACTCCACCATGAAAATAGAAACAAAAACTTTAAATTCCGAAAGCTCTTTATATAAAAACATTACGGCCAAAAATAAATAAAATCAATTATGAGTATGACAAAGTTTTAAAATGTTTATAACAACAAGGTTTTAAAATATCTAAACTGTAATTATTAAACATTACAATTAAAACAATATTTTTAAACACGTAATTACAATTTTTAACATAAATTAAGTTACCTCCCTTACATAGCGATAAAAAAATCGAATTTTACAGCGTTCATGCTCACACAACTTTCCTAATTTACAATAATTTTTTGCTTTAGCAATTCACCCCTGAAGATGATTTTGGATGAGATTGAAAGTGCTTGGGAAAATAATGACTCTATGGATAATTACGGCCTGTATCTTGATCATTTTTGTACAGAGAAGAAATTGATCCGTGAACTTGAGATGATTAAAATAAAAATAAATAGACATAATATGTTTACATTATTCAATCAAACATATACATATATACTATACAGTTTCAAAAATAAATAAAAGTAAGGAAAAATCCAAACGTAATATAGTGCTCTAATACTATTAAAATTTAGCAAGAGACTAATTCAATTAAAAAAAATTTTCGAAAACGGTTATATGAATAAAAAGCGATCAATGTAAATTCAAATAATGAAAATATAGAGCAATTTAAGATATAAAATATTGCTATGCATTGAGCGCTTTTTATTCGTATAACCGTTTTTTGACAGTTATTTTGCCACTTTGTTTTCAATTGAATCATGAATATATATATATATATATATATATATATATATATATATATATATATATATATATAGTCCATTAAAGATGTTCCTATTAAACAATAAGTTCGATGTTCCTATTAAACAATAAGTTATTATTTCGCCAACGATTTTTTCTCTAATGAATGGTTGGTCGAATGGTTTCTAAGATATTTTCTTAGATAAGATATAAGATATTTGTAATTTTGTCCTCTGAATGATTTTCAGCTGAATTATGTAACTTTATGTTATTTGTACTTAAGATGAAGATTAAAAGAAATCTTTCATATTTATAATGAAAAAAATAGGGGGTTAGGTCGAGAAACCGTTGTCTACAGTGAAGAGCCAAATTTTCTTAAAAGGGCTTAAATTTTGCATTTAACCCATTCAGACTTCTTTTGTCGGGGTTTTCTGGGCCAACGATGGATTCATCGCCTCTAAAACATAGGAATAGGAATCTAGATCTTGACTTTCTAATAAATACACGGAAAGGTATGTCGAAAACCGATATGTGGTGCCCGGGATATCGGCACTAAAAACGGGTAATGATCAATTTAACGTATTAAAAGAACTGGGTATGCTTTCGGTATCCGGAAAACAATTTTCTTACATTTTACAGGCTTAAATTGTTTTAATATTTGGGAGCTTACATTAGAAAGGAGAATAAATTTTACCTCGGGTATTTATTGTTAGCGTAATTCGAAGTCGTGAGGTCGGGTCAGAAACAAAAAAGCAGTAAAACATTGCAAAAATTGAACTAGTTTGATTTAATTTTGTGTTTGTAGGACCCTAAAATCTTGATATAAGTAATTTTTCTAAATGAGTGTTATGTTATAACTGCTTGTCAGTTCTAACATTAGTGTCAGCAAATGACTTTCTCCACAAAATGAAACAGAAAAAGCAACCCTCCAGAACTGATTATCTAAAAAATAAATGATTAAACATGTACGTGTTTTGATTAACTTCAAACGATTACAACTTGCCAAATACTTGGCGTTACGGCAATGTTAGATTAGCTGAAATCCCGAGACTGTCTACTTTCAGCCGAAATATTGCACATATCACTTGGGAAATGAATGCCAAATGTCTGCTTGTGTACACACTGTGAAAAGGTAATCTGTTATCTCTGTTCTCTCTTATCAAGCTAAATCGAGGACAAAACATATAAATATGTGCACAAGTGAAACCAAGAGGAATAAAATAATATTACCTGTTAGCACTAGGAGTTAAAAATAGATAACATTAAAATCCAGCAACAATTCGTTCTGCTTACAAAGAGAAGGTTGTTTGTATACATCATACACCATAGAGGGTATTGAGCATTTTCAAATGCAAATCTGAGCATAATCATCTGAAGACAGATAAATATCTGGCGAAAGATGAGGCACAAATCAGATTACATAATAGGTGTTCTACAATCCCAGACCCGGATGTATTGACAAGTGTAATATATACTGCTTTTTACGGATCTTAGCTGGTACGTGCTGATCAACTGACTTCCAACCTCTGATTAGTTCTGACTATATTTTACCGAGAAGTAATATCTAGACTAGTCTAGTTGACCATTACTAGTGAGTTGTGAATTCGATACTCACTGGATTCTCTCTATAAAATTTGGTATTATATAACTATAAAGGGGTGACATATAGTAAAATCAACCAACCTAATTAAACCGTCAATTTTTCCGTTCCTTGATATTTTACCAATATATAGGGAGAGGAGAATTCCTGACTTTCCCAGGATCATTTATACAAAGTGAACACTGTCTCACTCGGAATCTAAATGCTCTTTGCAGTTTCCAACTTGCGCGCGTCAGCTGTTATTTCCGAAGATGCCATTATTTTCGAGATTTGAGGACGTAAGGAAACACAAAAGAAGAATTAGAAAGAATCAAATATCAAACTCTAAAAAAGAAATCTTCCTGGCTATTGTTCTGTGTATTCGGAAGTCTCTAATGAAAAAAAACTCTTTTTAAATATGTATTAAATTTCTAGTTTAAAAAGTGTTGTGGATTCCGGGATGAAATCCGGTATCAAATAATAACAAACGCCAAGAATGAATATAGGAAATAAATGTATTAACGTAATAATACAAACTGGTAATACAAGTTAGTAGTTCCAGGAATGCGGGGTTAGTTGACAAATATATATAAAGTCTTTGGTATCGACGTATCGCTATATGACTTCTTACTGAGTCTAAGTGCTCGTGACTGTGACTCTTGTGCTACCCTCCTCTATTACTACTTGACCGACTCAACTCCACTACTACTACTGTCCGACTGGCAGTAGTATATGTATACCTTGGGTGAGTCCATTTGTGTAAAAAGGGGAGACCCCTCAATAAAAAGAAAGCGCAAAACATTTGTAGGCGTTTAATAGATACAACTTATACCACAAAACTTCACCCAGAATTTTGTCAATGCAATTTTTAGAACTCCAGAGTTCAGTTAACTCTTAAAGTACAGCGACACAATAGCAATGATTGGGGCATATTTGCTGAGTCGAAACCCCGAATCAGTTTGGATATTTCGCTATTGAGCAAACCATTAATTCACTTTAGTGAGTGCGATCCTCACTGGAAGGCATACAATTATGTTTTTATATCATTTTAGGTTGCTTACTGGCATGACATGTCCCGAAGAAAGTACGAGTTTTGTGAAAGCATGAAATGAAACAGCTGAATCTGATCAATACTTAGATAAGTGACCGCTTTGCAAAATCAAACAAAACAAGGTTCTGCAAATAAAGGAAAATAATGTTTTCGTTATTTCTTACTAATTCGGATATTGACACATGCCGGTCTGGGTACCTCGATGTGGTGTAATAAGCTTGCTATTACCCTAAAGCCAGGTACCCTAGAAGCATATGTGCTGTGCATGTATGTGTAGGTAATGGGAAAATAGAATGTCTAAGCTGTAAGGTAAAGCTGTAAGATTCACCGAATTAAATCGCAGCTACGAAAAAGAAAATCCTAACTTTCTGTGGCAAAAAAAAGAGTTATTAAAGCAATCTTCTTGACTCGTGACGCTTACGAATGGCCAAGAGTGAAACAAATTTGCATGTTTACCGACCTATAATACCAACCTTGTCCAGTGAAATGACTTTTCTCTTCTTTTTTATAATAATAATAACGGCATGCAATACGGGAACGTTTTGATCGACGAGGTAAATCATCATTTCCTTCTGTACGGTATATCTGTGTCACTGTAGACACTTTGTGGTTATTTCCTTTTCATTTTTATTGAGCAGTAAGAGAAGCAGGGTGAAACAGCAGGTAGCCTACTTGACAAATTTAGCGGGGGCGGATGGCAGTATAAGGACTATAAAGATAAAGATCGGGGTTCAAGGAGCAAGAGCTACTTAGAAAAACAAAGGCCAGTGAGTTGTGGAGAGTCAACATTTTTCACGTCCAAAAGGACAAGGCATAAGAAGATTGTGTGAAAACAAAACAATTCAATGAGATTTCTCTTTAGTAATTATTCGAGTACTATGAGTATTTTTTAATACTACGTGCTTGTCCAGTGTTGACAGCACTCATATCCGACAGTATTGCGTATATATAAATGAAAAGGAAGAACAAACTACACGCCATTTGATAGAATATAGATGCAAATTAATAAAACTCTTTTCTGAATGGCAGGAAACAAGTGACAAAATTAATCAGCTAACAACAAATTTGTCAGATTAGCAATAGATATCATTTTGCTTATTTTCATTTATTTATGTTTGCAGTAGCTACCTGGACAGGTAAAACAATTACAAAGGAGTGTATTACGTATGTACTCGAACAACCTTTTCTTTATCTACCATGGAGGTGTGCCAACGACAAGGCAACAATTAAGAAGGGTGGCACTAGGAAATAATGCGGAAAAGATTGAATTCATACCTGACGGGTATTAATGAGAAAACCACATAAAGCAGTTTCAACTAGAATTCGATCTCGGTTCACTGATTTTGCTCATCCAACTTGTACCTCATTTGTATTATTTTCCAACATTATCAAAAACTAAAATGAACAGCACATGTTACAAGAAAGGAAAAATAATATCAAGATGTTGACTTTCCTTACTACATTGATGTTATGGGGAAACACACCTAGTCTATAGATAATAGACTCTCCCACCTAATATAAGTAGGAGTCAATGAGGGTCGACTGGGAGTCGAATACGAAAGTAGTCAGCTACCACAACTAGATTACTCTGCGTAATACTTATTATAACAAGTTCCTAACGTTTTTGTACCTTGAACCTATTTAGGACCGAATTTAGTTCAAATACAGTTTCCACTGCGGAAAGTAACTCTACAGCAATTAAACAAAAGGTTATGAAGCAAATTCCCATCATTACTAGAAAGAGCGATAACAAGAGTTGTGCGGTGGAAACATCTCCGTATGAAACCCCGAAAACTGCCGTCTTTTTCCCTAGCCAAATTTCATCCTCGTTTCGTTAACTCTTTAATGATATAATCTGGTCACATGTGATATTTACTTTAAATTGATGTTTAATAGTATAAATAATATTGTGATAAAAGAGATGAGGCTCATATCATATTAGATAGATTTCAAATGTAACCAATGCGTGCATAAACAAATATGTGATTATCTTTTGAGTTAGAATTACACTAATAAAGAAAATTGTGACATTAAACATGCAATTATCTGAGGTCTTCTACAGTTCCAGTCTATTAAAACCGTGAAAGTGAGAAGTACTCACGAACTGAAAACAAAGTCCGATAAAATGAAAATGTAATTTCGTAATCTAACTTGAACTGTTTATATAGCTGTTTTTTCAATTTATTTCAGTCAGATCATATCTGATCACAGATAGATAGATAGATAGATAGATAGATAGATAGATAGATAGATAGATAGATAGATAGATGGATGAAGCCTCGTTTATATGCATAAATATATCCTATGTATATAGATATACACGTGTTAGGCAGATCATATGTATATAGATATATACGAGTTAGGCAGATAGATATGATTTGAGCAAGATATGAACTGAGATAGATAGATATCTCAACCCACATCTTTCTCAATATATATATATATGTCTACCTCGTATATATTTATATGTTATATATCTATATAAATATAGTCATGATAGATAAATACAAACATTATATATATATAGATATATAACAGAAATTATATATATGTGTTTGTGTGTGCGTGTGTGTGTGCGCACGCGCGTGTGAATATATATATGTGCATATATCTGTGTGTGCGCGTAACTATTTTTATCTATCTGTCGCTCAGTCAGCTTGTATCTGTTTATTCACCTGATGACTTCAATATTTTAGGAAATCCACCTAGTGAAGTGAGAATGAAAGAAAACAGAAACATCATGTTTATCATCCTTTCATGGGTGATGTCTATAAATACTATTTTATAAAAGAACTTCTTTATTAAATTTATTTATATCCCAGTAATCCTAAAACATTGAAAACTGTCAGACATATCCATAACTTCCCATTTGACATTTTGGGATTTTTTGCCTAAAAAGTAGCTAAGCTTTAAAAAGCTTTTCTTTCATATTAAAAAAAAAAGATTAAATAAACAATAAAAAGAAGCTAAGAATTAAAAATGTCAACTTTCGTGTAATTCTGTTTTTTCATTTACCTTTAAAATAGTATTTAGAAACACGTGTCCCTTGGTTTGTAACATTTCATGATTTGTTTTAGGTCTCCAATAAAGTAAGAATTTTTTTACAATTAATACTAAATTACAAAACAATAATGTA
Source organism: Acanthosepion esculentum (assembly GCA_964036315.1). Lineage (NCBI taxonomy): Eukaryota > Metazoa > Mollusca > Cephalopoda > Sepiida > Sepiidae > Acanthosepion > Acanthosepion esculentum. The sequence goes on along the minus strand of OZ038486.1, from coordinate 40,804,122 downwards.
CCTTCGAAGATGGAATCTTTAAATATGGCGGTTCTTAAGAAGAAATTGTACTTACTGGAAAATAATAGTGAAGCGTTCCACAAATTGATTGATTCTTAATTATTGAATTATATAATTTAATCAGTAAGAATCAAAAACTAAATTTTGTACTTTTCTTTAGTATAAAGATATATATATAAATATATATATATATATATATATATATATATATATATATATATATATATATATATATATATATATGTATATATATATATATATATATATATATATATATGTGTGTGTGTGTGTGTGTGTGTGTGTGTGTGTATTTATATATATATCTTTAAGAATCAAAAACTAAATTTTGTACTTTTCTTTAGTATAAAGATATATATATAAATACATATATATACATATATATATATATATATATATACATATATATACATATATATATATATATATATATATATATATATATCTTTATACTAAAGAAAAGTACAAAATTTAGTTTTTGATTCTTACTGATTAAATTATATATATATATATATATATATATATATATATATATATATATATATATATATATATATATATAGGGTGGGTGTTGTACAAATTTGGTTAGCATATTATAACTATTAGAACAAATATTTTCTTAATTTTGCCCCTGCCTTGAATGAGTTTTTGACACTTCGTCTATTTATAAATTCAAGATTGCAATTGTTTCATAGTAAAATGTCATAGTTTTCATTGGATGACATTATTTACCTAAGTTTACTAAGCTTAGCTTTGTCAAAAAAAGGATCAGAGTCGCTGTGCATCCAGTGAGAATCGACCTTCCCACACTAGCGAATTCGTCGACAAGAACAGCTTGCTAAGCACCACCCCAAAGCAAGTAACTTTGGTTCGGTTAGGTTGCTTAATTTAACAATATATCAACCCTGGTAGGGTTATTTATTTTTACAGTGATGTTCACCCTGTACAAAGCCCAAGAGCCACTCGAAGTATAGGGTTACAGAGTAAGAGGCACAGTTTATGAAGGTATGTGGGAAAGATAACGGTTGACCCTAAACATGAACAGATTGTAGTGATCGGGGAAGCATCCTCTTGGGAGTTGGTTCCACAAAGTTGGTTTCGTGGGAAAAAGGTTTCAGAGTGGAACTCACATTTCTCCAATGGAATACGAAGAGAATGAATGTCGTTCGCTACAATGCGCGTGGCATGGCAGGTCTTACGCGGGTAGCTTAGAACTGGTGAAACTAAGTAATGCAGATCGTCTGAACACTTTCCATGGAAATAACGATAGAGCAGGGAGAGGCTTGCGACATTTCGTCTGTGAGAAATGGATTGTAAGTGTTATGGGAACTTACCCATAATAGTAATGGACTCTTCCGGACATTATAAATACTGCGCCTCAAGAGGGAGCAGAGAGGATATTTGTAAGAATCTCCTGTCGAACTCTCTGCTTTGGCAGAGAGGAACTCGGACGAGGCTTTGCCGCAGGGCAAAGTTTCGTCCGGGGAGGTAGACAGTCCTTGAACCAGTTTATACGGGTTCTAATGGGCATATTTTTGGCCGAGCCTACGGGCTCGGAGAACCCACATTAAACCGGCCTTGTGCCACATACGACCCATGTGGGGGGTTGTTAAATATCAGATTATTGTAAGAACATTGGAATAATGATACTTGTCGAGACAACATAGTTCACTCTAACCAAATCTGATAGCCATTACTAATACTTCTACTTCTCTGTATATATTTCTGTTTGTAATATATCTGTGTTATTCCATACCTGTGTTCGAGTTATTCTTCATTGGTTCTACCTTGGACCATCACCGTGGTACAAGGAACTTGGACCATAACAGTAAGGTGGAGAATAATTCGTCACCGGAAACTGGGAAGTGAAAACTAGGTAGCTTCTGCTCATATAAGGCAACAGTGCTCCATTTTCTGGCTGATCTGGCTCTTGTAAAGTTAGAGGATAACAGAAAGAATCCGGCATCTTTAGCAATGGATCGTATGTACGAGTTCTACTTGAGGTCTGGGTTGAGTTTTAGTCTCAACAGGCTTTCAAGACACGGAGCTTCCTTGGGGGAACACCAGTTCTTCGTGATCGGTGAAAGTTCTCGGTCTGCTCGGTGATGATGGAATGTTACACGTTTGGTTTTCGGTGGCATCGAATGTGACCAGCCAGTTTTTCCCCCACTGAGCTGTTAGAGCTAGATCAGAGGAGATATCAGCTGCCAATCTCTGGCCATCTGGAGTTTTAGAGGTGCACCCATATACCGTTGTATCATCTGCATTTTTATTCACAAATGAACGGAGTATACTCTTAGACAGATCATTTATGTAAAGTAGAAAGAGGATTTGACCGAGAAGCGAATTTTGAGGAAATCCTGCGTTGATTATTAGGGCCTCGGGAGACTGACATTTAACAATTACTAATGACCTACTCATTAAGAACGACTTTATACTTGAGAAGACTCTTCCAGTGGTTCCAAAGCTAAAGAGCATGTGAACTAACCCTTTATACCACACCTTGTCAAAGGCTTTTGAAATATCTAATGAGATCGTCCTCGAGATGTATTTGTTGTCTAGTGCCTCATTGATTTTGTGAATACCCTATTTGACGGCGTATAAGACGCACGGTTATATAAGACGCACTCCAATTTCATCAGGGCAAATCAAGAAAAAAATTAGTAATTAGTAAAATTGGTAAAATTATTAGTAAATGGTACAGCCTAGGCTATATTTATGAGCTATTATTTTGGTTAAACAAGCCATGATTACAATTAAACGAAAAATAATGAAAAAAAGAACACGAGCCTATAAAAACTTTATAATATCCAAAGGTAAGAAAACAAAATAAAAATCAAGTAATTATTGCAATTGAGCAGAACAGTACGGTTACCATTAAAATGTTATTCATCTTCAAATCCATAAAATTCGGCGTCTTCGTTATCAAAACTCTGATACTCGTTTTCAATACGACTATCATCGTCGTTAAATAATGCGTCATCTAATTTCGGCCAACTATCGTGAATTTTAAACCTACATATAGCATATAAGATTTAGGGGAATTTTTATAAATATTTTTAGTAAAAAAAAAAAGTGCGCATTATATGCCTTCAAATACCGTAATTACTTTTTGTATTTAATGTCGAATATAAATGGTCAGGTTTATGCTTGGTTTTATACGCAAATATTTGTGGGTTTGTACATGTCTGTAAACATCCACAGGAAAGGTAGCCTCTTTTGTGAAGTTTACCCTTCTACAGGGGATACACCCAATGTATTCTAAGTATAGTCGACAGAGAATGCACATGCTTGATTTCATACGGAAACGTAGGCCAGGTTTAAGCTTGAGTTTATACGTAAACATAGGCGAGATTAGCGGCTAAGAAAGGCGGTTCACTGTGTCGAGCGAGACAGTTTTTCTCTCCGGAATCTATCTTGTATATCTATAAGTCCACCATTCGCCCATGCTTAGAATATTGCTGTCATATATGATCCGGTGCCCCTGCTATTTTGCTAGAGCTCCTCTATAAGATCTAAAGAAGAATCAGCAATATTATTGGTCATGATCTCGCGACTCGACTTCAGTCACTTGTCCACTGCTGTAACGTTGCCTCTCTGCCTTTTTTTTTATAAATACTTTCATGGTAATTGTTCGGGTGAGCTCTACACTATGTTACCTAGACTGTAAAAGCGCAATACTCGACTGTCGTCGAGATCTCATCAATTTACAGTTGAGCTGGCTAGATGCAACCGTAACTTCTATGCGAACAGTTTCTTTTCTCGCACTTCTCCCTTGTGGAACTCCCTCCTGGCTCCATGCTTTCCAACCAACGTTAATCTGCAAAAATTTAAATGCAATGTCAGTCGCTATCTACTGTCCTCCTGATTGTTCTTTTTTTTCTCCTCGTTACTAATGTTTCTGTTCCTAATTCCTCCACGCCCTGTAACTTCTTGCGTTTTAGGGTCGGTACTGCTTTGCTTGAGGTCATAACGATTGACAAAAAAGAAGAAGCTTGAGACTATAGGCAAACATAGGTTTAAGCTTGAGTTGATACACAAACATACGCCATGTTTAAGCCTGACTACATACGACAACATAGATCAGGTTTAAGCTTTCTATGCTCAAACATAGATCAGGCTTATGCTTGAATCTATACTCAGACATAGGTCAGGTGTATGCTTGAGTTTATACGCAAATATAGATCAGGTTTAAGCTTTATTCTATAAGAAAATGTAAGCCACGTTTAAGCTTGAGTCTATAAGCAAACATAGGTTCGATTGAGTTTATAAGCACTCATATGTCTGGATTATGCTTGGGTCTATACGCAAGCATGGATCATGTTTATGCTTGAGTCTGCAAGCCTCCACTTTTGTGCTATTTTATCTTTCTGTATGGTTTGCAGCCAGCGTGTTTTAGTATATGAAAGCACTACCAACGGGACATGCAAGTACATTAAACTTTATCTTCCACAATGCAATACTAGTGGGTACTAGGTGAGAATCAAATTTTCTTTATTAGTAAATTAATTTACAAGAAAAGCATGTAAACTATCAGGATATTCACTAATCTTAACTTAGTATGTCTCAAGGCTAAAAGAGGATATATTAATGCCTTAAGACAGTGTTGGGCCAATTTTCGATGTAGACAAAATTTAAATGCTTTCTATTTGTTTTTACCTCTTATTAAGTAATCCTGTATCTATAGATGTAGGTTATAATTTTAAATTTAGGTTTTGTAGGTTTCATAATTCTATCAGAACGTAGATGTAGGATTTTTTTCCACCTGTGTATGTTGCTTGCAAGCTTAAAATGTTACAAACGCAATGGATACTAGTAAATACATCCGTCTTGACAACTGAGGAAGCAAGGGTGACTCGTTATTTTCTTTACCTCCTCCGCAGAATGGATGATTGTATTACAAATGATTCAAAAGAAGCAGTGGTCAAACAGGAAACCCCGCACTTTCTTTTAAGTCTAACACCGGCCGTGGGTACTGGCACGGAATAAAGCAAATACTTACAGCACTAACCGTTTGCAATCATTTTCTTTATTTTATTTAAGCGACAAATAAACATCGAAGAAGGAACGAATCGCGTCTCTGGATAAAAAACAAAAAAAAACAAACACTGAACGAATATTTTTAATTCTTTGGAACAGAAAACGGAATTATATTTTTTTCGTTATTTCAATATTTCACGAAACTTAACAAATGTAAGTAAACTTCTTTGTTTAATTTATCTACTTTTTATTCCGATGTGCTGTTACCTCTGCTCTATAATATTCATTACACCTAATGCATAAAACTTGTCCTGAAATGGGGTTGGTCAAAAAGTTTGTTCAGTTTATTACGTATATTTTTTACTTAATAAGCGAAGCGAACGATCTTTTTGGAAAATCCAAACAATGAAAGATAAATTCCTTTTAAATAAAATTAATTTATTCATTTAGTGTTTGAAATTATTTATTTTGGGAATTTGGGGCTGGAAACTATAAACTGGGAGAATTTAGGGGTTGAGACAATTAATTGTGAGAACTTTAATCTTGAAACTATTAATCGTGAGAACTTTAATCTTGAAACTATTAATTGTAAGGCTTTATGGTTTGAAACTTCATTCTGAGAAGCATGTAAATAATCTAATTTAATTTTAAACATTTCAAATAGCGTCATGTTTTGCAAGCGAATTTTCCAATTTTTTTCCATTTTTAGAACGTTGTAATAAAATCAGTCGCACAGCATTCCGAGTACCATTTGCCATTTTGAATTTTATTTTCCGCGTTTTTAACCTCCCGCCTGTGCTTGAGATTATCTGATAAAATGCATAACCAAAGCAGGTGCCATTTTGAAAATTTCAATTCGCTTACCTTTGAATTATTCACTTGAGGACATCTCACATTATAATAACATTACTTCAGTTAGGTTTGAACGTGACAAAACAAAGTCTCCGCTGGGATATATAATCTTAACTTTTAATAAGTGTTGTCAATAATCTAAATAAAAACAACTATCATGGGGCAGCGGTTGTAGAGTTCTGTCTTTTCATCGTCTCATGAGCGGTTTGTCTTGTATAAAAATATTTATCGCTTTGAAAGAAAAAAAAACTGATCTGATTCAGAATCAACCTTTTCTGTATCCTATATAATTTAATTTAATGTAAGGAACTTAACCAATCCCTCATTTAAGATGATTTTTCATTTTTCGACCCTCAAGTGTTACAACGAAGCGATATTTCGAGGGTGACATTCTAAAGTACGACATCTCAGTAGCTGTCTGGCCATTGACGCACGAGATGCTTAGTAATCGACATGTCTTCAGAATACAATCTCCGATCTGCTCTTGTGGAGAGCCATCGGGCCGGCAAGAAAGCCAAGGAAATAATTGAGTGGTTTTAATACCGTAAAACTATCGTCTACTATACTGCAAATGCATGTGGGACGACAAGGACAATTTCAGACCAGAGCACAAGATTCAAAAGAAGCGCTCTGGCGGCACTAGGACGATTGCATCTAGCATGAAACAGACTGTCACCTTAAGTCGACTGTGTTGACTTCTATGTTCACTTTTATATTTACACACGCTCTATCTCTGATATTGAGCCCTTTATCCCATAAATATAGCACATCTTAAGAGTATATTTCTTCATATATATATATATATATATATATATATATATATATATATATACAAACTAACATAGATATCAAATCACACAAGAACATAGTGACCACATGTATTAGTACATGTTAGTTCCATATCAGACATCAGAGTTTTCAAGGACAAGCCTACCCAAGATAGATATTGTTTGAGACTTTGAATCGATTTTTGTGTCGCCATTTGAAGATAAGTTCATTGCGATAGTTTAGCAATTCTTCCTGGTTACTATATTTAATTATAAAGATTATTATTTATATATATACATATATATATACGCATATATCTATATGCGCGTGTGTGTGTGTATGAGTGTGTATATATATATATATATATATATATATATATATATATATATATATATATATAAGGGACAGCTGAAAAGTTTTCAACTCACCCAATAAATCACTCAATTAAATTAATGATTTAATTATTTGTTCAGATTTTGGGAAATAGGCCGAGGAGAGATTTTTTTCAGCATTCTCTTGTACATGTATGTATGTAGGTAGGTAGGTAGCTAGCTAGCTAGCTAGGTAAGAAAAAACTAAATAAATTTAAATTAAATAATAAAACTTGTGGACGGCTTACTGTTGATTATTTTGGTCTCACGCACACAACATACAGAGAGCTCCAAATCCGTGGCCTTATTCCAGACTAAGATAAACTCAATATATATCAATGAGGCAAATTTTTGCATTGTATATCATTATATATTAAAAATTATTTATTTAAAAATTCAGAAATTTCTTTTCCAGGCAATGGAAGAAAATGATGACGTTTTCAATGCGGTAAGTTTTGTTTCTGCTTCATTTGAAACGATTATTAAATTCATATATTATGTAATTCACGAATTTCATATACAAATATACTTTGGACTTATTGTTCTGAAAAATAATTTTCCTGATATATATATATATATATATATATATATATATATATATATATATATATATATATATGAAATGTACGAGGTTTGTCTGAAAAGTAACGGAACTTGTATCACAAACAATTTATTTCAATTCCAAACAAACTACATGGTTACGATCCTTGTGATGGCCTTCACGCTTTCTTCTTCATGTTGCCCTTGAGCTTGGAGAAAAGAAAAAATCACACGGAGCAAGATCAGGTGAATACGGAGGTTATTCCAGTACGGCGATATTCTTCTCAGCCAGGAACTCCGGGCGTTGTGAGCTGGTACATTGTCGTTGTAAATCAGCCACGATTTGTCCCACCGCAAAAGCATTTGAAAAAATGCAACGGTTGCAGAAAATTAAGATTACAGTTATATACTCCCAAGATATCATGTTAGATTATAACACAATCCGATCACCCCTTCATTCGTCCATGGCCCACATAGCACACCCAGTCCCGTTACTTTTCGGACAGACTTCGTATATGTTTTCTGTAGATGCGAACGCAGAGGTTGAAGAGCTGAGGCTTTTAGGGGGTTTCATTTGTAAAGTTGATTGTTAGTCTGTTTTCTCTGATGCCAATGGTTGCCAACAAATTTTCATTATTTCATTATTCTTACTTCTAATATTTTGGTACCCTGCGAGTAGCTTGTCTTTTGTTTCTTTTGTCTTCATTTTCTCTATCTTCATTTGAAAAGCAAATCCCACAACAATTTTATTTTGTTAATTTCGTTACACTGTCATACAAGACCTAATCTTTTCCCCTTATTATTTGCTTCATCATTTTTTGCTATGTCCACAAGCACAAACGCCCACGTATAGATACAGCCTTATAGAGCTATGAAGTCTGCAGTAATTCTCAAGACTTGTTCTAAGATCTGGTGCTAGGTCGTTAATAGAATGCCCTTTCACAGTTTAAGAAACGCTGGTTCTGTAGAACAACCCAGTTGGTCCAACAATAACCGTAAGTGCTCAATAAGATTCGAGATCTAGAGTGTCTGGTGACAAAGTTAACACAATGCAATATTTATATCCCTAAAACCATTCCAGTACAACTTGTACGTAAAGTGTAACAGAGCGCATTGTTCTGCTAAAAACATGACACTGATATGAAAAGGAGTACCTTGTTTTCACTGCTATAATGTGTTGCGTGAAAATTTACGTTCCACATGAATGAAGTGACCTAGTGTTACCCAGCAGAGCCTTACTCAAACATTCACACTGCCTCCATCGGCTTAATTTTTTCTCAAAGTGCATCCCGGTGCACAGGATAATGATGCACACATACACTGTCAGCCATTTTATTCGGGAGAAAGCCAGGATCACCGGACTAGCTGACTTTCTTCTATTGATACACGATCCCGTTCCGACTTACGCGAGCATATTGGACACGCGTTACAATAATCAATTTGCTATGTGTTTTGATATGTGTCAACCTTCACCTTGATGAAATCTATTTGCAATTTGTGCCACAGCAGTCTTTCTGTTATATCGTACTTAGTGGCAAAGCCTTCATTTACTTCTCTCAACGACTACCCAATCACTTGTCGGGGGTGGGGGTAGCGATTTGTTCATCTTCAGGGCACTACAGATATGTTCTCACCACAATTGAACGTGAGCAGTCTACAAGCTATACCTGTTCAGAAAAGCTCTGACCTACTTACACAATCATAATAATTTGGCCTTTATCAGAATCTAATAAAATGCTCTTCTGTGAGAAGATATTTCTCCTGTCCTGAAATAGTGCGAAGAAAATTGAACTTTTAGACTAAGGTGTTATTATTAATCTCTTAACATTCGTTGTTGGGTCAAAAATGTTTCATTATCCTCTGCAGGGGAATATAGATATTCTTTAGACCAGCGTTTCTCAACCTTTTTTTACCCTTGCGTAACCCTTAAAATAAATTACATTACAAGGAACTCCTGTGCAAAAACAAAATTATATACCATATCTTTCTTGTTTTATTTTCATCATAGTTCACGTGGTAAATATCATAGTATATATTTTTGAATAACTGGTTTAAGGAAAAAATTAATACTTCTTTGTCAAATTTTTCAGTAATGCTAAATAATTTCATTCGTATAGTTTATCTCACCTGTTCTCGCGGAACTCTTGGGCACCTTTTGCGGAACCTTAGGGTTCCGTGGAACCCCTGTTGAGAAACGCTGCTCTAGACTAATGTTTCCAAGCCTGGATAAATTACCCAAAGTTAGTTAAGTATGATGTGTCATTAAGTAACGACATCCTATGAATAACATTCAAATTTTCCTGTCGATTTCAAAGTGGCATACAGCAGTGGGTCTCTGTTACAGGCGTTGAACTCTACATCATGTCTTAAGCTTTTAAACACTGGTTTGACAAAGTTTATAATTATCATTAAAAAACATTAATTTTAGAATAAAAATATTGATCAAAACATTGGCCAAATATTTTTTCTTTCTTTATGTCCTCGTTTCCTTTGCAAGTTAGCATTTTACTTACTAAATATGACTTTCTGATGAGTGCCTTTTGGGTAACGAAAGAAAACATTGAGAATCATTGCTCAGGACAATGAATCGCTTCAACAAAATTATTGCACAACGTTATTGTATAAAGCAATAGCAGAGAAATGTCCATGGATCCTGATAGAAACAAAGGAAATTGACAATAACAGAATTATAAACAAGATGGCCCTAAAAGCCATTGAAAGTAATTTGATTCTCACAGAGTGTTCCAAAATCGACTTTGTCCAACTAATCCCTATACTGCTATCAATTAAAATCCCATAGCCTCATAGATTATGATTATATCAAGCTAAGTCTTTTATGACATTTCTTGGAGCAATATCGATCACTTAGCAGCACCCATTTTCTCTCCAAATAACTGGGCCATATAATACAAGCAACGTGGCGGGAGGTAATCTCAGACCTAACCTCTTAAGAGGTGTGGGTTCATACTTTTTCCATAAGCATTAGAGTCAGATCACGTGTCCTGTGATCCATTAGGGTCGTAGAGGCACCACGTCTACTGCAACTATGACAGCAGCGACGCGTCTACAGTAAGGTAGTCTGACGTATCCCATCCCTATTCAAGCTGGCTTTGCATTCAGCTTTTCCTCGTTTGGTTGCCACCTCAAAGCAAGAAATCCCTGCTATTTAGACCATAACTGGTGAAAAAAGAGATGGATTCCTATTTTTCACAAGGTTATGAAAGTGAATGTAACGAACCCGACCGGAATTCGAACACGTTTCGCCGATTTCTCTTTCCGATTCTCTAACTGTTATACTAACAGCATTCGAGACAAGTGGTTCTCAACATTTTTCTATTTGTGGCCCCCTTTTGAGTGATGATTTTTTTATAGTCCCCCTCCTAGCCATTTACTTTAACAAAAGCTCATTTTACAATTTCTGAGATATTTCTCCATATAAACTTTAAAATTGCTTTTTTAAAAAACCAAACCAGTTAAATGAAATAAACTATTATTTCCGAAAAAGAAGTTCTGCACATCAATACACTCACAAATTTAAAACTAATAATAGAAAATAAGGTTATGCAAAATAAAAAAATTATGCACATAATTTTTTTAATTTTTTCTCGCTGGTAACATGACAGATACTTAAAAATTAGTTCTTTACATAATTTAAGTTTATTAGAACTAAAATATAGATAGTAACAGGTTTGTGGCACTGTAACCCCTTTCATTGAACTTGTGGTCCTCCAAATCCAAAATTCTTTTGTGGGCCCCATACAATTTACCAAGGCCCCTTAGAATCCGTGTTCTATACCAAGAATCAAAAAGAAATTATCGCAGAAGTTAGTGTAATTTTATGTTAGTAACGTCAGATAAGAATATGACATTAAATCTTTGATACATAAAATAATTGCTTATTCACTGATGGACTCTGTCAAATTATCATCTTCCCTGGAGAGTATGTAGTTTTTCGAGGGCTTTCTTCGAATGTTCGATCTTCTCGCGAGCGTATGAGGGACTCTACCTTCCTCTCATGGGTAGGCTGTTTTTATAAACTCCTTTCATCCGGTTGTTTTGTTGGTGTATACAATCTAAGTTCAGCTAGATTAACTTCCTTTATGTTGACGCAGCCACAGACATCCTTTGAGGGTCGATTCTGGCCTTGGTGGAAATGAGGTCAACCCACTGAGGCACCTAGCGCTTTTGATATTCTGATGTGACACCGAGTACAAAGCTTACTTTGGTAACCCTTAGGATGAAGCCAGCAGGTATTGGACTCATCACATATTAACTCCTCTTAGATCAAAGGTTCCTGATGGATATTAAATTCGATTCAAACTTCTCATATTTCCTGGTATGAATCAGATACTACACAACTAGATCGTCCAGGTGCTGCGCTACGTTCTTTATTGGTAGTATCCATCTTTTCACCATTGTACTGGTATCACAGATTTAAAAAATATCAGATAAACAATAGACCCAACCACATAAATCTATTACTATCCCGTTAGTAAAGTGGGGCATTAGTAGGGTAGAGTTTTCAAACACGCCACTTAAAATACTATAGGTATATTATTTAGTTCTTAATTTTCTTGTTCTATATTGCCTGAAGTGTACTTTCTATTGTTAATAGGGTGAATAAAAAATGAAAACCAGATTTATTTTGAAAAATCAAATTCAAAGGTCAATATTAATCAAATGTTGGTCATCATTTGAGGATATGAGGGCGAAATAAGGAAGCTATATTGATGAAAAATTAAGTTATTTACAGAAATAACTACTTAAAACTATATTCTTGCTTATTATCGTATAATTAAAATAACTTAGAATATATGTCTTAAAATCTGAAAAATATAGAAAAATCACTCCATTTGTACTAGTAATTTTCCAAGCGTAGCTTAGATGTGGCACAAAGCCGAAAGTATGGGGCACCCATTGAAGACTGAGCTCACTATTCAGTCGTAAATGTTCTAGCGAGACAAGCTTGCTAACCATTACACCGCCTCGAGGCGCCCCACTTCATTTGTACTATGGGATACTTTCATAGCCCCAAGCAAATATAATGGATGATCACACGTATCCGGTGATGCCTATTTCTATAGCGGTTAGCTACTCCCTGTTTAAGATGCCTGCTCAGGCACAATCGTGTTTATACTGCAACTAAGCTAAGCTGACCTTAGTTACAGTTTCTGGGAGAAAGTGCGTTATCTAGTGTGATCAACAGTCTGAACCAGGCCAGCACACTCAAACCCTCGCTCTCGATCAAACCCTAAATAGTTTCGTCTAACCGATTTCAATCACAAGTCTTGGATCAACCTGTGGTATGATTTCCCATAAGTACCGCACGGTAGAATCGCCTCCCTCAGACCGATAACATCAAGAAGTCACCTTCCTGACAAATCGAGATTCGAACCCGGGTCTCATAGTCAGAAAGAGAACGTTCTATCCACTCGGTGACGTGCCTATATTAAACAAACAAAACTGCTAGTAATTCACACAAATATGACTAAAACCAGAAACTCTTTTCAGTTGCTGTATTCAGAATGCTACTTGACTAATCATGGATATTTAATTTGCCACTTACTAAATACGATGTAAGAAGATTTTGTATTATGTTCAAACGTCCCACGGTACTGAAGAGGGCTTAATTATAATGGAATATGAACATAGAGAATTAGCTTCGGATTGCTGAAAACTGTAAAACAGTGAAGCCTCAGATCTACAGTACTTGATAGCATATAAAACCATTCTTCTTTCTTCCTAAATGTTCCCTAAGATATCTCCCAATCTATGCAAAGTTGAAGTACCTGAAATACATAAGCTGATGTTTATCCAGGCCCCGTAGATTACCAGTAATTGTTCTTAGCTTAAATCTATAATAAATTTAATACATTTAGATTATTATAGATATATTATTTAATTCTTAATTGTCTTGTTATATATTGCCTTGAGTGTTTTTCTGCTATTTATAGGGTAAATAAAACAGTTCTTATCTTGAAAAAACGAATTAAAAGGTCAATATTATACAAATGTTTCTTATTGTTCATCGTATAACGACTTAAAACTATATTCTTACTTATTATTGTATAATTAAAACAATTTAAAAGGCGTGTCTAAAAATTTGAAAGAAAATAGAAAAGTTACTCCATTAGTATTAAGGGACACTTTTATAGCCCTAAACAAATAAAACTGCTTGTAATTCACGGAAATATTATAACTAAAACCAAAAACTCATTTCAGTCACTATTTGACAAAGTAATGTTACTTGATTTCGCTATAAACAACGAAAAGAGTACTAAACTGCTATGTGATATCTTTTCTCCTGTATGACACTGAGTGAAGGGCGATTTCCTCAAAGATGAAGAGGAGACTGAAGCAACAAAAATGTGGTCCTACAGAAGGATGCTGAGGATATCGCAGACCGAACATGTGGGTAACAACGATATTTTGGAGAAAATGGAAACAAAAAGGAAACTAATACTTAACTTCAGGAAGAAACAGTTGTTTTTCTTGGGTATATAATGAGGAAGGAGTGTTTGGAAAGTCTGATACTCGTAGGACAGATTGAGGGCAAGAGGAACATAGGAAGACAACGCATAACATACTGAATAAGGTTGAGTAAATGGATGGCGGAACAGGGCTTGGAAGAAATAGCAGAAAGATAAAGTTTATTAAGAACTACAAGGGACAGGAAGTTGTGGAGAGCCATGATCGGCTATGTCCTGAAGAGACACGGTACATAAAGAGGACTTGAATCACAAACATTTAACTTGCCACTTACTAAGTATTGAGAAAAGCATCTTGAAGTGTACTCAAACACCCCGCGGTTCTAACGGAGGTAAGGTTAGAGTTACGGTTAGGGTTAGGGTTTAGGGTAAACTCCTCTTCAAAAGATCTACATGTAACATTCTTCGTAAGCTTTTACTTTGTATGTATATTAGTATATGTACACTACAGTTCAAAATTTTAAAGCAACCCCTGGTAATTTTTTTAAATTGGCTCCAAAAGTAGTTGTTTTGTACTTTAAATAAGAGAAAAATATTATACATGGTTAAAAAATGGAACATGATTTTTTTATTCGAATTTTTATTACTACAAATAGAAAAAAGCACTTAATGATTAAATTTTGCTCTCGTCAAAATATTCTCCCCATAGCCTTGATTACTGCAGCACAAATATTTGGCATTCGTTGCAAAAGTTTTTCAAAGTATAAGTTTGATAATTGATTCCATTCTTTTTTAACGATTCTAAGAGCTCTTTTCCTTTTTTGTTTTTTCATTCTTCTGTCAAGTTCATCCCGTTCTGATTCTGGAGGTGGCTTCAAATTTTTGAACTGTAGTGTATGTGTGTGTATGTGTATGTTTGTATATGCGTGTAATCATCTTTTAGTTCATATTTGAGCATTTGAGTGCGTGTTTATGTATGCGCGTGTGCATATGCCTTGTATTTTTATGCGTACACTTGCATATGCATGTATGTATATCTTGTATGCGAATGTGCATATATCTGTGTATGGTGCGCATTGGGGTGTTTACGCACTTTCAAAGTCACGAATTTGTTAAACAACTCCATTAGTTTTCTGACGCAAACAAAACGTACGTAAAAGTTTTTTAAAAAAAGAAGGTCACATGACTCGCAGGTCATTTGAAAGAGTTTTATAATGTACAGGGAACGAAGAAAAATCTTTACGCCGACTAGAATGACGATGTATTTTGACTTTGGTACAATAACGAAGAAATCCTGAAGGCAATAAGAACTGATGGGATTAATCAAAAGATGTCCGAACAGGATAGGATGGAACGTATAAAGATCATCTATAAGGAAGACGTAAGTATCGCACACAAAAAGAATCATTTATTATTTACTAGTAGGGTAACCCAGCGTAGCCCGGGCTTTGAGTTAAATAAAAAGAAAGCGAAATAAAGAACAGGTTAAATGCATCTTTTAAATGAATTAATATTTTAGAAGAGGGATGTAAACACATACAAACATACACATATATGCATACATGCTTACACACACACAAATACATACATACACACATACATACACACACACACATATATATATATATGTATATATATAGATATATATATATATATATATATATATATATATATATATATGTGTGTGTTTTCGATGTAATATCCTAAAATAAATAAAAATGTTCTACTTTGTATTGAGCCCTCTTTTAAATTAAATGTTACAAACGGTTGGATTTTACTCTATTCGTTCTCATCTTACCTGGATATATATATATATATAATGTATTCAATGGATATATATATATATAAATGTATTCAAAATATATATATATATAAATGTATTCAAAACTTTACTGCTTTGCATTAAAAGACACTCATTGACACTCACACATGCACGCATACACACGCATACGTATGTATCTATATATATATATATATATATATATATATATATATATATATATATATATATAGAGAGAGAGAGAGAGAGAGAGAGAGAGAGAGAGAGAGAATTAATATAAGTAAAAGTTTGTCACGTAGCTGATTGATGTCATCTTCATCATCCCGACTCCAGACTTTCGTAGGCGGACAATTCCGTCCAATCTCAGAGGTTATCAGCAATTTACTGCTTGCATTTTTCGATTTTTCTTTTTTATATACTTATCATTGGTATAAGTTTTTTTAGAGAAAGCGAGAAAGAAAAGAGAGAGAGAGAGAGAGACATGACAAGTGACACGCCTGAATATATCTACAAACAAAATTTCATATATTGAGCAATCTTCCCTCAGAAATATAGTAAATTTTACACAATACATACATGCATATATATATATATATATATATATATATATATATATATATATATATATATATATATGTGTGTGTGTGTGTGTGTGTGTGTGTGTGTAATTTGGCAGCAACTTTTCTTTTAAACATGTTGTGTTGAATGTCAAAGACAACATAGTCCTGCATATTCTCTTTTGAATTTTCATGTTATCACGTGCATGGCGAAGATTTTTAATCATGTGAAAGCGTGAAAAATATCTTTTATTATACAAGCCAAAAGATCGAAGAATACGTTATGAAATTTAAAAAGTTCAAAGGAAATGGTTATGCGGTGTATCTAATTATGTAGAAATATATTATAAACATTGAAGGATGTTTCCAAAAATATTGTAATCTATGCGATTAAAAAGAGGTCTTTTGCTTTTAATATGTAGTGCTTCTAAGATTTTAAGGCGTCTAATGTCTGTATGTTTATCAATAATTTTAGTATTATCTATAAGTATTTTACGAATGTCAGAATGCAGAAGGGAAACAGTATGTGACATAAGATGTTGTTTAATGGCACTAGAATTATTTAAATGCATAGTTAATCGTCTGGAGAGCCGGGTGGTTGTAAATCCATTGTATGTACGTGTATCCTCATACTTGCTAAAAGTTTCGATGAATTAAGCTTTTTGCAACAATCCTTCAAAAATAATTCAGTACTTAATTTTACACATGAACTAACTAACGATAATAAGATTCCTTTTTTAGATGTTTTAATAGATACTAGTAATGACACTTTTACCACTTCTGTATACAAAAAACCTACAAGTGATAACAATTGCACCCTCAACTATCTTAGTGAATGCCCCATTAAATATAAACGGTCAATAATTTCTAACCTAGTTACTAGAGCAAAACTTATCTCTTCTACCAATAAAATATTTCATAAGCAATTGACTAACATCAAGGAAACCCTTATTAATAACGGTTTCCTAACTATCTAGTTGATAATGAATTTGATAGATACTTCTCAGACCTAACAAGAGATACACCCAGAAAATTATCCTCAATTAACCTCTTTTACAGAGGACAAATGCATAGACAATACAGCATGGGTGAAAAGGCCCTTAAGTCTATAATACACCATAATGTGTTTCCTGTTGATTCTAACAAAGCCTTAAAACTTAATATATATTATAGTAAATTTAAAACCTCTAACCTGATAATGAGCAATAACCCTTCTCCAGTTGCTGCGGTTGTTGATAGAACCAATGTTGTGTATGAGTTTAAATGTCCTATGGAAGGATGCTCTTCTAATCCACATACATACATCATCGCGTCTTTTGAAATTAAAATGATTTTGTAACGTTTATTTAGTTTGTAAAAAATAAAATGTAGCAACATGATTCCGCTACAAGACAATTTGCAAATGTTTTAAAAAATTTGACTCTACATATATATAAGACATTGTTAAAAAAATTTTGACCCTGAAGATGAACAATGATGTTCGAAAGTACTCGGTTATCTTACGGACAATATTTATTTCAATATAATTTTCAAATAAAAAGTCTCATTAGAAAATATGAGAAAATTCAAAAGAGAATATGCAGGAGTATGTTGTCTTTGACATTCAACACAATATATATATATATATATATATATATATATATATATATATATATATATATATATATATATATATATATATATATATATATTGCTTCTACAAGAATTGCAATGAATGTCCTAAAAATATTAAAATTTTATGATTAAAATTATTATCTGTTAACGTCATTTCATAGAAAATTACAAAGTACATTTTGCGCAATTCATTAAAAATTATTTTTTGCAGTCATTCATTTTCAATTTTAGTTTCCTTATACCCGTTAGTAATATAAAAAATACATCTATTCAAAATTAAAAATTATTTTTCAATATTTCTGTCCAGAATATATATTTTTAAAAGCTTTAATCTTACTTTGCAAATTAGATAATTTTTCTTATTTTATTTTTATTTTTTTATACGTACAACACGTTTGTTAAGCATAATCTATAAGATTTTCGCTTAATTTGTCTCTAAAATGAAAATGTCATAATACAGCTAAAGCACTACGCTGATTGACAGCTTTGTTTACTATTTGATCTCTCCTTTTCGGTAATAGGTAAGACTCAGTTATGGATCTGACGTAAGACGCATCTAAAGCCTAGAAATACTATGCAATACAGATCTAGAATTTGCACTGTTTTTAATCCACACATGTGACTAAACAGTTGTCGTGATGACTAGAGATAGAAAAGAACGCTGCAACTCTTTAATATTTATACATCCAGCAATGGCTTTGTGAATTGGGTTTCTGTAAATGTTTCGAGCATGTAATTTGGGGAGAATATTTTTAAGTGCGCCTTATATGAAATATGGTATTATATCGATATTTTGTTTTTAATTTGCCAGTCTACAGCTGCCAAAATTCCGTCGGCTTTACCCGTTCATCCCCGTACTTTAAGCTTCCCGAAACTGGAATCCCGGACATCTACAAGTACGCATGCGCTCGACGGTCATCATTTCAGCCAGCAACGTTTAGAAGCAGGCGTCATGAATCCAGCTTTTATTGACGACGAGGAAGAGAAAAAAGACAATGGCCTGGATGACGCTGAACTCAGTAAAACCACGGAACCGATGTCGCCAAACAGTGCTTTCCGAGCGTTGAGATCGGAAATTACTTTAGGAATGAAGTTAACAGAGTCGGACACAATTGCCTTCCGAGATCCGTGGGAAAAAGTCAGACTCCAAAATATAAACAAAGGGCCTGGGTTTAGGGATTCGATGCTTCGGGATTTGGATGCTGCTAATTCAACTCTAAGGGATTCCACTCTTACTCAGGATTCAATGTAAGCATTTTTTAAATTCTCTTCTTTTAATATTTACTTTCGACAAATGTTATAATTAAATCTTTTCCACATGTTCGGAAGCATTATTCATATTCCATAAATTACTTGAAAATGTGTATTTTTAAAGAGTTTTTTTTTTAAATGTTGCTTTGTATGCAGATTTTTTTCATGTGAAATAATTTTAAAGCGATTTTCTGAAAATGAAAAGTAATTTGATGGCAACTTAAAAAAAAACGATATTCAGTATTTTAAATAATTTTTTGGATTTTTTCATAAAATTAACGAATATAACAGACGTACATCCCCGCCCAAATATTAAAGTTTGCCTTATGAAAGGAACAAGGTAGAGAATTGAGCGACTTTCGAAAGCCGACCTCTACTAAAGTGTTTAGTTTCACTACTTTCAACTCCAAAAATTCTAAAATAAACCATATTTGAACTACGAACGAGAAGACTGCCAATTCAAACTTTAGAAACACTGGGCTTTCAAATGAACCCCAATTAGCAATCCGGTAGCTTAATCCGACAAGCCTCCAAATTAGAGAATTAGACAATGAAATAAATCACTTAAACTAATACTTATACATACATACATACATACATATATAAATATATATATATATATATATATATATATATATATATATATATATATACACACACACACATTATATATATATATAAATATATATATATATATATATACACACACACACATTATATATATATATATAAATATATATATACATACATACATATATATATATATATATATATACATACATACATATATATATATATATATATATACATACATACATATATATATGTATATATATATATATATATATATATATACATACATACATACATACATATATATATATGATGTGTGTGTGTGTGTGTATTAAACATAGGATATAGAACCCCACAAAACTTTGAAGAAATTTGATAAATGGAAAAACGTTTCATTGAAACTAGATTTGATTACGCGTTTCGTCATTCTAAGCTTCATCAGATTCCAAAACAAAAGAAAGAAATACGCGTGTGTATATTTGTGTGTATACTTAAATAAGGATATTTCTGTCTTTCGATCATAACTAGCGCAGTGAGTTTGACCTTCACTGGGTGCACCACAGTTATGGCCAGCATAAGATAAACTGAGTATATTATTCGATACACGTATATC
The DNA here is from genome assembly GCA_964036315.1 of Acanthosepion esculentum. Lineage (NCBI taxonomy): Eukaryota > Metazoa > Mollusca > Cephalopoda > Sepiida > Sepiidae > Acanthosepion > Acanthosepion esculentum. Next base: position 40,783,777 of record OZ038486.1, on the reverse strand, counting down.
CGAAGACGCATTGGAATAGCGGAAGATGCCTTCCAAAAGTTAAGCTTGTATTAAGAGATATCAAAATTTCATTAGAATCAAAGAAGAGTGCAGAACTGCTATCAATATGAGAGGCAATGCTGGACAATTTCCACACAGTGAGACTTAAGTCAACACGGATGTTGTTCTACAGACGCTAGTTGAGAATACGTGGACTGAGCAATGATAACAAAGTGAAAATTAATAATTCTAATCAGAAAGAGATAGCTGAAATTTCTGTAACATAATTAGGAAAGTGGGCTTGGAGAATTTGACACTCACAAGACACTGAAGGCAAACGGAACAGCGAGAAACATTAATTAGTAACCACCCTACCTAACGAGTTTGTGCAAATCGATAGAAGAATAAGGACTTTAAGGGACAAATATTCATTAGAGCTACAACGGATATGAAGTTATTGAGAGTTATGATCGCGCATGTCATTAAAGGAGAGTTGTGTGGTTCTGTCATTGGTTGGGTATAATGAAAACTACTCTAATTTCTGCTGTCACCTCACCTCCTACTACTTCTGTCCGGCTGAGGGTTATTGTGTATAAATGCCGGCCGCTAAGTGACTACAGATCTCGAGAACTGAGTTACGTCAGTAACACATGGTAGAAAGTGCTACAATTCATATTACAAATTGTTTGTTACAATAACAATCAGAAAAAACTATGTTCACAAAAAATTTGTCAAGACCACGCTGAGAACAGTTAATTATAACCTTCATATTATAAAATCTGGTGACTAAAAACTCTGTGTGTGTGTGTGTGTGTGTGTGTGTGTGTGTGTGTGTGTGTGTGTGTGTGTGTGTGTGTGTCCTGTCTACAAAGTATCCGTCCATTTTGACTATCTCGGTTGTGTGGTTCTGATGTAACCTATTGCTACAAACTATCAAATAGGACCTCACTGAACAGGCGTCAACGGACTCTTCCGTCGAGTTACTCAGTCGTTAATGAAAAGTAATTGAATTAACTTGTGTATTGGGTGCTGGTATAGACGCTTCGAATGTGGCCCGTGATATGTTGGAAGTTCGGTATGGTCTTCAACGAGCAGAACACCTGAAGGTTTTGAACGTGTACAGGTTGCAATAAAAGTAAATTGGAACTTGAAATTTCCAGCATTGGATAATTTTCCCGAGATTTCACGGACTGTCCGAAAAATAGCCAACCATTTTGAATATCACGATTGCCCATTCTTCACGACTTCTGCAATATTTTCTAGTAAAAAATTGCCAATACTACCAGTCCCTATACAGTGATTTGGAGCTTTTGGAAAGGATAATATTTCAGTCAGTGGGCGTGATTAAGGCGATCGAAACGAGGCAGCAGATGGCAATCCCTAAAATGGATTATACAGATTGTTTTGAAAAGAAAAATGAATGAATGATGGGACGCATGTTTGACGTCGAACTGGGAGTTCTTTGAAGAAAACAAAAAGACTCATTACTCTGGGTAGGATACTTCTTTTCGTTAAATGGCTGCTGATGTCCTAAAAGACCTTATATATACGAGAGTTAATCCAAATGTCATACCACCTCTATATTTTCACAGAAAATACAACTGATAGAGGGAACACAATAACACTTCTTGTTAGAGCAAGTCTTCAGCTAAAAAGCACTTAATCGCACATAGTTGACCCATGATGTTAGAGGTGGCCCTTGGTGATATGGTAGTAGAGATTAATGAGCCATACTTCTTTTCTTTGTTACAGAAATCAGGTGAGCATTAGTCTGGTAAAATTACGTCTAACACCAATGTGCAGACGAATTACGTCTGACATAAAAATGCATACAAAGGTTCACTTAATCCCTATACGCAGAAAAATTGTACTGATATAGATCGATGCTTTTTGATCATTTATGGCAACCAAACAGTCGACGTGAGCAAATTTACGCAGTTGATACTGCAGCGTTGATAGCGATGGGCATGAAAAAGTGGGTCGCCTACATTAATCAGCGTTTAACTCTGAGTTTTTCTTCCACTTGGGATTACTCCGCCATCCGTTGATTAGCCTGAATACGAAACAAAATGGCGGGGGTCAGAATATATACCTCTGTGCTCCTAGATGTTTTTTAAGCGCCATGGCTCTTCAGGATGTAGGTGATCAAGGTTCTCCCCAACTTCCGTTTCTTTATTATCTGTGAATTGTCGTAACTTCTTGGGAAATATAGTTGGGTGATTTCTTTTTTCCAAAATGTTAAATTCAGAGCTGTCCGAGATTGGCTGGTATCATTCGCGACACAAAGCTGAAGGCCGAATTTCCATATACCCGCCAAACAAGAAGAAAAACTTTCGCTTGTAATACGATAACGCCAGGCTCCACACCAATTTTAAGACCTATTCGGGCCGATAAAAGACGGACGATGCGAACAATATTTTCTTAAGAACGAAGCCGTCATCGCTGTTGTGAAGAAGTAGTTCGCTTTCGTTGGCGCAGTTTTTCACGGGCTCGGTATGCATGTTCTTGTTCATTGCTGGCGAAAATGGATAACTGATGGTGGAGACAATATTGTTTTGTAGCTGAAAAACCGCTCTATTCCATACCTGTCGTAGTTTCCATTGAAATATGTAGGATGCATTACTTTCGGAACGTCTAGCATATTTGCATCCTAAAACTAAAATCATTTCGAAACCTAGATTTTGTTGAGTACATTAGCCTTTAACTCTTAAAGGCACATTTCATTTTTCTTCCACTTACCCCACCATCTGTTGGTCAGCCTGAATATGAAACAAAATGGTGGAACAGAATACATATCCCGTACTCCTACAATGATTTTGAACGCCATGGCTCTTCATAACGAAGACGATCATGCTTCTCCGCAAATTCCGTTTCTTTATTATCTGTGAACTGCTATGAATTCTAGTAGAGTGCTGGATCTGTCCAATGGTGGTTTTATTATTCTCCCTGGATTTGTGTTCGCTTACGTAGAAATAAACAGGAGGCGTTACTTTCGGAGTTTTCTTCGTTTAATAGTTGAAAGAAATTCCCCAGAAAACGTATCTGCTAAATTTCGTGAATAGTAACTTTACGGATAACTTTCTTGTTACCTTGATGTAGTTAACTCGCTGATGTCATAGATAATTATTGCATGATTTTGATCCTCACTGGGTGTCTCTTCTTTATGATCTTGTGCTGTACTCAGCTGTACTTAATACATCACAGATGAATAGGTTGGAGCGAAAACAGCGAAATAATCCCTGCTGCTTTATGTAATATTTGTTTAATTTCTTTCATTTTTATTTTTTCCTTTTCTAGTCAAAATGAAAAACGAAAGACATGGGACGTTTTCCGGTTAATTTCGAAAAAAGAAGATACGTCAGAAGACATCCCTTACTTCAACACAACAGAGAAAATAGCCAAGATCCTGGTCGGATTATTACTAACTATTTCCCTTGCAACATTCACTTTGGTCAGCAAAAGCTCTCTCTTGATGATCACTTCAAATCTGTACGAAAATGTTTCTCTTGCCTGTCACAAGGTTAAAGATGGTCTTGACTGTCACAGACTGCCTCTCTCCCACGTGCAGCGCTTATCATTTGTACCCTCAGCCACCGTGCAGGTGGAATGGTTGTGGGCTCTCATCATAGTCGTTTGTGCCCCGTATGTTATAACCAGCTTCCGCTGCACGTGGAGAATCTGTTTCAAGAAGACACGTAAGGCTTCATGCCGAACTTTCTTTATGGTGAGTGAAGAGTTTATAACTTGGGTATAACCTGGGCACTGAAATGAAAATTGGTGACACGCAATATATTTACTGAACTCAATTCAGTCTGGCACAAGATCAAGGAAAAAAAGCTAGTAATGGAAAATTTAGGAATTATATCAGTCATATCAAATTTAGTATAGGAGTTAAGAAAATTGAATATAGGATAAGCTGTGTTAGGAGTAGTTTCACACAATACCGCAAATAGCTACAAAACCACAACATTAAATTAAAAACTCGTTATGTTGTTAAATAACCTCGTCAGATCGATAATTTCATATGGATGCCATGGTGTCAAACCCGTTCAGAAATATCTAAACTGTCAGCCATTTTTTAGGTTGATGTTTAAAGGTGTTATCCAACGAATGAAGCTTGTAGGTCTTAGCGAGGACCATTCCTAGTGAACTACAGAATCACAAAGAACTGCACTAAATAACATAAACCACATCCATTGAGAACTTTTACCACCAACAACTAAATGTATATCACATGTAACTCGAAGAGAAAATAATGACATTATCAAGATGTTGACTTCCCCAATACTTCAAACAAAAGGTTAGGAAGGAGACTCCCATCAACATTGGAAAGAGCAATAACAGTTACTGGACTTTCTGAAAAATTGTTTTAAGAGAAAGATTTTATAAATTCCAACTGAAAATAGCACTAGTTATTCGTTCAATGAATGCTGAATGTTTCCTTATAAGGAAACGGTTAATTTTACCATTACTGTTACCACTACCCACGGGACCCCAGTAACATAAGTTATTGTAGAACGTCTTTCGTATAGTGATAGCAAGTTCATATGGTATGTTATTCATATCTGAGTTCGATTCCTACTAGGTGCCTAACTGATGTGTTCCTGGGTCAGTATTTACTTTATGATGGGAGGATGTAACATATAAATTTCACACGTATTTGTGGGTTAGTCTCATGCAGGCGTCAGAATGCACCGACCTTCCAACTTTTATGCAATGACGTGTTTCTAACAGGTTCAAAAAATCCTTGGTTTTTCGTGTTGTGTTTTCGTCCCCGCCGAAGACGAAAACGACAGTACGACTGAAGAAAAACAGGTACTATACCTGATCCTGGATTTGCCTGATGTTGAAATTTCTTTTCAGAAACTAAGTTATTTCGGTTCTTTTCACACAATTTAAGTCTTCGTAGCACATATAAGTGGATAAATTAGCCAAAATTCATGTTGTTTAGATTCCAATTCACAGCTTTCAATTCACATGATTTTAAAAAGTGGATTGTATCGTTATATTTTGAAAGTGTCGTTATTTTTTAACTTAAACGACTGCATCTTGACACTAAGTCATGCGACACCGACGTGCAATAACGTCTAAACTTAACAACCGCATTTAAGAAAGGATACTCGTACACGAGAAAAAAATCAATGAAAATAATAGACACAAAATTTCTATTATTAAGTTGGCTAGAAAGTCCTGGCTCACTTAGAAAACGGAAAGAAAACAACAAAATTTTATGGAGCAATACCAACATTTATTCTTCAAAATAGAGTCCATTATTCTCGACTATCTTCTGTCAGTGATCAGTCAGTATTAGAATTTGTTCCAGATACCAGTTAGCTGGCTTTGAATGAAAAAAACTGTAAACAAGCTTCCTTCACTTCATCAAAAGGAAATATGTCACTGAGCGGAATATGCCATAGTCACTCGGAGTAGAATCGAGACTGAATGATGGATATGGAAGAATCTCAACACTGTCCATCTCTTTCAACTTTTCCTCAGTCAATCTGGCAGTGTGTGGCCTCGTATTGTCTTGCTGAAACAAAGCCTGACCTCGATTGACCAAAGCAGGATACTTCTGTAATTTGTCGCACATACGCTGCTCGCAATACAGTTTAGCGTTGCAAACACGACTGTGTGGAACAAGCTCAAAAGGCAGTACGCCTTGGAAATGTCACCAGAGATCAAGATTTGTTGTTTTCTTTCCGCTTCCTAACTGTGTCGGGACTTTTTGGTCAACCTAATATTTTTAACAATACATTTTTAAAAGAATAATTACTACCCAAATATTTCGAATTTAAATCTAAACCTGTTTATATTCATTTCAGGTTTGGTTGATTGAGACGCTTCACACCGGTGGACTAACCATATTTGTGTTTCTTGTCTTACCAAGCTTGGACGCCATGCGAGGAGAAGCATTAATGCTGGGAGGAGCGGTCTTTCCTGCGCTTCTGAAAGTTTTTGACAACGAATCAAAGCGTGACAAAAGGACTTATGCAGTCTTAATCGATGTGATTTCCTTTATAGTTCAACTGTCCGTTCTCGTGATCTGGCCCATTATCGAATGGCAGCGAGGACGTCATCAACTAACCTATTTCATACCGATCTCTCTTGTGCTCATCTCGATTGGCTGGTGGGAAAACTACATCAACCAGTTTTCCCATCTCGGGACCACTGTGACAAACCGACTTAAAGAACTGAAACGTAACGTACGACGCATGCGTGCCCGGATTTACCTTTTGATTGCACCCTGGAAAGTCGTACTGACAATTGGTTTGGTATCGGCAGCGGTCAGTGAAGGCGACCTAGGTTGCCTGAAGCTGATGTACTTCAGGGAGGCGGGCAACTATAGCTGTTCTCGTATGGTTAGTGAGAGGCTCAATGCAACGAAAGTGTTCTACCCAGATTTCCGGCATCCATACTGGATCGCTCTTGCGCAAATCTCGTCTTGTTTTCTTTGTTTCCTGACCGCCAGAAACGCTTGTAAGATGATGCTGCAAGTTACCAGCTTCGCTATCCCTTTGTCGCTATCTCCACCTCTCATTATGGCATTTTTCATTGGCAATTGTGAAGCTTGGCGAAAGGATCAGCTTTTCAATTGGATTGGTAGCAAAGTTTTGTTTTGGACCTGCGACCTTCCCGGGGTTTCTTCCGGTTATCTCAAACCTGCAGTGCTTCAGTTTTATTTTCCCATTGTTATAGCCTGGTGGTTCTCTTATTTGTGGGTGACTGCTCACATCTGGTTCCCAAGAGTCGAAAGACTGGTTCAAACAGAAAGGTGCGTTTTATGACCATTTTATAATTGGCTTTCATTAAGGACATGGTCTGTCTTCAATAAGTGTTGTATTTCAGGCATGAATTATATAACAAAAAAGATACTATCAATGAATTTCTGTTAAATCTAAGCTTTTTTAATGATCTAAAGTATAGAGCTGAGATTAGATTTGCAAAATGAAAAGATAGATAGATAAATGTAGATAGACATATATAGATATGGATAGTGCTAGCTAGCTAGATAGATAGCTTCAATAGATCCTATGAGTGTCAAATTTTCTAAGCCCTCTTTCCTCATTATGTGTTCGAGGAATTTCAACTGTCTCTTTTTATGCATAGTAGAAGTATATTTTTTCTCTAAAACCTCGTCGTTGCACGCACGTGCGGCCCATGTTATTCTCAGCGTCCTTCTGTAAAACCACATTTATGTTGTTTCAAGTTTTTTCTTCATCTGTGATGAGATTGCCCAGCATTCACTGCCGTATAGGAGGAATGATATTAGATCACAGTTAAGTGCTCTCTTCTTTGTTCATAAAGATTTCTTTTATCTATTTCTTAATACTTTCCTTGGCTTTTGGAAGATATACACCTTCGGATTTCGATGTCGCTTTTTCTGTTCTCAGATAAAAACACTTCCTAGAGAGTTAAATGTTTGTACCTGCTGGATTTTGCTGTCTCCTATTTGTAATTCGCATGTTGGGATATTTCTTTTGCTGGCAACTATCTTATAAATTCATCACTTATCACAAGTCGTAAATGTAATGAATTTGATTTTCATTGATCATTCCAATATTGTGTTCTTTATTATGTCATATTTTATTAATCATGTTCCCCTTTTCACAATAAAATTGCTATTAACCAAATGATGAGGGTAAAATTTTCAGGCTATACCTATATTAATATGAGGAACATATAAGATTCAAATTATATCTATGCATTACTGTAAGATCCTACATGCTCTCGGCCATGAAGACAGTCGATGATCAAGCAAAGTTGAATAGTGACTTATAAACGTAAATCTTTTCTCACTCTCGAAATATACATATCTGCTCACTTTCGTATCCTAAATAAAAGGAACATCTACTCAAATATGAGTATCCACTGAAAATAACGTTTAAGTAACAGAATCTGTCGGATTAATAAATAAAAATTCATCACTTTAGAAATTGCTTTGTTTACGTTAGGATACGAGACTGAGCAGATATGTTTATTTCGAGAGTCTGAGAAAAGGTTTGCATTCATAAGTCACTAATTCAAAACTATATGTGCGGCTGTGTATGTTTGCCTTATATCATTTATTACGTTCAGTTGTCCCTTTTTTATCAGGCAACACTGGTTTATTTCCTTGAGAATGATTGACAAATTACGTCTCTTGAGATTTCAGTATGTCTTTCTCGTGCGCAAACAAGATATTTCACTTTTTGATATAGTGTATAGAGAAACTACTTAAATGATTGTTCATTCCGAGTACTTTCAGATAATATATTAGCCATCTTCAAGGATTTGGGCTTTGCTAATGCAAACCTTAAAAATGGCCAATAGATTAACCGAAATCACTCGGGAGAGTGAATACACTGTAGAAAAACAGGTTTGTATAAAAAACGTTGAAAATTTTCTCACACAGTATGATTATTGCTAGCAAAGAAAAATGAACATACAAGGATAGATAGATAGATAGATAGATATGAAGACCAGGAGAGAGAGAAAGAAAGAGAGATCGATGAATAGGCTGAGATAGGTGGGTTGATAGATATGAATAGAGAGAGAGAGAGATGAAAAGGCTGAGATAGATAGATAGATAGATAGATAGATAGATAGATAGATAGATAGATAGATAGATAGATAGATAGATAGATAGATATGAAGACCAGGAGAGAGAGAAAGAATGAGAGATCGATGAATAGGCTGAGATAGGTGGGTTGATAGATATGAATAGAGAGAGAGAGAGAGAGAGAGAGAGAGAGAGAGAGAGAGAGAGATGAAAAGGCTGAGATAGATAGATAGATAGATAGATAGTAAAAAGCGTAACTGTATAGATTTATATAAATATAAACATAGATTTGGATTAGATAGATAGATAGATAGATAGATAGATAGATAGATAGATAGATAGATAGATAGATAGATAGATAAAATAATGCGTTATCAATAAAGCTATGGGGATTGTAAAGATTCAACTTCACAAGCCATGCTTTTCCTGCAAATTAACTCTCAAAACACTGGCTACAGGAAAACGAGTAATTATCCAAGTCATCAAGCAAACCTTAAAAGGCTACTGCGAGATGTGACTAGACTCGTCGACTATTTCGTGCTTAGTTTAATATTGAATACATAGTTGCGTTGCCTTGTAAATATCTATCAGTTCAAATGATAAACTTTGATAATTGATTAGCAACAAAAGTATGATTGCATAAGAGATGGAAACAGGTTAACCTCCCACTTCCACGTAAGAGTATGTAGAGGATCGACTGATCTCCGCCAACTCTTCCTAGTTACAGAAATGCATTTACTGGGTCAAGAGCTATGAAACAATTAAAGGCACTAGATTTTGGAACTGATAATACCTGCCACGAAATATGCTATCGGCGATCCTGATAGGGTAAATTTAAAATCCAAAAAGGACAGCCTAAACACATTTGGTTGATATGTTCGTCTCGCAGAACAATTTGCTAATATAGTGAACTTGATTTTGACTGGGAATTTCAAAATTGTTTCCTTTTGACAGCTTAAAACGTTATAGACTTAAGTTTTTTTGTCTAAATGTTACCAGTTTTTTTAGATAGCTAAAATTCAATTTGTAATCTATCTATATAAGTTAACTCATGTTAGGCCACACACACACACATACATATATATATATATATATATATATATATATATATATATATATATATATATATATATATATACGAGTGTAACAGAAAAATTGTCTAAATCATGTAACAGCATAGGATAATTGTCCATTCTACAAAATGTTTAATATTAAACAAAAAACACTAAACTAATTGAGTTTCTTTGTTCCAGGTTTTCAGATAAGGCATTTAGCTATCTTGACACCATTTGTCGTAAGAATCGATGAAAAACTCTTTGAGTTATTCAGCTAGAAAGAGAACAGGTTAAAATTATTTTGTGTCAACCCCACTATGTCTATTGGAATATTTTCCAATCAATGCGAGGGTTCCAATTACATCTGGAATTGTTAATGCCCTGATGTAACACACTTTTGAGATTTTGATTTCAATGTCCTTGTATTTTGATAGTTATTATTATTATTATTATTATTATTATTATTATTATTGTTTTTATTTCTTTTGATTTCTGGCGTGTACACATTTCTTTCCGGGTCCCGCCCAGAGACCTAAGGTTAGAAATGGCATCATGACACTTTCCACTGAGCAAAAAAAAATATATTTTACATAGATAAAGCCCTTCGTAAAATGTGGGCTGTACTTGTGAGAACAATTTTTTGTATTTCTTTGAGGCATGGGCTTCCAGGAATCCCTTCAATTAGTCTACTGAAATCTTTTCCAACCAATCCTAGGGCTCCAATTACAACAGGGATTGTTGATGTCCCCATGTGCCACATTTTTGTGATTTCGATTTCAAGGTCCTTGTATTTTGACAGTTTATTATTATTATTATTATTATTATTATTATTATTATTATTATTATTTAAGTTACCGGCCCTGGATGATACACATACCAATTTCTTGTTATTTCTTTACCATAAAAATTACAAATTTCCAGTCAATGTACTGCTCTACTCTACACTGTTTATTTCTGTACTGAGAATGTGCCGGGATGGTGCCGCCTTACACCCGAAGGTCAATAGTTAGCAATATTATTTTGTCGCAGAATCGGAATTTAAGCTGTGTTATTTCTCATTTCTAGTGCCATGACGCTGATCTTGTGCAGCAGGCACAAAGTTTTATGTTTGGGATCCTGGGCTTCTCAACCACTGATGAGTGTTATTTCTTTACATCACGTGACGCGAATTAGGTTATCTTTGTTGTCAGCTTTTCCAGTGTCGTTTGCACAAAACCTGCCGACGAGCTGAATCTATAGTCTCACGCAGTTTCCCTACTCAAGAACTTGACGACCTGCTCGAAAGAGTTAGTAACACGATTGTTCTGACCAAGCGTCACGACGCCAGTCTTCCATGGTTTTATGGCAATACACACTGATGTACCGTTGTTGAAGAAAATGGAAAGCAGTGTAAGTTATACGGTGCTTTGACTGATGGGTTGAGCGACATGAAAGTTGAATTGGGATGTGGTTTGATATAATGCTTAATTAGCATTTTGATAGTAACCGGCGACATCATTCTTGCATTATCTGTGGGCGCCAACAATTTCCAGGTGCCGCTGGTGTCTATCCGAAATTTTCATTCTCTTATTATACTTTTGCTACTGTTGCTAGAAGAGTTGGCCCCTCAAAGATAAAGTTTAACAATCTTTCGCGATCCAAATGTGATAAATATTGTATATGTCCCATGTCTACCACAGATACACAGTCACTGCTACAGTACTTGTTTACCTATTATGTCATACATACCATTCCCAGTTGTCATATTCCGGCATTGATAAAGACTGGAAAGTGGAGACTGGGATTTTTTTTAGTTTTTTAGTTCAAAATCGTCTCCGCGTCCTTGTGGGTGATGGATTGCCCCTCCACCCGCTACAACCCCTTTTCCACAGACGAAACGTTGCAAGCCTCTCGCTACTCTATGGCTATTTCCATGGAAAGTGTTCAGATGAACTACATTCTTTTGTTCCGTCAGTTCTAACATCCATGGCTAAGACCCTCCATGTCACGAATATTGTGGCAACCACCCTCATTGTGGCGAAGCACTGGTCGCATTCCATTGGTGATATGTAAGTTCCCCCAAGCTTCTTCTCGTGTACCGCTACATTGTAAAACCGCCCAAGAGGATGCTTCCCAGATCACTACAATCTTAACTTGTTCAAGTCTAGGGTTAACCGTTATCTTCCCCACATATTTTCATAAACTCTCTCTATTACATCTTACTCTGTAACCCGCTACCTTGAGTGGCTCTTGGGCCTTGTACCGGGTGGAAGAAAAAACACGGAACCTGAAAACTATCCATCGTACTAGATATTTCAGTTTATCATCTTCAATCTCTATAATGCTCGGATAAAAGAATGTTTTCTTCATTTTATTGTTGCATTTTAATTTGTTACAAGCCAATTTTTTAATCATTTCACCCCCCAAGCAAGGCCGGAATGCCACTAGTACGCAGGGGGTTACAGAGAGTGAAAGTGGGAAAAAAAAGACTGAATATACGGGCGATTGAGGAAAGGATAAATGATAAAAGGTTTTCAAGGAGAAAGAAGATGGCGATTGACGTTACATTAACGGAAGGGAGTTCCACTGTTGGGAAGTGCGAGAAAAGAAACTGTTGGAGTAGAAGTGGCGGTTACATTTAACTATTTTAACAGTAAAAGTGTGGGACTTAGATGCCAATTTAGTAGCACGCTTAAATTCACGTAGTCAGTGTATCAGGGAAAAAAGCTCATCAGAGGAGTTGCCATGAAAATATTTGTAGAAAAGACAGAGGGAAGCCACGTCACGTCAAGTGACTGCAGTCGAGATGCCAAGTAACTATTATCATCACTAAAATTATAATTATTGCCATCATCATCCTCAGAATCATGCTACTGTTTGTGTTTACTCATATCACAAATATATTCCTTGTTTATTTTTCAGGCTTTTTGTCCAAAATTTCTACTGTGACATTTTTCTGCAACACTCCCTAACCTTGAACCGACGCCGAGACGACAGAGACAGAGAGAAATCTTCAAAGGTATTGCTAGCAAAGATTTATAAAAGAGCCTTTTATATTGCAATACGCGCGTGTACGTCTATTGAGAAACTTACATTTCTAAATTAATAATCAAGGCAAAAGAAAACTATTCATTTGAGACGTTCAACGCTAAACTGACCCCTTCCTAACCTGTATTCATGTTACTAGCTTCTATGTTGGTCAGCCGATAAGGAAGGTTCTGTTGTTTACAAAAGTTAATGGGATTATTGTTGTTCGTTTGAGAATTGCATTAGCAAGATCCTCATCACCAGATTGCCCTTGTTAAATTTCTAAAAAGAATCAGTTACTTTATTGATAAGTGCACATATTTTGCAGTGATGCATTACAAGTAATTTCATATTTATTATTTACAAATAATCTATTTTTATTTATTATTTAATTATTTATTTTAATGCATTTTAGGTCTTGCATCTGACAACTATTTACAGAAAAAGTAAACATCACAATTCTTCATTCTCTGGGAAAAAATAATTCTAGAGTATCGAATGATAGCGAGTCTTTTAAAATTCACAGTATTCTTATCAACATCGACACTTGCCTGGTGCCTGGTGCCTGGTGCCTGGAAGATTTCAACTCGTTTTCTTTTTTTTTTCTTTTTTTTTTTCGAATTTACAAGTCTTCTAATCTTCCAAATCCTCTGTAATCTTCAGAGTAATCCCTTGCGGCTTTAATTTTATGCATTTCCCACTCCCTTGTGTTTCACCGTTTCTTCTTTTCACGGTTGAGATCATTTTTTTTCTTTTTATCTTTTCACTTGCCTTTAATTTCACTCTTGATGTCCGCTGGAAAACTACGTTCTCAATTCGAATGCATTAAATTATCATCGTCATCATTTTTATTACTCCACGTAACAAATGAATATTTCTATCCAGTAATAAGCACCCTGCATTTTCCTTTCTTCCTTTATGTGCTGTGTCCCTTCAGAGCGTAGGCGATTATGGCCCTCCACCTCCTCTTGTCCATTGTAGCTGTTAATATGTTTTATCTTTTTGTTATTTCTCCCAAACCCTATTCCGCTATCACTTGCTCAAGCCCGTTAAGTACGTTACGCATTGCTTTCCCCTGTCTCACTTTCCCTCTATACCCCTGTGAGTATCAAATTTTCCAAGCCCGCCTTTCTCATTACATTTTCCAAAAATTTCAACTGCTTCTTCCTGATGTTAAGTATAAGTTTCCTCTGTTTCCATTCTCTTCAAAAACTCGTAGTTACTCACATGTTTGGCCCATGGTATTCTTAGCATCCTTCTGTAGAACCACATCTCTGTTACTGCGAGTCTCTTTCTCCATCTTTGAGGAGATTGTCCAGCATTCGCTGCCATACAGGAGGACAGGTATCATGTAATAGTTCAGTACTCTTATCTTTGTTTCCAACGAAAATTTGTCTCGTAATACTCTGCTTAGCTTTTGGAAGGCGTCTTTGGCCATCGCAGTACGTCTTCGGATCTCAGTATCACTTTCTGTCCTCTGTCAAAACACTTCCCAGATATTTAAATTTCTGTACCTGTTTGATGTTAGTATTCCCGACCTGCAAATTACATTTAGGGTTCATTTTTTGCTGATGAACATGCATTCTGTCTTCTTGCAGTTAATACATAGTCTCGCTCTCCTCCGCTACCTTCTGTAGGAGGTTTTGTAGTTTCTTTTCCGTGTCTGCTATCAGTACTGTGTCATCTGCATATATGTTGTTAAGATTATGACCACCAATGATAAATCCTGGTAGGATTTCCAGTTTTCTCAGAATTTTTTTTTTTTTTGCTTCTGATATTCATGTATATACATCATTATAACAGTAGACTATTAGAAGCAAAAAAATCTGTTCCGTTGTTTTTATGATAGTAAACGGCTACAAATATATTAGACCAGTGTTCACCTTCCATGACAGCAGCATTTTACTAATCGATACTACTGTTTATGCAATCTTACTACGTTTTCTGGGCATCACTACGCCAATCGATGTTTCTACTTCCATCTCACCCGCTTTAGCATTCTTAGCCTTCACAATTATTATGTAGATGTTTGGTTTTACGGTCATTGCAGGGTATCCGGAGTGATTCAGCAATAGGCGTTTTGAGTGAAGATTTTTTTTTTTTGTCTGGACGCGTATCTAATATATGCTTTTCTCAATCTACAAACATCTCCAGGCTTTCGAGTGGCTGTTTCTTCCTCTCTTTTTTATCTTTCTCCTCTTGTTTATTTCTTTAATGTTACTTTTTTTCTTGTATGTCTTCTCTTTTTTTATTTTTTTCAATTCTTCAGCAATTAAGCTATTAATGAATGAAAGCATTTACAGTCATTAATATCGAATGGAGCGCATTCATTCTTACTATAAAACAAGGACTGTACAATCTATATTGTAGATAGAAAAGATTAAACCATTACTTCATGTCCTTGGCGACTATCATTATTTTTCTTTCGCTTTTATACCAGATTTACCTGTTTTAACGAATACTAACAAGAACTATTCACTGCTGTTTGCTTTCAAATAAACCTTTGATGATGGCCTATTATCAACTTGTTACTAGTCCATTGATACTTTAAAAATTTAACGATACCCACTGTGCATCATTTTTCTGCTTTCAGAAAAACAAACAATTTCAATTTCCCGCCTTTTCCTCGGTGTTGCCTCCTATGGACCTTTTGCTTAGCTACAGCTCCATGCGAACAGACACAACTCCAATGATTTTTGTGTGTGCAACGATGTGGCATGAAACAGAAAAAGAAACCATCAATATTCTTACTTCCATATTCAGGTACGCACTAAACTACAGAATTTGCAGGGTACATGTCCAGAGGGCAGACTATGTTTGAATACCACAATATGCCTTGTTCCCTTCACCCGAGCTGCGAATTTGCCCTCAAATCTAATACATCTACATGTTTGAAACAATTGATTGTTTCTCCGGGATCAGCTAATAGTAGAGGACTCCTTTACAATCCTGCCACATAAAACATCAACATATTTAGAAAAAGACAGGATTTCGATACGATTACTGGTGGTTCTTATTTTATGTTTTTCTTTTTCACAGTTTAGAATCACAGTGAAATACTTGAGCATTCTGTGGAAAGTGTTATACACACACAATATATATATCTCTATATATATATATATATCTAAATATAAATATATATATATATATACATATATATATATACATATATATATATAAATATAAAAGTGGACATGGAAGTCAGCACTTAGAGGCGACAGTCTGTTTCATGCTAGTGCAATCGTCAGTGCAATATATATGTACATATATATATATATATATACATATATATATATATATATATATTAAACGCGAACAAATGATAGAAAATGGAACAAATAGGAAACGTTTATAAATTCAACATGTTTTTATTTCAGCGTCTGCAGAAATTTTTTGTAAAAATTTTAAATCATTCTTTCAAAAATTTCTGATGAAGCATCAATAAAAGCAAAACGTTAAATTCATAAATGTTTCCTATTTATTCCTTATTCTATCACATATATATATATATATATATATATATATATATATATATATATATATATAGAGAGAGAGAGAGAGAGAGAGAGAGAGAGAGAGAGAGAGAGGAGACCTCCTGACTTGGTTTTACGAACGCACTGAGGCGTGAAACTGATAGTGCCCATTCAGTGTTGATGCCCCATAAGGCCCTATTCATCTTTGCCTTATAAGGCACTATTCAACATGAATAGAACTTCGGATAAGTTTTGTCGGAATTTCCTCTTTGCTTGAGAAGAATTATTCGTAACTTGGAAAAGTCCATCATTAAAATTAATCGACACAATAGTTAATTCATCATAGTAATAGTATTTCCCTTAAAAACATACAGAGAATATATATATATATATATATATATATATATATATATAGTTGTGTGTGTATGTGTGTGTGTGTGTGTGTGTGTGTGTGTGTGTGTGTGTGTGTGTGTGTGTGTGTGTAATTTTGCATGATTTAATGTTAATTTTTAGTCGTGGAACTTTCCTAATTGCAGGCTTGATTCCGACCAATCTGCGCGTCGCCATGCACAACGCTATTTTGATATTGTCGACCCAGATTATTATGAATTTGAAGGTAAGATAAACTTTAAATGTTTTCTTATTCTGCAATAATTTTCTTTTTGTAAAAGAATAGCTTCCTTTTCTTGGTAAGAAAAGCCGGCAATTCCAAACTGACAGAAAATGGTTTTGAAATCGTTCCGGCCTCTTCAATCAAAACTAAGCTGATGGAAAACGTTTTTTAATTAATATGTGCGCGTATGTATACATGATGTACTCTTTCGTCGTGGACAACAAATAACGGCTCAGTAAAGTAAAGAGGTGCTCAACTTTTATGGACACGCATCTGTCTCCCAAGGCTTGCAGGTGTTTTGCAATCTTTTAATAGATAGAACATGTGGTTGAGCCATTTCGCTCGAGTGGTTGAAGATCAATTGCCACATGTTTCCGCGAGTGGACAGCAAGCCCGGTTTTACTGCTTTATATATATAGGAACCACCACTAATTCGCTAAAATAGGAGCATACCATGATTAAAAATGCTTCAAACTTAACAAAAAAAAATTATCATCAAAATCATTATTAATAGGAAAGACCAGAGTATTTTGGGTTATTTAATTATATTTTAATCCTTTTGAGAACGTACGAAATTTTGGTTAAAAATCTTGATTTTCTTGCTTCAACGGATGGACTACAAATTAGCATAGGAAATTACAGCGTCTCTTTTGCACTGAAAAACACATTGATTTGGAAATTCTTACAAAAATCAAATAATTGTTGGATTTTAATGAAACTTTCAGGTCTTATTCATAAATGAATGAAATAATTTTAGAAACTATCTTTTTTAGAAAATATTTTTAGAAAGATATTCTTACATCTGTTACCCCTTCACTGATTTAATTTTATGAAATTTTATGAAATTAGATTTATAAAGCTTAATGTTTATATCAGTTAAAAGCAGAAATCCTTGTAGAATTTAAATCATCAATTTCTCAATCGTAAAATAAAAATGCAATAAAACTAAGATATTTAATTAGAAAAGCTTTTAATTGCTTTTATGAATAAGATATATTAAGGAGACGATTGTCTTAAGAAAAAAAACAGCTCAAGCCATCAGGCGGGGATATTCTCCACTATACTATATATATATATATATATATATATATATATATATATATATATATATAGTATAGTGGAGAATATACCCGCCTGACGGCTTGATCTGTTTTTTTTTTCTTTATATATATATATATATATATATATATATATATATATATATATATATATATATATATATATATAGTATAGTGGAGAATATCCCCGTCTGACGGCTTGAGCTGTTTTTTTTCTTAAGACAATCGTCTCCTTAATATATGTTATAATATATATATATATATATATATATATATATATATATATATATATATATATATATATATATATATATATAATTCAATTAAAGGAACAACATGATATTTGTCGAAAAACGGCTAAATTAATAAATAAAAAGTGTTCAATACAAATTAAAATAATGAAAATGCAGAACCATTTAAGACAAATTTTGACAGGAAAATCGACCTTTCCGCTACCACGGTTTCGCCAACTCCGGTCCCGTCAAACAGTAAGTTAGATTGGTTTTACTGCAAAATTTTATGTCGTATACATATAAATGTATGTATGTATGTATGTATGTTTGCTTGTGTACACACAACACACACACGCACGCACACACACACACACACACACATATATATATATATATATATATATATATATATATATATATATATATTTATATATATATATATATATATATATATTTATATATATATATATATATATTTATATATATATATTTATATATATATATTTATATATATATATATATTTATATATATATATTTATATATATATATATATATATATATATATATATATATATATATATATATATATATATTAGATTATCATTATGTTTCTAATTTCCTGCTTTTCTATTGATTTCTAGGGCACATATTTTTCGATGACGCCTTTGAAGCACACACTTTGGAGGAAGAAAATTACAAAGTGAACGGCTACGTCAAACAGTTAATCAATTCTATGAACACTGCAGCTAAGTGAGTCTTTGGTCTTAAATGGCAAATGAAAGCTGGCGAATAATGGCAGGATAAGTGGTTAAATACATTAAAAGTGTGGAGGCGTGTGATTTTGTCGTTTCAGGTTATTTTTTATTTAGTACAAAATCCTCTTTTATTAGTACTCTAACTAACTAGTCTTGTATGAAGTGTTGCCCAAAAGGTTGGGCAATGTGACTATAAAAACAAAATACTTTTCCTCCCAAATCTAATGGTCGCATTTCTTTACAATTGTAGTTGTGATAGAGTTAGAGAATTCTACTTAAGAGATTTACAGCCCTCAATATTTACATGAAAAAGAGAAATACATTGAAAATACTTTCAAGCTTTTCCAATATCCTTAATATTTCATATTCAATACGAAGCAAAAGGGTCATATCATATTTTAAAATAGAAAAGCGGTCTCTCCTGACAAACGCAACGAATCAAAAATTTATTGTTCTACCTATTGCTGACGACGACAATTGTAAAGAATTTATCTAAACACAACATAAAATTTGCGACAACTACGTCTAAAACAGTAAAAGAATTAATACAAAATAAAATAATAAGCTAAAACTTGAAGAAGGGAATTTACTCTATTACCTGTAATAATTAGCACGAGGAATACATCGGAGAAACCTCAAGAAATTTAAATGAAAGATTATATAAATACAAAAAGCATCTTTTACAAAATAACACATTAAATGCATTAGTCGCTCATCGTAACGAAACTATCCAAAATTTTGATTTAAAAATGCTACTCTAATTAAAAGAGAAAACAATTTACAAAGAGGAAAATATTTTTAATAATCCTTTAATCGCTATATTATTATTATTATTATTATTATTATAAGAGATTAGAACAAAAACCTGTTGAAATCGCTACACAATAGCTTTCGTGTTTCGCACTTTGGTAAGGAATTTTACTCCATCTGTTCGTTTTCTCATTTGTATATATATATATGTATGTATATGTGCGTTTTTCCTTTCTTTCAATTCACAGCGTTGTGCATAAGTTCCCAGTTCGTATTTCTTCACCAATACTCTACGACACTCCTTACGGCGGCCGGCTGGAATGGAAACTCCCAGGTGGTAACAGGCTAAGCGCCCACCTAAAAGATAAACAGAAGATCCGTCATCGCAAACGTTGGAGCCAGGTAAGTAATTTCTTTCTGTCTCGATTGGCTTAAGCTCATTCGTTGTATCATCTTACCTGCTTGATCTTACTTCGGAAGAAAGTATTTTAAGCAATAAAATAGAAATTGACGATAAATTTCTTGCGAGATAAAGAATCGCTGATCACAGGGGAAATAGCAGCAAAATGATTTAGGTAAAAAAATAATGAACTTGTTCGAAATTACAATATAAAAGCCGACGTAAGAAGTACAATAATTTATAGTTTAAATGCAGGCTTTTGCAGGTAAGAAAGATGGCTTGACACCCAGCGGGATTTAAAGTAAAACTTATCAAAGGGCGGATGAACCTTTTTGTAAGATCAACTAGCACAATGGAAGAAAGAAATCCACTTGAACCTGTAGCATTTGCCGGTGGTGTAACGGATATCGACGTGGAAAGTGAAATCGGTGAGTTAGGTTCAAATTCTTTGTATAAATGCTCTCGAGAAAAGCACCTATTTCTTATCTCCCCTGATGTAGGTTAAATTTAGCAGAGTTGACTGGATTCTCTAGACTTTGGCAGAAACTAGTCTAAGAGTAGGAAAACTGTACACTTTTTCCCAGTGCAATTTACAGATAATAAAGAAACGGAAAATATAGATTGAAGCTACATCACGTCTGTGAGAAAGGGACTTGAGTCGAGATGCCAGGACAGGACCTATCACAGTGTATATCCCTCTTTAGATTTTGTCGAGAACCTCAAGATGAGCGGGGGCACCAGGCCATATATGGCAACAGTATTCAATGCAAAGACGAATGGTAGAAGGCGCAGAGAGAGGCTTTTGTGAAGTTGAGCATCAGCTATGCTGATAGGTGGCAGGGAGATTTCTCTATGGTGGGTAAATGAAAGCAGTTTCGTTTTGGAGGCATTAAAGTTTACAAGCCATTTCCAGCCCCAATCAACCACAGATTGGAGGTCCTTTTCGGGACCAACGGCCAGGTTAACTTTGTCAGCAATGCCGGATTTACTATTGAGACAGGAGTAAATGGTGATGTCGTCTGCGTAGATGCCTACTTGAGAACTGATGACACCAGAAATATGTTGATGAAGATCAGAAACAGTGTAGGATCCAGGATAGAGCCAGCGTTCATATGAAAGGAACTGGAGGAGAACCCGTTTAGGACGACTTTCATTTAACTGTTTAAAGAAATGATTGGATTAAATCAAATAATTGTCCTGTAATACCGTGTCTCTGAAGCTTACGAAGAAAACCGGCATGCCAAACTCTATCAAACGCCTTAGAGATATCTAGAGCCACAACTCGAGCTTCGCCGTTATTATCAAGAGCTTGGTATACAAATTCAGTTACGGTCGTAAGCACGTCAGCGGTAGACCGGTCATAATGGAAACCATATTGTTTGTCAGAGAGTAGATCATGGGAGGTAAGGTGATTAACCACTTCGGCATTGATTAAAGCCTTGAAGACTTTGCCGAAGAGTGGTAGGAGATTGATAGCACGGTAGTTAGATTGGACAGAAGGGTCTACAGAGTTCTTAAAAACAGGGACAACAGATGAGGACTTCCAACAGGCTGGAAAGCAAGTGCCAGTGAGACAATAGTTATATAGTTTGGAGAGAACAGGAGCCAGCTCAGGGGCACATTTCTTTAGGACTACGGCTGGTATCCCGTCACCACCACTTGCTTTATCAGAGTCTAATTTAGAGATGATGTCCATTACCATCGACAGGGTTATGCACATCTCACTCAATAGAGCCTCAGTTCTAGGGGGAGCATTAGGTATGGGTACTCCGGATTATTCGAGTTGGATGAGAATTTCCGAGCAAAGCTTTATCAGCTGAGGAAGTTAGAACTTCGAATTGATTGAATAGAGGGGGGATTGAGGATTTGCTGTTTTTCAGCACACTCTTGCAGAGCCGCCAATAATCTTTAGAACCAAACTCGCAAGTTGCAATACGTTGTTTCATTCTATCAGCAAATAGTAATTTTGCTTCATTGAAGACACAGTTGCACTCATTACAAGCCGAGACAAAGAAACGTCTGTTGCAATCAGACATGTTGCTTCGGTACAAACGGAAAAAATGTTTCCTATGGGCTATGGCAGCTGAGCAAGTAGCTAAAAACCAAAGAGATGGGCGCGGTTTAACTTTATATTTTCTTGCTGGGATGAAAGCCTCAATGCCAACTTTTACCCAGGAGGAGACCCCAGATGCATATTTTTGATTTCCGGTGTGATTAAAAACCACATTCCAAGGGATGTCGCGAAGGAAATCACGGAACGAGTCCCAGTCTGCGCGCTGATAACAGAAAGATATTCTTTTAGTAGGAGGTTCTTGGCAGGAGGGAGGAGTGGAAGAAGATGTTAATAGACACTACGATGTGATCTGTGTTGTCAAGAGAGCAGAGCAGCGTAGCGCGGCAAGAGTCAGGGATGGGAGCAAAAAAGAGATCGTCAGGGTTACTGGGAAAACTTGTAAGAAAGTCAATCACTTGCGTGAGGGATTGAGTGATTGAAGAGTTAAGGGTTTCCATGCTAGCAAGGTCAGTTACAGAGTTTTTGAGCTACATGGTATGGTGGGCGTTAAAGTCACCAAACACGAATATACGCGCAAACGGATGTAGAGAGAAGGCCTTGTCTATATTATCATGAAATGCTATCCAGTACACCACAGTCTTGAGAGGAAGAGGAACGATAGAGAAAGAAGAGATAACTTACTGAATTGAGGAGAGATAGACGGAGGCACATATACGAATGGTCTGGTGATTCAAGATAGAGTCCCCTAACCAGTGAGAGATGATCGTGGACATAAACTCCCAGGCCATACATGTGGATTTTAGAGTCCTAAGTATTGAGGAGTCTCCCCTTTTTACACAAATGAACTCTCCCAAGGTATACATATACTACTACCAGTGAATACCCGGACAGTCAAGTCGGTCAGGAAGTCAAGTCAGTAGTAGTAGAACGTAGAGTCGGTCGGTAGAATAACGCAGCGGCAAGAGTCACAGTAACGAGCATGTAGACTCAGTAAGAAGTCATACAGCGATACGTCGATACCAAAGACTATATATATATTTGTCTACTAACCCCGCATTTCTGGAACTACTAACCTGTATTACCAGTTTGTATTATTACGTTAATACATTTATTTCCTATATTCATTCGTGGCGTTTGTTATTATTTGATACCGGATTTCATCCCGGAATCCACAACACTAAGGAGAGGAATGTAGCTAGGAATCGAGAAATCAGAGGAGGGGTTTGACGAATAAAGGTTGTGAAATCCTCAATATCGATGCTATTTGCATTATTTCATTTCTCCTTCTGATTGTCTAATACCACGTTCCCTTTTTAAATTTGACCATTTATGTGCTCATGGAGTATGAGGCATTGTGAAATAATTGTATGGACTATTTTTCTTGCGTTTTATAATCAATTGAGTCATCATCAAAGAATACATTTATTAATATCAAATCTGAGTAAATAAATGAGGATTCATTTTTGAAAATAAAATGACTCTGCTCCAGAAATTTATAAATCTATCCAACATCTCTGTTGTCTATTATATTCCTTGCAGAATGTTGCTTGGTTTTAAGAAATTATTTCCTTTTCGGTACTCATTCTGATGCAGATACCATATTTCTTCTTATATTTGGATCCCTTCGGGACGTGGGTGACTATGGTTTTCCACAATTTCCTATTCTTTTTACTTCTAAGCAATGTTTGTCCCCTTACTATCACTTCCAGTCTCTTTTCTGCCATCCATTTACATAAGCACGTTAAGTAGGTTATTCGATGTTTTCCTCTGACCTTCCTACATTCAATATACTCTATGGGTGTCATATTCTCCAAACCCTCTTTCCTCATTATGCGTCCCAGATATTTCAACTGTCTCTTTCTGATTTTAAGTAAAAATGTACTTTTTGTTCCCATTTTCCCTAAAACTTCCTTGTTGCTCACATGCTTCGTCCATGATATTCTCAGTATCCTTCTGTAGTATCACATCTCTATTTCCTCGATGCCTCTTCATCTACAAGGAATTTGTCCAGTATTCACTTGCATATAGAAGTGTTGGCATTGTGTAGCTATTCGGCACTCTTTGTTTCTAACAAAACTCTTCCTGTTTCTTGATACTTGGTTTTCATGTTTATTAAAATTAGCTTAACTCGGCGCCAGAAGTATGAGACACCCAGTGAGAAACGAAGTCACTACTCAGTAGTAATGGCGCAACAGCCTAGTTCGTTAACCATTTTATCACACCGACGTGCGTAGCTTAGTTTTGTCCACAAGGCCACAGATATGGAGCATCTAAGGATGATCTATGAAACTCGTTCGCTACACACTTTCCTACGCCGAGGTGCCATTCCTCAAGTTGCTATGGAAACGCTCAGCTATTTTCTGCCCTTTAACGGGAATGTTTTTTTTTCTTTCTTTCGATTTCCAGTCTTTTTTAATAGAGTAGGTGGACGTAAGCTATACGAAACGTTTTTCATATTTTTATTATTGAATTGGACGATCATGCTATTCACAGTTGAAAATGGAATTCCAAATATCGATCCTATTTGATGTTGCCCTATTTCACCGTTTGATCGACCAGAACCACATTTTATTTCGTCATCTGATAATCCTCGTGCTACTGGAGTACGAGTTATTTGAAAGTGATTGTATTCTTAATTCTATTGCGTTTTTATAGTATGGTAGAATTCGTTACATTCAGTTATGTGTTCCCCTGGGCATAGGGAAACTGTCGTTAGATCCGATGTGCTTTTGAACCTCTCGACCACGAAGTGCGTCGATAATCAAACAAACGTGAATAGTGCCTTTAAACGCAAATCCTTCCCCGGACATTCGAAATATAAATGTCTGCTCAGTTTCTTATCCTAATGCAAATGCAGGTTCGAATCCTGCCGGAGAGCGTACAATTTTCTTTAATAAGATTTCTCGAATTTTCAGGCCGTTACAGGAAAATAAATAAATATACTGTTTAAGAAATAAACGAAGCGTCTACTTAAGTATAGGTATCCACTAAAAATAAGTTTTAAGTAATAAAATCTAACGGATTAATAAATAAAAATCCATCACTTCTTTGTAAATTGCTTTGTTTACGTTAGGATACGAAACTGAGCAGACATGTATATTTCGAGAATCCGAGAAGGATCTGCGTTTAAAGGCACTTTAAAGTGAAAAGACATCGACACATTTGTGCCCAAGACTTGGTTCTATAGCCTTGAGTGGCAACCGGTTTATGAGGTTGAGAACTCTAAATTCAAAATTTTCAACTATGGATAGCGTCACCAACCCGCAATTAGCCAAGCTTGGTGAGTGCGTCTACACCTCTGAAGACATGGTGAATCAGGGAGTTCCTTCAAGAAATGAGAAAGTTCTGGATTTGAATCTGTTCCTTATCGTTTTTTATAGTATTAGGGTGTTCAGAAAGTAACTACATATTTTACCGTTGTGAACTAAAGAAGAACCAAGATTGAATGGTAGGAAACTGCGTCTAGAATTAGTTTATCATCTCTTATCTCCACCTGTGTTGTTTGTAGCACAATTCTGAGTGTAACTTGGAAAACTTGCAAAGAGGTAATTTGGGTCATCATGATCTTCCCCTTCAAAACTGAACACTGTTTCACCATCTGCAGAAGCCTTTTAATCAGGAATGTCAACCTTTCATTTTTGCATCAGATTGTTTCAGGTGATGAAAAATGGGTTTTGCATGTCAACATAAAGCGAAAAAGATACTGGTTATCACAAAATAAGAAACCAGTGCCAACACCAAAACAAGGGCTCAATCCACAGAAGTCCTTCCTATGTATCTGGTGGAAGATAAACGGTTTCGTTCATTACAAACTGTTGGAACAAGGAAAAACCATCATTGCCGACGATTATTGCCAGCAATTTGATCGAGTAAATGAAGCATTACGCTAAAAGTGTTCTTTTTTAGTAAACAGAAAAGGTGTTATTCACCGGCATGGCAATGCAAGAATAAACTCTGCAAAACAAACCCAAGAAAAAATTAAATTTTTAGAATAAGAGGGTTATCTACATCCTCTAGAAACACCAGATTTTGCACCCACAGATTTTCATTTGTTTCGATCGCTAAAATATTGCATAAGTAGCAGAGCATGCAGAAACAAAAAGTTGAAATTATTCTCAAACTTTTGTTTTATAGTAGAAAATCTTGGATTTATTTAGACGTGGATTCGAAACTTTGACATTTCCGTTGGGCCACACTCACTGAAAATGAATGGTGATTTGATAACATTTAAGTAAATTTGACTTAACATTTTTTTTTTATCTATTCTAGTAAAACACCCTAATACATTAAGTCAGACGTCTGTTTGTTAGCTGTCAAAAATATCGTCTACTCATGTCTCTGTAAATTCGTAAATTTTCTATACACTATCATGTGATTTAACCATTTCAAACGATGAGGATTATAGTAACAGTTTATAAGCTCTGTTATTTTATTCTTTTTCCTGCTTCATTGAATGTGATTTTGTCTAACTCAGCTGCTTTAATACTCTTTATTGTCAGTAATAAAAATAACGTTTATTTCATTGTATCGAGAATAAAATGGAAATGATGGTCTCGAGAGCGTTATCATAAGGAAAAAACTGAAGTGCATATCAATGTTATCAAAATGATTTAGACTGATAAAATTTCCCAGTGACCTGTTTAGGTATATGCATGTTTAGGTCACTAAATGACAATGATAAGAATGAACTCAAAGCAAAGATATCGTCTATTGATAACTACACAATATGAAATGAGTGTCAAAAAGTTATATATCTACCTAATAAGAGGAAGCTCCTCTCTTCGCTTGAATAACAGCGGCTATGTGATATAGTGTGTCCAGTCGGCGGTCTAAAGTATATGCCAATTGCACTCCCCTGCAGAAGGGTGAAATCCCCATCGAAATAGGGTAGTTTCTGGGGGGATTTTTGCAAACACGAGTATAAATTTGATTAATGTCTACATCAGTGGTCCTCAACCATTTTTTTTTACCCAGAGACCACTTTTACACTTAATTTTTTTTTAGTGGACCCCACAACTATTCCATGAAAAAAAATCTCATTTTATTTTTTACGATAAGTTTAGGAATTGTATTATAGAAATGTATATGCTTTATTTTAAACTAAAATTAATTTAATGAAAATAAACTTGTATTTAACAACTAAATTCTATGGAACATTTATGCACATAATTACATATCCTCAGAGTGGATGGTTTTGTCGGAGATTACATCATGCTAAAGAGGATAATACTATTAATCATTCCTTTATATATAATTCTTATATTATTTATATATTAAATTAATTTTATTATTAATATTTTATTTTTTATATATTTTATAATAACTAATTTTTATTTTATTAATATTTTATTTTTATATATTTTATAATAATTAATTTTTATTTTCATTTTATTTTATTAATATTTTATTAATAATAATATTTATTATTCGTATATTAAACTAAATGTAAATACTGTAAACTAAATTAATTCATATAATAAATTATAATCTTTATATAATTTTCTTTATATATATATATATATATATATATATATATATATATATATATATATATATATATATATGTATATGTATATATATATATATATATATATATATATATATATATATATATATATATATACACACACACACACACATATATAATCCTTCCTTTATATATCCTTCTCCGTTTTTATTCAACTTTAACAATCAAAACATCCTGTAGAGTAAAAGAGACGCTAACTTACATCGATGGGTCTCTCTTTCAGCCAGTTTTACAGTTGTTTTTTCTGTTTTTAGTATTTTAATATGGCGTAGATTACTATAGAAATTTCAATTCTCAGTTGTAACAACTGTTCCGAAGTGAAATTGCTCTATAGTCCACTAAAATATTACTGTAGACCCCCAATTTGCTACATTTTTGCGTGGACCCCCATTAATGTTACATAGACTGCCAGGGTGCATATAGACCCCGCTTGAGAACCACTGGTCTACATTTTGAGACAAGTGTAATATGAACCAATGTCAGCCTTTTGATTGAAGCATGAATCAGATCAATGTTTACTTCGTGACTCAGATATAAACCTAAGAATGGGGAGAAAGAGTGTGAGATCGTAGACAGAGTAGGTTTTATTTCCGGGACTTGAATCCATAGATATACACATCCACATATACACGCATATGTGTGTGTGTGTGTGTGTGTGTGTGTGTGTGTGTGTGTGTGTATATACACTATATACAATATATATATATTTAAAGACATTTATATTATGTTTAACGTTCTTTTTATAGATACAAGTATTTAAGCAAATGCTCTGTTTTTATAATAAACAGTATTAAATAACATTTACCGGCCTGAATGTCCGAGAAATTTTCATAGAAAATTTTCGCTCTCCGACAGGAATCGAACCTGTATCCTATACGGAACCATCATTTCGCGTGATGTGCCTTAACCTTTCGGCCACAGATGAGCGTCTGGTTAGCAAGGTCGATTTTACTATCTTTAAACTTAAATCTTCCATGAATCTCATCTATTCATATCTGCTCTAGCGTATCAAATGTAAACAAATGACGTCATATATTTTAGAATTGGACATAGTCCGACAATTTATTTAAAGACATTTATATTATGTTTAACGTTCTTTTTATAGATACAAGTATTTAAGCAAATGCTCTGTTTTTATAATAAACAGTATTAAATAACATTTACCGGCCTGAATGTCCGAGAAATTTTCATAGAAAATTTTCGCTCTCCGACAGGAATCGAACCTGTATCCTATACGGAACCATCATTTCGCGTGATGTGCCTTAACCTTTCGGCCACAGATGAGCGTCTGGTTAGCAAGGTCGATTTTACTATCTTTAAACTTAAATCTTCCATGAATCGCATCTATTCATATCTGCTCTAGCGTATCAAATGTAAACAAATGACGTCATATATTTTAGAATTGGACAAAGTCCGACAATTTATTTAAAGACATTTATATATATTATGTTTAACATTCAAAAAAAATTATTGACGTCATTTGTTTACATTTTTGATATGTTTAACGTTCTTTTTATAGATACAAGTATTTAAGTAAATGCTCTGTTTATAATAAACAGTATTAAATAATATTTACCGGCCTGAATGTCCGAGAAATTTTCATAGAAAATTTTCGTTCTCCGGTAAATGTTATTTAATACTGTTTGAAACAGACCATTTATTTAAATACTTGTATCTATAAAAAGAACGTTAAACATAACAAAAATGTCTTTAAATAAATTGTCGGACTATGTCCAATTCAAAAATGTATATATATATATATATATATATATATATATATATATATATATATATATATATATATATATATACACAGAGTGTCCATAAAGTTCGTGTGCACTTAAAAAAAATTATAACTTTATTTGTATTTGCGATAAGAATAATTTGTAAAAAGGATTAGAAAGAAGTAAATCTATATTTTTTAAGGTTTTATTGAAATTTTATTTAAGTTTACACATGTCCTCTATCATTAGCAATACAAAGGATAATGCAATTTTGCAGTTCACGGAAAACATTTGCCAACTGATTTACAGTAATGCCTGAAATCACATTAATCATTTTAACTATACTTAAAACTAGGTACATTAAACTTTATAACATTTTTTACGGATTATTTCTATCGCAAATACAAATAAAGTTATAAATTTTTTAAAGTGCACACGAACTTTATGGACACCGTGTATATATAGCAGACTGGTTAAAAGAACTGAAAGAGAATGTCATTCTTTTTACCACAGGTGATGTACATGTACTACTTTCTTGGTTATCGCCTCATCACTCAGCCGATGAATGCGCTTCGCAAGCAAAAGATTGCTGATCACACTTTCCTGTTGGCTCTTGACGGGGACGTCGACTTCAAGCCAGCCGCACTTCAGCTTCTTGTTGACAGGATGAAGAAGAGCGACAAGGTAGCGGCTGCTTGTGGCAGAATCCACCCAAAAGGATCTGGTAAGAAAGACATGGCCTTATTATCAATATACAACCTATTAGCTACTCGTAAGCTATTGTTTGAATTCTGGTCCAGTCAAGATTGATAGTACAATTAACATTTTGATGCCAATACTGCCTGGGCAGGAGTTATTGGAGAGCGGTTTACTCGAGGACAACTCATCCCCACTTTTCGTTACCAAAAATAAGACAGTTTTTGTTTATATCTGGCGATGGCACTGTACGCAGGTATATTATTGTGAACTTGACCTCAGGATTTTGGTACTAAATAAAATAAACTGCCCCTTCCGAATACGCACTTTGTCGAATTCGTTATCGAAACTAACTTTTAAAATTATCTAGCGTCTGTGAATTGCTTTGTTCCTATTGAAAGAAAAATACTTGACAACTCTCAGATAATTCTGGTTGCAATATACGCTCAAAGGTGAGGGGGGCTATCAGGGCGTAGGCGATAATGGCTCTGCATTCTTTATTGTTTCTTAATTGCCTTGTCTTTTTAGAAAAGATACTGGAAGAATTTCCGATTACGTTCTCCAGGGTTTTGAACTCAGTTTTCCCCTTCTTTTAGATTGGTTGCCATTCAAAGCTAGGTAGCCCACTTTACCTTATTTAACTGGGAGGGAGAGGTGGATTCATGCCTTTCCCAAAATCTATCCTGATATTTAGAAGGTGCGGGCAGTAATATTGCGGAAGTGAAAGCAACAGACGAGGCCAGAATTTGAACTTGCCTCTCCAATTAAACTTTCTGCATTGATAACCGTCACGTTAACCAAGCATCTTGTTGCGGGGCCGTCAAGCGTGTGCTATCAACCCCGCAAGCAGTAAAATTTATATTGGAAAATACGATCGAAGCAAGGATAACAAAAGCGAGGGTTTAAAATCAAAGCCAAATTTTATTTAATAATTTGGCAAAAGTATGTACAAGTCTTGTGTCGCAATGAATCGGGGAGCGCCACCCGAAAGATCGTCTTGTTTTAGGGCAGCGGACCAGTCAGTGCTGAGGGAACCTGCTCGTCCTTAGGTTGACGGTCATCAGGGATGCAGCTTGGTAGTAACCGGAAGGACTATCGCATAAGCTATGTGGTCAGGTAGTCCTGAAAAGGACTATTGCATAAGCTATGTGGTCAGGAAGTCCTGAAAAGGACTATTGCATAAACTATGTAGGCAGGAAGTCCTGAAAAGGACTATTGCATAAACTATGTAGTCAGGAAGTCCTGAAAAGGACTATTGCATAAATGTGTAATCGTTAGCCCTGAAAAGGACTATGGCATAAACATGTAGTCGTTAGCCCTGAAAAGGACTATGGCATAAATATGTAATCGTTAGCCCTGAAAAGGACTATGGCATAAATATGTAATCGTTAGCCCTGAAAAGGACTATTGCATAGGTGTGTAATCGTTAGCCCTGAAAAGGACTATGGCATAATCATGTAGTCGTTAGCCCTGAAAAGGACTATGGCATAAATATGTAATCGTTAGCCCTGAAAAGGACTATTGCATAAGTGTGTAATCGTTAGCCCTGAAAAGGACTATTGCATAATCATGTAGTCGTTAGCCCTGAAAAGGACTATGGCATAAATATGTAATCGTTAGCCCTGAAAAGGACTATCGCATAAGAATGTACGCGGGGTGCTGCTGCTGGTGGCGCCGTTGGACTCGGTCTCGCTAGTGGCTGCTGCTGCTTGACCTGGTCTGGCTGGTGGATGCTGCTGCTGCTGCCTGACCAGGGCTGGCTAGTGACGGCTGCTGCTGCTGCCTGACCAGGGCTGCTGCTGGGCTCGGTCTGGCTGACTGGCTGGCTGGCTGGCTGCTGCTGCTTGAGGTCAGCGGTTGAGGGGAGCGTGCCGCTCTTAAACCCGGATCCAAGAATCTGGCTGCTGCTGCTTGACCCGGGCTGGCTGGCTGGCTGGCTGGCTGCTGCTTCTTCTTCTTCAGGTCAGCGGTGAGGGGAGCGTGGCTCTTAAACCCGGATCCAAGAATCTGGCTGCTGCTGCTTGACCTGGGCTGGCTGGTGGATGCTGCTGCTGCTGCCTGACCAGGGCTGGCTAGTGACGGCTGCTGCTGCTGCCTGACCAGGGCTGGCTAGTGGCGGCTGCTGCTGCTGCCTGACCAGGGCTGCTGCTGGGCTCGGTCTGGCTGACTGGCTGGCTGGCTGGCTGGCTGCTGCTGCTTGAGGTCAGCGGTTGAGGGGAGCGTGCCGCTCTTAAACCCGGATCCAAGAATCTGGCTGCTGCTGCTTGACCCGGGCTGGCTGGCTGGCTGGCTGGCTGCTGCTTCTTCTTCTTCTTCAGGTCAGCGGTGAGGGGAGCGTGGCTCTTAAACCCGGATCCAAGAATCTGGCTGCTGCTGCTTGACCTGGACTGGCTGGCTGCTGCTGCTGCTGCTTCAGGTCAGCGGTGAGGGGAGCGTGGCTCTTAAACCCTGGTTCCAAGAATAATTTGGTGGGAGAAATTTGGCCATGTTTATGTAGGCCGGGGTCAGCATCGTAGCTTGGCTAATAATGTCTTTTAGTTATTCACTAAAAATGAGCTTCTACTTTTGAATGTACCCATGGGTTTCATTTAGGCCCCATGTGTATATGAATTAGTTTCTGGTCATTATTTTTAGTTGTGGATGTTACGTTTCGTTTTGTTTTTGTATTTTTGTGATTTGGTGTCTGAAAATGCTGAGTCACTGGAACTTAATGGCGTTTGTTCCGTTTTCCGTGGTGACGCTTTCAGACGTTTGAGTAGCCGGCAGTAACTTCCGGCCGGGTGCGATAAGGCCCCCTTTCTAGAAAATTGATCATGATCAATTCAAAAAAAAATGTAGGTCTTCAATTTGGATGGAAAATGAACTCTTCTGCCCGATTTTGTTCGTATGACTGGTGTGGTTGTTTCAACTTCCGTCGTTGATGGCAGTTTTGCGTCGGGAGGAGTTTCCTCTAACCAGGCTGGTTTGAGTCGGTCGATAGAGACTGTATCTTTGTCTCTGCTGCGCATGATCGTGACAAATTTTTCGGAACGCTTCAAAACTTTAAAAGGACCTTGGTAGCTGGGTGTGAGTGGTTTTTTTACGGCGTCGTTCCTGACAAAAACGAAATCGCAGCTATCCAGTTTCTGTGGTAAGTATGAGCTTGTGGTTTGTTGTCGTGGGGGAGTATATTTGAGTTTGGCCATTCTGTGGCGCAGATCCTGCACAAAAGAACTTGGTGAGGTTGTGCACGAGTTCTGCGGAATGTGAAAATATTGTCCTGGTAAGGAGAGAGGCATGCCGAACACGAGTTCCGCTGTCGAACACCCTAAATCGGTTTTGAGGGTATTCCGCAAAGAGAGCATAGTCATGGGGAGGTTGTCGACCCAATTATGTATGTCAAGTTTGGTTGCTAAGGACGCCTTTAGGGATCGATGAAATCTTTCGACGAGGCCGTTTGCGCAAGGGTGGTAAGCAGTCGTTTTAATGTGCCTGACACCCAGAAGTTGAGAGAATTCTCGGAAAAGCGAGGACTGAATTTGTGGTCCTCGATCTGTAGTGAGAACCTGGGGTACGCCAAAGTTCGTAATCCAGTTGGCGAGGATAGCTTTAGCAACTGTGGTGGCGGAAATGTCCTTAATCGGTACTGCGACTGGCCACCTCGAAAAACGGTCTATGACTGTTAGAAGGTATTGATACCCCTGGCACATTGGCAGAGGCCCGACGAGGTCAACGTGGATGTGACAGAAACGTGCGTCGGGTGTGGCGAATGTTCCAACTGGTGATTTTGTGTGCCTCTGAATTTTACATTTTTGGCATTGTATGCAGGTTGAGACCCAATTCCTGATGTCTGCTTTCATATTAGGCCACACGAATCGCTCGGCGATAAGCTTGACGGTTGCTCGCTTGCTCGGATGAGATAGATTGTGGAGATGGAGGAATACTTTCTTTCTGAGAGATGGAGGAATGTATGGTCTCGGAGTATCCAGCGCGGTGTCGCAGAAAAGGGTTTTGTCACTGAACGGACACGGGAATTCCTGCAGTTTCAACGAAGTTTCCTTGATGAGGTCAGGTATCGTCGTGTCGTCTTTTTGTTTGTCGGCTATCAGCTCTTGGCTCAAGATATCGTTATCCAGGGTATTGACGTCTGTTCTGGACAATGTGTCTGCGACGGTATTGTTCTTTCCTTTGACGTGTCTGATGTCCGTCGTAAATTGTGAAATGTAGTCGAGGTGACGTGTTTCACGGGATGTATATTTGTCTGCACTGACATTCATCGCGTTGGTCAGCGGTTTGTGATCCGTGAAAATTGTGAAATGTCTGCCCTCTAGGAGATGTCGGAAATGACGGATAGACAGGTAGATAGCCAGGAGTTCTCGTGAGAAGGTGCTGTATCTTCTCTGGGCTGCGGAGAGTTTAGCTGAGAAAAAAGCTATCGGTTTTCTCTCCATATTAACTTGCTGCTCCACTACTGCTCCTATTCCAACGTCGGAAGCGTCTGTTGTGAGGAAGATCCTCGTTTCCGGGTCGTTTTCAATGAATGAGAGTTTCGTGAATCTTATCAGCGCTATCTTTGCCGTTTCGAAAGCCCGCAAGGCTTCTCCTTCTAGTATAATTTGCTTGTTCTTTCGCTCTATGATGTTTGTCAACGGGGAAAGAATTGTCGAGCAGTTGGGGATGAACCTGCGGTAAAAATTTATCATACCGATAAACCGCCGAATTTGTTTTATGGATGTGGGCGTAGGGAAATTACTTATTGCGTCGATTTTCTCCGGTAACGGTGTGATTCCGTTTGCGTCGATGTGATGACCTAAGAAGTTCACCTCAGATGCCCCGAACGTGCATTTGTCGGTGTTCAGCCGGAGTCCATACTGTGCTAACCTTTGGAAGACGTCGTTTAGATGTTGCCTGTGAGCGTTCTCATCCGTGCTAGCTACCAGGATGTCATCGATGTAGGCATATGCGTACGTTAAGCCACGCAGTACCTCGTCCATGAAACGTTGAAAGGTTTGTGCTGCGTTCCTCAGGCCAAAGGGCATTTTGATATATTCAAAAAGGCCGAAGGGAGTGGTTACAGCGGTCTTTGGGATGTCCTCCGGAGATATGGGGATTTGGTGGTAAGCCTTCGTGAGGTCGATTTTTGAGAAGACGCGAGTGCCCTGTAACCCTGAGGCGAAATCGTGTATATGAGGGACTGGATAGCGATCGGGTATGGTTGTAGCGTTCAGCCTTCTGTAGTCGACGCATATCCTAAAGTCCGTGCTTCCAGGTTTCGGTACGAGATGTAGGGGAGAGGCGTATGGGCTATCGGAGGGTCGTATGAATCCGCCCTCCAGCATATTGTTGAATTCCTTTCTGGCGTATTCAAGCTTATGAGGAGGGAGTCGTCGTGGGTGAGAAAATGTTGGCTGTCCACTGGTCTTTATGTGGTGCTGCGTTTGGTGTTTTGCCGGACCGGTGCCCGCGAGTGGTTGAATGATATCTGGGTATCTATTCAAGATCTCGACGTATTCTCGCCCGTGGCAAGTTGTTACGCTGATTCCCGTAGTGTTGTGTCGGGAGAGGGTACCTTTAACTGAGATGTTAGTAGTGTTGTCCGATAACGTCCTTGTGTTCATATGCACTACGAGGTCATAGTGGGCCAAGAAATCTGCTCCGAGTATTGGCGTTTTTACATCTGCCTGGGTGAAAGTCCAGGTAAAATCACGCCGCATGCCGATGTTAAGAGTCAGCGTCTTAGTTCCGTATGTCTCGATTGTCGAGCCGTTTGCCGCCTGGAGCTTATATAGGGTTGCCTTTCGGTCTTGTTCTCTGGGGGGTATCACGCTGATTACCGCGCCAGTATCCACTAAAAACTTTATGTGGTTTTGTCGGTCCCAAACGTAGAAAAGGCGGCTCTGTGTGTTTTTGCCGGTGGGTTCTGCCGCTCCTACCCGCCGGTTGCTTAGTTTCCCGAATTTGACTTGGATCCATATTTGCAGGGCGCCGAGCAGCGTTTTGCCCTGTCGCCGAATCTTTGGTGGTACCAGCATAATTCTGGGTCGATTCGTCGATCCCTGCTGGTACTCCGTGTTCTCTGTCACCAATTGTTGGTCGTCGGTCTCGGGTCTCTTGGTTTACGGGAGAGGAGTATCCGGATGTCTTTTAGTTGCTGTTGCAGGTCAGCTACTGCTTGTTGTAACCCTTCATTTTTGGTTAGTGTGTAGTCTGGATTCTGCACAGCATACACTCCTTGGTCCAGTTTTGCTGCGATGCGGTCGGCGGAGTCTGCTAACTGGGCCAATGGTGTATTTTCTGCGATTGGCGCCAATATTTGAGTAATTGTGTTGGGTAGTTTGTCCATCCATAGCTCGCGTAGGATGGATTCGGCCATCGAGTGCTTCCCCAGTCGGCTTCTCATGAAGCGTAGAAGCTGTGAGGGTGTTCTGTCGCCCCTCGTAACGTGGGTAAAAAGTTCTCGGAGTAGCTCATCGTCCGAACGGCCGGTCCGTTTTAGGATTGCGTCCTTTAGCCGAGTATATGGATCCTGGTCGGGCACGTTTTCCAAAATGTCGGCCACTTCGTCGACCACTGACGGTGGCAAGACTTGCACCACGTTGGCAAATTTGGTTTGTTGCGATGTTATCCTCCGTACCGAGAAGATTGCTTCCAACTGCAGAAACCAGTTTTTGGTGTTTTGGTGGTTGTATGCCGGTAGGTTCGAGAGAGGCATTGCAACGTTTATAGGAGAGGTCTGTTCCCACTCGTCTGTTGCCATCTTGATCGATCGTAAATATCGGGGTCACCAGTTGTTGCGGGGCCGTCAAGCGTGTGCTATCAACCCCGCAAGCAGTAAAATTTATATTGGAAAATACGATCGAAGCAAGGATAACAAAAGCGAGGGTTTAAAATCAAAGCCAAATTTTATTTAATAATTTGGCAAAAGTATGTACAAGTCTTGTGTCGCAATGAATCGGGGAGCGCCACCCGAAAGATCGTCTTGTTTTAGGGCAGCGGACCAGTCAGTGCTGAGGGAACCTGCTCGTCCTTAGGTTGACGGTCATCAGGGATGCAGCTTGGTAGTAACCGGAAGGACTATCGCATAAGCTATGTGGTCAGGTAGTCCTGAAAAGGACTATTGCATAAGCTATGTGGTCAGGAAGTCCTGAAAAGGACTATTGCATAAACTATGTAGGCAGGAAGTCCTGAAAAGGACTATTGCATAAACTATGTAGTCAGGAAGTCCTGAAAAGGACTATTGCATAAATGTGTAATCGTTAGCCCTGAAAAGGACTATGGCATAAACATGTAGTCGTTAGCCCTGAAAAGGACTATGGCATAAATATGTAATCGTTAGCCCTGAAAAGGACTATGGCATAAATATGTAATCGTTAGCCCTGAAAAGGACTATTGCATAGGTGTGTAATCGTTAGCCCTGAAAAGGACTATGGCATAATCATGTAGTCGTTAGCCCTGAAAAGGACTATGGCATAAATATGTAATCGTTAGCCCTGAAAAGGACTATTGCATAAGTGTGTAATCGTTAGCCCTGAAAAGGACTATGGCATAAATATGTAATCGTTAGCCCTGAAAAGGACTATCGCATAAGAATGTACGCGGGGTGCTGCTGCTGGTGGCGCCGTTGGACTCGGTCTCGCTAGTGGCTGCTGCTGCTTGACCTGGTCTGGCTGGTGGATGCTGCTGCTGCTGCCTGACCAGGGCTGGCTAGTGGCGGCTGCTGCTGCTGCCTGACCAGGGCTGGCTAGTGGCGGCTGCTGCTGCTGCCTGACCAGGGCTGCTGCTGGGCTCGGTCTGGCTGACTGGCTGGCTGGCTGGCTGCTGCTGCTTGAGGTCAGCGGTTGAGGGGAGCGTGCCGCTCTTAAACCCGGATCCAAGAATCTGGCTGCTGCTGCTTGACCCGGGCGGGCTGGCTGGCTGGCTGGCTGCTGCTTCTTCTTCTTCAGGTCAGCGGTGAGGGGAGCGTGGCTCTTAAACCCGGATCCAAGAATCTGGCTGCTGCTGCTTGACCTGGACTGGCTGGCTGCTGCTGCTGCTGCTTCAGGTCAGCGGTGAGGGGAGCGTGGCTCTTAAACCCTGGTTCCAAGAATAATTTGGTGGGAGAAATTTGGCCATGTTTATGTAGGCCGGGGTCAGCATCGTAGCTTGGCTAATAATGTCTTTTAGTTATTCACTAAAAATGAGCTTCTACTTTTGAATGTACCCATGGGTTTCATTTAGGCCCCATGTGTATATGAATTAGTTTCTGGTCATTATTTTTAGTTGTGGATGTTACGTTTCGTTTTGTTTTTGTATTTTTGTGATTTGGTGTCTGAAAATGCTGAGTCACTGGAACTTAATGGCGTTTGTTCCGTTTTCCGTGGTGACGCTTTCAGACGTTTGAGTAGCCGGCAGTAACTTCCGGCCGGGTGCGATAATCTGACATTATAAATTTAAGGATTAAAAAAAGCTTACCTGATTCGAGACAAAAAAAATCTCATCTTGTAGGGATACAGCACAGTAGGAGGAGACAAGTACTTCCTCGAGTGGTAGAATGAGGTCAGCGTTCTTAATAATGGATCATGTATACCTATTTGTACATTGCAATCCCAAAACAACTTGCTTTAATCCCCTGTACAGTTTCATTTCATTTTTCTAGTTTTCCTATTACAGGTTGAGCATCCTTTATCCGAAATTCCCAAATCCGAAAACCTCCAAAACCCGAAAGTTTTTCACGTGTTGACATTACTTGCCACAAATGGAAAATTTTAGAAAGGTTCCTAGGTGATATTCAGCTGCTCTAAGTGATCTCATCTGCCTT
This sequence comes from Acanthosepion esculentum, assembly GCA_964036315.1. Classification (NCBI taxonomy): domain Eukaryota; kingdom Metazoa; phylum Mollusca; class Cephalopoda; order Sepiida; family Sepiidae; genus Acanthosepion; species Acanthosepion esculentum. The sequence goes on along the minus strand of OZ038486.1, from coordinate 40,745,178 downwards.
GGGTGGGAGTTCCACAGCCCAGCTACATAGCCTACATTGGCGTCAGTTTTTATTTTTTAGTTAGCGATCGTCACAGCAACACCTTCGTTCGTAGATTACTCACTAGGTGTTTTGTGCTCAGTAAAGATATTCAAAATGTCAAAAAGTCCTGCATTTATATATATTTTTGTACGTAGTGATCATGTTTTTTGTACACGCACAGAAAGTACAAAACATTATTTTTACGTGAAATCTTAATTTCACTACTAAGAAATCCGTGTGAGTATTACATGACTAGTGTCATTAGCTGTATCTGTATTTACACAAAATTTATTAAATTTTATATAAAACTACTTCCAGGGTATATATTTATATAAAACTACTTTCAGAGTATACGTATAATTTGTGTTATGAAATGTAATGGGACATTGTGTGTATGCTTCGGTTCCATTTCCAAGCTGGCTCATTTTATAGATACTATATACAAATTAAAGAGCCTGTATTCCAAAATCCGAAAAATCTATAAACCAAAGTACTTTCGGTCCTAAGAATTTCGGATAAAGGATTCTCAGCCTGTATTATTATTATTATTATTATTATTATTATTATTATTATTATTATTGAGATAACTACGCCAAGAAATTGATGCTAAGGTACAAATTCACGAAGTTCAATATACCCATCAAGACACCCAGTCTAATAAGAATATACCAGGTACATGCACCACAGCCAAATAGGGAGAAGTCTTGGTAAAAGCGGCGTATGACGTTGTAACTGTGACCCACTGAGAAATACTTTCAGATCAGGGATCAATCGGTTCAGACGGTTTCCAATTGAGACTGTTCCCAAGTATCTAAATATGACTCCCAAATCGCCTAAGCTGCCTCATCGTTCAAACTTAAAAAATAGCCCTTTCAACATCCATTCATGATGTTCCCCTACTGCTCCCGCTCATGAACAGAGGTACACAGTAACTACGTAACCACTGATGGGCATGGGGTTTGTCTATAGCAGCTTATCTGGTACGGGCAGAGTATTGACCATGAAGACACTTAACTTGCCATCGTTTCTTCATTTGGTTCATTGCATTTGCTTTTGCTATATTTTTTAGGTTCTTTGTCGCTACAGTAGGTGTATTATGGTTTATTTGCACTTTTTCATCCACTTGAAGTTCCTTTACTACTGAATAAAGTTTATTATTATTATTATTTCAGGTCCTATGCTTTGGTATCAAAAGTTTGAATACGCTATCAGTCATTGGCTACAAAAGTCAACAGAGCATATGATTGGATGTGTTCTTTGCAGCCCCGGATGTTTCAGTCTCTTCCGAGGATCTGCATTAATGGACGATAATGTTATGCGTAAATATGCAATTCCTCCAACAGAAGCCCGACATTATGTCCAGTATGATCAAGGTAAGATAGATAGGGGAGAGAGAGACACAGAGTGAGTGAGTGAGTGAGTGAGTGAGTGAGTGCGCGTGCGTGCGTGCGTTTTCTGGCATGTAAGAAGCATAATTTACAAGCTTATTATGGTGACTTAAATATGACCTGTTTTGATTCTCGTCCTCAGGGGAAGATCGCTGGTTGTGTACATTACTGTTGCAACAAGGTTATCGAGTCGAATACTGTGCAGCATCCGATGCGGTGACGTTCGCACCAGAAGGCTTCAATGAATTTTTTAACCAGCGCCGTCGCTGGTCCCCTTCTACCATGGCTAACATCATGGATCTGTTGCAGGATTGGCGTCACGTTATACGCGTCAATGAAAACATCTCCGGCTTGTACATCTTCTATCAACTCATGCTGTTCGTTTCGGCGATGCTGACCCCGGGCACAATCTTCTTGCTGATTGTCGGTGCCGTAAGCACTGCCTTCCCATCCATTTCCCTGATTGAGTCACTTTTCATGAACCTTATTCCTATCCTTTGTTTTGTGGGTGCCTGCTTCCTGTTTAAATCCGAAATGCAAGTACGTATGTCATTCACACATGCTTATCTTTACTCTCCAACTGGCGTAATTAACAACGGCTATAGGAGCCATTACTGCTTTACCTGAGTATTAATTATGCAAAGATTAAACTATATAGTCTTACTCATTCTATATCTCTTAAAGTTACGTCCATTACTTCTTTTTTTTACAGTAAGGTCCACCCTGTACAAGTCCAGGGAGGCACTCGAGGTCATGGATTACGTTAAGCGGTGGTTTATATGGGTAGGAGGGGGAGATAACGGTTGACACTACACTTGAACAATTTAAGATTGTAGTGATCGGGGAAACATCCTCTTGGAAGTCTTCCCCAGGGCAGTGGTTTGCGAGAAGAAGCTGTTTGAGTGGAACTTACTTCTCGCCGATGAAATACGGAAGGAATATGGGTGGTTTGCTAATATGTAAGTGGCATGGCGGGTCCTAGCCGTGATGGTGAGACCTGGGGGAACCAAGAAATGTAGTTCGTCCGAGCACTTTCCATGGTAGTAGCGATAGAGCAGTGAGAGATTCGCTATATCCCGCCTGTGTGAGAGAGAGAGAGGTTGGAGAGTGATAAATAATTCTTCTTCAACAAGGGCCCGGAGACGTTTTTGAATTCTATCAATACTGGAAAGTAAGGTCTAGGCAGCTCCCGCCCAAATATGGCAACAGTACTCCATTCTCGGCCTGCCAGTGACAGTACCGGCCAAGATGACTGCCGACAGACCATACGTTTAAATAAGCAATTTTTATCGGCAAGGTAACCGATCACAGGATTATTCTACAGTTTACCTGTAGTAAAAACACAACCAGGGAATAAACTTATACCAAAGTTTGATTGCACTTTACTCTGAATACTTGTCTACTGACGGGTAACAGGGTGCTTTTTAGATCTTAAAGGGGAGGTAACTGATGATTTATCAGTACAGTACCAATAGATAGACTTAAAAACTATCTTTTTAGTTACAAAATTTCTAGGTAATTATTTACTATCGAATTATTTTTATCAGTTATGTTTTTTTAAAATAATGTGTTATATTCCGTGCTAAGGGAATAGATACTTAACACCAGGTGAATAATAGAAGAAAAGTTTATTGTACACAACAAGTACAATATGAAATACGGTACAGTTATACACACAGGTCAATCTAGTAGTGAGTGCCACTAATTGGAAGATCGGACGTGCTTGCGTCTTCTCTCTCTCACTCTTAATATTTAACAGCCCCCCCCCCACAAGGGATGTACATGGGACAAGGCCGAGTTTACCGAGGGCTCTCCAAGCCCGTAGGCTCGATCAAAAATATTCCCTTAGAACCCGCATAAGCAGGTTCAGGGTCTGTCTACCTCGTCCGGGTTCCAACTCTACTCAATGCAGAGTTCGACAGTGAAGAAACGGAAGAATGCTCTATTCTCTCTCTCTCACTCTTTTCAGTCTCTCGTAGACAGTTGACTTTATAGGTACTTACTACCTACAGTGTAATCATTCATGGGGGTGAATGTTTATTCCATTACGTCATAATTATACTATTTACGCCTATTTATGTTATACTTATCAAATATCAAAAAATTTGTTGATCGCCATATGCTTGTTGAAGCTCAAGAATGCGTGAATATTGAACTAAACAAGTTACACTCTAATGAATATTATCATTTCTACGTCACCAGAAGCGTTACCTCCATAGAGAATTCCATATCCTTTTAGACAATATGCTACGTGTATTTATATATTTTTGCCGGCAACAAAGCAAATATATATAAAATATTTCGAACTCATGTCCTTCAGGTAATGAGAATGAAAACCGATCCAATACAGCAGCAAAATTCAGATTAGTCCACGCGGTAAAATTATCTTTAAAAAACTACGTTAGAGAAAAAACAGATATTGCAAGGACCCTAACCGAGGAACAACGGTTCGATCCTAAGAAGCGTCCACAGTCGTGTGATAACGGTTTTTCAAATAATCATAAACTTTCTACAGTTTGATATGTAATTATTAGAAGGAATCAGTTTGGATATATTTGTTTAATAACTTCTACATGTAATATTATGTGCTATTTAAATAGTTATGCATTAACATTAGATATTGTTATTTTTATCCGTCTCCCCACAGACAAAGACTGTACATATTGGGACTAGTTAGGACTTCATAGTAAAATGGTGGTATTTCGATAGCTGTTGTAAGAATGGTATGCAAGAATGTGGCGTTACGGTGAATGGAGCATTATCAGACGAGTGTGTCAGAGATTGAGACTGGCTAAGTTAAGCGTAGGACAGATTAAGACCAGCCTACCTCTTCCCCGAAGTTCGTCCTTGTGCCATACTTGAGGTAATATATATTCATCAATAAATACCAATAGTCGCCGAAATGTGTTGCGCTCTCCGTAGATAAAGCAACATCTACGGAGAGAGCAACACACTTCGGTGAGTGCTGATAACCAAATAGTTATATTAATTCATTTATTTACTGGTTATGGCGATAAACTAGATCCGATAGCCAGGCCTCTGAGTGATTAGAGCTTTTGAGGAGCGTAGAACCACTTTTTAACTGCTGTTGTTCCCAGATTCACCCTGACCCAGGTTGGCAGCACCAGTTAGGGTCACAGCTATAGGTAAATAGTGAACCCGCAAAGAGTACATTTTTATAATAAAATGACCAATGCATTTTTATAGCAAAATGACAAACAATGCAACACTAAAAAATATAAAAATACGTTTTTATAGTAAAATTACCAACAATATACTTTATGATTTACAGACTATATATCTGGGGAAATTGTATGACAAAGTAGAAAAAGTTAACTAATGACGCGTTTCGTTCTTCAGGATTTCATCGGACTAAATTTATGCTGGTAGGACTACACATGCGCACGACAGAAGGATGCTGGGAGTTTTAGATTTTTTTATCAGACGAATTCATTTAGAGTCTTTTTCTTCTTCTTTCCATTACTTTTATAAGTAGGTATTCCACATTGTGATATTAGAAGACCTGCCAGGAATAGTGAAATGTTGTAAGAGCCAGGGTGCAAATTTACTGTAGATGGCTTTGCGATTAAAGCACTCTCTAGACATTGACGTCGTAGTGAATTATTTTCTCCTTTGATCAGAGTAGCATTTTTTATATCAAAATTGTGGTCAGCCTCGTTACGGTGGGAAACCAACGCATTTGATGTATTATTTTGTAAAATGTCCTTTTTATGTTCATAATAATCCTTTATTAAGATTCCTTGATGTTTCTCCTGTGTATTTTTGTAATTAGACTATGTATCTAAAACAAACAAACCTGCGAGCATAACATTATGTAAAAGTGCGTGTGTGATATTTATATTTCGCCATTAAATAACCAAGGTTGATATGCCGCTAAACAAAATCAACCAAACCAAATCTATTTACTATTATTTATTGTATTTTAATGACATTACTCTTTTGATTTTTCTTCTTTTTTCATCAGCTTATGTTCGCAGCCGTGATGTCCTGCATTTATACCATGGTCATGATGCTAGTGCTTGTTGGTCTAGCCCTGCAGATGACTAACGAAGGTGTCTGTTCACCGACCACAATTTTCTTCATATTCATGGTAGGCGTTTTTCTAATAGCCGGAATACTACACCCGCAAGAATTCTTCAATCTCCTTCACGGTCCCCTCTATTTTCTTACTGTGCCCAGCACCAACATGCTTATGATGCTTTATGCTGTTTGCAACCTGAATATTGTCTCTTGGGGTACACGAGAAACAAAGCAAGCAGACGGGAGCGACACCAAAAACGATAACACTGAAGGCAGTTCTAGGCAACAGAAATCAAAGGCCAGCGGCTGGATAGACCAAAAATGGTTTTCGTTCCTTAATCGCAAGACAGGATCCCAAAGCGCTGTCTCCCACGAAACCAGTGACTACACATTCTCGTTTGGCAACCTTTTCAAATGTATGTGCTGTCCGAAATCAACTGAGAGGACTGACCACGTTAAAATGGACGCAATTATAGATAAATTAGAAAGGCTCGAGCGATCGATTCATGCGCTTGACTCTGAAGGGACAGAGTGCGTGAGCATTGGTGAGGAGGTATCGACACCAGATGGGGACCCGTTTTCGAAAAGTTCCAAGCCCGCTCAGACTGCAAAATTGACAAAGACAGAGGAAGTCGAAGTGAATATATTCAAGAAAGAAACAGAATGTGATTCAACTGGAAAAGTCGAGTTTACAAATTCGGAAGCCAAGACAAAGGGTCAGTATAACAGAGAGTGAAAGTGAATGCAATTCAATAATTATTCACAATTCATTACAATTATTCATAATTATTACGAAGGGCATCATTTAGTGCTCAGGAAAAAAGCAATCAATAAATGGGAATTATAAAGAGACTATTTTTTTTTACAGTATTTACATTAGTCCTCATCTTTGTCGCCATATTTGTCACAACGTTTCGGCCGTTGTACGCTCCGGCCTTCTTCAGGTGGTTGGAATTTCGAACCGAACCCTTTATTTCGATCACTGGGGTAGACTGTTCTAGTTCCACGAGCCATGTTTGATGGATGCCAGTTATCAGTTATCTCCTGCTAATTTTCCCTCTGAAAGTTCTCCACTGCCTGAACCGAGTATTGAACTCACACTCTTTGGGTCTGTCACTGGATCTAACCAACGCCTTTATCCACTGTGCCATGTGTCCTTGAGGACAGTGGATAAAGGCTTTGATACTTTCCTTTGCTCAAAAGTTACACGCTGATTTTCGCACTTCACTTACCGCCAATACGTGTTGTGAATGTTAAATTCTCCAAACCTTCCTTCCTAATCATGCGGCCCGAAATTTCAACCGCCTCTTTCTGATTGTTAGCAAAGGTTTACTTATACTACTGTTCAGAAAACATGAAAAAAAAACATGGTTAAAATTAATAATTATGACAATGCTTCAGAAAACTTAAGACTGGGGTTATAAATAAATAAAAAAATAAGATGAAAGAAATTGTAGAAGTCGATAACAGTCACGAGGTATTATCTAAAAAGAATTAACTATTAATATTACGCCTACTACTACTAAGAGTAAAAGCAACATAGGGAAGATGAAAAAGAACTGTTAAAAATTAAGCATATTAACAATTTAGGTAACTCAAAACTACTACGGCTCTGCTACTGCGAGGCAGTAGCAAATAATACGGCAATGAAATAAAATCGAATAAGGGTTAGGCTTAGTCAAAAATTAAGAATGTCTAAATATATATTTAAATGTATATCTATCTATCTATCTCTCTCTCTCTCTCTATATATATATATATATATATATATATATATATATGTTGTGGATTCCGGGATGTAATCTGATATCAATGAATAACAAACGCCAGGAATGGATAAGGAAAATAAATGTATTAACGTAATAATACAAAGTGGTAATACGGGTTAGTAGATCCAAGAATGCAGGTTAGTAGCACTAATATATATACAGTCTTGGTATGGAAGTATCGCGGTATGACTCCTTACTGAGTCTACGTGCTCGCTGTGACGCTTGCCGCCGTCTTTGTGTGTGACTTACACTACTACTACTGAACTCTACTAATCTTCTGTAGTTCCGTCTCGACTCTTCGGGTATTCACTGGCAGTAGTATATGTATACACATATATATATGCATGGAATATGCATAAATAATTGAATTCTACGAAATTGTATGCATATTTTAACTTACAGATTCATTCATTATTTAAGTATAACTAATTGTGTTCCTTTTGGTACGATTAGTGTGCTTCTACTATTGAGTTTGATTGAATTAAAAGTAACAGACATTTCTTTTTTGTTTTTTTACCGAATCTGATACATAGATAGTGTTGTTAACTAGGAAATGTTAATGAATGAAGAATAACCGAAACGTAGGTTGAAAATGAAATGGTAATCTTTATAACATCAACAAAATACAATACTCGCCAGCGGCGTGAAGTAGGTAAACCACTACAAGTTGTGAACTACTTAGCATATTATCCCCACTTACAATAGTGTCCAACGTATTTATGAGGACTGGGACATACCCATTAGTTTTCAAAGTACGGTATATAATAGATAGATAGATAGATAGAGAGATAGATAGATAGAGAGATAGAAAAACTTTTTGGAATTGTCAAATCATTCACCTCTTTCTAATTTATTGTTTATTTTTCATTTCTATGTCAGATTGCCTTCCAACGATGCTACAACTGTCTACAGATACAGACGGAAATAGAATGTGGCAACAGGATCCTGATATTAATACGAACAAGATACGATATATTAGCCGAGGTGAATGGGAATTTTGGGAAGACCTCATTGCCAAATATTTACATCCAATCGATAAAGATGAGGCTAAACAAGCAAAAATCGAAGAAGAACTACACACTTTGCGCAACCAAGTTTGTTTGTTCTTTTTCATCGTCAACGGCTTATTCATTGTGATCATTTTCACACTTCAGTTGATTAACTCTCAGAGTCAGGGGAAAGGACTGGCTATTCCTCTGCCTTGCAAATCAAGAACCGGGGTGCAGCTAACGATTGAACCTATTTCTTTGCTCTTTATGATCATATTTGGCTTTGCGCTATCCATTCAGTTCTTCGCGATGGTCTTCCATCGTTTGGGGACACTCCATCATATCATTGCCTCAACTGATATCAACTGTCTCCGGCTGAATCAAAAGGAAATGGCGTCCATGGATATTCAAAGTAAAATCCAACTCGTTCGCGAATTGCAAGGTGAAAGTCGGGACGACGACGATACAAAATCAGTGGTTTCAACTGCGACATTGGATAGCATCGACGAAGACAGCTGGGCAGATGATGTGCCGAGGGTAAAACCGCGGAAGACGGTCATGAAAATAGTCCACAACAAAAAAATAAACCAAGACACCAGCAACGACCTGGGGCATAAATTTGTTCTTAACTTTATGAAACTAGCTGACGATCTCCGTCAGACTGAGAACGATGATGAGGTGAGCAGCTCGAATGAGAAATCCAGAAGATCGGTGAGAAGGAAAAGTCGTAAAGCAAACCCAAAAGGAAGCTTAAAACTGAAGAAGAAGCAGTCGTTATACGCCCTCGCGAAATTAAAGGACGATAAAGAAGCTGTACTGACCAAAGCGGAATTCATCGGAGAGAAGTGGAAAATAGCAAAACAAAAACAGAAAGAGAATCGCCAGCAGACATCAAGTTCAGAAAGTAAGGACGAAGCTGGAGGTCAGGTTAATGATTCTTTTAAAGTAAACAGTAACATTGCGATGACGACTAGCCAGCAACAGGCGACTTCACTCAAAATTATAAACGAAAGGGATACATTGAAAAGGAACAAAGTCACAGAAAAGATTAATGCCGAGTCTGCATCGAATCCGGAGAAGCAAAATGGTGGACACGAAGCGATTAGGTGCAAAACTACAATTCTAGTGACTAAGCCAAGTCTTGAGGACACAACCAATAGTGCAGAACAAAGCAAATCTAGTACACTTGAATCAGGCTCTGCCCAGGATGGCGGAGACCGTCGTGTGACTGGGAGCTTGCTTGATGAAAGTGGACTCAGTGATGTCAGTCGAACAGACAGCGACATACAACTGATCAACCATTTTTTTGAAGGCATCGATGCACCTTCTTCTGAATCGAACCTTTCTGACGATGAGGAAGGATTGAATTTGTCGGAAAATGTTTCATCACAATAGAATTTGATCCCATGCATTTTATACCACGCACAACGTAAGAAATACATTTTTTTGAGACGTTTAACTGTATTCCATTAAGAATGTACATTTAGTACAAATAAAAAGAAACAGCTGATTTTTATAGCAGATTGTGACAATTAATTCTATCCAATCGTTTATATATCAGTAGTTATGCCTGCCAATGTCTTGAAGGAACACGGCACATAGAAGAAATTATTATCATCATTTATATATATTTTCCCTGCTGTCTTCTATAAGATGTGTTTGTCTTAGTGTTATAAAGAGGTGGATCAATTAAGACCGCTGGCTGACACGTAGTTATTATCTAAATTTTGATCTGAAATTTTCACTGTATAATGTTCGATTTATATGCATTGGCTATCGTTTGCTGGGCTCATGGTCACGTAAATAGACAACGACTTGAATAAAACAAATGACTAAACGGAATAAGTCGAATTGACTAAAATAGTAACACAAGCAATATTTTGACAAGTACACCACAGGCCAAATTAAATAATTGATCGCCATAATTGAAACGATTGCTACTAGTTTATCTACTGTTAAGTTTAATTAGGTTGAATATAATTGTTTATTGAAGACAACTCCTGCACAATAACAGGCGAAGTTATCTTATCTAAATTACAGTGTAACCCGGATATAAGAGACCCTGATATAAGATAAACCCGGATATAAGAGAGATTTTCTCTGGTCCCAAATTAGAGCCTGTGTTAATAAAACAAAATAGAGCAAACCCGGATATAAGAGAAACCCGGATATAACAGACTTCTTCTGCAGTCCCGACAACTCTCTTATATCCGGGTTACACTGAATTAGTTGTTATTCTTAAGTTGTTTTTTTTATTCATTTTTTACCGTTGTAATTATCAGACTTGTACGTGTGTTTATCAATTCCATTTTAGTCAACTGTTTTATTCTTGTCGTTGTCTACCCACCTGGATCGCCCGTGTGCTCGGTAAACGGTAGTCAAGCTGAAGGAGATTAATTTGAAAAAAAAAGATTATCGTGCAAAATAAATGCTTTTTATCATTAAATTAATGACTTATTGACGTATGTATGTAAATCGAGTCTGTCTTTCGATATTTTTTGTATGGTGTTTTGTGTATTCTCATATTTGAATGTTATGCTGTCATATTACCTTTTTATCATGTTCTTTTTGGATGTTTTTGCTGGTTTTATCATATATACGATTGTCGGCGATTTGTTTTACACAGAGCCAATGAACACTACAGCTAAATCTGTTACAAAATCAATGTATTAACAATATATGTAACTGAATCTTGCGCTGTTGTGAAGTCTTTCGTGCTGATTGGTCTGATGCACACCTACCTTAAAGATGTTTTTTTATAGCCTAGTGGATTAAAGTATTGAATTTGGTGACATAGCAATTGTGAGTTAAATCCCTGGGCCGAATAGTACAGCGATTCAGACTTAGTGGAAATAGGACGAGCAATAATCGGGCAGTAGTAAAATGAAAACAAGCAGAGATATCCGTAGACATAAACAACAAAACTTCCTTGTTCCTACTGGCATTCCTTGCTGTCAGGCTTGGCTTTCTCCGTCGTCGTTTCTCTTTCTTTTTTATTAATGAATCCCATCTGTTATTTATTTATATTGTAGCGGACCGCTGGGGGTGAAAATGTGAAGTTGTATCATAATGGTTAAACTTTCCTGCTGGCCGGTCCAGCTACATTAGAATGTCGGACATTAAGTCCAAAGAAGACAAAGAAAACAAACAAGACTGATAGACATGGGTAAACAAATATGTATTATGGGTAAACAAATATATTAATACACGAAGACATGAAAAGTTACATAGTGTTTGTATGGAGAAATTATGTGTGTGTGTGTTGTGTTGAGTGTCCGTACGTACGTGTATTATCCTTAGCGTGTTCCCAGAATATGGGAAACGCTGTATCTGTGAGATGTCACATATTGGCCTAAGTGAAAAAGAGAAAGTTTTACCTCGCCTCCGTGCGAAGTTGCGGCCCAAGGCCTGAGTTGAAAAAGAGAGAGAGAGAGAGAAGGGTCAGCCAGTATTTATAGCCAGGGGAGAGAGACCCCTGTTGAAGGATTAAGGAAACTGAGGAGGAGCTAACTCCGACAATATGCTAGGCCTACTGAAGAGGCTTTCATAGCCCAGCATATGCCCTGATTCTTTCAGACATCCGACTCTTCTGTGTTTTCTAGTATTTGTTGCTTAATTTCGCAAGGGTTGATGACCACACTTTTCCATTCATATATAATCAGACATCTATAATTTCATTGTCTTACTCTTAATTACGGCTTTTCGATTTTCCTCCAGCCTTAATTTCAGGGGTCGGCTATTTCCCCCTTTATATTCTTTGCCACAACTGCACGGGATGGAATAGATATAGTTCTTAGTTATCTTCTTCTCTATGCTTGGTTTAAATAGACTGGAATCTGGATTAACCCCCGGGATAATAGCCTAGTGGTTGAAAGCGTTTGTTCGTGAGTTTGGTGGTATAGTAATAGCGAATTCAGTCCTTGGGGAGGGAATTCAAAGACTCGATGAAAATAGGGCTAGAAATAATTGAGCAGTATTAAAAAGAGAACAAGATGAGATCAACAGTGGAATGAAAAGAATCTACCGTCAATGATTAAATAAAAGGTTCAGTCCGAAATTCTTAGAATGTTACTCGGATCGACAGATACGGAAGGACATAACAACTAAAATATCGTGATAATAATAACGAAGACGGGGATGCTAGTCGGGATTCAAATAATGTCTTTTTATTAACAAAATTTTCTTTATTGGCTTCAACAATTTCCGGATAACTTCGCAAAAGAATTTATTTTAATCAAGCAGTAACTACATTTTTAACATTTCTTTGACATGACCAAAGAAAAAAGATATTTTAAAATATCATAACACACGGCATTCATTTTTAAAAAAATACTGCGAAATGAATTCTCTTTTAAACATTATCACGTTTCATTGCAAACAGACATTTTTAACAAAGGACAAATTATTAATAATTTGGGGTTGATATCTTATAATTCTTGTTTTTTATCCCAAATCGTCATTCTACGACCATTAAATAAACAGCGTAACTCGAAAATAAAGAATAAATAATGGGTGATATTTGAACGAAGAAACTGTTTCTTTAGATTTATTTTCAGCAAGCCTCGCAAATAATTCATAAGCATGAAATTGTAAAATACATTAAAAATCGTTTCTGCATAAGAATTGTGCCTGTACTTTTGCATTAATCAGCATAAAAATGTTTGAATCTTTGTAATATGAAAATTGCTAAATTTACGGTAGACAGGGTTCTTTCATTTAGTAGTAGAAAGGAAGAATTGTTCAAAAAATATAATTGTAACTTTACAAACGGAAAATCAGAAAAAATGTAATATTCTATTTTTAATGGATTGAAATATTCTGTTATAATTGAAATTTAATATTATGAAAATTATGATTCATGAATGAACTGAAATATTAAAAAGTGAATGAATTAGTTTAGCCTCCTCCATGAGATCGCTAAAAAAGATGATGATAAAGATACCAAACTTGACGAAGACAAAATTTTATCGTCAAAATGTTTGTTATTATTAAGAGGAAAGAACAAAAGTATTTTTTAATTATTTTTTAAAAAATTTCCTTGTTTTTAGAACATTCTAACATTTGATTAAAAAACCTTGTTTCTCTTTGTATCAGCGGAAATAGTAAATAACATAACATTTTTGCGCTTTTTTTTGTATGACATATATTAATTTGGAAAATCTTGCAAAAATAAAAATAATTATGGGATTTTAATGAAACTTTCAGAAACTTTTCACAAATAATGGAAATTATTATAAATATGTTTTCCTTTTTTATAGTCACAGCAAAAATATTTTTATATTTATTATCCTCCTAACTAATTTTATGAAAACTCTAGAAATTAAAAAAATTACATTTTAGTGATTATATTAGTTAAAAGCACAAGGAAAACAAATCATGGTTTTTTTTTTTAATTGGACCACCGTTACCTGGAAATCATCTCTGTATTGTAACATACAAGACTCAATAAAACTAAGATGTTATTTAATTCCAAATGTTTTTAGTTGCTTTTCGTTGTTTTTATGAATATGAATAATATTGTCTGAAAGCAAAAATCTTTTTCGATGAAAAATGAACTTTTTAAAACAATTATTTGTTATTTCTTAAAATATTTTATTATTTTTACATTAAAGTTTTAAATATTCTAAAATTAGTAAAAATGGTGTACGGTTTAGTCGATGGTGTTATTAAGTAGGTCTATCTTTACAGATTATAAATTGTAAAGCTTATTACAATCAACAAACCATTAGTGTATTAAAAATCTAATTTTGCATGGCTTTAGTGTCCATAAAACGGCTGTAATTCAAATGTATGGAAGACCGTACATAAAAACAATAGAACGTCACGTTATTTGATTTACTATAAATGCTGTTCCCCTCTGTTACGGCCGTTTAATTGTGTTTTGTTTTTTGTTTTTTTGCGAATTGTTTCTACGAAACACGCGTTAATTTGATTTTTCAATTTCAACTGAGAAGGGTACCTACAAGTATTAGGTACCTATCTTATGAAATTTATATGATCTTATTTTTATATTATCTCAGTTATGACATTTTCCATAAATGAAATATCAAAATTAATAATAAAATGAATGGAAATATAAATAACACAGTAAAATGTAATAAATGCACATAAAATTATAGTATTTTATGTACACTTCTGATAAAAGAAAGATACCTATAAATTAATTAGATACTTTTCTTATGAAATTTTATCTCACTCTCAACAGTCTTATTTTCATTTTTTTATAATATATTTTCCATAAAGCATCGTAAACTTAAAGGTGAAAGCTAAGTACAAAAAAAGAAAAACAAAAAAAAATAGAGCGCTGAAAGTTTTCCTTAAAAATAACGAGGTAAATAATTGGTTCACTTAAATCTAAATTATAAAACTTCAGTCCTTTCGTACGACAAATTTCCCTCATGTAAACTGTCAATACGTGATGAAATCATTACTCGCCACTTGAAATATTCTAAGTTCGGTGTTCATATGGGAATCATGGAAAAGGTACGAAAAATCTGGCAATCAACAGCAAGAAGGTTTAGTTCTTTAATGAAACCATCTTCAAATGTTAAGACCTGCTTTTCTTATTTTTAAACTACATTTTTTCGGCGCAGAAAGTAAGTAATGTTTGTTTCAAAATATTTTAAATAAACTTTATAATTTCTAATTTTCTTAAAATAATTTAAAAAAAAATTATAATTGATTTTTAAAGGAATTTTAAACGGAGAATTTCATTTTTGTTTACAAAATGGAAGAAATGGTTGACATGATCGATTTTCTGTAAATTTTGCTGGCTCAAAAAAAAACAAGATATTTTTAACGAAAATTTTGGACGTGCTAGGAACGATTAAAAAATGTAAAAAAATACCCCCCAAAATACTTTGATCTTTCTTCTTAATAATAACATAAACATTTAGACAATAAAAAATTATTTTCAAGTTTAAGGCCCTTTTTATTCATGCTTTGCTCTTTTTAGCGATCTCATGGAAGTACCTAAATTAGTTCTATATTGTCTTTTAAAAAATAAAATAAAAATTGAAATGTCTAATTGCGGAAAAACATGACACTTGGTTGAACCTGAGGGGCTTAGATATGATAAAAAGGACAGGTATTCAGTTGTCACATTAGAAATTCAAAATTGATTAAACGGAAAGTGAAATATTTTTGGTTGTGAAGGAATTAACAAAAAAAGCGCCGCTTTGCCTTTTACTCACGGTCTTATCTCGGCGTAGTGTTATTGCCAAAACAACAAATGACGCCAACAAGTTATTTGTCTGTTCCCTAACACGAAGCATTTTATTTTGAGTGGAGTCGTTCAAATAAACTCAGAATCATGGAAAAGGTACAAAAAATCTGGCAATCAACAGCAAGAAGGTTTAGCTCTTTAATGAAACCATCTTCTAACGTAAGTTGTTTATTTACTAATTGACTTTTCTGAATTTTTTTTTTTTTTTTTTTGCTTATGCTTATTGGAAAAGTTTATGTCTGATGTGCGGGGTAGTCGTGTTCTGTCATGGCTAGCGATTCGCAAAGAGAAATCGGCGAGTGAGTTTGTTACGCTTACTTTCACACGAATATTCTTGGGAAAGGTATTAATCAATCTTTTCCTTATCTATGGATTAAATAGCAGTACTGACCGGGTTCTAATGTCTTAGGCTTCCAACTCGTCTAGAAGAAGAAAAAATCTTAATTTAAACCCATTACGCCACTCACACAACGAAGCTTACAGCACTTGGTATTCCCAAGTGGTCGCCCATCTAGGTACTGACCAAACTCGACATTGCTTAACTTCGGTGATCGTATGGGAACCTGTATTTCAACATGTTGCGGCCGTAAGCCTCTCATGCCTTTAGATAACATTCCTCAGCTCATCGTCAAGCAGGTGCGGTATGTTGCCTAAGATATGCTGATATCCACCATTTTCAACAATCCTCAAAATTATCAAGTGAGTTGTTTATCTATGGGTTTTCCGATATTTCCTTTTAATAACAATTTAGTCGTTTTACTTGGGGTAGAAAAAATTAAAATATAATTCTTGTTATTCGAATTTAATGTATCTGATTTTACTTCAGTTAACAATTTAATCATTAAAAACCGAAGAAAAGGTGTTGGTTGATTTTAAGTATAAATGAGTTTTAAATTCGATTTTATTTTCAAAAATAGATTTCATTTTTTTTTTTTATCCAAAATGAAATTGCATGAAGGGATTTAAATAATCACTTCATTAAATTTAATTCAAGTAATATAGCATAGTGATTTACTTAGATGTGGTACCGGGCTGAAAGTCTGGAGCACACAGTGGGAATTGAACTCACTACTCAGTCGTATTTGATCGAGTGAAACAAGCATGCTAAACATTACACCACGTCGAAGTTCCACATGTTATTGTAGGGATCTTCTAAGTATAGCTGGGATGCGTCACAAGGCCAAAAGTATGGAGCATCCAGTGAGGATCGAACTCACTACTCAGTCGTAATTGATCTAACAAGACAAGCTAGCTAACGATTACACCTAATAATTATATCGTATAATGTCTGAATAAATATTTTTCTATATGTCTAGGTACTACAAGAATGAATACGTTTTTTTCCGAAATGAAAGTAAAAAAAATCATTGATTAAAAAATATTTGCCAAAAATACAGGAATTAACCGATTCAAACGAAAATGTTCAGTACTTATTCATTAATATTAGGTTGGTGCAAAAATAATGTCGTTTTCTCACATATGTTACTTATGTACATAACGACATTATTTTTGCACCAACCTAATAAATTAATTATTGAATCGGTTATTTTAGTAGAAAATTTTATGGAAGTATTTGGGGGGGATCTGTTTCACCCACGTTTTCGATATTTTGTGTCTATCTGTCTATATTTCTGAGATGAGATATTATGAACACTATTTATATTATTCGGACTATTTTCCTCAACTTTGTTGCCATATTTATCACAACGTTTCGACCGTTGTACGCTCCGGCCTTCTTCAAGTGATTGAAATGTCGAACTGAACCCTTTATTTCGCTCACTGGAGTAAACTGTTCTAGTTCCACGTGCTATGTCTAATGGATGTCAGTTATCAGTTATCTCCTGTTAATTCACCTCTCCAAGTTCTCCACTGCCTTAACCCCAGCGAGCGAAATAAAGGGTTCAGTTCGACATTCCAAGCACGTAAAGAAGGCCGGAGAGTACAATGGCCGAAACGTTGTGATAAATATGTCAACAAAGATGAGGACAATAGACCGAATAATGTAAATTTCGTGTCAACATTTTAATTTGGTTCTAGTGTTCGTCAAATATGTTTTACAGTTATATAAAAAAATCGCAGATGTATTTTCAGTAAAAAGATGCGGTTTTGGAATTTATCCCGTTGCTGATCGTAAAAAGATTTTAATAAAAAAAAATATTTAGATATGTAATAAAAAAATAAGAATATGCTTGAAGAATTTAAAATTTGATGCCATTTGCGAGTGTTAAACTTTTCTTTTTTTTTAAAGAATTTTATTTTATTTTTTAAATATTAGCAACTATTACATTATTTTTGGTATGGATATTCAAAACGGACATATTTCTGAATTACCGCCTTTGTCTACTTTTTGGGAGGTGTAATATGACATATAATAATTCAATAACTCTTTAAAAAAACACATTGGGTGTAATTAGATATTTTCTGGCATGAAACAAGTACGAAAATAATTTTAAAAAATAAAAGCAATGTAAAAACATCACAAGTATCATTAGACTAAAAATCTACTTCTAATGTAGTTATAAAAAATTAGATTATTCATTCTTTTAACTAAGTTTCATAAAATTGTATGAAATAAAAAAAACAATTATATTCTTAATCTATTGGTTATAAGGTTAAAGACAAAATAACAATGTTTTCATTGTTGCACTGTTAATGTTCCGTATTTATTTAATTTTTTCACGTGCTTTTCAAGTGTAATTATACATTTCTTTTATTTTTTAATCTCTCACTTCACAGGCGTAAATAAACGTTTTAAGTAACATTATTTTTACAACATACAGTTAATTAATAGTTAAATTTACTAAATAGCTTCGAAAAAGGATATATATTGGAATTTTAAGAGATAATAATATCTATTGGATTTTTAAGAGTTTTTCGAATTCGTTGTTTACACTTTTCGTCTACAATCGCGGTTCGATGAGTCGATGAGTGACGAGTGAACGTGCTAATGGCTTAAAAATGCTTTAAAAAGAAGACGAAGAGCATCACACTTTGGCTAAGGTCTATTTTCCCTTTTAAGGGAAGCACACTTTCTCACAAAGATATTTTTCTGGAAAGCTCATATCTGCTGTTTCGTATTCGAAGCAGAAACAAACCAATTTTTAAAGGTTTTACGGATTTATTTTTTAATCCGGCGTTTTCATATATATCAAGAAGATTTTGACTGAGCTACAGTTTATTACAACTTTTATTGAAGCCATCATTTTAACTTTTTCAGTTAAAATGATGGCTTCAATAAAAGTTGTAATAAAAAAAATAACTAAAACATTATGATGAAAAGGCAGGGATATTAACAGAAAAAAAACAGAAGCCACCAGGAAGATGACGAAATGCAACACACCAGGTAAAAAAATGTTGAATGTATACCCATGTTATATAAATAATGCAAAAGCGTTTTTATCGCTCTTTCTGATATCATTCTGGGTATAAATATTACATTCCTTGTTCCAGTGTCTCTCATGAAACCACATTGTTCTTGTCCAATTTCTGGTTTAATTCTGCAACGGGATCTATTCATCAGAATTTGGATGATAAGTTTTGTTATATGGCTCATTAGGCTGATTGTCCGACGGAGTTCACATTCGTTTACACCTGGCTTCTTAAGCAGTGCTATGAAAATGGATCTGCTTAGGTCTTCCGGTATATCACCACTGTTGTATATTTTCTTCATTATGTTTGTAATCTTGTCAATGCCGAAATCATCTACGGCTGCCAGTATCTCCACTAAGATTTTTTCTGTTCCTGCTGCTTTGTTTCTATTCAATTTACTCAGTTCTGATTTCACTTCAGATGTTAATAATTCTGGTTCTTCGATATTTATAAGTATTGGGGGTTTTCCTGTTTCGTCTTGGTAGTGTTCTTCATCTCTGTAGTATATTTCTTTCTCTAATCCTAATGTCCTGTCCTTGTATTTTATGCATCTTGTTGACAAGAATGTTTTTGTCTTGTTAGGTCTCTTATTTTTTTTATGCATACCTACTTTATCTGTAACACTAATTCTTTCTATTTCAACACACTTTTCGTTAAGCCATTTCTATTTATCTCACCTACATTTATTCTTAATTTCTTTGTGTAATGTCTTATATTCTGTGCCATACTTCGACATTGTTTTCTCTCATTTTCATCATGTTGAGAATTTTGTCATGCATTATTTTTTCTTTGTCTACTTTTCTTTGAGATGATCTCCGTTGCTGATGTTACTAAAGCTTCTCTTAATATGTCCCACTTCGAATTTCCATTTTCATTTTGTTAATCGTATCTTCTTTTAACAGAGTCTATATATTTCTCCTCGACATTCGAGTTATTCAGGAGTCTGTCGTATTTTAATTTGGGTGCTGCCTTGGTCCTTTTCAATTTCCGTAATCTCACTAAGTTTACATATCCCTAGAAGGTGATCACTCCCGCAGTCGGTACTTTACTATGTTTTGCAGTATAAAATTACATTCCCAAATCTCTTACTGATACTTATATAGTTCTGGAAAGTAAGTGTCCGTTACTACTTGATCATTCGTCGTGCACCATTGGAACAATATTTCTCCGCTTTCATTACCAATTCCTAGTTCGAATTTTCCAACTATTTCACCATCTCTCTGCTTGCCTATTTTAGCATTCAGTTCTCCCATAACGATTGTAATTTCTTGCGATTTGCATTAAGCCTTGGCGTTGTCTAGTCTACAGTAAAAAAAATCTATTTTTCTCTGTGCTATAATGGATATATTAAAAGGCCTCCTTTCAGTTTAAATACAATAATTATTTCAGATAGTTGGTAGTATCCCAGAATACATTTCTCCATGTCTTGGTTTAATATAAGTCGAACTTCCCTCTCATTTTCTCTCCGCCTGCATATATGACCCTGAGTTTCTCACTGACAAAATCTCTATTGTTTGCCAACCAGGTTTCGCATACGCCTAATATATTAACATTTTAACCTATTCGAGGCGGTGTAATGGTTAGCAAGCTTGTCTCGCTAGAACAATTACGAATGAGTAGCGAGTTCGATCCTCCCTGGGTGCTCCATACTTTCGGCCTTGTGCCACATCTAAGCTTCGCTTGGAAAATCACTTTAAACTACTCATGTCCTGCGTTATATTTTATAACTGGTCACATGGGTTTCAGTGTAAAAATTTATTTAATAAAATACAAATACATTAAAAATTACATTAAAAATACATTAAAAGATGGGATTTTAAAAATATTAATAAGAGAGACAGAAATGGAATTATTTTATAAATAATAAATAAATAAAAATGTTAGTTAAAACTATTATTTTGAAATTAAACGCTTCTATTATTTTCTAAAGAAAACATTTGTTTATAGCGAATGTAGTTGCTAGGTGGTTTGTTTATAGCAACAGTGGTTGCTAAATTAACTTACTAGTGCTTTCATTGATCAAATTCAAACAAGCTCTTTTTGTTTTTTGTCAGAGTCTGAATTTTTTTTTTTTTTTTGAGAAGGAAAACTCAACTCAAAAATAAATATAGATCGCAATCAAACGTTATTCCGCTCAGATGGTTAAAAATTAAAGAAAGAAAAAAAGAATAAACATATTTTACATGGATAAAGACCTTCATAAGGTGTGGGCTGTACTCATGACTACAATTTTTTGTATTTCTTTAAGGCATGGGCTTCCAGGAATCCCTTCAATGAGTCTAGTGAAATCTTTTCCAACCAATCCGAGGGCTCCAACTTCAACCGGGATTGTTGATTTTCCCATGTGCCCTATTTTTGAGATTTCGGTTTTTAGGCCCTTGTGTTTTGAAAGCTTTTTGAAGAACTTCAAAGATACATTGTAGTCTGCAGGGACAGCCATGTCAATAAGAAGTCAATTTTTGCGTTTGCGGTCTCTAATCACAATGTCTGGGCAATTAGCTTTGATTGTTCTGTCTGTGTGTATTGTAAAATTGTTACAGGTCCTATCTCCGTGACCGTAATTTCTTTCAGTTTCTTTCCCATCGAAGTGCCAGATTTTTCGGTGCAGATATTGGCCAATCTGTCATACCGGTTTTTTTTTATGATTATTATTATTATTATTACTATTATTATTATTACTATAATTACTAGTAGTAGTAGTAGTAGTAGTAGTAGTAGTATATAATTAATATAAATAATATAATAATAAATATTGGGATGGGAATTTTCCAGTTCTTGTATAAGCACATCATGTGGTTACTAAAGTCATAGTGCAAGTCACTGCTAGAACTGGAGATTGTCGTTCCACTCGAAGCGTAGATTTTTAATTTCAGTTTGTGTTTGCAGTAGTTTTCTATTGTAGTCAGCTTAAGAATTTTTTTTTTAATAAAGTCAAGAGTAAGTGCATAATTAATTTGTCTCGAAAAGTTAATCCTCTTTTTCTTTATATATATATTTTTTTTTCTTTTCTAAGGCTCTATTACAATTTATAGATAATTTGGTGGAGTTTCGGACCCATCACTTTCCACCCCGTTAACAAGGATGTACAAAATGTCATATGCATTTTAATCTTTGAATTAATTATCCACATTAAAACAGTTTTAATGAAACGAAAACCACATCGGAAATATGAATTCTGAAACAAAAATATAACATAAAACAAAATAAACATGAAAGGGAATTTTATTATTTATTTTATTGTTTAGAAATAGAGTACTAGTGACTTATTAACTCATAAATATGCTTTTGGTATTTATGTAAATGATTTTCAACTGTGTATCGAGGCGTACACATTGTGCTTTACACTTTTTTAGCATAAGTCATTGAAAAATAAATACTGAAAAGATAAAAATTCGGAACACTGAAGAAAAGACGATAAAAATGTCGTAGTCTGGAATTAAAATAAAGAAATAACTTTTTTGAACATTTCTTAATTTGATTTTTTTTAATTATAATCTACGGATATTGTATTCTTTTGACAATTATTAGAGATTTTTTAAATAATTTTCTAAAATAACGATTTAATAAATTAATATTTCTGAAAGTATTCATTCAAAAAGTGTACTACTCTGGGATTTTGTTTAAAAATATGTGATGTCTTTTAATAAATAAATATAGTTGTATACACATACTCTCATATATATATATATATATATATATATATATATATATATATATATATATATATATATATTATCTCACACCGTTAGCACGAATCGGAGTTCCATGCCAAACACAATCTTCAGGTGCTGAATGTGTACTGACTATTATTGAATGTAGATGTATGTGCCTGTGTGTATCGATGTGTATGTGTAAGTATAGTGCATTTGCCTATGTGTGGTTTGCTTTTTTGTATGTGTGTGTATATATCTAAATACGTCCGAGCGTTTAACATGCCGTTGTTCGAATGATTTCACGTGAGAGGCGACTAACATGTTGAAATGAAACGAAAAATGTATACATCTATGTCTGGGATTCTGAATACAACTTTCAACTTAATTTCAATGAAAATATAAATTAAATAGCATATATATCTTTTATTTTTATATTTTTTCTCCTTGGTAATTCTACAATTTAAAACTTAATAGAGATCTGATTTAGATTTCTAAATAGGTAATTTTAATTTTTTAATTTTTTACTTTTAATTTTAATTTCAAATTTTATAAATCTTTTAATATCTAGATAACCTTGCTTAGTTGTCAAATTTTTCGAATCATCCTATACTTGTTTTTTGATTGGCCACTCTAGCTTACGTAACAGCGTTTACTCTTAGCAAAGGATCGTTGATTAATTTGAAACTTTTAAAACCATTTATTCTATATTCTATATTATCACTTGTCAAGACACAAGAAGTGTTGAAACAAAATGGCTACTTTTGTCGTGATTTTATAACATATTTATGTTGTAATATTCAAATAAATAATTATATATATATATATATATATATATATATATATATATATATATATATATATATATATATATATATATATATATTGCCTCTATTTTTACTTAAATTTTATGAAATATTACAGGGCTGTTGATTGGATATAAATACTAACTATACGCAGGCGCGTAATCATTTCCGCTTTTCCGTTATTCTAGCACTAGCTACGTCGTAGATAAGACGCACTAATTGAAATAACAAAAGAGCTAAATGTGACTCATCTGACCAAGTGACACAGAGACGGTTTCCCCTGGTCCAACCCGCTGTTTTTTAATCCACTATGCCTGGTAAAAGTAATTTTACTAACTAGGCTATGACAAATTCTAACAAATTTTGTTTTTCATTCTGATAAGAGATGCAATGATGATATAGATATGACTAAACAACGATGCCATGAAACAGTGTATTTATCAAATAGAAATGTTTGCACCTGGAATGTTTATCTCTCTGAAGCATATGATCAAATCAATAGAGATTTGCTTTTCTCTTACAATCCTGTCTGTTAAAGAGCCTAAAACCAACTCATTTCAAACCTCATCAGAAGTAATGGATGAAATGAAAATTTCAATCTGTTTAATCTTCTCTTAGACACTCCTTTATACATTTATAAGCAAGGTGAGAAGAAATGTGTTTAGAACATTTAAATATACCATATCATATCCCAAATCTGCTGACAAAAAAGAGAGGAAAGTGTAGCAGTGATAGCAGTGGCTATGCCAATGACATAAGTGTCCATAGCTAGGATTAGAATAATATTGAACAAAAGATCAATATTCTATACCAAGTGTCCCAAGAAGTAAGAATCAAGATAACCTCTCTACAACACAAATTATGGAATTGGAATTAGAATAATGATAACACCTACACTGGTTCCATCATAAATATTCAGAATATGGAATTAATAAATTCCAAATACTTTAAATACTTTGGTATATGAATCAGTTAAACCTGCTGGTCTTTGTGGAGTTCAAAGCAATATACTCTATTGAAGTGTCAACACCACCTTGGACATCACTCTATTGATAGTTTGAATCTATAGGCTCAAGCAGTCTCTTCCATATGCAAATTCATTTAGCTACCCGAAAGAGCTTCAAAATTTGACTCATCTGACCAGGTGACACTGAGACAGTTTTCCAGGGTCCAATAGTGATGGACCAGGTGAAATGTAGTAACCAATGTCATGCTGTTAGTAATGGTATATTTGTTGTTCAATGACTACCAGATACCATGGATTACAGTGTATGCTGTTCACTGCAATGACTGATATGCCAATAATATAGGTGTTCATAGGTGAGATTAGAATAATCTTGAACAAAAATCAATATTCTATAGCAAATGTTCCAAGAATTAGAACTTCAAATAAGTTTTTCTAAATCAAACCATGAACTGTCATTGGAATGCGATAACACCTATTCTGAATCCCTGGAAGATTTTGAATGATGAATTGATAAATTCTAAACACTGAGTGTTTGGATTAGTTATTGCAAGTTTAGTATAGGAGACAAGGAAATTGAACACGGGATAGTTTGTGCTTGTGATACCTTTGTCCAGCACCGTAAGATGCTACAAAAAGCATACACATTGACCTGAGAACTCGACTCATGCACTTAAATAACTTCGTCAAATCCAGACTTTCATATGAATGTCATGCAATTCATTCAACTCGTTTTAAACTATTATCGCTATACAAACATTTTTTCCAGATTAATTATTAACAATTGCTTCAAACGAATTGATCCTATAAATCTTAAAGACAGTCCTTCGTCAGCCTCTATTGACTGGCATTATAAAATCATAAACGAAGAGCTATACCAAATAATAAACAACACGCCCAAAAACAGCATCGACAAACAGGTAGAACATGAAGCTAGAAGGTTAAATGATGATATAATCAAGTTGTTAGCTTTCCAAACTACCACAAACAAAAAGTTTGAAAAGAAACTTCCATCTATACTATATTATTTAGTGAACTCGAGAAATCTAATTTCTTGAAAAACTGTTTTAAGAAAAAAGATTTTATACATTTCAACCGACAGTAACACTAAATGTTCGATCAATGAATACCGAATGTTTCCTGAATGGAATCGGTTAATTTTGCTAATTAACATTTCAGAACCTAACTGCTTATGAAAAATGATAGTCTGGAAGTTGTGATAAAACGCAACAAATTTAAGATGTCAGAAATATACGTCAAAAATTAATGAAGCCTTTAAGAAATTCTTTAACTATGAAACGAATCAAAAGTTTCTTTTCTTCATTTTTACCTCGATTTGACCGCTTTCATATCAGTGCAATATACATTAAAGGAAAAGAAAAAGCCTGTGGGTTTCATATGACCATGACTGTTTGGTTTGCTCCAAATTCATAATGTTTCCATGTGTCCAATTTTATCTATGATAGAATCGGTACTGCACAAGTAGGCAAAGTGGTTAGCTACTTTGTTACAGCCTGTACTTGAACATTATACGTTTAATTGTGCCAAGGACTCTTTCACTTTAGCCAAATATATGCAGAACTGTCCTTTCAGATGGGATGATAACTTTATGTATGCTATTTGACATCAGCAGTTTATTCACCTCCATACCGTTACAACAGACCATTGGTATTTGCGCTGGTACTTTGTACCATAGTGATTTGTCTCCATCTTCTCGTATTCCTGAAGACGTCTTCATGGAGTTGATGAGGTTTGCCACTATGTATGTTGAATTTATCTTTGATAAGATCATGTATAGGCGAATAGACGGAATGGCTATGAGGAGTCCTTCGGTGCCGACGATGGCAAATATAATTTTTTTTTTTTTTTTTTTTATGAAAAATTACTTGTACGCATTAAAGGACCCAGTTATTATGTTTGATATGTTGATGACACCTGTGTGTTCGATAATGAAGTTGAGGCTGAGTATTCTACCAGACAATTCACATTATTTCAACCGGCTTTTCAGTTAAATACGGAAAAAGGGAACAATGGTGTTTTTCCTTTCTAGATGTTCTGTCGCACAACTCAGCTTCAGGATTTCTTACATCAGTGCGCCGTAAACCAACCGCCACGGGCTTATACAACCGTTGGGCTTCCTTTTCTCCAAGAGAGTAAAAGATGCGCCAATTTTTCAAGTAGATGAAGTCTATATATCAAAATGAGTTGAAAACAATGGAAATGTCGCTTTCTGTCTGGTTTCCGCCGAAAGGAACTCCTTAACTTTTTTTAAGCGTTTCACCCCAAGCAAAGCGGTAAGACACTAGCACGCAAGGGGTTACAGAGAGTTAGAGCGAGAGCAAATAGGAGTGATAGAGGAAAGGATGAAGAGAAGGATAGAGGATAGATCAAGGCATCTGAGAATTTTCACTTGTGAACTTTATAATTCTTTAGGGTCTCTGCAGCGAGCTTGTCATCTTCTCGCTAGAATGTCGAGATACTTTCTTCTTGATGCCAAATACCTTCTAGCGATCTGCTTACAGAAGTTCTATTTATTCAAAAAGAAAAAAAGGCACACAAAATGCTCCATTCAAGTTCTTACAGGGGCTTGAGATCAGATCTCTCATTGGCCTAAAAATACGAAAAAATATCTTTTCCCAAATTCAAAATAAATCCTTAACAATTTTTGCGCTTTTTAACCGCTGAACCTAAAAGATATACACTTGTAACATTTTTTGTTTTTTTTTTACAAACCGTCTGGGTTTCTTAAAAATACACTAAAAATACGCTTCTCTCAAAAGAACGTCTACAAAAAACAGCCAAGACGATCAAACATTTATTTAATACGAACATGTTTTTCAATTAATAAAAATAAAATTTCTATAAATAAGCAAACATTAAAAGCGAGACAAGAGCAGATAACAACCGCGTCTATCTGCCTGAATAACATATAACAATAGAAAAGATTAGAGAAAAGGAGGAATGAGAGAATGAAAAAAAAGTCTTCAGAATACAAACAAGAATAGAAAATTATCAGTTATCATTGTGAGGTCAATAAAGAAAATGACATTGTCGAAACATATATTCAGGGTGTACGGCTGGAGATAATGAGTGGTTAAGATCGATTATTTTGTTTTATTTTTTTCTTTCGTTTTTTTTTAAGGTCATTTATTTACAGACATCAATATGGTTATTTAATCTCTGACAGAGGTAAGTCGTTTCTTCCCTATAGTTTTTGGTTTTCCTTTTCCCTGATTGATTATTTTTTTTAATGGTTCTCAGACATCCAACTTATATTCCTTTTCTTGCAAGCCAAGTTTTTCTCAAGTGCTCTTCCATTTTAAATTGTTATCTACCTTCTATTTTGCCATTAATGAATTATACATATGACTGAAATTCCACTTCAGTTTCTTCCCAAGCTAAACTTCCACCATTTATATTTAAAATGTCCAACCTAGAGGCCAAGAGCCTCGATTTAACTATCACACCTTTAGTGTTTCACTTTGCATTGTTTTATCTTACTTTTTATTCGCAACTATTTCTTTCATGATACGATTTTTTATAGGCAACTCGTTTATCAGCAACAGTATTCAAATGTGATTAAATATTATGCAACTGTACTGCAGACATCAGTTGGGCTTAAACAACTGAAAAAAATAAAATATAGGAAACGAAAAATATGAAAAACGTGATATTAAACAATAGGAGTTACTAAATACGTTATTTTATCCTGTATTCAAGAATTCTACCAATTCAGTTATTAGTGTGATTATTTATCGTACTTTTTTTTCTATTTATTAAACCCAAGCGTAAAAATTTAAACAACTATTAAATCAAACCGTGTACTGGTAAAAATTCGATTTTGCTTATAAAAGAAAAAGAAAAACCTGTAATTGTATTAAATGTAATTTAAGAACTGTTTTTAAATTGTTTCCCTGTTTTTTTATTATTATTTTTTTTTGTTTTAGTTATGCTACTTGATATTTCTCAAATTTTCTTCTTAAAAGTAGACCTTTACATTTTAAATGAACTGCTCTTTTTAAATATATTTAACCGATACCAACACAGGGTCATATAAGGAGAATTGAAAGGTAAAATTAGGGGTTCTTAACCAAGGCCACATGGCCACAAGGGAACCCTAATAAATTTCATAGGGACTACAAGTTCAATGAAAGGGGCCACAGTGTTACAATCCTGTTGCCCTCTATATTTTAGTTCTAATAAACTTAAATTGTGCAAATGAAATATATTTTGAGTTTTATTTACTTTTATTTACTTACTGAATCATCGACGTATTGTTATCAACTCGCAATAGCCACTTATGTTTATATTTCCATTTTCTCCGCTGTGCAAACTTAATTTTTTCACCTTTTTTATTATTTTTTATTAATTATGCTGAGTTCTTAACAGAAATACGAGTACAAGAAATGAAATAAAATAATTATTTTCCACGTCGGTACCCCCAATCACTTATATGAGTGAACAGATGCGCCCTGCTTCGGGTGGTCAGATTAAAAACAAACCTTTGAACATTTTTGCCGACATAAAAGTTTATTTATTTTAACTAGTTTGGTTTTTAACCCTAGAACACTAACCATCAATTAAAGTTACACCACTACTAACCATATCATACCCGATTTTGAAAATATAAAAAAAAGCATTAAATATAAATCTTTATTTTAAATATTTTACATGCAGGCACTTCAAACTCTGTACTTTGAGTTAACATTAATAGGAACTGAAAAACATATTTAGATAAGAAAATCAGATACAGAAAATTGTAATTAAAAATAGGAAAATTTGCGCTGGGTACTACCCATGGTTAGTGTTCTAGGGTTAAAACAATCAGTTTTGAAGTTTATATGGAGAAATATCACTGTTTATTTGTTCTGGAAATTGTAAAATGAGCTTTTGTTAAAGTAAACGACTGGGGTGGGAGCATAAAAAGAAATCATCATTCAAGGGGGGGAGTGAATAGAAAAGGTTGAGAAACTCTGTCATAAATCATCCCAGTAAGAAGGGACTATTCATTTTTTTTAATCGTCATTCGAAATTCAATCTTTTACCATGGTTTGAACACCGATGGCAGAAGGTGTGTAATTATCTCAGCCATGTTCAGACAAGCACACAAAAATCAGGTTGCTTAGAGTGACCATATTTTTCTGTAAATTGCCACCCATCTGAAATAATAAGCAACCCCATAGTAACTTGACTTCGGTGATTGAAGTAGAAGGGACCTGGAGCTATTACACTTTCGCACCCGTCCCAAGGTTTATGTGCCCAGTTTTAGAAAATATTAATGATAGCATTGACTGGTGCCGTATCTATGGTTTACTAGCAGTCAGTATGGAGGGCATTCCTTGCAACAGCCGTTGTAGGGAACAAACCTGTTCACGATCGGTGGACGTAAGGTTTGGGGGTGCGGAAGTGTAATAGTTCCAGAGACCTTTCAAAGTCACATGACCGTACTAACTTCAAACGCTTCAGCAGTTTTCTGCCGCAAATGATCATCTGTAAGTATCGCTTGCTGAAACAGGTTTTTAAAAATCAAATCCCTTCATTTTCCATTTTAAATGCACGTTATCCTTGTGTAGAAATGAAAGAAAGTGAAACTGCTGGGAATTATTTAAATCTTTTTACAAATTTAACACAGTCCAAAAATGTAATATTTAAATATTTAATGAGTTAATTCAGTAAGATGTTTTAACGTAGAAACAGACACAAGCATTGTTTTCTCTTCGGTAGAATTAATTACAAACAAATAGCATAGTTTTAAGATATATATCATTCACAGACAGTACTGTTTCGCTGTATCACAGCTCCTCAGTGCGACTAGACATCCAAATGCCTCAAGCCAGGTTTGAAACACAACCGATTTAGTGTCAGTCAGAGTCTCTACCACTGAGCTAATATATATATATATATATATATATATATATATATATATATATATATATATATATATATATATATATATATATATATATATATATATATATAACACTTAGATTCATATTAGATGCAATGTTTCATGCTAGATGCAATCGTCAGGCCTGACGATTGCATCTAGCATGAAACAGACTGTCATCTCTAAGTGCTGACCTCTATGTTCACTTTTATATTTACACACGCTCTGTCTCTGATATTGAGCACTTTATCCCATAAATATAGTACACTTTAAGACTATATTGCTTCATATATATATATATATATATATATATATATATATATATATATATATATATATTGTATCAATCTCATTTAATGACGAAGAGTCCAAAAACATTTCGAAAATCCATAAATGATGAATTATTTATTACATGAATTATACATATATTTTGATTTTGCTTCTTTATTATATTTATTTGCCCTACATGTACTTTTACAAGGCATCTGCATCGAGCACTTTTATCCGTTTTGTGTAACAGTATTTTCCGGCCTCTTAACAGATTTGTTATATATATATATATATATATATATATATATATATATGTTGAATTATTTTGAAACGTTATTTAAACAAATAAATAATATGTGAGATTGAATCCACTTCTTATGCAAATTGTCTTTGTTTACGTTAGGATACAAAATGGAGCAAAGGTATCTGTCGAGAATCGTGAAGAAGATGTGTATTCTACGCCCAATAGCTCATCTTCTTTCTATATAATAAATGTCAATCTCATTGTGTCACCGTGTCACACTTTTTCCTCTTTACTCCTAGAGGACGTAGACCAACATATACCATTTTTGGAATCAGGCTGACTTTGTGAGAAAATTAAAAACATTCAGGGCTGGATCCGGACTTGCAATTTGACCCAAGTTATTTGGGATTCCCAAGTTTTCATTACTCGATTGTTTTCGGCGATTTTTAATGTGATTTTTTGAGACGAAATTTTTTATATGTTAACAATTTTTATAACATGAAAATAAATTTTAAGAATAATCGAAATTGTGAAAGTCACGCATGAAATAAAAATAATTGTTTGTGTGGAAAGTAAGGACCTACGTACATCAAATTGTCTTTAAATTAACTGGCGACAGAAGAATTATCGTTGAATTTAAAAAAGTAACCTTAAATATTAATGCAATACTTAAATGCAGCGATCAGTTTTGAGTTCTTCTGTAGTTTATTGATACCTATGACATCTTCTCCTCCCTATTTTGATAAAGGTCCAATCAACAGCCCAACCGCAAGAGCTAGCTTAAATGCATTTAAGCTAGTAAATATATTGAATTATCTATTATATCATAGATATATTGAATTGCTTATATTATATATATACAGGGTGTCCATAAAGTTCGTGTGCACTTTAAAAAATTTATAACTTTATTTGTATTTGCGATAGAAATAATCTGTAAAAAATGTTATAAAGTTTAATGTACGTAGTTTTAAGTATAGCTAAAATAACTAATGTGATTTCAGGCATTACTGTAAATCACTTGGCAAATGTTTTCCGTGAACTGCAAAATCGTATTACCCTTTGTGTTGCTAATGATGGAGGACATGTGGAAACTTAATAAAATTTCAATAAAAACTTAAAAAATATTGATTTACTTCATTCTAATCCTTTTTACAAATTATTTCTATCGCAAATACAAATAAAGTTATAAGATTTTATAAAGTGCACACGAACTTTATTGACACCCTGCATATATGAAATTATGTATTATATCACATGTATATATATTGAATTGTCTATTATATCATATGTATAGATATATTTAATTGTTTAGTATATCATATGTAAATATATTGTTTAGTATATCATATGTAAATATATTGTTTAGTATATCATATGTATATATTGAATTGTTTATTATATCATATATATTTTGGAGTCTAAAAGAAAAAATAAAACACCTAAGGTTAAATGGAAATTAATTAGAAAGGCCCGGACATGTAACTCCCTATATGCCCCGTGTTACCTTTGCCTTAACGAGAAACTTGAAATAATTAGACTTAAAAATAAGACTGATCTTTTAAA
>OZ038486.1:40660492-40707992 GCA_964036315.1 Acanthosepion esculentum | reverse complement strand
TATTTGAAGTATTATATATATATATATATATATTTGAAGTATTATATATATATATATATATATTTGAAGTATTATATATATATATATATATTTGAAGTATTATATATATATATATATATTTGAAGTATTATATATATATATATATATTTGAAGTATTATATATATATATATATATTTGAAGTATTATATATATATATATATATTTGAAGTATTATATATATATATATATTTGAAGTATTATATATATATATATATTTGAAGTATTATATATATATATATTTGAAGTATTATATATATATATTTGAATTATTATATATATATATATATATTTGAAGTATTATATATATATATATATTTGAAGTATTATATATATATATATATATATATATATATATTTGAAGTATTATATATATATATATATATTTGAAGTATTATATATATATATATATATTTGAAGTATTATATATATATATATATATTTGAAGTATTATATATATATATATATATTTGAAGTATTATATATATATATATATTTGAAGTATTATATATATATATATATATATTTTGAAGTATTATATATATATATATATATTTGAAGTATTATATATATTTGAAGTATTATATATATATATATATATTTGAAGTATTATATATATTTGAAGTATTATATATATATATATATATATTTGAAGTATTATATATATATATTTGAAGTATTATATATATATATATATATATTTGAAGTATTATATATATATATATATATATTTGAAGTATTATATATATATATATATATATATTTGAAGTATTATATATATATATATATATTTGAAGTATTATATATATATATATATATATTTGAAGTATTATATATATATATATATTTGAAGTATTATATATATATATATATATTTGAAGTATTATATATATATATATTTGAAGTATTATATATATATATATATTTGAAGTATTATATATATATATATATTTGAAGTATTATATATATATATATATTTGAAGTATTATATATATATATATATATATTTGAAGTATTATATATATATATATATATATTTGAAGTATTATATATATATATATATATTTGAAGTATTATATATATATATATATATATTTGAAGTATTATATATATATATATATTTGAAGTATTATATATATATATATATTTGAAGTATTATATATATATATATATATATTTGAAGTATTATATATATATATATATATATATATATATTTGAAGTATTATATATATATAAATATTTGAAGTATTATATATATATATATATATATTTGAAGTATTATATATATATATATATTTGAAGTATTATATATATATATATATATATATTTGAAGTATTATATATATATATATATATATTTGAAGTATTATATATATATATATATATTTGAAGTATTATATATATATATATATATTGAAGTATTATATATATATATATATATATATTTGAAGTATTATATATATATAGATATATTTGAAGTATTATATATATATATATATTTGAAGTATTATATATATATATATATATATATTTGAAGTATTATATATATATATATATATTTGAAGTATTATATATATATATATATATATTTATATGTTTTATATATATATATATATTTGAAGTATTATATATATATATATATTTGAAGTATTATATATATATATATTTGAAGTATTATATATATATATATATTTGAAGTATTATATATATATATATATTTGAAGTATTATATATATATATATATATTTGAAGTATTATATATATATATATATATTTGAAGTATTATATATATATATATATATTTGAAGTATTATATATATATATATATATTTGAAGTATTATATATATATATATATTTGAAGTATTATATATATATATATATTTGAAGTATTATATATATATATATTTGAAGTATTATATATATATATATATATATATATATATATATATTTGAAGTATTATATATATATATATTTGAAGTATTATATATATATATATATATATATATATATATTTGAAGTATTATATATATATATATATATTTGAAGTATTATATATATATATATATATATATTTGAAGTATATATATATATATATATTTGAAGTATATATATATATATATATATTTGAAGTATATATATATATATATATATATTTGAAGTATATATATATATATATATATTTGAAGTATATATATATATATATATATATTTGAAGTATATATATATATATATATATTTGAAGTATATATATATATATATATATTTGAAGTATATATATATATATATATATTTGAAGTATATATATATATATATATATATTTGAAGTATATATATATATATATATATATTTGAAGTATATATATATATATATTTGAAGTATATATATATATATATATTTGAAGTATATATATATATATATATATTTGAAGTATATATATATATATATATATTTGAAGTATATATATATATATATTTGAAGTATATATATATATATATTTGAAGTATATATATATATATATATATATTTGAAGTATATATATATATATATATATATATTTGAAGTATATATATATATATATTTGAAGTATTATATATATATATATATATATTTGAAGTATTATATATATATATATATATATTTGAAGTATTATATATATATATATATTTGAAGTATTATATATATATATATTTGAAGTATTATATATATATATATATATTTGAAGTATTATATATATATATATATATATATATTTGAAGTATTATATATATATATATATATATATATATATATATATATTTGAAGTATATATATATATATATATATATTTGAAGTATTATATATATATATATATATTTGAAGTATTATATATATATATATATATATATTTGAAGTATATATATATATATATATTTGAAGTATATATATATATATATATATTTGAAGTATATATATATATATATATATTTGAAGTATATATATATATATATATATATTTGAAGTATATATATATATATATATATATTTGAAGTATATATATATATATATATATATTTGAAGTATATATATATATATATATATTTGAAGTATATATATATATATATATATTTGAAGTATATATATATATATATATATTTGAAGTATATATATATATATATATATATTTGAAGTATATATATATATATATATATATTTGAAGTATATATATATATATATTTGAAGTATATATATATATATATATTTGAAGTATATATATATATATATATTTGAAGTATATATATATATATATATATTTGAAGTATATATATATATATATATATTTGAAGTATATATATATATATATTTGAAGTATATATATATATATATTTGAAGTATATATATATATATATATATATTTGAAGTATATATATATATATATATATATATTTGAAGTATATATATATATATATTTGAAGTATTATATATATATATATATATATTTGAAGTATTATATATATATATATATATATTTGAAGTATTATATATATATATATATTTGAAGTATTATATATATATATATTTGAAGTATTATATATATATATATATATTTGAAGTATTATATATATATATATATATATATATTTGAAGTATTATATATATATATATATATATATATATATATATATATTTGAAGTATATATATATATATATATATATTTGAAGTATATATATATATATATATATTTGAAGTATTATATATATATATATTTGAAGTATTATATATATATATATTTGAAGTATTATATATATATATATTTGAAGTATTATATATATATATATTTGAAGTATTATATATATATATATATTTGAAGTATTATATATATATATATATATTTGAAGTATTATATATATATATATATATTTGAAGTATTATATATATATATATATATTTGAAGTATTATATATATATATATATATATATTTGAAGTATTATATATATATATATATATATATTTGAAGTATTATATATATATATATATATATATTTGAAGTATTATATATATATATATATATATATTTGAAGTATTATATATATATATATATATATTTGAAGTATTATATATATATATATATATATTTGAAGTATTATATATATATATATATATATTTGAAGTATTATATATATATATATATATATATTTGAAGTATTATATATATATATATATATATTTCAAGTATTATATATATATATATATATTTGAAGTATTATATATATATATATATATATTTGAAGTATTATATATATATATATATATATATATTTGAAGTATTATATATATATATATATATTTGAAGTATTATATATATATATATATTTGAAGTATTATATATATATATATATATTTGAAGTATTATATATATATATATTTGAAGTATTATATATATATATATATATTTGAAGTATTATATATATATATATATATTTGAAGTATTATATATATATATATATATTTGAAGTATTATATATATATATATATATTTGAAGTATTATATATATATATATATATATATATATATATATTTGAAGTATTATATATATATATATATATTTGAAGTATTATATATATATATATATATATTTGAAGTATATATATATATATATATATATATATTTGAAGTATTATATATATATTTGAAGTATTATATATATATATATATATATTTGAAGTATTATATATATATATATATATATATTTGAAGTATTATATATATATATATATATATATTTGAAGTATTATATATATATATATATATATATATTTGAAGTATTATATATATATATATATATATATTTGAAGTATTATATATATATATATATATATTTGAAGTATTATATATATATATATATATTTGAAGTATTATATATATATATATATATATATATATTTGAAGTATTATATATATATATATATATTTGAAGTATTATATATATATATATATATTTGAAGTATTATATATATATATATATATATTTGAAGTATTATATATATATTTGAAGTATTATATATATATATATTTGAAGTATTATATATATATATATATATATATTTGAAGTATTATATATATATATATATATATATATTTGAAGTATTATATATATATATATATATTTGAAGTATTATATATATATATATATATATATTTGAAGTATTATATATATATATATATATATTTGAAGTATTATATATATATATATATATTTGAAGTATTATATATATATATATATATATATATATTTGAAGTATTATATATATATATATATATTTGAAGTATTATATATATATATATATATTTGAAGTATTATATATATATATATATATATTTGAAGTATTATATATATATTTGAAGTATTATATATATATATATATATTTGAAGTATATATATATATATATATATATATTTGAAGTATTATATATATATATATATATATATATTTGAAGTATTATATATATATATATATATATATATTTGAAGTATTATATATATATATATATATATTTGAAGTATTATATATATATATTTGAAGTATTATATATATATATATATATATATATATATTTGAAGTATCATATATATATATATGAAGTATTATATATATATATATGAAGTATTTTAGTATTTTATATATATATATATATATATATATATATACATATATATATTTGAAGTATATTATATATATATATATATATATATATATATATATTTGACGTATTTTATATATATATATGTATATATATATATATATATATATATATATATATTTGACGTATTTTATATATATATATGTATATATATATATATATATATATATATATATATTTGACGTATTTTATATATATATATGTATATATATATATATATATATATATATATATATATATATACTTTTTATTTGTCGCCTACAACATGATAATGGTTTTAATCTTAAAAGCAGACAATGTTTTTTTATCTTTGGGAAATTATACAAATATTTGCTTATCAAACTTAACCCCAGTCATAGTAAAAGTAGATTATGTCTCCATAATTATCTACACATATTCGATACGCTTTAGTACCTAGACTCACTTAGTTTCATAAGTTCGATATCTTCTTAGATATTCTGTTATTGTGACTTTCTACCAAATATCTACTTAGTGATGCGTTATCAGCCAAGCTTCACTAAACCGTTGAATCGAATTCTTTTATCAGTTTCGGTAGTACCGAACGGTCACGTTTTCAGATCGCATCATCTAATAATGTACAGCCGGCAGGAAGTAGACGCCAATTCCACCTGCGACAGATTGTACAAATCACTTGACTTAAGAATTTCCGACATTGCGCGTTTCGACACATCCCCATAGGTGGCCCAAGCCGCTCAAGGATGTCACTCTCATCACTGAGACATGTTTAAATCTTTACGATATTTATGCAAAACCCTGGTTATACTTATTCCCATAAATTCTTTTTTTTAAGTTTGTTTGTTTTGGGGTTTTAAGAGAGAATTTCATGAGTTTCCACGGAATTTGAATCGAAAAAAAAACAACTGTAAAACAATTACAACTTCTTAATTAACATTAATGATGGGTAGCATATCTTTTTGTATCTGTCCGCAAAAAAATTATTTATGTTTAATGTTTTATATATATATATATATATATATATATATATATATATATATATATATATATATATATATTGTAATATAATAGCTGGCCGCTTATATCTGAATACGCCTGTTTACTAAGGCGGCCTGTGGCTTATACTGCAACTATGCCGAGCGGGCCTTTGTTTGTTTCTAGGAGAGAGCGCATTATCCGCCGTGATCAATTGTTTGAACCGGGCCAGTACACTCAAACCCTTGGTCGCGATAATTTGACTTCGTGCTAGCACAACGAGCAACGACTTCCAAATAGTTCCGTCTATCCTATTTCACTTCCATGGCTTGGGTCAATCCGTGGGGTATGGTTTTAAGGCACTTTCCAAACGTGCCACAAGCTGGTATCGATTCCTCCAAACCAATAACATCAAGAAGCCACCTTCCTGAAAAATCGATCTAGTTTCATGGTCGGAAAGCGACATGTGTTACTTCAAGAATTATCTTTTATCGGAGACTCATGTTTGAAATAAACAAAAAGTAAAGTTTAAAGTGAAAGAAATGTCGAATTAAAAATAAATCCATTAACAATTTAGAAATTGCTTCCTTTACGTTTCAGATGCGAAAATGTGCTTTCGAAAAAATTTGAACGAGGGAATGTACATTCGTTAAACAGGAGAATAGAACCTTAGTGGTCAGTGACGCTCTCTGTGGCCAGGCGGTCAAAATCAAGCCGGTTAAAACTGTTGTTTCTCCTGCAACGAGGGATCATACTGGAGAGCGTATTTTCGTTATTAAGTTTTCTCGAGTACACAGAAAAAATGAAAAAACGAGGTGTCTATTTAAAACACGGATATCCACTAAAAATAACATTTGAACTGATATATGAGATAAAAATATGGTGGACTCTCCCGTCGTATTCGTCGTATGAGGGTCAAGCAAGCTCAGTTCCTAAGAACCAACAACCCAGACACCAGCACATATGATTTGATTATAGTGGTGAAGCTTTTGTGCAGAACCAACCACACTTTTTGAAGGGCTGAATACAGCGACCTGGTGCACTACGTGCCACAGGTTCACTTTGAACAGTCTCCCGAAACGACCCTGCGCAGGTTTTGAATTCAGAGTTGTCCTTCTCCCAGACCAGTAAAGAACCCAGTCTGTCTTGATATTTACCCATAGCTGGAGAGAGAAGAGGAGAAGAGGATTAATACCTTTCCCAAGGGTATTAGCACGTAAGTGAATGTAATGGATTCGACTGGAATTCAAACTCGGCTCTCCGATTACTCCACCGTGCCGCCTCCGATAACTAATATATATATATATATATATATATATATATATATATATATATATATCAAGAAGAGTATTGTGGAAATTATATGGCAGAGTGGAAAAAGTTTACTTGTGATGCATTTCGTCCTTCAGGACTTCATCGGACTAAATATTTTTTTATGTTGGTAGAACTACAATGGCAGAGGGTTGCTGCGAATTCTAGAATATTTCTTATCAGCCGAATTCTTTTAAGGTTTTTTTCTTTCCATCACTTTCGTAAGTAGGCATTCCACACTGAGATATTAAATCTGCCAGGAATGTTAAATATGTCATGTCTTACCTAGAACTTTCAACAGTTCATTCCGATGTACTTTATCAAATGCTTTTGTATAATCTGTAAAACACAGGTACACATCCTTCCGCATTTATAATGAAACGAGAGAAATTTCTCTTAAAGGTACAATTTGACATTTTGCCTGATCAACTGCTACTCTGTCGCTTAGTTGGTTAGAGCGAGCCGAAATAGTTTCTAATGTATTTATAATAATTTATATTAATAATAAATATACAACTTTTCCTCAGCGGTAGTACATGTATTTATAGTTGTGTGTGGGAATATACACACACACACATCTATATATGTACATGACAAGTTAGATTGTATTATTTTGTTTATATGTCATATGTTTATTATATGTACGTGAATTGAACCAAATATTGTTAAATTGAGTTAACTTAAATTGCACTAAATGTGCTCATGTAGATAGATGGACGTATGACAAATAAACCAAATAATATAGATTAACTTGTCATTTGTCAAGCTTTGGTAGCATTCGTACACATATAGATGAACATATACCATATATATATATATATATGTATATACATACATGTATATATGTGTATAAGTGTGTGTAGTGCTGCATACATATATATATATGTGTGTGTGCGTAAATGTGTATATGTATATATGTATGTGCATATGGGAGCGTTCCATTCCAGGCCGATAACATCAGGATGTCAGGAAGGGGACTTCCTGCGTTTATTGGTCTGGACGGCGGACGATTCCAGCGTGAGGCACCTTTGGAAAGTGTCTGAAAAGCATACCACGGGTTGACCCAAGCCTTGTGAATGAAATTGGGTAGACGGAACACTTGGGAGACCGTTGATAGCTGTGCTAGCAAGAAGTCACAAGTCATTGTGACCGAGGGTTTAACTGTGCTGGCCTTGTTCAGATTGGTGATCACGCTAGATAAGCCGCTCCCTCCCAGAAACTGTAACTAAGGTCTGTTCAGCATAGTTGCAGTATAAACCAAAGGTTGGCTCTGTGGGTGTTGAACAAACACAAATGTGCAAATTGTTTTCAATAAATTCGTTTCGTTTTTGCCATGAAAATTTCCACATGTCCAATGTGGAAATTTTCAATGCAAAAACGAAATGAATTTATTAAAAAAAGTAACTATTAACAACAAACAAAATATCCTTAGCAACTAGAAGAATCTAGAAAACGCTGTTGTATTCATATTGTCAACTGAAAATTACGTCAAGTACTTTCACGTGTAGAAATATTTTTTTTATTGTTGTGCTGACGGATTCAACCATTTTCTTTTGATTTCTTGATATAGTTGTGTATGGTGACTTAGGAGAGTAATAATTCTGTTAGGAAAGGTGATATTGGGGAAAAAACCTGGGCGTAGATAAATATTTGGATAATATTCAATGGTGGCACTCTCGAGGATTTTCCTTCTGAGTTATTTTCTTTTATATATATATATATATATATATATATATATATATATATATATTTAATAGATGTGTATATGCATTTACATTTTTGTATGAATACTATGACGAACATTTTGATATGTAGATAGATATTATAAATAATTCTTTGTAATTATACCTTTGTATATCTATATAAATGTGTATGTCGATATATATACAGTGGGGGGAAACAAATATTCGTACACATACATTTTTAATTTATTGTATTTCCAACTAATGAATAAACATACTTTTCATATAATTAGCTGTACACAGATGCATAATAACTAAATATGCACAGAAAAGAGAAAAGATGTGATTTAATAGAAATAAATCCTATTTATCCATTTTAATGTGTGAAAAGTTTATTTGTAGAATACAAAAAAGAATACATAATCTTCATTCAATACTTTGTAGAATAGCCATTATTCACTTGTACAGCAACCAACCTCTTCTTGGAGCTCTCAATGATTTGCAAATTTTAGTTGGTATTTTGTT
The DNA here is from genome assembly GCA_964036315.1 of Acanthosepion esculentum. Classification (NCBI taxonomy): domain Eukaryota; kingdom Metazoa; phylum Mollusca; class Cephalopoda; order Sepiida; family Sepiidae; genus Acanthosepion; species Acanthosepion esculentum. The sequence goes on along the minus strand of OZ038486.1, from coordinate 40,697,800 downwards.
CCAATTTTCTTCAAGTATCCGGGGTGTTTGTTGGAGCTCTTGGTTGGATTTGAATTTTCAAATAAGGACACAGATTCACTATTGGGTTTAAATCTGGGGACTGACTTGGACATTTCAGGATATTTACATTATTTTCAGTAAGCCATTTATTCGTAGATCTTGCAGTGTGCTTAGGATCATTATCTTGTTGGAAGATCCAGTCAGGAGGAAGTTAATAAATTTGCTTCCAAAATATTTTGATATGCTGCGGCATTCATTCTACTGTTTATTACTAATATGTTGCCAGTACCTTTTGGAGAAAAACATCTCCAAACCATGATGCTGCCACCACCAAATTTCACTTTTGGAACTGTGTTCTTTTGTTTGAAGACATCGCCGTCTTTCCTCCATACAGGATTTCTAGACTTGCGTCCAAACAACTCAATTTTTGTTTCGTCTGTCCATAAGACTCTTTCCCAATACGATTTTTCCTTATCCTTATGTTCACGAACGAATTTCAACCTGACATCTCTGTGTCTTTTCAATAGCAGTGAAATTTTCTGAGGGGAGCGTGACTTTAGATTGTTCCTATGAATTTCATTGCTTATTGTCTTTTTAGTGACATAGATTCCTGATGAAACCAAATTGACGAGTAACCATTGGATTTGGTTTAATTTGACGCATTAATTTCCTCGAAGATCTTGAAAAAACTTCCGTGGAGCACCTGTTCTTATTTGGTTTCCAACAGTTTTGAGGTTTTATACCTTGCAATGAATGAACTAATGGTAATAAATGGAATATTCAGGTTGTCTGAGATTTTCCTGTAACTTTTACCTTCTTCCCAGAGCTTAACAATCGGTTCTTTTTGCGAATTTGCCAATTCTTTACCCTTTGCCATGATGATAACCTTCTTTTACGAATATCAATTACAAAATATTGTTTGTATCTTTAGGCTAAATCTAGAGCAATAATAATCTAGAATATTCCATGTTGAATAATCTAAGCAATTTAAAAGTTTTAAAATCTGAAATTGCATCGTACAAATACTTTTTTTACCCATTAAAATGGATAAATGGGATTTATTTCTGTTAAATCAAAATGTTCTGTTTTCTATGCATATTTAGTTATTATGCATCTGTGTTAAGTTGATTATACGAAAAGTAGGTTTTATTCCTTAATTGGAAATACAATAAAATAAACAAATTTATGTATCCGAATATTAGTTCCCCCCAATGTATATGTGCGCATGTGTGGATATGTCATATTTGGTTGTAGAGTTGTATTATATTTGAATGCTACTTATTAGATGTGTATATTTGTATCCGAATTATAGTTATATTTTTGCATTTGGAGATATGTAAGTGTGTGTGTATATATATATATATATACATATATATATAATGAGAGCGAGAAATAATATAAGATTCTCTGCTTCTTTACCCATAACACTTATCAGTAAAAAAACAGATACTACACTTTAATCGAAGTCACTAGTCCAACAAAACGGATTTAAACATTTAATAAAAGCTTGCAATAGAGAACAAATGCTCTACTTTGATATAAATGTATCATTTAGTTTATTTTCTAAAAGAAAATTCAAATTCGATTACAGGTTATAACTAGAGTCATGATAATTGTTGACCCAAACCAGTTTTTGCGCATTTCACTTTCATGGAGTACCCAATGATGATTGAAATCACTATCAATAGATTTAGAATATAACCACACTGATCATTTCTTTACCGCAGACCTTCTTGAAAGGGTTAATCAGCTCAAATTTGGTACCAGGCCATACTGGCTGAATTAGATGTAATGTGATCATGTTGCTCAAAATTTGAAGTAGAAAAAGGATTTTGATTTTTTTTTAGCCTGTATCTAATAACAAAAGTACGCAGGTGTAGGCTTTAAGAAACTTTTATTCAACTGAGAATACGAGATTCGTGTATAGTGTCCTTTTATAGTCCCAGTAAACAGAAATAACTCTCTCAAAGAGGAGAGTAACAAAACAAGGGGAGACCACTCTTGATTAATCATAACGCTGTAATCAAACGTTGATCATTTGCGCTCGAGGATATTTCACGATTTCAACCATTAGTCAGATGAATTAATCAATCTATGTAGAATGTATATAAAAAAGACCAAAATATTGACCTTTGTTGTATTTGATAGTCGTTACTTATCAATTGTGATTCGATAATGAAGAAATATTGTTCGATGTTTTCATTAGAAGTGGAATGTAACGTCATCTTGTCGGACTATCTGGGACAAAACTTTGTTACTGCAATTTACATTGTCTGCTTTTTATACTTCGACCGAAACGATTTCATTTTCTATCTAGGATTGATAATCTTGTCTCGATACCCGCCTCGTCTGGCATTTACTTATCTCCTGTGCTCTGTCTATCTTGACTTAAATATAATTGCTTCTTACAGAATTGTTGTGAGCCGAGTTATCACTGATTTATTACGAGAATTTGGCTCTACTTAAATTAACTGGTCCGCTCGTTAAAAAATAAATAAATAAAAAATTTAAGAGCCGTTTAGGGGAATAATTTTTGTGGAAATTCTTCTAGCCTCGAAATCTGTCAAAATAGAAATATATTTGTTTTCTTTTTATCATTTTAGAATGGCGGATCCTGTTCATAATATAAATACCGTGTCATACCAATCAAAGTATTCTTAAAGTGTTATCTGTACTTTGTTTTTATTGGCAAATGTCAAGTTTGAAAACTGCACTTATGCCATTAATAACTGCGTACTGAGTAATAGCACGCAGTTATCAATGACGTAAACACAGTTTCAAACTGTATTTATATTATGAACACCGTTTTCGATTCTGACAAATTTTTAAAATAATTTTCAATTATGACAGATTTCATGGTTAGAGATAGATCTAAGGAATAATAATACACAAAATTATTTCCCCAAAAGATTCTCACCTTTTTTTTCACGAACGGACCAGTTAATTTAAGCATATCCTAAGAGTCAAAACTAAAGAAAATCTGGCTAAAGGACGATCTAAAATGCGCCGAAATCTACGGGGATGAGTTCTCTATAGTGTTTGGTGGAATGCAAATATTTTTATGAGAAATTGGTGGAGTCTGTTCAAGCTGCTACTGAGCAACTGATTCATTTGAATAATACATTGAAACGGAAGTTATTTGGCGATTTAAGCCGCAAATAATACCAATTCAGGAAGAACACGGAACCCAAATCAAAAGTTAAAAGGAATATTATTGAAATTCATATATACAAATACTATTGAAATAATAGTTCTTGTTGCAAACAAATTGTTCCATTTGCGACTATATATTATAATGAAACAATACAAGTCCACTTAACTTAAATCCTTGGTTTTGCAGAATGGTTTCGTTTACGTATTAATATAGTACGGCTCTCATGTCAAAACTACAGGTAGAATCAGAGACGACTTTGACGTCTTGTGCCTTGCAGATCTCGGCAGAAAAGAGAAACAGCAGAGAATAACATTCTTTGATAATTGGCGCCAACATATTCTGACTAGTGATTGGTTGGTTTGACGCTATACGTGATCTTAGAGAGTGCATTTGACCAAGGGTGATAACTCACTTACGTAACATATTTTCTTATAGTTACCCTTTCCCGTATAATGAAAGTTAAATGGTTATTTTGTTGCCTACAAATGTAAACAGCAAATGATTATGGAACTGGTATAGGAAGTTCTGCATGCGATTTATTTTCATGTCCTTCAGTTAAACCCTTGGTTCGCTCTATGCAACGCACATTGTTTGTTTTTCAGTCGCAAGTTCTAAAATCGTCAAGATATCTACAAATCCGTGGAAGAACTCAGCGAAACAAAAGCGGCACCGTTCTTTCATATCGGATAGGTACCTTCATAAGATCGCTAAAAAGAGTATAATATGACGAAAAAGATGCCAAACTTGACGAAAACAAAACTTTATCATCTAAATGTTTATATTATTATTAAGAGGAAAGATCAAAGTATTTGGGGGGTAATTTTTTTACATTTTTTAATCGTTCCTTGCACGTCCAAAATTTTCGTTAAAAATCTTGTTTTTTTAGTCAGCAAAATTGACAGATAATCGATATGTAAGCCAATTTTTTCCAATTTATAAAAAAAAATTAAAAATCTCAGTTTGAAATTCTTTTAAAAATCAATTATAATTTTTTCGAAACTTATTTTAAAAAAATCAGAAATTATAATGTTTATTTAAAATATTTTGAAACAAGCTTAACTTAGTTTCTGCGCCGAAAAAACGTAGTCTGAAAATAAAACGAAGCAGATCATAATATTTCACGTCACTTGACATGACGAAAGACATTTTCATGACGTTTTGATAGCTTACGTGAGGATAATTCCTTCTATGGAAGGAGACAAGTGAAATAATTTAGATTTAAGTGAACAAATTATTTACCTCGTTATTTTTAAGGAAAACTTTCAGCGCTCTAATTTTTTTTTGTACTTAGCTTTCACCTTTACCTTTACGATGCTTTATGGAAAATATATTATAAAGAAATTAAAATAAGACTGTTGAGAGAGAGATCAAATTTCATAAGAGGTATCTAATTAATTTATAGGTACCTTTCTCATTAAATTTTATCAGAAGTGTACATAAAATACAAATTTAAATTTCATAAGATGATACTGATACTTGTAGGTACGCTTCTCAGTTGAAATTGAAAAATCAAATTAATTTCTCCACACGTGTTTCGCAAAAATAAATCTATCTCAAAAGGACATTTACGAAACTGAATGCGGCTTTTAAATAATTTTATGATATTTTAATAACTTAAATGTAAAAATCTATTATAATTAAAGAAATAACAAATAATTGTATTAAAAATTCAGTATTTAAGTTAAATACTAGACAGAAACTCAATCCACGTGACGTTTTTTTTTTATTGCACGCATGATACTTCCATCGTTATTATTGACACAAATTATATTATTTTATTGTTGTTCGTTAGTTTGTAAGAAACTTTGGAAATTATAATCTGTAAATATATATCTACTTAATAACAACATTCGTTAAATTTTACAAACTTTTCCCTAGTTTTAGAAGAAATAACAACATAATGTAAAAATAATCAAATATTTCAGAAATAACAAATAATTGTTTTAAAAATTCATTTTTCATCGAAATATCTTTTTGCTTTCAGACAATATTCTCCATGTTCATTAAAATAAATAAAAGCAATTAAAAGCTTTTGAAATTAAATAATTTTTTTTTTATTGAGTTTTGTATTTTACAATTCAGAGATGATTTTCAGGTAGAGGTGGTCCAACTAAAATAAAAAAAACATGATTTGGTTTCCTCAACGCCTTGTACTTTTAACTAATATAATCACTAATCTTCCCAAAATTGGAATTATAGAGTTTTCGTACAATTAGTTAGTGGGGGGGGGGGGTAATACATATGAAAAAATATTTTTACCATGACTTTTAAAAAAGGAAAACATATTTATAATAAGCTCCATCATTTCTGAAAGTTTCGTTAAAATCCGACAATTATTTTTATTTTTGCAAGATTTTCAAATTTAATATCTGTCATACAGAAAAAAACGCGCTAAAATTTTATGTTATTTTACTAGTTCCGGTGATACAAAGAAAAACAAGGTTTTTTTAATCAAAATTTAGAATGTTCTTAAAAGAAGAAAAAATTTTTTTTAAATAATTAAAAAATACTTGATTTGATTTTTCCTCTTAATAATAAACATTTAGACGCTAAAATTTTGTTTTCGTCAAGTTTCATCATGCTATGCTCTGTTTTTAGCGATCTCATGAAGGTACTTAGAAATACACACTTGAGTTGAAAAGTGACCGTATGGTGATACAATTCTTATAGAATTATTACGAGCTGACTTTTACAGTTCAGTTTCTCTATTCAAGTGTCTTCAGCGTAGTTAGATTCATATCATTTTCTCTGTAATTCCCTTTGTTTTTTGGGTTTTTTTAATGCCACACATTGTCATTATTTAACTGCATTTCAGTCACAACGCCCAGCGGATTTGGAACTGACGTTGACAGACGTTGTTGAAACCAAAAACGACCAAACTTTAGTGAGTAATTTTCGTACTTTTTATTAATTTGTCCTTTAATGTCATTAAAATTTAGCGTTTTTCAAATGAATTAAATGCTAATATAATCTATCTTAAATGCACATATTAACACACTAGCAATAATTTTGGTGAATTTGTACAACAGACACTGCGAACCAGAAATAATCCACTTATTATATTACTATAGATTAAATGCCAAAATGTCACAATTATTAAAAAGAAATAAAAACAATTATTAACTTTTTTACGAATATATTTTTTTAAAATTATTCTACATTTTAAGAAATAACATCGTATAAGCATTTCTGTTAGCTTCCATAGGAGAGACAATTTACAATGCATTTACATAGCAAGGTGCACCCTTGATACAGTTCATTTTAATTCCAAAGTTTCCGATAAAATAATTACCAAGTATATCCTGGCAAATCTCCACAAGAGCAATAAAGAACATTATGGAAAAAACGATTGGGAAGTTACTGGATGAGGAATAACCAAAACGAAGGTTGGAAATGAAATGATAGTCTTTATAACATCAACAAAATACAATACTCGCCAGCGCCGTGAAGTAGGTAAACCACTATTAGTGGTGGACTACTTAGACAGCACCCCCACATACAATAGTGCCCAACGTATTTATGAGGATTGGGACATACCCATTAGTGTTTATAGGTACGGTATATAACAGTATCTCTCCTATTTTTGTTAGTTCTAGTGTTCTTTTTCAGCTATTTTACTTTGTTATAGATACTTTCATTTGTTTTCCCTGTTATCTTAGCAACAGCTACATCTTAACAATATCTTAACAATAGCTACCTTAATTTTTAGCTATCTTAACATTTGCTACAAATTAGCTATTTATACTTTCTAAGTTATATCCACCGTTAGACAAAGCTTGAAATACTCTTCTTTGTTTCTGCCTCGAATTAAGTACTGTTTCCTTTGAACTTATATGTAAAAAATTTTTAAATTACTCAAAGACCACATTCGTCATTTTTGTACAAAATATAAAAATTTTAACTTCCTACTTAATCTAAATTTTTGTGCCAAACACAAAAACCTTGTCAGTGGACATAGAAAAGGAAAAGAGAACACGTGCTTCTCTTTTTGAGGTCAAAATAGGCGCAAGTAACAAAATAGGACTCAATCACTGCATAAAATGTTAAAGGAAAAACATTTATTACTCTAGTAAAGCAAAAAAGGTTACAAATACAAAATGTATTCAATAATTTCCTCTTCTGCGCTTATTAAGGTAGGATAACACATTTTTGATGTTTCAATAAAGGATTACCATCGAAAAAGGAAAAAAATCTGTTACACTTTTTTTTTTTTTGTTGTTGTTTAGGAAGAAACAAGGATTCAATGACAAAAAGATTACACCTTTTAAAATGGAAAAAAAGAGGGGAAAGCTTTGAGGAAGCAAAAATTGTACACGGCAGAAAATACAAAAGCGCACCCACCTAATTTCTTCAACTGAATAAGAATGTCTCAGCACAAAGGGGTTTCATGTTTTCAAAAGGTGGTTGTCTCGATGGCTTTATGAAGTCCTTTACTGGAAAGTTAATCTTGATTATTTCGTTTAAATTCTTCTTTCGAAGACACCGAAAGAATTTTCTGTCCTGGGACTTGAATCTACAGATAACTGTCGGATCTTCTTTATTTCCCCTGTGATGATTTATGACCCCCTCGGCTGGACTAATCCTCCGGCCTTTAAGTGTGGGTATTTTAATGCCTTCTCCTCAACGATTAATTGCTTTCTGAAACCATCCGCTAATCGCAGTTCTTTTATTCAAGAAAAGACGATCACACTGGCTCCACCCAGGTTTTCATAAGGGCTTGAGAGCACACCTCTCACTGACCAATAAATAGGAGAATTTATTTCTCCATAAATTCAAAAAAGGAATCTGCAACAATTCACAAATAATTTGGGCGGTTTTTTAACTGTTGATTCTAAAATAGATTTTCACTCAACTGGAACAATTTCTTTTTACAACCCGTCTGGCTTAAAATACATTTTTCTTAAAGGTACTTGTTAAAAAAAAACAACCTAGATGATTAAACATTATCATTACATCAAAGACTGTTATAAAAAAATACAATTTTATATATAAGAACATCTTTTTTAGACTCATTTTGCTTTTTTATGAAGGCTTTCTATATTAACTTTGTTTACTGTGTGCGTGTGTGACTGTGACTTTGACTTCATTTTAATTACAACAAACAAGAGTAATATTCTGGACGACAATGCAAGCAGTCCTTGTAAATACAGTGATCATTATCAAGAGCTGAATCAATAATAATAATTACAAATTAAAATATATATTAAAATAATATATATTTAATATTAAATGTATATATTAAAATAATAATAATTACAAATTAAAATAAATAGTTCATATATCGTTTGTTTTTTTCATATGTACTCATGGTTGTCCAATTAACAGCAAATTTTATTTTTAACCGAGTTTATTTTCACAACATATTTTCTATTAAAAAACTCATTTTTATGAAAAATCATTTTCAAATATTTACGCTAATGACGTAAATTTGACTTTTGTAAGTTTGAATTTGTAGAGTTATAATTAGTAAAAAAATGCATTAGATAAAAGTTGGACGATTTTAATGAATAATCTTTATTTTCTTTGTGTTTTCTTCTTCATTTTAATATTAACACTAGATTTATCAATTTCCGGTGTAATATTTGCTATGACGGATTATATATAGGTTTGATACAAAAGGTTGCAACATTTTTTTCAGTGAAATTTTTTTCAGTGAACTTTTATCAAAAACATTCCGGAAAAATTTACCTGGACGTAATGCATGAAAAATAATGTGTGGTTCTCACGAAACCATGTTATTCTTCTATGTGCTGTGTCATTTCAAAACTTGACCGATCATGGCTCTCCACAACATCCTGTCCTTTAAAGTTTTTAGTAAGAATTGTATTTTTGCTCTTCCTCTTAATCTCTGTTTTGCCAACCGTTTAAATAAGCTGTTTAGGTAGTCTATTCCCTGCCTTCCTTTGTTCGTACGCTTGCCTTCAGCATAGCTTATGGGTATCAAATTCTTCAAGCCCTTCTTCCTCATAATGTGCTCTAGAAATTTCAATTGTCTCATTCTGATATAGTCGAATGAATATGGTATGAATTTATATGAATGAAAGATTTTGTTAAAAAATGTTAGAATCTTTTCCATCAATCAACCTCCTGCGCGTTTGAGTGTGTCTTTGTTTTGTTGTTGTTGTGTGTGCGCGCACGCGCGTGCGTCTGTGTGAATCTGTGTCTGTGTTTTTTGTTACATGTGTGCGAGCGTGCGTATGTGGCTGTGTTTCTGTTGTTTTGTGTGTGTGTGTGTGTGTGTGTGCGCGTGTGTGTTTTATGTTTATGCGTATGTATGGGTGTGAGCAGTGTGTCTGTTTCTTGTTGCTATTTTTTGCGCTTGCGCATGTGCGCGCGTGCGCACATGATTCTGTGTGTTTCGTTGTTTTGTGTTTGTTTGTGTGCGGGTGTGTCTGTGTTTTATTTTGTTTTGCGCCTGTGTTTTTGGTGTGTGTGTTTGTGTTTTTGGTGTGTGTGTGTGTGTGTGTGTGTGTGTGTGTGTGTGTGTGTGTGTGTGTGTGTGTGTGTGTGTGTGTGCTCGTGTTCTATAAGTAAATGACATAAATGTAAGTCGACATATAAGAGTAAACTTAAAAGCGGGGACAAGAAATAATATTCTTGAATTTACAAATATATTTTACCATTTTTCTTATTTCTTTATTACTTACTTTATATTATTTATGTTATTTTTGTTTACAGGGCGAAATGAGGAAAAACGTCAAGTTAGGGACTATCAATGCTGGCTATGTTGAAGATGTTGAGGAACACAGTAAATCAAAACGGAAAAAATTCAACAAAAAAAGATCAGCGAGCCGGTACGTATTGCTATCATATGCAAATCTGTTTCTAAAATATCCTCGACTACAATTTCTGGTAATTAATTTTAACGCTTCGGTTGTCACAGTGTGCTTGACACTTTCGCTCAAAGAGTCTTTAGATTAAAACAAGGTTGACACATTTGCTGAAAGCATCTTTTTGCTTTAAATGATTTCACCTCAAGCAAGGAAATAACGCTACTAAAACTCAAGGGGGGTACTGAAAGTGATAGAATCTGAGAAAAACATCATTAAAGAGAGAGGACAATAAAAGCACAGGAACTAAGGAGATGAAGATAACGATTGATGTTGCATTTAAATTTTTGAAGATCAAAGTTGACAGTGAAGCAAGAAAATAGAAGAGAGTTCCACTAGCGAGAAGTACAAGAAAAGAAACTGATAACATAGAACTTATGGTTATTTCTAGAAACTTCAACAGTAAAAGGATGAGACCTAGCCGCCAATCTAGTATTGCACTTAAATTCGTGGAGCCGCTGTACCAAAGAGGAAAGGTCGTAACAGTTCAGATATAACAGCAATGCTCCATTCTGATCTAACTCTTGTAAAGATAGAACATGGCAGCGGGAGTTTGGTAATTTCTGGGGTGATACAAGGAACCGGTCATTCTTCCCGGTAAGCGTTCAAGGCAAAGAGCCTCTTTGAGGATATGACCAAAATCAGGATTGGTGACGATTTAAAGTATTCTCTGTGGCGGTAATTATGACGAAACACCCGTTCCTTAATTATCTCTCTACGGTAGGAATTGTTATCTGTTTATATTTCTGAGATGAGGTATTGTAAATAATTTACACTATTTATATTCTTCAGACAGTTGTCCTCATCTTTTTGCCATATTCACGACACATGGCCCAATGGATAAAAACGTTGGTTGGACCCAGTGACTTGACCCAAAGAGCTGTGTGTTCAATACATGGCTACTGCAGTGGGGAACAAATACTTGGAGATTTGAGTTAAATGGAGATAACTGATACATCCAGAAGAGGTATGGCACGTGGAACTAGAACAATCTACCCCGATGGACGAAATAAAGGGTCCTGCTCGAGATTCCAATCACCTGAAGAAGGCCGAAGCACTGTGAATGTGACAATAAAGATGGGGACAAATGTCCGAAGAATGTAAATAGTGTAAAAAATTTGTTATATTTGGCGATTTCTAAAGTAGACTGGGTAACGTTGTAACTACTTATATTGATGGGAAAAAGAAATACTACAACAGCTAAAATGTTGACATGGACTTCTATCTATCTCAATCTTTTCTTTTTTTTATCTAAGTTTTTCTTCTCTATTTACAAGGGTAGGCTGAAAAGTTCATAGGTTGACTATGAAAGAGTGATGCTACAGCTGTGAAATGTTGCATGCATTAATTTCAGCTGTACTATTTAATAATTGCAGTGTTTATTTCCAGGTAAACTGACATCTGACTGTTCAATGAAGACTGTTCAACTTGTTGATCAAAAAAGTCATCATCAGAAGGTATGACGTTATCATCACTGCGGTACTGGTTCCAAGACAAGTATTGAGGAACAGATGATAGTCAAATCAGGAGAATAAGGAGGGTGATTAACCAGTTCAAAACCCACAGTCACATACAGAAGTCATTGAAACCAAGGAATTGTGTGCTGGAGCAGTGTCCTGATGAAAATGACCCCTTTATTTTAGTCTTCCTGAACGTTTGGTCTTGTTAGACTTTCATAAGCCTCTCAGCAAGTCGGCATAGTATTTCTCCATTAATGAAGTGGCCTTTTGAAGATAGTCAATAAACACAATGTCTTTTGTATCCCCAAAATCTAAAGCCATCACCTTCCCTGCAGATAAAACGACATTGACTTTCTTTGGATCAGGAGAAGAAGGGTGTTTCCACGGCATAAATTTTCTCTCTGTTTCTGTCTTAAAGGTAATAAGTCCAATACTCATCCTGGATTAGGAAACATTCAAGGAAACCAGCTGGATCTGCCGCAAACAATGTCAGGTTTTTCCATGATGTAAAACTGGTGTGATTTTGATCAGGTGTCAGAAAACGTGGCACCCATCGAGCAGAAACTTTCGTCGTGCCAAGTTCATCGTATAGAATATTCCCAACTCTCTCACAGGATTTACAATCAATCACATGTGATCTATCGTCATGTGATGAATACATGATCATGTTCATCACATGACGATAGATGACATGTTTTCCTCGGTGGTAGCAGTTCTAAGACGTCCAGACCTTGAGTCAAGACTCTTCCTTCCCCTCCTAAATTCATCTGCTCACTTGTGTACTGTCGATAAAGCTGCAGCAACCATGTTGGCATGAATGCCCTTGGGGGCTAAACCCTTTTTCTATAGATACTTGATAACAACATGATGCCAGTTTTTGTCCATTTTCAAGAGGTCATTACGAGTTATTTTTTAAGTTTTCTTTGAAGGTGTCAGTTTACATGGAAAAACAATGCAGTTATTGATAAGAGCTGAAATTAATGCATGCAAGATTTCACAGCTGTAGCGTCATTCCTTTATAGCAAGGATGGCCAACCTGTGGCGCATGCGCCATAAGTGGCGCATTGGATGCTTACAAGTGACGCATTGCATCCTTTTGATGAAAAGAAACTAAGCCACTTCTACTCATTCATTTCAGTGATTTTATATGTATTGCACGTCCTTTGCGAAAGTGCTAAAAGTTTGATTTGTGTTTGTCCCATTTCTTTTTGTTATAACTTTAAAATATGTCCATATTACAACACGTACTGAAAGGAAGTGAATGTTTGTGTGGCGCATTTAAATTAATCGTACAAAATATTGGCGCATGGAATCAAAAGGTTGGCCACCCCTGCTATATAGTCAGCCTATTAACTTTTCAACCCACCCTAGTATTTTTCTATCTATCTATCTATCTATCTATCTATCTATCTATCTATCTATCTATCTATCTATCTATCTATCTATCTATCTATCTCAGGTTCTTTCTTATCTATATATATATATATATATATATATATATATATATATATATATATATATATATATGTAAAGAAATGATATATATATCATTTCTTTTTTTATCTATCTATATTAGGTCCTTTCTTATATCTATCTCATGTCTTTTTTTATCTATCTATATTAATGTCTCCTCAATATCTATCTCCGGTCCTTTCTATCTACAGTAAAACCACGATCTAAACTAATTGGGGAGAGAGTGTTCCTTAAATCCAATATTTCCTTCCTAGATCACTGCATTTAATGAACATTGTTTTGTTAAATCCGAGACGGTCAACACGCAAATGGCCAATATTGCGTAAAATATCAGATAAAACAATCGTACATCCCTTTCAGTAAAAATGAAAAAAAGGATTTTCGTTATATGTAATCCACGAGTGGTTCTTTAAATATGATATGTCTTAAAATCGAGGTTTTTATCTATCTATCTATCTGTCTGTCTGTCTGTCTTTGCAGGGAATCGATTATTTCTATGAATTGGGACGCCTTCGAAGAAACACCAGTAGATAACTTCGCACACAATAACCCCATTTTAGAGAATCTCTGCAAGGTTCTCTTAAAAACATTAACCAGTGTTTTTCTATCAGTGTTTATCCTCGGCACCGCGCTCATCAGCCGACTGACACTCCTCGAAATCACCCAACAGCTGCGCTTGGTCAACATCAGTTTGTCGCTTACTGATGAACAGAACAAAGGTGTTAAACAGTCGCATATAAAAGGCGTCACAAGTAACACAACGGTGTCAAAGGTTCACGCAACAAACCATTCATCTTGTTTAGGGAACAAAGCTTCTTCTCCCGATGGACCACCCGTGCTACAAGTTCACTGGATATGGGCTCTTTTTTTGGTTATATGCTTTCCTTATTTCATCGAAATGTTAAGCTACTTATGGAAGATAATATTCAAGAAAACTTCATCATTTTCCACATACATTCTCCTCTGGGTGAGTATTGCAAAAATATATACTTTTATTTTATTTATTCATTTTTTTACCGTCCAGGGTCGTAGAGGCACCACATGTAATGCCGCTGCAGTAGCAGTAGTATTTCCCTGGACAAGATAGCACGATGCAGCCCAATCCTTTCCAGACTGGTTTTCCTTCTCTTTCCATTCAAAGCTATAGGACCCAATCTGTTCTGCTATTTACCCATAGTTGATGGAAGAGAGATTCATAATGAATTCGACTGAAATTCGAACTCGGTTCTCCGATTTCTCGATCCGTTATCCATTACTCTATCGTGCCTTTCGTTATATTCATTTATTAATATGTAAATAAATAATGAAAATGATCACCATGTTAAAAAAAGGTTTAACACTAAATTTCACCCTTGATACCCACTCAGACTAGATGGTTACCATCGAAATGGTAATAATGAATGAAGTTCGTGGAAGAATAGGCAAGGATAGATAATGATTGGCCTTTGATTGGAAGCATTCAAGCGGAGACAGTTACACGAGGTAACAGTTGGGGTGGGGGTCTCTCTGAGATGTTCCTTCTTATAAAATAATATTACGCGATATATATTATATTATAGATTATCTATAATACATATATATTAATTAATATAGAGTAATAGTGAGTCATTGAATGAGAAAATTGGAGAGAAGAAAAGGACATGACTAATCTTGATAAAACTTGAAAAGAATTTATTTAAACTTAATATAATACAGGGTGTCCCCCCAAAATTAATATCATTTTGTAGTCTAATAACATAACCAATTCTCACTGAAATGATCTCAAATTTTAACAAAATGTGTAAAGACTAAATTGACTAAGTTGTCTTATTGAGAATCTACCAGGAAGATGGATTGAGCGTGTCGGTGATAATGATAATGTGCTGGTGAAATGGCCACCACGTTCACCTGACTTAACACCTTGTGATTTTTTTTCTATGGGACTATGTGAAAAGACATGTCTATATCCCCCTCTTCCTACAAGCCATGAGGAACTTAAGCAGAGAATCACTGAGGCACTGGGGAATGTTATACAAGACATGCTACAGCGCGTTTGGCAGGAGCTGGACTATCGATTTGATGTGTGTCTTGTCACAGGTGATGCGTATATTGAATATTTGTGAAGCTTTGCGAAATCGTTTATAAAATCTACACCCCTTTGAATATCGTGTTCGAATTTTGATAAATAAATCTCTTGTTGTTCAATGTGAAGCCTTTTTAATTTCGTTTGCCTGGTACATGTAGTTACTCAGATATTCACATTTGAAATTATGCCAAATTTTTGGGACACCTTGTATTTGTTAGAACTACTTCAGTAACAATCTTCTCCTTCGGTGTGCCGTGACCCTACAGAACGTTGATGATCATGGCCCTTCACAATTTCCTGTCATTTGTAGTTCTTAAAATTTGAGTCTTTTTTGTTATCTCTCATAAACCCTGTTCCGCCGTTGCTGGAAAGTCATTATCTCCGCAGTCGCTATTTTTATCGTGACTCTACCTATATGCCTAAAAGCCAAAAAAAAAAAAAATTATTTCTTCCTGTCGAGCAGGGGCTATAACTGAAACCTCTTGAAATAGAAAATTGCTGACAGGATTATTTATTTATTTTAGATAACATCGTACCTAATTTTCCTTTGGAAGCAAAACTGTTTTTTTTTAATTGATTTTGTTTTCTATTGTTTTTTTTTCTTTTTTTTTCAGAATATTCTAATTGAAACCCTTCATTCAATGGGACTTCTAATGTTGGTCTTCATTGTCCTGACAAGTGTTGATCCTGTTCGAGGCTCTATGCTAATCTATGGCGTCGGGTTAATTCCATGTGCCTTGGACGTTTTACCTGCTCGAGACAACAGTCCAACTGACGACGGAACCACCTTTTATAAGAGCGTCTGCTTCCGCCGTTGGTGGAAAGTCATTATCTCTGCAGTTGCCATTTTTATCGCGACCCTACTTATATGCTTTCACATAAGCCTAAAAAATGACTATTTCTTCCTGTCGAACAAGAGCTACAACCGAAACCTCTTCTTCATCACCCCGATTTCACTGCTTTTGATCTCGTTGAAATATTGGAGCCTCTTTTCGGATAGAATCTGTTCGCCCGAATTACTGGAAAGAATGAACAAACAGAAAACGAAAATATCTCTGCTGGTGTCAATACTTAAGATTGGATACACTCTCCTTTTCATCTACGTCTTTTATGGGACTGGCACCAAAGACTGCAGTCGGGTACTTTTTGTTAAAGGCTCTTCTCATAACGCCACCAATTGCGGCATTTACAAAGTCACACTATCATTTTCAGATTTCAGTCCGGAGCCATTTATCTACGCCTCGGTCAACATGATTGCCGGGTTCTTCTGCTTCCGTTTAGCCAAGACAGCGTGTCAGCTATTAGTTCAACGGATTTCCTTCTCTTCTCCTCTTGTTTTGATCGGTCCGATTTCTACTTTTCTCGTCCTGCTTTTTACCAGTCAAGGGCTGCCATTTTTAAAAATGACGCCAAAAGACGCGCCTCCAGTAATAGAAAGGGATCTAAGCGAATTTCTTACCTGCTATTACAAAGAGTCTACCTGGGAAAGGATTTTCACTATCGGATTTTACCTGTCGTTTCTCTTTGTCACCCGACATGTGTGGACGCCCAAAGTCGAAAAACTTGCCAAAACGGACAAGTAAGTTGATAAAACTTAAATTGATCAGAACAACGTTTCAATAGTTTAGTCGAGTGTGGCAAACATTAAAATTTGTAATTATGCTAAACTGTCCATCTCTATTATTATTACTATCATTAATGATAATAATAATAATTTTGAGTAGTTTTACTTTCATTTTATTGTTTTTCATTAGTAGTAAACGTAACAGTCTTTTTTGTCTTATTTGTATCTATAAAAAAGAATGTATAAACATAAAAATGTCTTCAAATAGATATCGCATGTAACGCGAAAAGAAAATAGTGGCATGATCAAGATGTTGACCTTAAACACTACCTTAAACAAAAGCCGACATCAATACTACAGTAGTGATAACAGTTAGTGGACTTGAGGAATTTATTTTCTTGAAAAACAGTTTTTAGAGAAAGATTTTATAAAATTTAACCGACAATAATGCTAGCCGAATTTTTCCTTATATGGTAACGGCTATCCTTACCATTATCATTCTCATTAATTTTGTCTAGATTCACTTTCATTTTATTTTATTCATATTTATCACAGTATCTATGACTATTATTAAGCAATATAGATGGAAAAAACGATTATCGCAATTTTATTATTTCTTTCTTATCCAGACTTCCTTCTTAATGCACCTATAATAATAAAAGACCAGAGAATTGCTATAAAAAGCAACAAAAATAGAATGAAAAAAAAATATCCGAAATTAATATTAACTAGTAGTAGTACTCGACATTCGTCGGGAAAGAATAACTCAATTTTAAAAACCTATTTTCACTAGTTTTGAGAACTGAAAGAAAATGTTGTGACGTATAAAGTCGGATCTGCCTTCCTCTGTTACTGGTCACAATGTTTGCAAAAATGGCCTCTCGAAACCTCGAAGATCCTTTCGCGTCTGCTCCACAAATGTTCGGTGGTCAAGAATCATTTCTGTACTTTGTTCAGTGTTACTATTATGCGGTCGTGACTTGGGAGGTCAGCGTAAATTCAATGCGTACCCTCCGGTTACTTGAGGCAACAGTTGTGGTTCTACAGAACAAAGCTGAAATTATCATGGACGGAGCATTTGAGAAATGAGGAAGTTTTAAGAAAAATAGGAACGAAAAGGCCATTTATATTTTGAGAAGGTTGATATTTCTGGGACACATAATGAGTAAAGTGGGTTTGGAGAATTTGATACTCACGGGACATGCTAAAGTCGAAAGAGGCAGAGAGAAACAACGAATAACCTACTTAATGATCTTGTGTAAATACATGGCAGAATAGGGACTATGAATGATAGTACGCAGACAAACATTACATAGATCTACAAAAGATAATTTGATTGGTTGGTTTTGTTTAGCAGCATATGATATATATTGGTTATTCAATGCCGAAATTTAAATATTTTGTACACAATTTTATTTTATTTTTATTGATAATGGTTTAGTGATACAAATCTTACTAAGTAATGCCTAGCTGTGAATTCATACGTTTCCCAAGAGTATTTGCGCGCAAATGAATATAACGAACCGACAGGAACTCGTTTTTCCGATTAACATCACACCACCCGCTCATCCAAATTTACAGTACTTCGTATTCCGAAGTGATCACTCATCTAGGTACTGACCAGCCTCGACGGTTCTTAACTTCAGTGGTCGTACGGAAACCGGTGTTTCAACGTAATGTGGACGTAAGCCATAGGAAGTTGTGGATAGCCATTATCGCCTACGTCTTGAAGGAACACGGCGCATAAAAGAAGGTCTGATCTTGCATAAAAGGTGGGATGTTGGAATAATCAAGTGGGGTGATTTTTTTGTTGTTTAAATCTAATAAGTGTTTAGGTTTGTTTCATAGCCCCAATGGTTCTGGGAAGGTTTTGGTCACTGCGCCAATTAATACAATTTTGTATAGACCCCTTGGTGGTCTTGGGCGACGGTGTCGATTCTCTCTCTCTCTCTCTCTCTCTCTCTCTCTCCCCCCCCCCCCGGCCGGTGATCCCTAGTTGTTTTGAGTCCAAAGATAAAAGAACTTCAACGCAGGGAATTTTAATCTTAACTATTTTATTAGCGTCGACGTATACATCTTCTAACTAGCCAGTGGGCTCGCTCTCTCCTTCCACTGGGAAGCAGTTCCAGACACGTCTACATTGTTCGAGGGTTAAGACTCAGCTGTCGAAAACCCTTTCTCTATATATCATTCTCACGCTCGTTCAGCCAAACAAAATCGACTTCCTTGTTTTGTCTTCTAAGGTCAGCTCAGGAAGTCCGAGCGGAAATACACTTCTCTAAAAAATAATAATCCGCTAAACTATTATTTAACAGATTGTAATAAGTGGCGAGAGTTGAAAAGCATTAGGATGGAGTAAAATTAGTTTAGAATTTAGTTTATTTGAATAAAAGAATGATATGTAAACATGCAGTGAATTAAAATGTTTCCTTTATATAAGAATTTTTTACCGCAACTAAATATAAACCTTCCAAAGCATGTTTCTAATGGCCTTTATATGTTACTCTTTTTCTCGCGGATCGTGGTGTGTTGTATATAGCCATAAATTATCTGCGAAACGATGTGAATAAGGTCGACGTTTCACCCTCGTCAAACACTTACTGTATTCTATCAAAGAATACTTTTTACTACAACGACAATTGAGTTCGTAGTTATTGTTTGGCTCAGTGAGTTTGCTTTCATGTAAGATCTCGATCGGAATTTCTTTGGAAAAATCAACATTAAGTGATGGCTCTCTTTCATTCTCAAAGTAACTTTGGCCAACATCTCCTTCCGTCGAAAAAGCTAACTTCAATATTGTTTTCTCTGTATACACTCTTCAGTGGATTCAAAGTTCTGATGAATTCTTTGATAGTGTTGAGACATGGTTTTGACATCCTTCCTAATGGGCCTACAAGACAAACAATTTTATCTGATATCATGAAAATGCACTGAAACACCCAATACCTTCGTCACCCCCATTGACTTGGAAGCAACATTCACGTCGATTTCTTTTTATATACTCATCTCTGTTCAATCAGGTGATAGTGTCTTTGGGTTATTAGCAAGTTTTTATAGTATTTTAGCAGATGATCTTCTTCTTGTCGTGTCCCTTCAGGACGTGAGCGATAATGGCACCAGACAATTTTCAGTCTTTTGTAAATCTTAATAAATTTTGTCTGTTCCTTATCTCTCCTAATCACTATTCTGCCAACCTTTTACTCGTTAGATAGGTCATGCGTTGTTTTCATCTGCCCTGTAAGTATCAAATTTCCAAGCCCTCTTTCCTCATTATATTCCCTAGTAATTTCAATTTTCTCTTTCTGATGTTAAATATAAGTATCCTTTTTTTTGTTTTCACTTTGTATAAAATTTCATCATTACTCATTGGTATTCTCAGCACCTTTCTGTAGATCCAAATTTCTATTACCTCAAGTTTTCTCAACGTCTGTGAGATTTCCTTTTTTAGCTCTTTATGCAAATGGGTGTCATTAACTAGTGCGAAGCGAGTAATATAACTACCGATTACTACAAGAATATATCCTTTTTTGTAAATACTGTCCTTACTTCAGACCTTAAATGCAGATCAGTTGTTCAGCACAGATTGTAAATCTTGCATGACTGGACATAATATCGTTTGAGAGATTGTGAATGGTACTGAGTAGTTGCCCCAGGCAGTATGAGCAGTTTGGAAACCGGTGATATTTAATTCCAACGAAGTCACTGAGGTGGTCACTTGCTAGCACAAATTCGCTCAAAAGACTGGTGTCTTTTTTCAATGAAAACTAGTGTGAAATGGTAACTCGCTCTCTTAAAAAAATTGTGTTTTTTTTTTTCACAAATGTTTCTTTATTCTTGAATATCAGCGTAACTTGCCCACTGCTTTCCTTTCAATATAAAGGCATTTGATAGTCGTTTATAACAGAAGGATTAATGCCAAATTTCTCAACAAAATAATATCATACATTCCTTATATTATTCAAATAATCCTCAAATCACATAAGAGTCTCGTTTAAATGTTCTTTTTAAGTGGGGAGGCTATTGTTTCTTTTCTGCTGTTCAAACGTTAGTGAAAAGCAGATTCTGCACATCTGTTAGACAAGTTTCCAAGTATCCTTTTGATTTTGAAAGTCATTTGAAATAATAACATTGATATTTACTTAAAGTTCTTTTATGAACCCTAAGGTGATTTTCTAAACGTAGCTTAGATGTGGCACTCAGTGAGGATCGAACTCACTATTCGGTCGTAACTGATCTAACGAGACAAGCTTGGTGAGCATTATACAACGTCGGAGTGCCCTTTTTACAAAATCCTTTCTTTTTTTATTGTTGCTGTTGAAATTTAATAGCAATGAACCAATCAGAACTTCCTATAATTTCTTGATAGATTGTAGGAAATTTTCGAGATCAGCTGCCAATTTGGCTTCATCGAACCGATCAGATTTATTATTAAGACATGAGTAAATATTGTGTGTCTGTCTGTGTGTGCGTGTGACGGTAGATGAATGAACCGTTAGCCAGATGAATGTTGAATTGAAATACTCAATTGACGTGATTAATATACAGCAATGAATTGAATACTAAGGAAGGAGATTAATATTCACATTTCATTTTTGTTTTTATTATCACAATTTTAAGTCGTTGTAATCTCCAGCCTTCTTCAGATTTCTGTCTTTCCGAGTATCCCTCGGGGAAATTCAAACTGAACACTTTATTTAATTTACAAATGTAGATTGTTCACTAAGGATATCTCGTCTTGTTCTTTATTTAGTACTGATCAGTTATTAGTTGCTTTCTTTCTACTAAGTCTAAGTCTGAACTATCTGACTCAGAGGTTGAACTCGCAATTGCTATGTAACCACAATCACGAACCAACACATTACTCCATTAGGCTATTAAAATAAATAGTTTAGTTCGAAATTCGCTGAAGATTTCTCGGATCGACAGACACCTGAAGAAGGTTTGAGTTCACAATGGTTGAAATGCTGTGATAGCAACAACAAAGATGAGGACAATAGTTCGATTATAAATAATGTAAATAATGATAACTCCTCATTCCAGAAATTCAGGCAGAAGGATATTATGTTGAAAATATTTATGTAAAATAAATGTTTATCATCATTAGGCTATGGACTTATTGATGTACCTACTGGGTGCAATGGATAAATTGTCGTCTAAATTACGCAAAAGAAAAATAACACTGACCTCTCATTTTAACAGATATATTTACCAAAATGACACAAAAAATATCTTGAAATACTAAAAAGTAAATTTATTCAATAAACTCGTCATTAGCTTCAACAGCGGTCTCCAGACGACTTCGGAATCTTCTAGACGGTCTCCTTGTTTAAGTTGGTGTATGAGGCGATAATCATTGCCTTCAATTTATCTTTGGTATTACAAGGAGTTTTGTTGGTCTCTTGTTCAACTGTGCCTCACACATAATAACCAAGAGGGTTGCAGTTTGGGGAGTTAGATGGCCAGATGTAAGGGTGATGTGGTCGCAGAAATTGTCTAACGACCATGCCTAGGTTCTCCTGCTTGTGTGGTATGGTGCAGTATCCTATTTCCAGACATAGGGTCTTCCGACATGCACCCTCTTGACCTAGAGCAACACTACCTCCTCGAGACACTTGATATAGTGTTGAGTCTGAAGCCCTGTGGGAAAATGAATGAAGGTATAACGTCGCCATCACTAGTGATCGCTCCAAACGCCTTCGTAATCACCATTAGACTCATCTAACTCTTTCTGAATCCAAAGCAGTTCAGCATGCCGTTTCAAAATTTCTGGCAGAGTGACTTGCATCATGGTGCTCTTTTTCACACAGACAGTGCCTAAATGACCCTACTATACTCGGCTGTCGCCAAAATCAAACACAAACAACGCGCATGCGTGAAATTCAAAATATAAAATGACTACAATTTGCACATCGCACCCTGTACATATATGAAGGTCACAAATGCAGTTGATACAAAGGTGCAGCCGTCCTGGATATGACGATAAACTTCGTCCGGTAGCAAGGCCTCTGATCGGGAGTTTTTGAGGCGCGTGGAACCACCTTTAAGTGTTGTGGTTGTTAGTTTAACTCTGACCTGAGGTGGTAGGACATGTTAGGGTTCCAGCTATAGGCAAATAGTTAATCCCCCACCAAAAAAACTAGGGTCAAAGCACTATGAAACTGTTAAAAAATTTATACTTAAAATACCGGCACATTTCTGTAAGGAAAAAAATGATTACCAGCTATATTTTTTGTCACGGAAATTACTAATGCTCGCAAGAAAAATAAATGTCGGCACTAAATGACTCACAAGGAATTAATATACTGCTAAGATACGATCACGGTTATTATTTAGATTGTTCGCTTTACTAAGAGAATATGCTGTCTTATTAGATATGTAGACCCTTTATTTGTTGAATAAACAGGTTACATGAATATCAAGTATCCAAATAAATTCTAATTAAAAACTTATTTTCTTAATCAAAAAAGTCATACATTAATGCAAAAAAAGCAATGCCCATTGCTTCTTGAATTCAGAAAATAATTGAAGCAATTTAAAACATGCTTTAAAATTTTGTGAAATTTCTACAGAATATTTGAGAACAGAAATGATTCTGTATCGACAAGAAAAGTAATTCTTCCATAAATACAACATTGAGATTTAGAAATGGCATATCGTCTCAAATATTACAATTATAAAGACAATCTGTTTACGGAAGCAAATAATGACTAAAATTAAAATTAATTTCAAATATTGAAATTTATTGATAATAGTTACTTGAAATATGTTATTTTATTGCACAGTCTTTTGTATGTTATCAGTTGCTTATCTTGTATGAAATTACCAATTATTTATGCTTCTTAAGTTCTAAATTAAAAGGTATTAATTTTCCTTACCATTAGATCTACTCCAATTTTTCTTTGAAGTTAAACATTAATTCATTTATTCAATAAGCGCATTTTGTGCCACTGTGGTCACCACTCCCCTTATTTCTGTTGTAATTGTAGTTTATGGCGACATTCAAGGCAAAATAGTGCAATGGCTTGCCAATTCCTTTTGAACCGGGAATGATGAGGTTACCACGTCCCTCCTCTCAGAAGTTTCTCCACCCACTGGTAAAGCCGTTGACCTATGAAGCGTATAACCTAGGCCCGGATTGACAACTGGCCCGTGGCCGTCCCGGTGCAATTCTTTTCTTAAAAATGTACATTTCAATGACCAGAATGAAAATAGTTTGAATATCTTGTGTCACCTCTTACCAGATTTAAACGTCCGATTTAACTTTGCAAAATAATGTCGCTAAGAAAAACTCGTCCTCACTAAGTGTTTTCCTGCTACTCAATCAAAGAATATAATTCGTCATTAATTACATTAACTTTACTGATTTATTCTTTGTATGACTACTACTTTGTAATATTAATTTTACTGTACCATCTGATTATATATATATATATATATATATATATATATATATATATATATATATTATATATATATATATATATATGGGGGTGTATTTCTATAGTACAAGCAAGTATAGATTATTTCACTGTAGAACTTCTCGCTTGGTTAACTCTCTTCAGGCTTCCCTGTCAACTTTGATCTTCTAAAAATGTAAATGCAATGTCAATCGTTATCTTCTGTCTTCTTAATTGTTGTTCTTTTATTGTCTTCTCTCCTTAATAGTATATTTTTATATATTTTTCTCATATTCTCTAACATTCAGTAACCCCTTGTGTCTTAATGGTTTTATTGCCTTGTTTGGGGTGAAATAATTTTTTTTTTAAATTAAGATATGCGTTGTAGGTTATTTTACGATAAAAATGAACTGAAAATATTTTTTCTATTGTGTAAATGAACTGCATTGCAAATGAAGAATAAAAAGATTGTCAATGGTCAAGTATTATTGGCAAAATATAGTTATTATTTGTATAATGACGGTTGATAGACTTTATGTTGTATAATCTTTTATTAACATTTATGATCAGTCGTATGGTATGAATGGTCACAAGTGACTCTCTAATTTCAGATTATTTACCTCCTCGAGTTATTGCGGGGCTCTTCTTGATCAAAGCATTCTCCTCAGCAGACGCCGTGACGAAATAAAAAACAAAAAGACGACTACCGTAAGTCATTCTGTTCTCCTCCAATCCACATACCAAACAATGAACTGACCAATCCTCACTTTGCAACCATAGCAGAGTTCAAAAACATTTACGCGGTCTTGTGTGCAATTAATTTTTGTTTTTAACCCTGTGCGACTGTGGGGTTTCCCACTGACTAAACGTCGCAGGTTTGTCATTATTCTATCGCTATTTCCATGGAAGATGTTCAGACGCTCTACATTCCTTAGGTCCACCAGTTCAAAACTTTACAGCTAGGAGTCGCTACACCATCTATACAGGATTGAATTATCCCCATTCTCTTCGTATTCCATTGGCAAGGGGGAAATTCCATTCAGTTTCTTTTTTAACAGGAGCCGCTACTTTGTGGAACAGAATCCCAAACGGATGCTTCACCGATCTCTACAATCTTAACCTCTTCAAGTCTAGAGTCAACCGTTATCTATCCTACATATCCTCATACTCTAAACTTACTTCCTCCTCTTACGTCTATACAACCATTTCATTCAATAAATGTTTACGTTGACTGGCTCTTAAGTCTTATATTGGATGAACATTTAATTTTAAAAAAAGTCGCGATTATTGGCGACTTTTTAAGTGACTTTTTAATTTAACACACCCTTATCATTTCCAATTAACATTTTAATGAACTTTTAAAAAGGGTTTTGAATTGTTTTATTTAAGTCTTCTTAGATTTTAAAAAAATATATATTTTAAACCATTTTTAAAAGTTCATTAAAATGTTAATTGGAAATGATAAGGGTGTGTTAAATTAAAAAGTCACTCGTCAGTCATTTTTATATGCAATTTCATCCAATATAAGGCTCAAGAGCCACTCAAAGAAGGTCACTGTTAAAATGTTTATGATGACTGAATTATAATATTAGTGAAAGAGGAGATGGTTGGAAATAAAGATTATGAGGATAAGGAGGATAGATAACGATTGATACTTTACTTGTAGTGTAGTGTTCAGAAAAGCATCTATATGAGAGTCTGTTCCACAAAAATTGCAGTTCTTGGAAAAATCTATCTGATTAGAACTTTCTTCTTATATTTGAAACACAGGAGAAATGTGAGTGTTTCGATTCCGTGTAAATAATATGGCGTATCCTCACTGTAGAGATCTGAACTGGAGGAACTAAAAAACGGAGTGTCAAAAGGACGGTTTTTCCCTTGACACCACTTTTATTTTAACGACTCATCGGCACTGTTTGTTTTAAAAGGCGACAATTAGAATTGTCATAAAACCTAAACATATGATGAAAGTGAATTTATACATTTTTTTTCGAGAATTTACAACTAAAGTATTAAACACTATTTATTTTTTAAATTGTTTATTTACAAGAATAATTTTATATTTTCAATATTCTAAAAACTAATACAACTGTATTACGGCTGATACAATGCAATCATTTACCAATTTATAAAGAAATAAATATGAAAATAATTTTTTATACATAAATTTACTAAATTATTAAAATGTGTAAACCAACTATAAGTAAAAATCCTTATTGTTTACTATTTTATAGTTCGAATCAATTGGCAATTAGGCGATGTGTTGTCAACCATTCCAATAAAAATTCTAATAAATGTTTATTATTTTTGTTGTCAATTCTCAAGAAAATTTCATTTTCATATATTTAGGTTTTATTACAATTCTAATCATCGCTTTTAAAACAAACACTGCCGAAAAGTGAAGGTAGTTAAAATAATACCTGTGTCAAGGGAAAACCGTCCTTTTGACACCATCCGTTTTTGTTTTGTTTTTTAATTTTATTTATTGCGCGCACGAAAGTCCATGTCATTAGAATAGTAATAAAGTAGTAACAAGTTTGCAACACTGTGTCTGTGGGGTCGGAAGAGCTACTGGATGAAGAATAAATCTTCTCACACAAAACTGCGTCCATGTTTTTGAACTCGAGACTGGAAAGAGAGGATTGATCATCTACAGCCCAGATATGGCAACCATTCTCCGTTTGGGACCTAATCTGATTAAAGTCTAAAACCTTACACTTTACTCCATCAAATCACTTCCCTATCTTACACCTGCCTTATTTATTCGGCAACTGATGTGTGAATGGCGTGATGGCTATCGACGCGGAAATGGAATTGGTAGGCCGAGTTCTAATGCTGGCCGAGGTGGTTACCTTCATTTCATACTAATGCTTTTTGGAAAGACAGACAAGCCTCTCTTCTTTCCGCTCACTTCATCGACGAGTAAAATAGTAGGGCAGACCTAACTACGGAAAAGTCTCTTAAGCTAAAAAAATTTTTTTTCTCATGGAGCAATGCTTCTTCGATTATAAAATTGTAATTGTTAATTCTCATGTTTATTTTTGTGCAGCATGAAATACAATCTCAGTTTTGAAACTGTTCCAAAATAATTATTCTAATCTTGAATATGCTGTTCCAGGAACATGAAGAAGGAGTAGCGAGCACTGCTCCCAAAATAATTTACGCATGCGCAACGATGTGGCACGAAAACGAAAATGAAATGATCCAACTGCTGAAGTCCATTTTTCGGTGAGTGAAAAGTTTTCCCGCGAGATTTACTGCAATAGCGCGAGATTTATATCAATATTTTCCTGACATACATATAATACACTGAACTCATTTATTAGATACCGCATCGCTAAATAATAGAAATTTAATCACAAATATCCATTCTACTGCGTTCAATATTCACTGACTGCCCCAGGTTTGTGGCCTTGCGCAGGACTACATTAAACTTAGTAAATTAATAGTTATAAATTTAACTGCGAAGAACATTCCTACCCTAGTGAATTCCATCTAAACTTAAATTTAATTTCTAACGGAATTAAATCTACCTTTAAAACACTATTAGGAACTCTCAAAGAACTTGACATTGCCTGTAGGACTTGTACAGTAAAATCTCAAATCTCAAAAACTATTACTAAAAGAAAGAAATTTATAGATCGCAACAAAGAAAATATTTCGCTTCTTTATATCGTCTATAATTCTCACTGCATCCAAATGGCTATTGTAGTTTCATTTTGAAATACCAGATGATCTGACTTGAATGTAATATCAGTAAGAAACATTTGTTCTAAAAGGAAATGATCTGTGGCTTTGCACTCGGTATTACACAAGCGCACCAAAGGAGCCAGGTGCAAAAGTGGGTTGAGCTGGAATATAACCTCGTAGCCACTAGGTACAGAATTGCACTTTAATGGATGTTAGTGGTTGCCCCCGACATGTAAGCAAGTAATTGACCGAACTTAAGAAGTGCACATATAACACGACTAGATGACGGGAAATTATATTAGCACCCTAACCAAAATAAAAATAAAACCGAGAGAATCTCACATCCTCGCGAAAAGAGAATCAACGTTCGAAGACAGTCCCTCCCAAATCACACATTCCTCATGCCGATATTAATTGTCGAAGCCCAGAAGAGAACAAATAATAATTTTACTCACAAAAACATTCCTTTCATATCGTTTAGTCTTTACAAGGATTATGTTGCACTATCATAAATGTCTTACAAAATCAAATCAGAAGAGATTGACTACAATTAACAAATCTTTTTATTTATTTATGAAGAATTCATTTCTTCAAGAAGTTATATAATCTTAAATATCAATAAAAAATCTTCATTATAACTGTTACTGCTACAGATAAACAAATCGATAAACACACCGATACTAAGCTTACTGCTTCTTCTCGCGAACCGTTGCTGTGTGGAACCGACTCCCAATAGGATGTTTCCCCGATCACTACAATCTGAATCTGTTCAAGTCTAGGGTTAACGGTTACCTTCCTTTTGTATACGTACAAACTGCTTCCTAACGTAACCCTCTACCTCGAGTAGCCCTTGCACAGAGTGAACCTTACTGTAAAAAAAAATAACAAGATCCCTGATTTGGGCCTCTATTATTATAAAACAGGCGACTATTTGCTCGGATGCGTCTCACAGCCTGTCGGCCTGCAGTTGGAGATTCGTCTTCGTCTTCAGCTGGGTTTGCCGAAGAGTCTCGTATCGGGAAACACCTACTCGACCTCGTTTTATACGGAGTCTACAGGGAATTTTTAGCTGAGCCTACGGGCTCGGGAACCCCACATTAAATTCGGCCTTGTGCCACATCTGATTGCGTGGGGCAGTTGGTAAATACCGTCTCACAGCCAGCTGGCCGGCCAGACAGCTAGACTTGAGGATTGAAAATTAGTCTATAAGAGGAAATTGACTCAAAGATAAATATGGGATAGAGTGTGCTGAGCTTCAAGGACGTCACCACAGATTAATTTAGGGTCAAAACTGCTATTTTCGAAGAAGGACAATTATAGGCGACACAGTATAAACCGGAAGTGCCATAATTGTAAACGTCTATGAAAAGATTTTTTTAATACGAACACAGGTGCCAGTAGCGGTTAGCAACACAGAAAATGGAATCGGTAAGCCGAATACATAGTCTCACTTAGATAACTGGAGTTCATTTAGCATTAATATCTTCGGAAAAGGCAATGAATAGGTGATACAATTTACATTGAAAAATATTCTTGATGAAAAAAGATTTCATATACAGTAATTATTAGTTCAATATTTTTTATAAATACTAATTTTTAAAAATTGAAAAATATTGTATCAATAAAATTTTATTTTAGTCATTTATTTAATTATGCTTTTTGAATTTTTTTCGGAATGGAAAATAAAACTATTTTCTTATTTGCTTGGAAGCAATAATTCTGATTAAATCCCCATTCCTGAAGACTGATTTTTTTTTAGGTTTCTTTTTTTAAATACATTCGATACAAGTAGAATGATTTATTCATTTTAGATATGATTGAATTCCTTCGCGTGTTGGAGTGGCTTCTGTATTCCTATGACCAGAAGAGTTATTCTGGCGGGAGTTTATCCCCTACCAAGCCCAACCTAACCCGACAGATTAGTGGACACTAATAGACAGGTGGCGTTTATTTCATGTTATGTATTTATTTGAGGAAATTTTCGCACTTTTTGATATTCTGAACGAATTATTTAAAACCAACCTTCCATTGTAGTCGGCACTAAAGATTAGTAGAGGGACAAGACTTTAATCACCGAGAGGCACAAGCGTCAGTGACAAAAATCCTAGAGCATACAAGATAAGCAAGCATTAATAGATTGACACATTGGCTTGACATGCTGTAATCCATAGAGGGTGATAAGCGACAAAATCTACTACAGTGTAACCCGGATATAAGAGAGTTGTCGGGACAGGAGAAGAAGTCTCTTATATCCGGGTTTATCTTATATCCGGGTTTGGTCTATTTTGTTTAGGTAAGTATGGCTCTAATTTGGGACCAGAAAAAAATCTCTCTTATATCTGAGTTTATCTTATATCCGGGCTTCTCTTATATCCGGATCTCTTATATCCGGGTCTCTTATATCCGGGTTACACTGTACAAGGTATGGATCAACCAATACTTGTTAGCTGGATACTACAGTTACTAAAAGGAGTTTCAGCCACGAGTACTGAACTGTATTTACAACGTAAATGTGAACGCGATGACTAGTAAATTCAGTCCCTCATGCCGAATTGATCGACGCGTGAATTTAAACCAAGAAAATGGTAGAAACTGGTTAATGTTGAACGATTTCGCCCAAAATTAAGAAGAAAACGGGCAATAAAATTTGAACATAGTATTTAGTACAAAATACTAATGCAGGCATCAATAAAATTTGAACGTTGTTATTCGGACTGAATATTTATATACAGGCATCAATAATGCTTGAAGTAACTGGTGTTTTATGATCAATAGTTAAGTCTAGATGTGAGAAATTCTTATGTGAATTTTGCAGATTTTACAAGTGTATATATGTACTGACTGAAAGGACGTATTTCATGCATTTTGCCAGATGGCTCTTACATATGCGGCTTGAAAATCAGCTTTCAAAGTTCTAGGAATTACCTGGACTTGAATACAGATTTACAGGCCCTAGAAGTTAGCACACAACCATCTCAGCTATCAAATATACAGATTGAACTAATTCTACAAGCTAGGTGATTCCGGTAAGTTCTCGCTCCAACCAAGGAGTCTTTCTCAAAAATATCTAGATGTTTGGATAGATTTCAGAGGGGTGCGTCTCGGGCCTGCTGGCTTCGATAATCATCATTCTAAATTATCGCTTTAATTCAGAACCCGAATATCGGTTACAGATAGATAAATAGTTATTGTGTATATATATATACATATATATACACACACACACACACACATATGAAATGCGTGTATTTCGGCAGCATGTTTTCATTCAAATAGGTTTCGTTAAATAATTTAAACATGTTCTGTTTTCTTATTCTAGATAGGATCCTTTCATATTTCCAAATAAGCTTTTTTGTGCGGTTGTTAAAAGACGAGAGGAAAACACTATATTGGCTCATATTGTATTTATTCCGAGTACTTTCGACTTTTAAAATGTGTACAATAGATCGTCTTTACATGTCAGCGCTTGTCATTAATAGTTTTTCCTTTATCTAGCAACTTTTTTACAGCATACCTAGTTACCTCCCCTTAAAACGACGTCTGTCAACCATCCATGACACAGTGTTCGTGACTCCACATATAAAAATCGTAATCTTCGGATAACGACAGCAATTTTTGTTCTTCACAACCATGAACACTAAATAATTACTCCATATTTAACTATACCCTGAAGATCACATTATGCCATGTCGAAAGTACTCGGAATAAATACAGTATGAGCCAACACGGTGTTTTCCTCTCGTTTTTTAACAACCGCACAAAAAAGCTTATTCGCGAACATGGATGGGTCTTATCAAAAATAAGTAAACAGAACGTGTCTAAATTATTTAACGAAACCTGTGTGTGTGTGTGTGTGTGTGTGTGTGTGTGTGTGTGTGTGTGTGTGTGTGTGTGTGTGTGTGTGTGTGTTTGTTTGTGTGTGTGTTTGTTTGTGTTTGCCAGAGAGTGGGGTATCGAATTATTCTCTTCTTATTTTAGAATGGATGTGGACCAAGCTACCCGTAAGTATATGGCGGAAAATATGAAAATGAACTGTGATCCTTATGAATTTGAAGGTAAGAAAAGGAATTTCTATATCATTACTTTTGATTCTTATTTACTTTCATCATTGTTTTTTTTATGTTTATCGCAACTTTAATCAGGCCATCGATCTGCAGTATTGAGTTGCAGGATCAGAAATAAAGGATAAACTCTTAGTGGGATTCGAAGTTACGCCACTTTTTGCTTAAGAGAAGACTAATTAATTACACTAGCAGCTCTTAAAGACTGAGCTACGAGAACTCGACGGCTTCATAGAAGATTAAATCTAACCTATAAACACATCCTTCAATATGCGACGCTTTTCAACACCATATTTGATTTTGTTTTATACTAGTAGTATTAGTGCAGTAGTTATATCTTTATTTTTATTAGATGAAACAATATCAACGTTAACGCAAAGGATTTGTGCTCGATTAGCTTAGAATACCCAAGTGGTCAACAGGACGGTAAATGATTTTATCAAACCTGAAGTAACTGGGGTTTTATGATCAATAGTAAAGTCAAGATATGAGAAATTCAAAGCAACTATCTTCTTTCCATAAGTAGGAGAAAAGGAAATAAAGTAAATAAAGGAATTAACATTTTCGACATGAAGTGCTACTCGGTCGGAAGTTATGGAATTCTGGTCGTTGATTTATATAAGCAGAATCATAGAGTTAGTCAGTTACGAGCCACCCGTTGGCGAGTGACAAGCCATTGGTAAATTCACGGTTAGCATGAGCGGAGGGGGGAGCTGTCCGTCCAACAACTAGTCATATTCATAGCAGTCACATGACAGAAGTTAAAAGATAAGGAGGCGAAAGTGTTTAATTGCCACCTGCATTCCCCAGTGAATAAAGAACGCCGTTATATTGTAAACAGGATCCGCGTTTTCTTTTGTTGCCGTGTCATTATTTTACCTTCCGTTGTTTTGTTGGACCGCCACTGAACCTTTTCCTGTTTTTTGTTCACACCGGCACAAACGGTAATCAAAGTGCATTGTGAGTAGAATTTATCTAAACGGTGAAAAAACTAACCGAAGCGCCGTGGTTGCATGTCCATACAAGCATGATTAGTAATTTTTTAATAGTATTTACTTTCATCTTAATATCTCTGATACTTTTTTTTATCCTAACTTTACTCACACTGTCCGTTTACAACAGTGAGTAGACAGTTCTAATCAGAAAGTAAATACCAGTCAATATTATTAATAATAATTAACAATGTTTCACCTAACAAAAATAAATAAAAGAAAAACTCTGATTTTCCCGATTTTTGTCTATATGTCACTATGTGTAGACATTTAGTCGAGATTTATTTTAACGCTCACATCCAAAGCATAGATTTTAACTGAAATCTGTTGCGGTCATACAACGTCGATCCCCTCGCGGCGAAAACGACAAGATCCAATTATTACCTTTGAAGGCAAGTTTGGCTGCAGGAGATGCCGGAAAGCGGTCAATGTTGGCAGCCAGCTGCCTTAGGGACTCTACTCCGGACCAGAGTTACTGTCTGGATTTACTTCCATCGCCTTTTGTATGCCCATGCATATGGCCGTAAAGAAGTAAATGTTTGAATTCTGTGTTTTCCTTCTTTTAGACGAAATGTCAGCTAAAGCAAGAGAACCCAGTTCTCAGGTATTTAACCTATAACTAAAGTGGTATTAACATACACAAAAGATACCTTCATGAATTTATATTCTATGTTTTATTATGTACTATGTTACTTAAGCATTAATTCGATATTTGTCAATCGAATTTTTTTTTTCACCAGAGAGAATATATATTTTTCACTTCTAGCAGCTGCTTTTACGTTTTTTTTTTATTTTCATTAGCACATTCGTGTTTTTCAATTTTCACACCTCATTCATATTTTTCACTTCTAGCAGTTCATTTGCGTTTTTCACTTCAAGCAGTTCTAAAGTCTATTTCAGCCCTATACTTCTAACGTCTCAGCCTAAAACACTGAACTTTTATTTACTATTAAATTATTTTTCTTTTCTCAGTAAGAGTAGAAAGGTTCGCCTATCGTTCGGTTCGCACTCCTCCCCGGTCTTTTGAACAGGAGTAATGGTTTTTCTCTTGTTTCCTGTTTAGGATTAGGTTTCCCTTTCTTTCTCAAGCCTTTTTCTTATGTAACTCTCTACCTCGAGTGTCTCTTGGAGCTTGTACAGAGTGAATATCATTGTACTTTGTGTTTTTTTTATTTCTATCAGTTCATTCCTGTTCATCTGTGTTTTATTTTTTTTACTTTTGGCCGCTCGAGTTACTTGACGCAGGGACTAACATACCGACCAATTCATTAGTCGTTTTTTGTTTGGTTGACAGCTGATTTTCTATATAATCCTCCAATATCTTGTTTCCTTTCTTTTCAATTTCAGCTCACATTTTCTTTGACGACGCCTTCCAATACAACTATTCTACAAAGAGCTTCATTTTAAATGATTACGTGAAGCTACTTTTGCAGTGCGTTCCTCGGGCCTGCAAGTAAGTGCTAGATCATGTATTTTTCATTCTTATCTGATCTAGAATTGGAATGAGAGTAATCATGGCATCTACGCTGAATTCATCATAAATAAATCAGACTACTGAATAAATTCTTCAAATACTTCAGTGTTGAGATGTTATAAAATTTAGTATAGCAGATAAGGAAATTGAACACCTGATAAGTTGCGCTAGGGGCTACATTTATCCGGCACCTAAGATGCTGCAAATCCAAATAATTGACCTGAAATCTCGTTTCGTGTTCTTAAATAGCTTCGTCGGACCTAGACTTTTATATGGCTGCCATGCATAGCGTCAAACTCGTTCAGAACTGTCTAAACTATCATCTATATACAACCATTTTCTCAACGTTTAAAAACTGCTTCACACAAGTTAATCCTTAGAGAAGACGACACTTCATCAGGCCCTATAAATTAGCGTTAAAAAAAAATCACAAATGAAGAGTAGCAAATAACAAAAACCACAAGACTAAAACACTTACAACAGCGGCAACAACAAAGTGGGAAGCACATGGAGCTAGAAAAGAATACAATGATATAGTGGGTCATCAGCTATAGTGAAGTGTATGAGTGTTGAAACAGATTAGTTTGATTTGGCCTTCTTAGTTAGATAGCCCACCATAAGAGGGGTATAAAACAAGAAAATCAAATTGTAAAGTAAAACAACAAATTTATATACATATAATTAAGGTCTCTACAAATAAAATTAATGTATTTTGGTTGATACAAGGTCGTCAAAATGTTCGTAGTAGTCCTTGCAAGAATGAGTTTATGTTTACGTAGGCGGGAACGTATGTGTGGGTGTTATCGTAGGGTAGGAAATGTCTTTGAAGTAATCGCCCA
The DNA here is from genome assembly GCA_964036315.1 of Acanthosepion esculentum. NCBI lineage: Eukaryota > Metazoa > Mollusca > Cephalopoda > Sepiida > Sepiidae > Acanthosepion > Acanthosepion esculentum. The sequence goes on along the minus strand of OZ038486.1, from coordinate 40,662,801 downwards.
GTCTTAAAATGTTCCGCTCATTTATCAAGTATAAAAGAGGTAAGGGAGAAAGGTAGAGATAATAATAACGACCGCTTGACGTTTGTCAAGGGACATGTTAATACGCTCGTCTCCTTCTCTCTGGTGACAGGCGAACTTGCCGGTCTTTTATTAGGTTTTTGAAAAGGTCATTTGGGAATTCACTCCTGGATATGATTCGGGCCTTCCCATTGGACAACGAACAAACTTCGCGTCGGCTCGCGAAAAGGTCCGTAAAAGAATTTGTTTCTGAGAATTGAAGATTATTTGAATTTTGTTTTTAAATGTGTCCTAGTTTTCTATTGGCCGAAAACATTTCGCATCAAGGTGTGAAATTTCACGAGTTTTGTTTTGGATTCGCTTTTACGTGTGTGTTAAGCAATATTTGTAAATTCGAGTCTTTTTAATTTCCAACAAAATCAATGAGTCAGTGCTTAGTATTTGGATTTTAAAATCTAGATCTTGTTTTGTTCACTACAATATAATGAAAATGTTAACTGTCTGCACTACCAAAAACAAAACGGTTAGAAAGAGCTATAACATTTAGTGGACTTGAGAAGTCTGTATTAATAGAATTGTTTTAATGAAAGATTTCATAAATTTCAATCGACAGTAACACTAAATGTTCGAGCAATGAATACTGAATGTTTCCTGTATAATAGATATTAAGTACCATTAATATATCTAAGGAATGCTTCTAAAGAAAATTATAGTAAATAAACATTTGTGACATATACTTATTTTAAAAACGATAAAAATTTAACTCAATTTTATATCCCATATTTCACCCAATACAAGGCTCGAGAACCATTCAAGGTAGAGAGCTGCTGTCACAGTAATAATGATGAATGTGGTATCAGATATGAATGTAAACGAAGGTGACAGGAAGTGAAGATTATGAGGATAAGGTGGAGAGAATATGTTTGACCCTTAAAGAGGTTAGCATTGAAGTATCCAGAGAAGCAACCACATGGGAGTCTGTTCTACAAAATTAGTAAAAAGCTATGGAATTCTTATATGTGGAACACGGAGGAAACGGGGGCGATTCGACTCCGTGAAAGTGTCCTAGATACAAAGGTCTGAACTGAAGAAAGAAAAAAAACATGACTACAGTTTTTGGAGATGTCACTGTAATTGATGATGTGTGTCAAAAGTACTTTGCAAAGTTTCACGCTGAAAATGTTTTTTGATGAAAGATGTTCCAGTGGGTCAGTCGAGGTTGATAGCGATCAAATCCAGATATTAAGATATTACTTGAGAAAATTCCACACTAGCAGTATTCGTGAAATTATGGCAGGGCGTAATGCACGCGCTAATTAACTTACTAAGGGAGGAACAAAGAGAATTATATGTAGCTTAGATGTGGCACAAGGCCGAAAGTATGGGGCACCCAGTGTGGATCGAACTCGCTACTCAGTTGTAATTGTTCTAGCGAGACAAGCTTGCTAACCACTACACCGCCTCGAGGTGCCCCAAATGATTTTCTAAGCGTAGCTTAGATGTATCACAAAGATTAAAGCATAGAGGTATACATTGCTTAAGACATTACATAAAATATTAATGTATAAAGGCGTTAACATAAAATATATAATGGCTGTTTGCTCTTATTCGGGCAGCTAGACAATCTCTATTGTAGACGTTTCATCGGAAACGCAAAATATGCATACACATATAGACGTGCACATAAGGCTAAGCAATGTATTAAGAAACAAGAAAATTTCGTTGGAAACAACGAAATAAGTGTAATATCAATTCTCCCATATGGCAGTGACTGCTGCGCACCTCGAAACGGTGTAATGGTTAGGAAGCTCGTCTCGTTAGAACAACTACGACTGAGTAGTGAGTTCCATCCTCACTGGGTGCCCCCTACTTTCGGCCTCGTGCCACATATAAGCTGCGCTTAGAAGACCAGTACAGCAGTGACTGCTGGACAACTTCCTCGTGGATGAAGAGAAGTCTAGAGGCAAGAGATGTGATTCTATAGACGGACGCTGAGAATACCATGGATGAAATATATGAGCAATGAGCAAGTTTTAAGAAAAAAATTAAAAACAGTTTAAATTTTTAAGACATATAATGAGGAAAGAGGCCTAGGCGAATTTGATACTCACAAGACAAAAGGAACCACCGAATATCCGATCTAACGACCTTGTATAAATGGATGACAAAACAGATATCGGGAAGAATAGTAAAAAAAAATATTGATAAGAGCTGCAAAGAAAAGAGAATTATGGAGGAGGGACACAGCACAAAGAAGAAGGTATGTGTGTTCAACTTTATATGTGGGAACC
>OZ038486.1:40439531-40629531 GCA_964036315.1 Acanthosepion esculentum | reverse complement strand
GGCATCTTTCGTTATCCCAATACGCTTTCGGAATTCCATGTTACTTTTCTATTTCTAGTTTGTAATTTTCACATTCGGTTGTTCCTTTTGTTAACAACCATGCATTCTGTCTTCTTACAATTGATAGTCATTTCTCCTCGCTTTCCTTCACTGCCTTCCATAAGAGTTTTTTTTTTTAGTTACCAGTCTGCGTCTGCTATCAACACACTGTTATCTTATGATTGTGGCCGACAATAATGAATTCTGGTAGGACTTCTGATTATCTCAGAATCCCTTCACTGTATAGGTTGAAAAGGTTCAGTGATATGACACATCCTTGTCTTACACACTTTCCTCATTTTCTATCCGTATGCAAACGATTTGCTGCAAGTATAAATTCTGGATTATTCTAATGTCCTTCCCAATAACAAAATTTAATATGGAAGCTTGTCATGATCACAATTCTTGATTTATGTACCAGTTCTACTGAGCATTGTTTCATTTCTATTTTCACACACACACACACACACACACACACACACACACACACACACACACACACACACAAACGAAGTTCTACCTAAAGAATGGTGGAATTTAAAAATCGTAAGCGAATACAATTCAGTACGCTTTCTAATTACTACTCTTTGTGAATCAGTGTGCAAACAGCAAGTAAAATGAATACTTCGAAGAGCACAGTAAAAACTAGAAGTCAAGGTAATTTATCTTTTTATCGCTATTCGCCTATCATTTCGATTGCACTTCGTAAATAATCTTGTTCCAGATGAACTAATTAAGTGTTTTCTTCATTAATGCATCAATCAATTGAATACTCCTTTCCTTGGTGCCATGGTTTAAACTCACTAAGCCTGGGTAAGAGTATTTATGTGAAAGTGAATGCAATGAACTTGGCCGGAATTATGAACTCGGCTCGCTGAGGTCTCGCTCAGTGCTGTTAACCCTTACACTAGTCGCACATCTAATATTACATAACTATCTTATGATCTTTTCTTTTACAGGCCCAATGGTGTGGTATCAGAAATTTGAATATGCTATCAGCCATTGGCTGCAAAAGGCAACGGAACACACGATTGGTTGCGTGCTTTGCAGCCCCGGATGTTTCAGTTTATTTCGGGGTTCAGCTTTGTGTGAGAAAAATGTTCTGAAGCGCTACACAACACTCCCCAGCGAGGCTAAGCATCATGTACAATACGATCAAGGTAAGTTATTCTTTTCTCTGATTTAGCAGGCAACGCAGAACTTCAGTGTAATAAGTGGAATAGACTTTTAAATGAATATTAAATTTGAACCCGTAATGCTTAGGCAACGCGATGTCGAGTGGTGGCTCACCGTCTAATCTTGTGTATCGTCACTGTAGTGACTTCAATCCTCACCAGGTGCCCACATGTGTTCTTGATTAAACTAAATCATTATCCCTATTATGTTCTGATAAAGAGTGTAAGGGATACAGGTTCGGTTCCTATCCGAGGCATGTATTTCTTTAATATTAATTTCATTGTTTAAGAAAATAAAAAAGAGGGATGCCATCTGTCATATAAGACATAAATGAATGGAATCATCCGTTTATGTAAATAAGCGGAGTTAAACAGAGTTGTGCAGAGTCAGCATTAGGTCTTATCCGTCTTAGCCGTGCGCTAATCTCTTAGTGCTTGTCGAATTCTCTGCATTCGGGCAGAGAGGAACCCAGACGATGCTATGCCGAAGGGCAGAGTCTCGTATGCGGTGGTAGACAAACCCGACTCTGTTTATATGAGGTCTACGAGGAATTTTTGCTTGAGTCTACGGGTTCGGAACGACCCACGTTAAAAAACGGCCTTGTGCCACATCCCGCCTTATGGGGAGGATTTGGTTAAATACCGAGTCAGTATTAGTTGGGCGGACGGTCCTATCCGCATTCTCGAATTATGGTTTGGACCCGACCTCCAGCTGGAGAAAAAAAAATGGTCAGAAGTACAGGGTCGAGACTTGGCACCGAAGGAGGTTGTCCTTGAAGGGCGTGTGATGCATACGTCTTTCTTCTTGTTATTTACCGCTTGTCTGTACTTCCTCTCTCTAAGGAACGTAAGAAGGCCTCTTGTGGGCGGGACGCAAGCATCACGTCGACAGAGAGGTCTGCGCGTTGACAGGGGACTCTATTTTGGCGGGGAGTGTAAGGGTTGCCTTCCCTTACCTTACTTTGGTCAAGAACTTTCAACCATCTGTCATTTTTCGAGAGTCAAAATCACGAACGACCAAAAAACAACTATCGACGTAAGATAAATATTAGTGGATAATAACAAAATAATGGTTAGCACCCAATACAAGGAAAGACTCAAAACCCTAGAAGATATTATTATACAAAATAAATAGCACACATTAAATAAAAAAATCATTCACAAGAGGAGATGATATCTTGAAGTGCTTATGTTATAATTAATGTGCACACATATATGTATATTAATACAATAAAAAATATTCCATTCTTTTGGGTGCAGCCTCATTCACAATAACCATTACACGTGACGTCACTGTAGACTATTTCAAACTTCCAGCATTCCAAAGAATACCAGGATGTAGAAAAAGGAATTCTAACTACCACATAGACATCATATTGGCTCTTGAAAATGGCTTAAATGGTCAAAAGTACTTGAACAAAAAATAGCACAATATTTAACCACACTTTTGAGAACAATACTCAGCACCTTATTAAAAAATTGTAAAAATACAATAAAAATCTAAAGTAAGAGACCATGTGAGCTCTTTTGATTCTAACCACCATACAGACACCAGATTTGTTCTGTGTATGCAAATACAGGTTTTTCTCGATAAATTACTGCATTTACCTTCATACACACACACACACACACACACACACACACACACACACACACACACACACACACACACACACACACACATATATATATATATATATAAATCAACGTCCTGAATATGACGATAAACTATGTAAGGCAAGCAAGGACTTGATCGGGATGTTTTGAGGAGCGTGGAACCACCTCTTAATTACTATTGTTCCAAAGTCCATCTTGATCCGGGGTGGTAAGATCCCAGCTATGGTTAACTGGGGTTAAAACACTATGAAACTATAAAAATAGATTTTTATAGTAAAAATACCAGCAATACATTTTTCTAAAAAAAATATTACCAGGAATACATTAACAAAACAAATATTAGCAACAATGCATCTTTGACAAAAATTACCAGAAATACATTTGACTTGGCAAAAGCCCTCTTTACAAAAATACGTCAATGAAACCGGATCTACAAATTGATTTCTTATAAAGAATACATATTCTATCCATACGAACCTATCCTAAAGATTATCGGCATTAAATAACCCATCGAAGTGTTGATATGTCGTAAAATAAAATAAACCTAAACCATAGCCATATAAATCAACACTAGACATTGACTGTCATTTTCACACCTTCTGCGAAGATCTGGTTTCTTAAGGCATAAAATTGACAGTCAGATTGGAGTATTGTATTTTTAAATTCATACTGCTTATGTCTATAACCGCTCTAAATGGGTATTGAGCACTATTCACACTATAAATATAGCAAACATTGCTATATATATATATATATGTGTGTGTGTGTGTATGTATACTAGTTTAGTTCAAGAGTCGGAGAAAAATCGGTGTTTAGAGGCAATATTCAGACTTTACTCGACCATCAAGCGCTCCGTAACCGAGAGGTTAAAGCACGTCAGATCCAATGACGGTTCCCCCTAGGTGAACACATGTTCTAATTTTGTCAGACGGCGCATATTTTTCTAATAAGATAATCAAATATTCAGGCCGGTAGACGAAAATAAATACTGTTTAATAAATAAACGGAGCGTCTACTTGAATACGAGTATCCATTAAATATAACATTTAAGTAATATTATTAAATATAATACGCCACACTCACACACATACACACACACACACACACATATATATATATATATATATATATATATATATATATATATATATATATATATATATATATATATCAAATCCGTAACTGGAAAGGATAATCCAAGTAGGTTTTAATTTATTATATCTTATTTTATTTTTGTTTTTATTTGCAGCCATACATTAATATTTATGAAAGTAATATTCCTTAATTCATTTTTTCATATTTATGTATTCGAGTATATATATATATATATATATATATATATATATATATATATATTTATGTGTATGTATGAATGTAAATGTATGTATATGTATATATATGTAAATATATATATAAATGTATGTTGATATGTGTATATATGTGTGTCTGTTGTATATGTGCATGTGTGTGCGCCTATACGTTTATATGCAGGTGCGTGTTTGTTTGTATATATATATATATATATATATATATATATATATATATATATATATATACGTAGTTTATTGTGTGGTATATATTATATAGCTTATATAAACTATATGTGTATATGCACGTATATGTATGTGTGTATGTATGTATGTGTATATATACTCACACACACACATATATGTATGAATGTATGCTATGTATATGTGGCTAATGTGGCTATATATTGTGTATATGATTTTATATTTTGTGTGGGCATTTTTATTTTATCTGTATGGGTGTTTTTATGTGAGGTTTTTAATATATTTATGTGTTTATATATACAGTAGCGAGCATAAATATCAGAACGATGTTAAGAAACAACTTTTTTATTTTAAAGCTTCAAAGAACATTTTATCAAGGAAAAATAAGGATATAAAGGTAAATTATATGATTCCAAAATATAAAGCTCAATAAACTTATTTTGATAAAGTTATAAGAATAATTATATAACATTCTAAAAAATAGATGATCAAAAACATCAAGACGATTAACAAAATCATACTATTATAATAGATACATCATATCCAAATGAAAATAACGTTCATAATTCATTAGTACTTGACGTGTAGACCTTTTACTTGCAATAACAGCTTGTCATCTTTTGCTACATGAGCGAATTAATGTCTTGCTTCATTAACGGATATTTTCTCCCATTCTCCTTTCAAATTAGTCCATAGTTCTTCGATTGCTGGATTCTTTTCCTTGGCTCTTTCATTTAATAACTTCCAAACATTCTCAATAGGATTCATGTCTGGGCTTTGAGCAGGCCATTCCATAACAGTAACATCCGCCCTAGAAAGAAATGTCTTAACAGACTTCGCTGTGTGACACAGCGCGTTATCTTGCATAAATACAGCTTGTTGATTAATTGCAGTTCTCAAATTATGTACATGTTTCTTCAATATCTCTTTGTATACAGTTGCGTTAATTTTACCGTGTAGCCTAACAAGAGATCCCGTCTCATCAGTAAAATCATGCCAAACACCATCACACTTCCTCCTCCAAATTGAACGCTGCTTTTAGTGCACTGAGGCGAATATCGTTCCTTAGGACTGCGTCAAACGAACCTTCTCCCGTCACAACCGAACATGTTAAACTTTGACTCATCGCTGAAATGAACACAATCCCACTGTTCTTCTGTCCATATGACGTGTTCAGTGGTAAATTTCAATCGGCTCATTTGATTCTTTTTAGAAATGTAAGGCTTTGTAGATGCTACCCGACTGTTCAAATTTATTTCATTAAGTCTTCGGGAAATAGTGTGCCTTGATATTTTAATGCTAACCTTAGCATTAGCTCTTTTAGAGATAGCGATTGCTGTCTCAAATCGATCCTTTTTTTTATTCTTACCAATCCATATGTCTTCCCTTGCAGCAGTTTTCCTAGGCCTGCCAGGTGGTTTCTTGACTTCATATCACAAAGTATCCTCAAGTTTTCTTAAAATACTATAACACTTTTAGATTTTCCCATAGTCTTTGAAATATCCCCAATCGAGGGTTACATAACTTGACTATCAGTTTTCTAAGTTCCAATGACGTCACAGATTTTTTCGCCATGTTTACAATGCAAGAGCCAATGAAGAGCCGATGTAATTTAGTTAAATACCCGATTTTATATTCTTACCCTAAAAAATATTGAATAATGCAAAATAATTATTAAATTTTATGGATTTATTTAATCGTTCTGATGTTTTTGATCATCTATTTTTTTTTCTAATTAACAAAATCACTATTCTTGCATTTTTTTAAACTGTTAAACAAAACATCTGGATTGTTTATTTCTACGGTTGATTGCGGATAAATGAAACGACAAAATACAACATCGCGGATAAGAGGGAACCAATTTATCGTAAAAGAAATAGTAATAATAATTACGTATATTTTTCTCTCTGTTGTTTATATTTAGGTGAAGATCGTTGGCTGTGCACATTATTGTTACAACAGGGCTTTCGAGTGGAATACTGTGCAGCTTCTGATGCTCTTACATATTGTCCAGAAACCTTTAATGAATTCTACAAGCAACGAAGACGTTGGGCTCCATCAACTATGGCTAATATTATGGATCTACTTATGGACTGGCGCAATGTTCGACGAAAGAACGACAGCATTTCCACGCTGTACATCATCTACCAGGTGTGTCTCATGATTACTTCGATCGTCACCCCAGGCACTATATTCATGTTGGTCGTTGGAGCACTGCACTCTGCTTATAACATCAGCCTCACCAACTCCCTCATCGTCAACTTGGTACCTGTAGCTTTAATGTTGTTTTTGTGTTTCGTTGCCAAAGAAGACGTTCAGGTTAGTATGAAGTTTCCAGTTTGTCATACGTAAAGCAGTTTTCGAATTAACGCAAATTCCGGCGTATAAGTCGAATTTTCAAGTTTAACAAAATATTCACAAATCTAGGAGTCGACTTATATGTCGAGTATAAAATATAAACCTTTATCGCAGAGTTGTAAACAAGTGGGACAACACTCCTAATAATTACTGTAGGCTACGTATCGTACTACCAGAAGCTGCCACAAATATATCTCACTAAAATTAGTGTTTGGTGAACATATTGGGCATATTAACACAGAAATTAATATAAAATAATATAATATTAACACAAATTCAGTGTTCTATGGAATGGTTGTGATCAATGACAAAGTTGCACAATGGCGTTGTTCCTTTTGGGCAATGAGTTTTGACGCTTCATCAAAGTTTGCCGAGGCTAGGTGAACAATGGCACGCTAACGTGATCGATCAGCAACGCACTCTTCTAGCTCCTTTGGTCTGGTCTTTCACCAGTGGAGATTAGTCTCAATTACGTCTTTGTATAATTCCATTGGTCGGCCTTGATGTCTTCTACCACATAACAGCTCTCCGTACAACATGCGTCAGGGAGTGAGATGTGGATAACATGATCAGCCAATCGGCCTTGTGTCTTGATGAGCATGGGTTCGTTGTTGGTCGAGTCGACACGGTGCAAATTCCAAAATTGGTGATGCGATTCTACAATGGGATTCTAAATATGAAGCGAACACGCAAATATGTCTAGCTTCTTGATGTGTTAAATTTCGCACCTATAGAGGAGAGAAGGGAGTGGTGATGATTGGTCGCTCGTATCATAATATGCCTGTCTACTAGGGCGGCTCGCCAATCCCTGTTGCAGACTCCTACTCACGCACATTTGTGTCTGTTCAACACCCGCAGATTCCACCTGTATTTTATACTTCAACTATGTTGAGTGAACCTTAGTTACAGTTTCTGAGAGAGAACGCATTATCTGGCGTGATCAACAAGGCCAGTACGCTCAAACCATCGGCCACGATTACTTGTGACTTCGTGCTAACACAATCATCAACGGTTCCCGATTTCCCTCACAAGGCTTGGATCAACCAATGGTACGGCTTTCAGGCATTTTCCAAAGGTGTTGCAACTGGGATCACCTTTACAGGCCGATTACATCAAGAAGTCACCTTCATGACAAATCAACCATGGTAAGATTCGAACCCAGGTCTCATGGTTGGAAAGCAAATGTTCTAACCACTTGGCCATGTGCCCATAGTATATTGATATAGATAATATGATATCTCACTATGAAGTAACAGTTGGTTAGGCTCATGAAGCATGACATTTAGGCCGACGCCAAAATTCTCAGAACCATATTTTGCACAGCCTTAGAGAAATTTTAAAAGAAGTGAGCTATGCTGATTCTTTCAATTCGCATTCAGACTTCAACTCCAATTTGGTAGTGACATTTTACAAAATTATAAACAATAATGAAATTGTTGGATTTATATTCAAATCTTGTAAACACGATCTTCAGCATATTAATAATAGTAATGTAATGGCCGACCGCTCACATCCAAGTATGCCTGTCTTATAGTACAGCTAGTCAATCCTATTGCAAATGCAAGTCCAGGCACATTTGTGTTTGTTCAACACCCACAGTTATTATTATACTGCAACTATGCTGAGTGGACATTAGTTACAGTTTCTGGGAGAGAGTGATCAACAGTTTGATCTGGCATGATCAACAGTCTGAACAAGGCTCAAACCCTTGGTCACAATGATTTTCGATTTTGTGCTAGCTCAACCATCGATGGCTCCCAGATAGTTACGTCTGCCCAATTTCACTCACAAGGCTCGGATCAACCCATGGTATGGTTTTCAGATACTTTCCAAAGATGCCGCAAGCTGACATAGCATCTCCAGGCCATTAACATCAAGAAGTCACCTTCTTAATAAATCAAACCCAGGTATCATGGTCAGAATGCGAACGTTCTAATCATTTGGCATCGCGCCCATAGAAAGTAGAACCATTAAGTTATAAACTTCGTTAAACAGTCGTATGCTGTATTGGTCGAGCACACAGTAACGTAGCTTGCTATATGGGATAATATGTATGCAAATTCACAAAATGTTATATAGTACGGCCTTAAGGAATGTAAAACTTTTTTCTTGTTTCATACTCTTGTTAGGATTGCCAACACACTAAAGGGAATATGCGGGCCGGGGTAGCTGGGGTTTCCCAATCACGGGACGACGACTCAGTTGACAGGTTCCCAACCAAGAGGTCTGTGGACTCAATTAAGGGCAATTTCCCAATGTGAACCCGATGGTATCCCTGTTATAGTCATTAAGAAGTGTGCCCCTGTTCTCTCTAAACTATATAATAAATGCATCGCTGTCTCCTGCTTTTCTGTCTGCTGGAAGTCATCGTCTGTGGTTCCAGTTTTTAAGAACTCTGGTGAACCGTTTGACCTATCCAACTATCGGCCTCTTAGCGTTTTACTTTTTTTAGGAAACTCCTCAGACAAACAATACGGCTTTCGTTTCTCCAGGTCAATGCTGATATACTGCCGATAATTGTAGAATGAGTCTATCATGCTCTAGATAAAAATGGTGAAACCCGGGCTGTAGCATTAGACATCTCGAAAGGGTATGGCATTCATGTCTTCTCTACAAGCTGAAAAGTTACGGTATCTCCGGGCACATTTTTGAGCAGATCCAGATGTTTCTATCAAATCGTGAACGGCTACTCGTCTAGATCCTTTCGTACAAATGTGGCTTTCCCTCGGGGCTCCATCCTTTGTCCTACGCTGTTTTTAATCTTCATTAACAACCTTCCCGATTACATCAGCTCTCAACTTGGCATCTACGCTGACGACATTACCATTTACTCCTGATGTACAAAACGACCTCAATACCGTCGTTAACTGGCTCAAAAGATGGCATGCCAATTTTAACGCCTCCAAAACTAAACTTCTCTCCATTAATCATCTGAGAGATCCCACTCTGCCTTCCATCACCATGGCCAATGCTACTGTAGTGGACCAATGCGGTGTGTGAATGTGAGAAGAGAAGATGAGTTATCTCTAGGTTATGGCTTCCGCTGGCCGGTCCAGCTACATAAGAATGTTGGACTTTAATGGAGTCCAGAGAAACAAACAAGACCGATATACATGTATGCGAACAAATATATATTAATAACAAATAGGTTAAAACACAAATTACAAATACATTGAAGACATGAATAAAATGTTACAGTGTCTGATGGAAAGTTGTGTGTGTGTTGAGTTGAATGTCCGTACGGGTGTGTATTTTGTTTTAGCGTGTTCCCAGAATATGGGAAACGCAGGTTGTGTATAAGAGTTCACATATTGGAAATTTTAAGAGAAAGTTTTATACCTCGCCTCACGCGCGAGGTTGCGGCCCGCGGCCGAAGTCGAGATAGTTGCTCGCACGTGCGCGTAAGCAGAGAAAAGAGAGAGAGAGGCGAAAGGTCAGCCAGTATTTATACTCCCGGGAGAGAGAGACCCCTGGTGAAGGGTTAAGGAAATGAGGAGGAGCTAACTGCGACACTATCCTCCAAGAAAGTGACACGTTGTGCCTTCTCAGGCTAACGTTCTCAGCCGACATGAAATGGAAAGACTATATTGAATCCATTGCTGGGTCAAGCTGATAAGAAAGTTGGTCCACTGTGTCTGTGAGACATCTTTTCTCTCCGGAATCTATTTTGCATATGTATAAGTCTACCTTCCGCCCATGCTTAGAATATTGCTGCCATATATGGTCCAGTGTTCTTGCTATTTAGCCCCTCGATAAGCTCCAAAGAAGAATCAGCAATATTATTGGTCCTGATCTGGCGGCTCGGCTTCAATCACTTGCCCACTGCCATAAGGTTGTCTCTCTGTGCCTTTTTTATAAATACTTTCATGGCAATTGTTCGGATAAGCTCTTTGCTATGGTACCTAAACTGTATGAATTTAAGCTCAGTACTAGACTGGCGTCGAGATCTAGTCAATCTACAATAGAGCTGGCTAGATGTAGTCGTAAGTTCTATGCTAAAAGTATTTTTCTCGCACTTCTTGCTCGTGAAACTCCTTTCCGGACCCATGCTTTCCAGCCAATCTTTAAAAGTTTAAATACAATGTCAATCGCTATTTACTGTTCTCCCGATTCTTCTTTTCTCTTTCCGCTCATTATTAATGTTTCTGTTCCTAATTCCTCCCCACCCTGTAACCATTTGCGTCTTAGTGGCTGTACTGCCTTGCTTAGGGGGATACCGATTAAAAAATAAAGAAAAATTAATTAAAACAGTTTGATATTTTGGAACGACATTAATGTATGTTTATCAAGTTAATATTCACTTAGAACTTTATAGTGAAATAGAACTGTTTTTTTTTCTTTATTTGTTTTTTTCGGGGGGGGGGGCTTTGTTTTTTTTGTTTTGTTTTTTTTTGTTTTTTTACAGTAATATAAATATCTTTGATGCCACTTTAAAGTGTTTCACATTGGGATGGACGCCTTCAAAAGCAGCAATTTATGCACTTTCTTTAGAATAAACCATCTACCGAAATTGGCATAGCAATTCACGAAAAAAATTGTCTTGAAAAAAATCGCTGATTCCACTTCCAGCGCTGATAACGGTTATGTTACCCACACGTTTTCAAATTTCTTAGATAAGCTAACTTATAAGGCATTGTCATTAGTAATAACTTTTTACTGATTTTTTTCAATTTATTTCTTTCATTTTGATCGCAACTTTCTTGCAGTATCATTAATTGGGAATAAAACAAAATTGGATGGAAATAAAGAATAAACCTTCAATGAGATTTTTCAACTCATTTCCCTTTTCCTTCTTGTGTATATCTCAGTGTGTGAAACGAAAGATCGTTACTTACATACCACTTACTTACCACTTCAAATCGAGAGTGCCGCCATATTTCCTGTGAGAAGCGAAACGGTTACTACGTTCGATTCCTTCTTTACAGAAGAACACAATAGCTGATGAACCGAAAGTTGTTCTTGATTGGCCCATAAAACTGCTAGAGGAGTCACAGTGCGTTAGATGTATTATGAGAAGAGATGTAGCTGATAGATGACATACCAGTTAATATCCGATCAGTGTCGGTTGGGTTACCGTAGAGATGGGGTATGATGTTGAAAGACCCGAAACCCCTAATGACCCTCGGTTAAAATCATCGTTGATGATGTGTCCCAAAGCATCAAACAGATGTATTTCACGAACTGGAAAATGTGTCTTATCATAACGGAACCTTACCAGTTTTGAACAAAAACTTGGATAGTTGAATTAAAGGAGTGTAAAACGGCCGAAACGTCGTGAATGTAGCAGTAAAGATGAGGACAGCAGTCCGAGCAATGTAAAGAGATAAATTCGACCTTAAATATCCGAGCAAATATGTTGCTAAATTAACCAACTATATTTTTGTTCTTCTGAAAAATGAAGAAGTCCCAATCGTCTAAGATAGAAAAGAGTAACGCGTTTGTGTTGTAGTTTAAAATTTAACTGGATGCAAAGATTATACCTTTTTGGTCGAAGTAAAAATTGATACAAAACTTGGATTGTAATAATCATGTTGCCGACATTATATTACCAGCTTTGTTTCGCTTCTCTTTCTTGATTTTGCAGCTGCAATTTGCGTCTGTAATATCATTGCTGTACGCCATGTTAATGATGCTCGTAATGGTTGGTCTTATGAGAGAAATTGGCACTTACCTGTTCTGTTCCGTCACAACAATTTTATTCTGCTTCGTAACCGGTACCTTTCTATTGGCTGCCATCTGTCACCCGAATGAATTTTTCTGTATCGCGCATGGCCTTCTGTACTTTCTTCTGATACCATCCATGTCCATCTTCCTGATATTCTATGCCCTTGGTAATCTGCAAAATGTTTCATGGGGAACGCGCGAGACCGAAGCTGAACTAGTGGCAAAGGCTAAAAACGAGGAAATCGCCGAGAATAAAATGAAGGCTAAAACTCCGAATGCAAGGAAACTAAGCACAATAGATCGAGTCCACAATTTTTTCGTGTCTAGTGAAAAAAATAAAAAGGGCGAAATGGAATCAGAATACAATTTCTCTTGTGGGAATATCTTCCGCTGTTTGTGCTGCCCGAAAGAAAAATCCCTAAATAAAGACGATCTGCTCGAGCCCCTGCTAAACAGATTCGATGAAATCGTCCAAATGCGTTCCTTGGAGTTCGCTAAATTTATGAAAACTAACGAAGAAGCCGAAGCACCAGACAAAAATGGCGAAATCAAAGAAAACACTGATGGTGAGTACAACATATTTTCGTTTGTCTCTTAATTTTTTTTACAGTAAGGTTCGCCCAGTACAAGGCCCGGGGGCCACTCGAGGTAGAGAATTACAATAAGATGTAATTTATGTAGATAGAAGGGGAAGATAACAGTTGACTCTAGACTTGAACTCGTTAAAATTTTAGTGATCGGGGAAACATCCTCTAACGAGTATGTTCCATGGGGCAGGGATTCGCGGAAGATGTTTGATTGGAACTTACTTGTCACCGATGGAATACGGAGAGAATGTGGGTGGTTTGCTACTATGAAAGTGGCTTGTGGGGGGGGGGGGTTCTAGTCGTAATGGTCGGACGTGGTGGAATCAAGAGCTGCAGTTCGTCCGAGCACTTTCCATGGTAGTAGCGATAGAGCAGTGAGAGACTTGCCACATCCCACCTGTGAGAGAGAGGTTGGAGTGTGGAAAATAATTCTTCTTCCACAAAGACTCGGAGACGCTCTTGAACAAGACTGGAATGTGAAGTCTGTGCAGCTCCTGCCCAAATATGGCAACTGTACTTTATTTGATCTGGCTCTTATAGAGGTAGAAGATAGACATTTTTTCTATCCTTTGGTATTTCAGTATTCTCCTCATATATGTCATAATTACATTAATTACGTATTGAAGCAGGTTGACATAATGCCTTCCAGTACATCTTTATTTTTGTTAAATTATTTCCAACTAATTGTTATAAGTAGTTTAATTTTCATACTTTAATGTTTTCACCTGTATTATATAGATGTATTTCTGCAGCTCTTCCAGTTCTTCATTCTCTTTCAATGTTTCTGTTGCGTATGTCACAGTCGTCATTATAGATTCATTTTACACCGTTTAGACGATTTGGTATCTCTATTTTTATTAAATTCTTTCTAACCAGTGCTATAAGTAGCTTTATGTTAATGTTTTTACCTGTGCTATTTCTGCTTTTGTTTTCTGCTCATCTTAAACCTACCTCGAGAATTTTCCTACTGTGATCATTTAGTATGTTTTGTAATTCGTCTGATTCTGATATTAGTCAAATGTTGTCAGCCCATCACGAATGGTTCAAATATTCACCATTTATGTATATTTCCATTACTATTGATCCTTGGGTGTGCTTGTAGTGTAATGGATAATGGCTCAGAATTGTTAATCGGAGAGCCGAGTTCCAAATCCAGTTGGGTTCGTTAAATTTACATACTGTTACGAGGAAGCATTTCTATAAAAAGTGTTATTTAAAGTAATTAAAATAGTTTAAATGTACAATAGGCCACTCTAGATTGTCCCAGTAATAAAATCCAAAAAGTTTTAATTCACTAAATAGCTTCGATCAGTAAATAGCTTTTGGAACATTCTAGAAAAATCGAGAACGCTTTAGAAGGTCCCAGAAAATTCTACCTAGTTGTTTCGGTCCCCTATAAATAGGTTTTTCAAAGGCACCCAGTTAGTTTGTAAGTTGCTGTCGCCAAGCTAACTCCGGTAGATTCACGGATTCAAAGTCCAACCGTAAGAATCCTTCTACAATTTCTCCAGCCACGGAACGTCTGCATGAAACCCTCCTGGGACCAGTGGTAAATAGATATTTTGAACTTTTCATTGACCAAAGAATGTTATTTTAATATTGTCTTTGAATTCTTGTAAAAATTGAGTGGTCTGTTTAAAACTTAGCGGTTGTCCATTCCAAAAAGGTAACTACCTTCCTTCTTCCTCGTGAACTCCTTACCTGACCCCGTATTTGACCTTCTCGGTTCCTGCCTTAGGCAAAAGATAGTAGTTTCCTAAAATCCATTATTGTTAGCTTTTGTATTCATGTTTGTTAACTGTTAATTTTTATGTTGTTAATGTAAATAAATTGTCTCATTACCAATAATCACACTTCAGGTTTTTATATTTTTTTGTTACCACCACGTGTGCGAAACATATTGTCTATCTTATCGCACGTGAGCGTAACAATACGCACAAATATATTTGAGAAATATGTGAATCCACTACTTCTCCGTTTATGGGTTAATTAGTAAGACTTGAATCACTAACTCATTAGTATCTCCAAATAAATTATTACAATCTAAAATATTTTCTTACCTTAAATAACCTGAAAATGATTAATAAGCCGTAGAAAATGTATCAACCAAAAAGAAAAAAATATACTAGATGGTTCTTTCGTGAATGGTTTTGAAAATTGATGGTCGTAATTTTTTTTAAATATTATTATTGTTAGATATTTTGGTATTTGGATCAGCTTACTTATTTTGTTTTTATAGTCATAACATTTTGGCTATTGTACTTTCCGGCCTTCTTCAGATGTTTATATATAAATAAAAATAATATAGTAATATTCTATGAATTTTGAACACTTTATTCATAAAGTAGATTTGTTCTCATTTCACCTTCCACGCTTCGTTAATCAGTTAATACTTACGAGACATATTCACTTTTATGTAGTTACCCTCCGCAGACTTTTCCATGTTATCACACCCAGGGAGTTAAAGAATTATGAATCAGATATGCTTTAAATAAAGCTTTAACATGTCCTTACTGCCAAGAAACCAGGTATATTTTAACTAAAACTTTAATTCATTCTTCCTGCTAATGAACTATATATGATTTAACTAAAACTTTAATCTGTGAATATGTGATCACATCAGAAAGTTGCTAATGAGGATAAGTGGTAGGACAATTATTTTATCGGAAACTTTGGGAATTAAACAAACTGACTGATGGTTTAAAATAAATAATATAGTTTTATTTATTTTCTTTAGAGTGGTGTGAGTCATTTGGTATTTGGCGTAGCAAAACGTTTGTTAATAAGGCGGATATTGGTAGCAGTCTGGAGAAATATCCGTTAGTGATATTTTCACAGTAATTAGGTCGATGTCAATCTGCTGTGTTTTCTCGGCTTTGAATTGGGAATGAACTTTTGAACTTTTGAATCGGGACTGACTACAAATCCATTTTTGCTGTCTAGTAACCTGATACCTTTTAACTAAAGCTTTAATTCATCCTTCCTTCTTTCCTTCCAAAGAACCAGATAAGCTTAAACTAAATATTTAATCCATCCTGCCTATCAAGAGATCAGATAAATTTTAACTAAAACTTTAATTCAACCTTCCTACCTAGCAAGCAGATAATTTTTCAAATTTAATCCATCATTTCTGCGAAGGAACCAGATCTGCTTTAATTAAATATTTAATCTATCATCCCTGCCTATGAACCAGGTACGTTTTAAAAGAATCCATCCTTCCTGCCAAGGAACCAAATTTGTTTTAACTAAAAATTTAATCTATTAGGCTATGTGTCTTTTGGTAAATAAGACTGGTGAATACCAACTTAAATGTAATAACATCTGGAAAGTCGAATGAGAACAATTATTCAAAAACAAACCCCTGAAGAAGACCCGAATGTATAATGATCGGAACGTTATGAATACAACATCCCAAAAGAATAGCAAAGAAAGCATATGTCTGGTTGAAAACATTAGAACTTATGTATAACCCAAAGAAGTGGATACATATTGAAAATTATTACCAAGAGAAAAAAGAAAAAAAAATGGTGTAAGTCCCCTTATGGTATCAGGTTTGATCGAAAATCTGGCCGCTAAACTGATTTACACCATCATTTTTTTATTTTTTTTTATTTTAGTTTTCAATTTATCTCTACTTCTTCATGCGATACTTAAGTTTTAGGAGTGTAGAATTGATTTCAACTCGGAATTAATTACAACTCGGAACTAATTTCAACTCGGAACTAAAGGTTAGAGGCTAGTTTTTTTTATATTGAGTTGAAATTAGTTCTGTCACTCAGTTTTAGCACGACCAAGAAATTGTTTAGAATTGATGTCCTGACGCTCAAATACGTTTTTCTCTTTTATCAAGGCCCTCTTCGTAATGGTTGTATTTACTATAGAGTTCAGTCTCAGCAATAGCAGTTCAACTAGTTTTCAGTCTAGTGTGCGAGTAGTCTGATGATGTCAATACAAAATATACCAATGCCACTAACACTTACAACTGTGTGTAATATATTAAAATAAGATCAATAACACTTCTAATGTAGTGTCCATTCAAGACGTGGACGATCGTGGTCTCCACAATTTCCTATCCTTTGCAGCTGTTAGTAAGGTTTGTCTTTTGACTATCCCTCTTACTCCCTGTTCTGCTATCTGTTTACCGAAGAGTGTTAGGTCAGTCACTCGCTGTTTCACTGCCCATCTTGCTTTCAATATGTCCCTTCAGGTCATCTATGTCTTCTCCAAGCCCTATTTTCTCATTATGTGTCTTAGAAATTTCAACTGTTTCCTTATTTTTCTTTTTATTTATTTATTTATATATTTTTTCTTTTTATGTACACAGAGGAATCCATTGTGTTCAATACAGACTGGATGAATGATGAAGCCCTTAAAAGAATGCAAACTGCTGACATCGACAGTGATGAAACTATCTTTTGGAAAAATCTAATCACCCAGTATTTGTTCCCTTTAAAAACGGGAGAACAAAGAGAAATTAAAATGAAAGAAAAACTGGTGGAGTTACGTAATAGTGTCTGTCTGTTTTTCTCTCTTCTCAACGCTCTCTTCGTAATGGTTGTATTTACTATAGAGTTCAGTCTCAGTAATAGCAGTTCAACTAGTTTCAGTCTAATGTGCGAGAAGTCTGATGATGTTAATACAAAAGATACCAATGCCATCACCATAGTTTTTTTGTTGGTGTTTGGTATCACTCTTCTTGTGCAACTCATGGCAATGCTCTTCCACCGATACGAAACCTTTCTGCACATTCTGGCCTCGATTGATATCACCCCAAAAATGATGAGCCAAGCACAGATTGACAATTTGTTACAAACATTATCTAACGACAACTATGTTCAGCCGGTAACTAAGAGCATAGGCAGCACACAGGAAAAAAGCATTTCTGAAAATATCGATCCTACGCAACCCCCTCAGAGTGGTACCTTTCATAGAAAGACACAAAAACCCAAAAATCTCCGTGAACTAATGGATAATAACTTTTTAGCTCATTATGATAATGCTCTTAAAAATACCGATGCAACTAAAAAATCGTTTCAAATGACGTCGGCAAAAATGTCGTGGATGTGCGTGCTGCAGAACCCCAATTTCAGAACAAAGGCTTCTCAGCATAGAGACGAAATTCGGAACAAATGGAAGAAATATATTACACAGGTGACTAAGCCACAAATGGCGAACTTGGTGAATAAAATTACCGAAAAGAAAAGCGATCAGCCTTCGAAAAGCGCCAACCATTTGAATACAACTTCATCGTCCCTCTTTGGAAACTCGGTCGCCTCAAGCTTAATTGATCTGCAGGAAGATCAAGCGAATTCTGACAAAATTGCCGAGAAATCGAATCTAAGGACAGTTACAGTAACCGTACATTCTGACCAATCAGCCCTTCTTGAATCGGATAAGGAAGAAGAAAAGGGTGTTGACCACCAGGATTCAGGCGATACACTCCAAAGAGATCGTGATACGGATCACAACGGTAGTACATTTATTGTTGTTCAAGAGGAAGAAAATAAAACCGCATCGGACATCCTTAAAAAAATTCCTGAATCTTTAGACTCATTGAATGCAGCCGACATAAAAACTGAATTTGAGGATAAAAAATTAACTGCTTCCCCAGTCGATGTGTCAGTTTCTCTAGAACAGCCGTGTCCCCAAGACAATGAGTTAGTTTCAGTTAGAATACCAACAGAAGAAAATAGTGACGAAGTCGAGGAAGAATTTACAGCATTCTAAAGCTTTTGTGACTTTTAATTTAATTTACTTCACTCACACACAACCTTTTTTTTTATCAAAACTTACCGTTTCAAGCTAGTGTAGTCAGTGAAGATGGCGAAAGATGATTTCAAAAAAGACGAAAAATAGCGAGTCTTTTCTTACTATTTGAGCAATCTTCTAACTGCAACTAAGTCCACAAACTGACGATTGTTGAAGAGACCATTCCAGCTCAAATAATAGACCCACCTCAAAAGAAAAGTAATAAGAAAAATGCATATTCTCATAACTACGAATTCTGCAATTTGTAAATCTGTCAAATGTTGAATAAACTCAAAGAAAGATTTTTGCAATCAGACGCCACTTCATCTTCATTGCTTTTCCTGTCACCAATTTATGTCTTTGAATAATATACTGTGCAAAAAATAACATGTAAAAAGAAATAAAAGACAGGAAGTTGTGGAGGACCTTGATCGCCCAAGTCCTGAAACGGCTTGAAACATAAAAGAAAGAAATAAGAGAACCGTATTATTTCCTCTTGCAACGCACGAGCTTATTACAATTTTTTTTTTAATTGGCTTCTTTCGTTGATGTCCGTTAATCTACTATAGCGACGTGGCCGAAGAAAAATACGTGTACATAGATAAATATTCTCTGTGCGAAAACAAAAAGACAGACCCACTTCATTTGATGACATATAATACCACTACCCTACTATTTATATTTTACATTATATGCTGTGGTTGTGTCCTGGTAGTCTACGGTGTTTGGATAAACGTGCCCTTACCAGGTACATCAACATCGCACAGGCTCCAGGAGTTGACTGTTTTAGGTTAAACCAAAAAAAAAAAACAGTGGGGGCGTTCTTATATGCTAACAAATCCGTTATATCTTCTTGAGTACTGAATAAAAATATTATAGGAACGCGCCTCTCCAAGAAATAAACCTTTATTTTTTTTAAATTTTTCTTTTTCTAATTCTTACCAAAGGAACAGTCCAGATCATGAATATCATTGTTTGTTTTTTTTAATTTTCTAATTTTTAAGATGATGTTAAGTGTTTTATGTAAATTCAACCGCACTACGCAAGCCAAAATACATATTCATAGCACATGATAAAGCATATTCTTGCTTATTTTATAAAATTTCAAATAATTTCAAGTTAAAATAAAACAAATTAATATTATTTAAAGTATCGTATATACTCGCGTATCTTGCAACATTTGAAGACCTAATTTTGAAGCTAATCTTAAGGGGGTCGCATCAAACAAGACAAGAGATATAAAATTAGCATCACTGCTGGTCTGGTCACGCCGTTGACCAAACTCCGTCGATCCATTTACCGTAGTCAAATTAGCTTCAAAATTATGTCTTCAAAGGTATCATTATACTGGAGTATATACGGTATAAACTTGCCTTTTCCTGTAATAGAATAATGCTTACATACAAAATTTCAAATAATCTCAAAACAACTGCAAAATATAAAATTAAAGCAAGTTCTTACGTTTTCTCCTTGAATTTTTTTCTTACGCACGTTTTTTTTTTTATTTTCATTTTATATTTATTATATTTTTTTTATTCATTTTTATTATATGGCTTGCGTAAAGAGGGGATCAACCAATAACCAATGAATTTAAATAACAAACTGGAGCCACTCTTAAAACTTAGAAAAGTAAAAAGATTATTTTTCTTTTTATTATTCGTGAACTTTCGTGTGCTTAGAGAGATGTGTTTCTGTAGAATGATTGTAGATTTTATTGTTATTTTAATCCCAAATAACCGTTTGATTTCTTCCAATTTTATAATCGATTGCGTTGTGTCATTATCACGATCCTCGTCTGAACAGTTTACTATTTGAGAGCAGGTATGATATTTATTGACTCTTTTGCCCTTTCTCTATCGACATTTATGACATTCCAGTGAGAACAAAAACACAAAGTCAAGATAATTGGCGATGGAACATTCAGTTAATTCATACCTTTCCCAGAAAAAAAAATGTGGGTATCAGAAATCGATCTTTGTTTGCAGATTCCGATTTGGGACTCATGCTGATTTTTACGTCAGGATATAACCAGGTGAAGGAAAGCCAACTTTATCAATATGAACCTGAGAAGATAGCAGGAAGCGTCAATTAAAGAAATCTTTGATAGCAATTTTTTTGAATAAATATGGTCCACAATTCTTACAAGTGTCATTTTCATTATTACATGAATCAGTTTATAATAGGGGTCAGCAAACTACAACCCTCAAGATATTTCTTTTGACCCACGGGTCATATGAAACATGCTAGTGTCGGAGTTAGCTCCTCCTCAGTTCCTTAATCCTTCAACAGGGGTCTCTCTCCCCTGGCTATAAATACTGGCTGACCCTTCGCCTCGATCTCTCTTTTCCACTTAGGCCTTGGGCCGCCACCTCTCGTGGAGGTGAGGTAAATCTCTCTTTTCAACTAACACCAATATGTGACCTCTCACAGATACAGCGTTTCCCAAATTCTGGGATCACGCTAACAATACATGTACGTACGAACACTCACAACACACACACATTATTTCTCCATACAAATACTATGTAACTGTCCATGTCTTTGTTTAACTTGTTAATAATATATATTTATTTACATATATATATATATATATATATATATCGGTCTTGTTTGTTTTCTTTGTCTTCTCTAGACTTAATTAAAGTCCAACATTCTCATGTAGCTGGACTGGCTAGCAGGACATTTTAACCTTCTGATATCTCTTCACATCTTCACCCCACGGTCCACTACACTAGTATTCCGAAATAAGTTTTATATTATTTTTTTTTTTTTTTTTAATATTATTAAGCATCTTCTTATGCGTAGTGTCCTTTCAGGATGTGAGCGATCATGCCTCTCCACAACTTTCTCTTTTGTAGCTCTTAGCCATCCATTTACAGAAGACTGTTGGTTAGGTTACTCATTGTTTCCCTTTGTCCCTTTTGCTTTCAATATGTCGCCTGTGTGTCAGATTCTCCAAGCTTTTGTTCCCTTATGTGTCCCTTATTTTTTTAATATTTTATATTAATTTATATTAATATTTTATTTTATTAATATTAAAATTAATATCATTATTCATTAATAATATATCAAATTAATTTACATAATAAATTATAATCTTTACATAATTTTTCTTTATAACTACTGATTTATGATTTAAAAAATTGACCATATAACTAAATTTCTCTCATTGTGACATTTAGTTATATGGTCAATTTTTTAAATCATTTCACCCCAGTCAAGGCGATAATGCCACAAAGGTGCAAGGGGTTATTGGGAGTGAAAGAAGATAAGAATACTTTACTGAGGAGAAAAGACAACAAAAGAACGGGAATTAAGAAGACAGAAGATGGCAATTGGTATTGCATTTAAATGTTTGTAAAATGGAAGTGACCAGAAAGCAAGAAACCAGGACAGAGTTCCAGAAACAAGAAGTGCAAGAGAAGAAATTATTAAAATAGAACTTACATTTACATCTAGCCAGTTCAGCAGTAAAATGATGTGACCTAGTAGCCAATCAAGCCATATGCTTAAATTCATGCTGTCAAGATACCAGGACAAAAAGCTCATCAGAACAACTGCCATGAAAATATTTGTAGAAAAGACAGAAGGAAGCAATGTCAAGGCAGTTAGAAAGTGACTGAAGTCAAGATGCCAGGTTATGATTGATTATATTAGAGACTCTTTTTTGGATTTTGTCAAGAATCTCAAGATATACAATAGGAGCACCAGAGCAGACATTGCAGCAATTTTCAATGCATGGGCAAATGTTAGATTTATAAATGTACAAGATGGATTCTGACAAGAAATATTGCCTGGTATGATGTAGCAAACCAACTTTCCTAGGAGTAGCCCTACTTTTTTAGATGCAAAGGATTACTGGGAGTGAAAGAGAATGAGAAGACTTTAGTGAGGAAAGGGCACTAAGAGAACGGGTTTGAGGAAGACAGAAGATGGCGATGGATGTTGCATTTAAAGTTTTGAAGATTGTAGGTGGCAGGGAAGCAAGAAACTGGGCAGGAGTTCCATAGGTAAAAAGTGAAAGAACAGGAACTATTAGAATAGAACTTATGTTTACATCTATTTCAAAAGTAAAACGAGGGGATGAGACTTAGTTGCTAATCTAGTAGTACACTTAAATTCATGCAGTCAAGATACCAAGGAGGAAAGCTCATTAGAACAACTGCTAGGAAAATATTTATAGAAAAATCAGAAGGAAGCCATATCACAGTGATGGGAAAGTGACTGAAGTCAAGATGCCAGGTCAGGATCAATAACATTACAGACCTTCCTTTGAGCACAACTGCTATGTTTAGTTATTAGTAAATAAGACATTTTCTAAAAATAAATATTTCATGTATGGTTGCATCTAGCTATTTCAACAGTAAAATGATGAGACCTCATTACCAATCTAGTAGCATGCTTAAATTCATGTAGTCGAGGTACCAAATAGGAAAGCTCATCAGAACAATTGCCATGAAAATATTTATAGAAAAGACAAAGGCAGGCCACATCATTGTAGTGGGAAAGTGACTGGTCGAGATGCCAGGTCAGGACTGATAACATTACAAACCCTTCTTTGGATTTGGTTGAGAATCTCGAGATATACAGTAGACACGCTAGACTAGATATGGCAGCAATATTTAATGCACAGAAGCTTTATAAATGTGCAAAATGCACTCTGACAAAAAAAATTGTCACAGTGAACAAATCTTTCTAGCAGTAGACCTAGCAATTGATTTATTCCACTTCATGTCAGTGGAGAATGTAAGCCCAAGAAGGTACAAAGAGTTTCTCTCCTAGAGGTAAGCATCAACCATGCTGATGGAAGGCAGAAAAGTTACTCTATGGTGATTAAATGAAAGAGGGGCATTAACATTTACAAGCCATTCCTTGTTTCAGTTAATCACTGACTGGAGGTCAGTTTAACAGTATTTATTAAACAAAGACATCAAAACTTCCATTCATTCAAATGAATACATATATAGTGATACAGCAAATACTAAAAAGCACATAGAGAGAGGGTGCATCAAAAGTAATGTACTTCTTTCAATCTGAGATGGATAAGCCAACGTGGATCAATTGAGTGTCCATTACGATCACCAGACCTAACACAAACAGACTTTTTCTAGTGCAGTGCAATGAAAGATCTTGTTTACAGATTCACACCAAAAATAAATACCTGAATTAAAACAAGCAATTTCTGATAAATTTTCTGAAATTTATGTAAAAATGTATCAAATGGTTTGTAAAAGCATTTCTCATAGGTTTCAGCATTGTATTGAACATGAAGGGGGAGCATTTTGAACATATTAGTTTGTTAATCATAACAAATCATGTATTTTTGATGTGACAATACTTACAATGTTTTTCTTAAACTACTGTAATTTATTTTTGTTCAGTAAAAGTTAATAAATAAAAAGGGCATTATATTTGCCACATCCTATATATTGGAGTGGGTTGTAAATGATTATACTGTAACAATGTATAGTGATTTTGCTATAGAAACGCATTACAAATGGTTGTTCTAGAACAGAAAGCAAATTATTGTACTATAGAAATGTACTACCAACTGTGTCATGTAAAAATACATTGCAAATTATTGGAATACCAACTGTTTAACCTGTTTACTTAAAGCGAGAAGAAGATAGATCGAAAGACATACTGAGCAACATTATTTGTTTCTTATTACAAACAAAGAATGGGTAAAAGATTTTTTTTATTTATTTCCATTTGCGATGCAAGATATAATTATTTTTCCTTTCACGCAGGAAATGGGAAGGTTGTAAGGAAAGACAGATCTCGGATCTGTCAACATTAATTAATGTCCTGATAAGAGCAACGGTCTTGACCACACGTATAGCTGACACTCGAAATTTTGAATGTCAATCAACTGTGTGTGGAAAAAGGGGGTCAACGGAATTCGGTTAACAAGAAAGATGGAATTAATTGAATTAAGCAAAACAAAAACATTGATATGGACGGCAAGCTGTACACGGCAAATATTTATGTCGCCAGAAATGGTCACCTGGACAGTTGAAACGAGAAAAACAAAAAGATTTGCTCGTCAAATGAAAACAGCCACCCAGTTAAAGGTTGACTGCGATAAATGATTCGGTCTTCAAGTGGATTTTGGGTGGCTCAGATAAGATATGATAAAAAGAATTTTTTTAATTATGGCAATGTGGGATTCATAAGAATTTTGACCGATAATGGAGAAAAATTCCGAGAGAGATAATTCCTTTTCTTTTCCCTCGGAGTATCAATGTAAGCTAACACCAGCCTGGCCACACCCACACCGCCAAGAGATCACTCGGCCCAAAGAGGGTAGCATGAAGTGATGGGCAGAGGTGAAAAATATGATAAAGAAGGAGAAACTTGACGCCCACGAGAAGGTTGTTGTGAGGTACTAATGTGAGGAAGGATAAGCCTAGGGAGATAATTCTCCTCCGACCTCTCTTCACAGAAGGTGAAGATATGAGAAGGAAGGGAATTTTTGTTGACGCCCCTCGAAGGGTTTAGTATGAGGTACCGGTATGAAGAGGAAGCGTTTTAGGAGGGTAATTCTCCTCCGGCCTCTCCTCACGAAAGGGGTAGAACCCCTCTAAACAAAGAGCGATAGATTTCCAAAAATGGAAAGTGATAAATTTTCCTGTCCGAAAATAAAGAAAATCCTTATTGGGGATTTGAATTTATCGAAGAACCCAGACCGCGTCTGGACCCACACCGGGTTTTGGTCGACGTCCATACAAACGAATGTCCCTGGGTGTTCAGTTAGTTTGAGTCAAGAGTTCCAGTCAGTTCGAGTCAAGAGTCAAGGGTTGGCAGTTACGAGTTGAGAGTTAGAGAATAACGCCTTGCAGCAGGTGACCGCACGAATTCCACGCCTTTCGACTTTGATTTTTCCACCAAAGCCAGTTTTAACAGACATCGATTGAAGATACCAAAAGCCGTTTATTGAAACACAACTTAAGATACCAAAACTCGCTAAGAAATGCAAAAGTGTATCCAACAAACAGATAGAAAGTAAATTGTTATTCCTTAACAACATTTGAACGCCTTGAATTGTTCCTTTATTTTTTTTCTTCTACATTCATTTGTGCAGCATCACCTTTGAGCCAGATTCGGCTCGCACTACGGCCTGATGCCTGATTGATCTCGTCGACCTAATATCAAATCACAACGTGGATAGGTTGGACCGAGATAAAAGTAGTTGCTTCGGTAGCCAGACGTTGGAGGTGAGCTGGGGACGACAAAACTGATGCTGTATCTAACCAGACATCAACCGCGACCAAGACAAGAGTTAGAATCTCACATCCGATGCCATGGTGACCAGCAGGGTTGAGTATCACATCTGTAGTCGCAATCAGGACTTCAACGGGTGTCCCAGGGTTAGACTGAATCGTATACGGTGTCGTGATTGCAGGGTCACACCACCCACTTGGGGTCAGTGTCTCAAGTGGCGCCGCGACCAGGACAAGACCCTGGATCAGTAGCTGCCATATATATATATATATAGGACGTCACACTTAGGAATGATAATGAAGTAGTTTCCAATTGTCTTCCCTTCAGAACATCATAATGGCAGTGCTGGTTCAAGCCATAGCAGGTGCTATATTAAGGAAGAAAAATATCTTCACATTGAAAAAATAAAATGAGAGATTCATGGGTTAATCTTCAATTAGTTGATATAGCTCTTGGTAGAACAAAAATTAACCCTTCCCACCTCAATCCCTATAGTGACACTGGGCTTTGAACCCAGCCTTCCAGAAGTTTAGACAAAGTCTTCGAATCAGGAATTCTGGTAGCAGCTGACATGGATTCCAAAGGCACTCAATGCAGTTTCTCAGCCCAAGTCTATGAACTCACCAGTAACTTGCTTATATGCACTTTGACCCTTAACAGGTGTAGAGCCAAAAGATTCTTGGAATTTATCCCTTATTATTGTTTTCGTCAATGAAGATATATTTGTTTATCTAAATTCTCAACAAAGACTGCTTTCCATCTCTGGGCCATTTGCCATCATAGCGAAAACACAGACCAGATCACCTGCCTGTCATGATGGATTGATTTTCATAAACTTAACCTTCACAGCAGTTCATTGTTTTCATTTCTCAATTTGTTTTTGCTAACAAAAACAATTCTCATCTGCATTTCTGTTCACCAGTGATGTGTGTTTTCCTAATTTCCCAAGAAAGAGAGAAAATTGTTCCCCAAATCCATTTTCGTCGACATGCCAGACTCTTGACAGAAGAAAAAAAAAAAAGATTTTAGGAGTGAAGAAATCAAAATGGTCCCATTTTCACCAAGAAAAATGTTTCCACTCTCTCTACCTTTCAGCCAATATTTTATTTTGGGCTTAACCCTTTCTTTTCCCTGCCTAACATTAATGTTTATCCACCTCACAGCCTCAGTGTCACACACACGTACGCACATATGTACATGTGAGAGAGAGAGAGAGAGAGACTCCCTGTGCAATATGTTGTATTTTGGAGGGAGGGGCAGGGAAGGAAACTCAATGGCATGCACTCTCTAGCTATGCCACTGATTACATACATTCTACTTGGTCAACTTCACACCTCACAGGTGACACTCTTCAGAACTTCTGGAACGATCAGATCTTCTGAAATGACCACAAATTCATCACAAAACATTCAAAATTCAAAATAGAAATTTTACCCTATTTACATTATTCGGACTATTGTCCTCATCTTTGTCGCCATATTTATTACATTTTGGCTGTTGTAAGCTCCGGCCTTCTTCAGGTGGTTGGAATGTTGAACTGAATCCTTTATTTCGCTCACTGGGGTAGACTGTTCTAGTTCCACGTGCCATGTTTAATGGTTGTCAGTTATCTCCTGTTAATTGCTCTCTGAAAGTTCTCCACTGCCTTAACCGGGTATTGAACTCACACTCAATGGGTCCTGTCTCTCGGACTAACATCTTTATCCACTGTGCCATGTGTCCTTGAGGACATCTGTGTATGAATTTCTGGGTATCATAAACCTAATGCCTTCAGCACACATTTTTTACCAGAGCTCATATTGCAATTTTTGTTATTATCGCTTTTCTCTTACACTCCTTATTACTGGTTCCCATATTGTATTCATTTCTATGCTTGGTTGGCTCAGGAGATTTTTGTGGCCTAGCATATGTGCTGATTCCTTAAGTTTACGAATTTTCCAATGGTGTTCTCTGTATGATCTCAACCTGATCCCACAGAGGATGGTGATCTCCCGTCTCTCTCCATATGTGGTCAGCCATAACTGATTTTTCCATTTCCCCTCGTGTTACAGCTTTCTGGTGTTCTTGAAGCCTTACCTTAAGGGGGTGGCCTGTCTCTCCTTTATATTTCTTTCTGCAGCTGCACGGGATAGAGTAAACAGAGTCCTTAGTCATGTTCTCCTCTATGGAGGGGTCTTACTCGAGAGAGGTATCTGCAAAGTATTATCAAGCTTTTGAAGGTTGTCCTGATGCGTTATATGGACCGCAGATCCTTTGTATTTTCTCTGATAACCCCTTCACATAAGGCAGGCAGACCGTTTTCTGAGTGTTGTTGTCCTCCTCTTGTACCCACCTATCCCAGTTTTTTGGGGCTGCTGCCATGTACCCAGGATAATTGTTATGTTGTAGAGTACTACTTATACTGACCAATTCTTTATCTAATGTCTCTTGGTCGCCACTTATGACTTTTGCTCGGTCTTGTAAGCAGCAGACAATCCTTTTCTTTATGCTGTATAGATGGTGGGATTTGAAATTGAGGTACTGTCCGGTGAATGTCAGTTTACAGAATACGGATGTCTTGAACCCATGCTCTTTTCGAGATATTAGAACATCCAGGAATGGGAGTGTGTTGTTACTCTCTTTCTCCATCGTGAACTGTATCGAAGGTCTTATTGAGTTCACATGGTCCAGTAGAACCTGAACATCTTCCTGGTGTGGCCAGAGTATGAAGGTGTCATCTACTTACCTTAACCATATGGTTGGCTTTAGAGATATAGATTCTAATGCCATTTCCTCAAAGTATTCCATGTATATATTTGCCATTGCTGGTGATAATGGCGAGCCCATTGCTAAGCCCTCATCCTGTCGATATATAGACAGATACAGAAATTTTACCATTGAAAAAGATTCTTTAACTGATAGAAAATGATAAACAACAATAATGAGCATTTTTTCAGATATTTAATTTTCTTTTTTGGCTGCATAAAATGTTCAATTTTTTTGCCACCTCCAGAACTAAGAACATTGATTAAATAACAACAAACATTGGATCAGACTTGGGACAAAATTTTATATCACATTAAATAGAAGTATATGTATGCGAGTACGTCTATATACAAAATAAGATCATTTTAAAACAGAGAAGATAACACTTTTTGATGTTTGCCGGGTGGGTGGGGGGTAGCAGACGTTGAAGTTGCATTTCTGAGACTGAATGTACTTTCCGTTTTATTCAACTTTGTCTCAATATTTCTTTTTAATTTTCTTAAATTGACACTAGCAAATCTTGATTCTTTTTATATAATAAGAGACGGTGAGTAGAAATAAAAAAATTTTCTCTCCCCTATTAACGAGTGACAAACAGAAGCATTTGGCCACATGTGGAATTTTTTTTTTTTTTCAAAAAACAACAATATCTTTCTTTTTAAGAGGAAGCAACAAGATCATATAATTGTGTGTGTGTGTGTGTGTGTGTGTGTGTGAGTCTATCTTGAAATTAATTTAGAATTTATCTTTTCCAAAATAGTAACAAAACTCAGCAGTGATCTGTACATTTTTATATATCTGTGTTTGCAATTATGGAAATAAAGATGCCTCCAGGTATCGTATATGAGTGTCATGAATGTAGCAAATATGAAATTGAAAAACAGTTGCCAAAAACCTGGATGCATGTTCATGGTCTCAAACATGTTTTTCTGTTAATATAAATTATTATTAAAGTGCCATATTTTGTGTGGGTGTGCGCACGCACATGTCTCATTTTATTCCTCTCTTAGCCTTGTGATTGTCCATAAGTCCCCCGGGGTGCTCGATACTGCCGTGGGATGTACATCAGCTGAATGGTGTTAAAATGATATTTTCGAACTCCAGTGTTCTTGACCGTGTTCTCTCGACGTGTTCCTTCACTGTTAAAAGAAGATAAACAAAATTTCAATTATTGGACAGATTTGTCTCGTAGTATCGTTATAATAGCAATCAAGAAGGCACCAGTACTATCAAAAGTTCTCTAACGACTTGACATCACTAGGTGAGTGGAGATGACTATGCATTTAATTTGAAGATAAGATTCCAATCTATGTCATACTTCTATTTAAAATTTTATCTTCATCCTGCGAGACTACTTGTTTTCTTTTTGTTTAATTCATACCTTTTTTCCATCTAGAAAATGGTAATGCTAAATAATCAATAATTATGATTATAGTTGGCACTGCAGATCCATAAACCAAATGTACCTCAACATAGCACTATGAAAGAAATTTTAAAGAATTCCCAATTGTGTGCAGTAAGGAATTTTGGAGAAATCTCATTATCATTTTGTCTTATATTACTACACTGTCCAATAAATGTCTCTCGAGTTTCAGCTTAAGAACAAAGAAATAATAGAGATCTATTCTCTCAAATTAATAATGGATATCTATTCTCTCAAATTAATTTTGACATGCTTCATCCTTTTCAGGATAAATAACTAGGAGGTTTTATTTGGAAATTTTTTTCTCGTCATTCAACATATCAATTATATGATGGCATAGCCCAGAAATGTTTGTTATAAAAAAAAAAATTTTTTTTTAAATTAAAAAAACCTTTACAAGTTATTATTTAATAAGTTTTAAATATTTTTCAGTCTGAAACTTATCAATGAAACCTTTTAATTTGTAATTGTAATCAATACATTCTTGAAAATCTGTTTTAACTTAGTTGCACAAGTAAAAATTGGGGAAAATTTCTCCTTGGTGCCCATCAAAATAAGGGTTTCAAAAACTTTGGATTTCGTAAAACTTGCACTGTTGCATTGTTATAGAATGGCTGTTCTGACCTGTTTTAAGAAAAAAATTCATCTTTTTGCTGAGCATTTACATTTTGATGGCAATTTCTTATAGATGCCGCCATTTTGGTTTAGATCAGATATTCTGCAGTATAAACTAAGATAAAGACTCCCAAGACACAATACAAATATATCACAAAATGGTTATATTGTATGGCTATTCTAGTCTGGAAATAGCACTAAACACTTGTTAAGTTATAACACAAACACTAAGAAATTACATTTCTCAAGTTGTTTTGAAGTGTGTGTGTGTGTGTGTGTGTGTGTATATATATATATATATATATATATATATATATATATATATATATATAAAAAAACTTTAAATGTTATTTTTAGTTATACATATATTTGAGTAGACACTTCATTTACTTTTTTAAACAGTATTTATTTTTATCTACCAGCCTGAATATTTGAGAAAACTTTTTTTTTTTTAAAATGCACCTGCCAGGTATCCACTAAAAATCACATTTAAAGTGATAAAAATTTGCCATACTAATAAATACAAATCCATTATTCCTTTAAAAGTTGCTTTGTTTACATTTCAAATATGAAACTTAGCGGTTATGAACTTTCAGGAATCTAAACCAGAAGAATGGGCCTTTAAGGCAGTATAGAACTTTACTTAATCGGTGATGCCCCTTGTGGCAGAGTTGCTTAAAAGCATGTTGGATCTAATGACAGTTTCTCCTACAAAAGGGTATGTAGGTTCAAATCCAGCCAAAGGGCACATATTTTTCTTTAATGAAATTTCTTGAATATACAGGCCGATAGATGAAAATACCGGTTAAAAAAAAATAAATAAATAAAGCATCTACTCAAATATGGGTATCCACTAAAACTATTTTCAAGTGCCCAAATTTTTGTCAGATTATAAAATAAAAATCCATTAGTTTCATACATATATCAACAGAAGGCAACATAAATTTCATAAAGATCTAAGATATGTCCACAGTAATGTTAAACAATAAACTAAAAAATAAAATCTTAGAAGTGATAAATGAGTTTTGTTTATTTTATGATTAAATTTTTACAAATAATTTTTTTATGGTTAATTTGTGGTAATTCAACAGTAATGAAAATGTCCCATTATAGTGTGAAACTGCCCGATTATTTCAAAAATTGACAATAAAAGTTTGCACTCAATTACTGTTTAGGATTTATCAACAATGTAAGTTCAATCTTTCATGTTATCCAACCACCATTACTGGTGTTGTTTAAATATGTTTGCCTTGAGTAGTAATGCACAAAAGCTTACTTAGTTTTACCTTTTTTTTTTCTTGATTACTGCACATTTTTTGTGAAACTTATTTTAAAATGTGCTTTCTTTTTTTTTTAAATGAATAGTTTTTTTAATTGGTGTAAATTCGTTTTTTCCAATTAAAAGTATTATCTCTTTGTAGAAATGAAGCTTTTTTTTAATAATGAACTTTTTTTTATTAAATTGATTTAAATTTGTTATAGATAAAATTGAAAGCTTTTTCTAAATAAATGTCAAGAGTGAACAGTTTTACAAAAAAAAAAAAAACATTGTTGATAAAAAACTTCATTTTTTTTCCTTTCATACATATAATTTTGATGCTTATTCTCATTTTTCCTGCTATATTTGGAATCGCAAATTCATTTGAAACGTTGTGCATTGCATAGCAATCAAGACAAGTAAAGCTTCTACGCATGACTACTCAAGGCAAACGAGAAAAGCCAGTAACAGTGGCTGTTCTGTCAAACAAAGCCAAAAAAGTTGAATTTACATTGTCCATAACTCCTAAATGGTAATAAAGCACAAACGTTTAATGTCATTTTCATAATAATCAGGCAATTTTACACCATAATGGAACATTTTCATTACTGTGGGCTTTTGGTGCTTATACTGCAAATTAACCCTTTTTACTTAACCAAATCTGTTCAACACTTTAGAAAACTCAGGCAATATTACAAGAAATGTATATTTAAAATCTTTGTATAGATATAGATACTTTCAAATTGACAGATTTTTTTTTTTTGTTGGCAGTAGTGTTAGCCCTGTAAAAGGCTCAAGGTCCACTCAAGGTAGAGGGTTACTGAGTAAGAGGCACAGCTTATGCAGATATGTGTGCAAGATAATGTTTAATCCTAAAATTTGAACAGATTAAGATTCTAGTGATCGAGGAAGCAATTTCTCAGTTTGTGGGAAGAAGCTAAGTATTTTAAAAACAGTTTTATGGCTTGTAAATCCATTAAAAGGATGATGGTTTGACAAAATCTTTGAACTTAAGTTGACAATTGATTCAGATATACCTCTGATATACATGTGAGGACAAGTGACAGGTGTTACACTTTACTCACTGGTGATCTTGAACTGTCAAAATCAGAAATTAAATTGCATTTCCCACACTTCCATATCCAGTTGGCCCGGCTACTAGCCCGGCTTTCAATCGTTTAGCTTCATTATTTGTTTTTCGTATGAATGATTTACGTTATATATATATATATCAGGAGGATATATAAAAGTCACATAAAGGATAATATAAATGTAAAAGTAATAAAATAATTTATCATTATAAATATAATATTATTATTAAATCTAATATAAGTGTGCTTGTCCCTCCCTTTGTAAGTTCACACAACTGTTATATCCTGTCATTACCTCATAAATAATGGACTATTCTCTTTTGATGGCTTGAAAAGAGGGGAAAAGACAATGAGTGAAAGAAAGAAAGGAAGATAGAAGTGTTTAATGGCTGTTTCAAATCAAATGGAAAAAGTTGTCAATTTCAAATCATTTTGTTTGTACCCCCTTACTTCTTAAAATAACAACCAGCATTCATATTTATGATTGTTATTGCAATATTTTGTTAAAGTTGTTAAGCTCAAATATTTAACGATGCAACAGGGACATTTCTATGGATATTCTACTGTCATTGAACTTGCCACAAGCTTATTCAATCATTAATTCAAGAATTAACATTCATCAGAATATTAAAATAGGAAAACCATGAAATTTTCACAGGTTAAAACTAGTTATCATCATCATCATAAATATATTTATAATGATAATATGAAAGTGCATAAAGGATAAGTTGATCAATATTCCAGTGTAGTACCTCTTAGAAGAAAATTTTTTTTCTACTTAATCCTTTTGATAATCTCCCAATCATTAACACAAAATCAAAACACACACATTTATATATATATATATATATATATATATATATATATATATATATCTCAATTATGTAGTGCGTGTTCAATTTATATAACGTAAATCATTCATACGAAAAACAAATAAGGATGCTAATTATATGGCAAGAATCACTCTCGCAAACAATATTTAATAATAAAATGCAATCAACTTCGAATCTGTTAATGAATGGTATGATCCTTGTTTATAAATTCCGGTTTTATCAGGTCTTATTTTTTCTACTAGCCCGGCTTTCAATCGTTTAGCTTCATTATTTGTTTTTCGTATGAATGATTTACGTTATATATATATATATATATATATATGAATGAAATAACTAGAATTAATGCAAATTACCTCCGAAAGCAATCCAATGCTTGCATAAAAACATGAGGAGCCAGGTCATGCTCTCTTTGAAGAAGCTGCACTTGTTCAAGTGTAGTCGACATACTTGTTCGATCTTTACCACTTTTGCAGCAAATGAAACGAACGCCATTCAATTTTCTGGTAATCTGAAAGACACACAACAATTATTAACAAGGAATGCCACCTAAACCCATGAACCAGTATTGATGAAACTTTGCATATATGTTAAACTAACATCCAGTTTGTTTCTCGGCTAATTGATTTTTTATAAAAATTTATAATAGGACCACTAGGGGCCCCTAGATTGTAGCACACCACCAGGTTTTTACACAAAACACTGTTTACATGTTTATCACTGTTTAAGCAAGGGAAACAATTGATCTCTCAAACTTTTTTTTAGAAATTAGGATACACGTGTTATGAAAAAATAACTCTTATAAAGCTTAAAATTCTAGAAAGATATGGATCTTTGTTCGATTTAAAAAATTTAGGGAACAACATCTGAACAATTCGCAGGTTACTTTCTCAATAAAATCTTTATTTAACACATTAATTCAGCATAATCTTTCTTTGAACACGATCTCCGTAATGTGTTTACATTGCAAAAATATAATTTGATGTGATTTTTTAAAAATAAATATAATTACACTTCCTTAGGGTTTCTTCTTAGAAATTGGGACTGAAGGGAAACTAAGGAGATCCTTAACTATAAAACATTTTGAATATGTCATAGTAGTTGTTTTAGAAAATGTTTTTAGCAACCAGCACGATCAGCTACATAGAAATTTCTATTGGAAACTTAGTATGGCCCCAAAGTCCATACAAATCAGATATAAATCGGTCTTTGTTTAATTTTACACATTTGGGGGATACGATCTAACAGAATTAAAGGTTGTTTGGTTAAAATAATCCATATTTGATCCCCTAATTCTGCATAGTCTTTCTTCGTAGCTGACTGCCAGTTACGATGGTTACAAAAATACCCCTACATTAAATTAATAAGGATTGAAATAATACTCTTATAAATTGTAAAATACCTGACAGATAAGGATATTTGTTTGAATTTACACATTCAAGTGACACAATCTGACTGATACAAAGGTTAATTCATTAAAAAAAGAAATCTGTAATTGTCTCCCCAAAAAAAAAAAAAAAACATTCTGACCAAAGGTCCTCAAAAAATTTAACTACATACAAAATGTAGAGGGAGAAGATACTTCTCTGAAATGGTACAAATTTCGAAGCAAAGTTTGTGGTAACTGTGAAGAAAAGAACAATCAAACCAGCTGAAGACTTTTCCTTGAAGGAGGTGTAACTTTGATATTACTTTCAATTCCCATCTTGTCATTTTGAGGTGTGAATGATGGATTCATCAATGTATTGACAACTTACATCAGGAGAAGTTATTGTATGGAAGAACAGAAGTGACATAATAGCTTTGAACTACAAGATTGTAATGCCATTGTGAAAACAAGCAAATCTGAGATATAAGGGAGAAGTCTGTATGACCTACAGAGAAACCTGTGCCAAACATGGACTACTGGAGGATGATGCCCACTGGAACCAGACACTGCAGGAGGCAGCAGTCAGTAGAGCACCAAGTCAACTGTGACAGCTACTTTCCATCATGTTGATGACATATGGCTTGGGTGAGCCTCTCAAGTTTTGGGCAACCCACAAAACCAGCATGGCAGAGGACATCCTACAAAGGATTCAAAGGCAAATTGTCACAGTCAATGATGCCATTTATAATGAGGCATTAGTTGACCTGGACAATTGAGTGCAAGCTATGGGAAGCCAAAGAATTGCCATTTGGCCGACCTCAACCTGAGCAGGCAGCAAAAAATCTCACTACATGCGAGAGATCAGCTATGACACTGAAGAAATAATAGCGTATATAGCTGATAACAAACAAACTGATGGAGGACTAACTGAGTGTTTATAACATGATTATTTCGAGTATTGAAGGTGAAAGAGGAACTGGCAAGACATTTATCATCAACCTACTTCTGGCTAAACTGCACAAAATGAAATGCATTGATCTAGCCATGGCGTCAAGCAGAATAGCTGCAACACTGCTAAGTGGTGGCTGCACAGCTCATTCATTCTTCAAACTCCATTTGAACCTGTCCAAGAGAGAGAAGGCAACCTACAACATCAGTCATGTTTTAATAAAAAAGCAAACTCCTCAATGATTACAACTTTATCATCTAGGATGAGGTGACAATGAGCCATAAGGGTTCCTTCAAGTCTCTTGACATGGCACTTCAGGATCTTAGACACAACACACAGCTCATGGGAGGTGCAACAGTCTTGTTTCTGGGAGAGTTTAGACAAACCCTTCCAGTGATTTCAAAAAGGACAAGAGCTGATGAGGTAAACACCAGTATAAAGTCTTCCTACCTGTGGAGCAGCATGAAACAGCTGAGTTTCACAACCAACATGAGTGTGCAGCTCAGTGGTGATGAGAAAGCTGGTACTTTTCCTAAGCAACTATTGGATGTTGGTAATGGCATTTGGTTGGCAAGCAGAATGGCCGGCCAGGTGAGTTTGCCTTTTGTACACATGGTATCTGATTTAAAAGAACTAATGACTAAGGTGTTTCCTA
The DNA here is from genome assembly GCA_964036315.1 of Acanthosepion esculentum. Taxonomy (NCBI): domain Eukaryota; kingdom Metazoa; phylum Mollusca; class Cephalopoda; order Sepiida; family Sepiidae; genus Acanthosepion; species Acanthosepion esculentum. Next base: position 40,592,673 of record OZ038486.1, on the reverse strand, counting down.
ACCTGAGGAATCAGTTTAAAGACCACAACTGGCTGAGAACCTGTGCCAATTTAGCCCCAAAGAATGTGGCAGTTCATGATTTGAACATCAAACTTTTGGAACAGTTGCCAGATGAGTGTTGCAGCTACAGTTCCAATGACACAGTACTAAATGCCAATGAAGCTGTGAATTATCCAATTGAATCTTTAAATAGCCTGACACTATCAGGCCTTTCACCTCACAATTTACACCTCAAGATTGGAGCACCAGTGATGCTGCTAAGAAACCTGGATCCACCCAAGCTTTGCAATAGCACATGACTTATGATTAAGAAGATGATGCCAACAGTCTTGGAGGTGACAATTCTAACTGGCAAAGCAAGTGGTGAGGCTGTATTTATTCCTAAAATTCCACTTATTCCCTTGGATATGCCTTTCCAGTTCAAGCGGCTGCAATTCCTGGTGAAACTGAGTTTTGCAATTAGCAAAGCTCAGTGGCAGTCCTTGGATATGGTAGGCCTTACCCATGCACAACCAGTTTTATCCCATGGCCAGCTTTATGGGGGATGTTCAAGAGTCGGCAATCCCAATCATTTGTTTATTTATACCCCACATGGAAAGACCAAAAATATTGTTTATCAAGAGGCTCTGCAAACTTGATAAGAAACACTCAGTCATCAGGTGTTTGTGATTTAACTGTAGGATTTGTCAGTGTTGTAAATTTTCTACATGATATCCTATTTGTAAATCTATTTTCAGTCTATTTGTACATCTATTGTAAATTTATTTTAACACTAGCCCTCCTAAGGGCTATATTCACTGAATGCCCAAAAGCTCTTCTCAGGGCTACTTACTTTGAATTGTTACTTTTGGATAACTAATTTGCCTGTTATGCAAGTTGCTTTACAATTTAGGTATTCATAACATATTGGTATTTCCTCCAAAAGTCCTAGGGGCAGCGATTAGATATTCTCTGTGAACACACAAAAGGCTGTTTCAGCACTAATTACTTTGATAACTGAAGAAAGGATATAAGAACAAAAACTAGGGATAACATCAGCTTTTCTGGGAATTAGTGGGTACATCAGCTAGTGTGTGTGTGTGTATATATATATATATATATATATATATATATATATATATAAAATACACACATGTAAGTGCATCAGTATGTGTGTAGCATGATAAAATGCATTTATTTTTCAACATAATCTCCTCCTTGTCAATGCACTTAAGTGGTAAACTTTAATAGCATAGATCAGGCATTGTACAGTGAAAATTTCAGATCAAAATACAGTTAAAACACATCAGGCTACAAACTTATTGATTCACCATCGTGTATGTGTGTATTGTTTCTTTATCCCTTTTAAATGTTCTGAAATGTTTTCAACTTTCATCTCCTAAAGTAGGAGGTTATATATAAAATAAAAGGAAAAATATCTAATCTTATTTACAAACCAAAATGAAGCTCTAATAGTAATGCCTCCTATTTTATTATATTTTCCCGCTTGATATCAGAGATGGATAACCTATACATTTTTTGCCAAGTTCAATAACAGTTGAGAAATGTCATCTAACAAAGGTGCATGTGAAGTAGAAGTGTATCAATGAATTCTTCTATGCAAAAAAATTGCACCCATTGACATTCATCAACATTTGTTGAATGTTTACTGAGACCAAACAGTGGATATGAGCCCAGTTAGATGGTGGGCAATGCATTTCAGTAGTTGTGACAGCTATGCTCCAAGTGGCTCTGTACAGCTGTCAAACCCATGAAACAAAAAGTGCCTCAAAAATTTATAACCACTGTTAGTGACTATATGGAAAAATAGTGTTTTGTAGCTGAAAACCTAATGCCAGAATTTAAAGGCATTCATTAAGACAGCAAAAAGAAAGGAACCTGTGGAGAGTAATGATCTGAAACAATATGGAACATAGGGAGGAAGGAAGAAAGAGAGATCTACAAAAAACCTAAAATCTAAACATTTCATGTTCAGAAAAAGAGGATATTATAAGGGGTGCTGGAAGGCTTTGGGTTTGACTAAGGGATAAAAAAAATAACAATTCAGATGCTTGCTTCTTTGGTCAGATTTTGTGAAGTGGGCTGGGCTAATAACTTTCCAGCATACCTCTAACTTATGGATAGAGGCACACACATACACATTTTATATATATATATATATATATATATATATATAAGAGAAGAGTACTCAAAATCAGAGAGCATTTATAGATATAGAAACTGCAACAATGCATAATAGGCTTATGGTCATATCATGTTGAAACACCAGTTCCCATCCGATCACCAAAGTTAAACAACATCAAGACTTATCCGTACCCAGTTGAGTGACCACTTAAGAATACCAGGTGCTGTAAGCTTGGATATGTGGGTGGTGTAATTGACATTGGCTCGGAATTGTTAATCAAAGAGTCAAGTTCCAATTTCAGTTTGGTTTGTCATATTCATTGACGTGAAAATACCCTTTGGTATGGTATGAATCCACCTTTATTAAATATTTACCACTTTCCTTAATACACTAGTGATGTATATACTTAGCTCAACACAAATATCACCAATAAAGAAGCGTGTGACACTTGGTCTTAAGATATAATCGAAGTGTAAATTTGGCAATTACTATGCTGTGCTGATCCCTATACCCACTCACATATGTGTGTGTGTGTGTGTGTGTGTGTGTGTGTGTATATATATATATATATATATATATACACACACACACACATCCTTTCATAGGATTTAATGTTGGTAAGTATTTTTGCTTGATCCAGGCAATCTAGGCTTTGAGCACTTGACTGAGTAGGTAAGTTTGCTCTTTGGCCTTTTTTTTTTTTTAATTTCTTTTTTCAGTATTGTCACCTATTTTTAAAAACTGTATCTGGATAAGAGTTTAGGTTTTGGCAAGCTTTCCATTGGTTCCACCAACGTTTTTTTTTGTTTGTCTTTAATAGTGTGTGTGTGTATGTGTGTGTATATATATATATATATCTGAGAGGGGCAAAATAACATTTTTATTAACTTTTTTTGTCTTGGATAGCAAAGCCTGAATTACTGTTTATAAACCTTTGACGCGGCAGAATGGTAATGCCACATCAGGCTATATGACGGTCCCTATAAGCATTATAGGTGTGATTCCTGTCAGAAGAGCACATATTTTCTACAAAATTTCTCAAACATTCAGGCCGGTAATTGTAATTAATACAATTAAAAACATAGCATTTACTTAAATAAATTATATCTATAAAAATAATGTATAAACAGAAAATAAATTAAATAATTGTTGGACTTTCATTATATATATATATATATATATATATATATATATAGATAGATAGATAGATAGAGAGTATAAAGATAAAAATGAGAAAATCACTAGTCAATTGCTGAAACCTCCTGAAAAATGAACTGAACAATTATGGAAAAGTTTGTATAGAAACTCTGGAGTCAAGGTGCTGAATATAATGTCAATCAGGTAAGTGACAAATTTTATTTGAACTAATCCTATATATACAGGGTGCAATGGGCAAATTGTCTGTTTCTTTTTTTGCACATGCACATTGTTTGATTTTGTCACCTGTACAGTATAGCAGGGTCACAGCTGGGCAATGCGAGAAAAAGAGCACCATAACGCAATTCACTCTGCCAGAAATCTTGGAAACGACGTTGTACTGCTTGGCATATGTGCCAGAAGCTCCAATACAAACATTTCAGAGCCTTTGGGTGTCAACCTGAGGATAGTGCAGAGGATTTGAAAAGAGTTGGATGTTATATCCAGTCAATATCATGGCGTTTGGAGTGATCACTAGTGATGTCAACATTATGCATCCATTCATCTTCCCACAGGGCCTCAGAGGTAGTGCTGCCCTGGGTCAAGAGGGTGGCTGCTGGAAGACTATGTCTGCAACAGGACTCTACACCATGCCACACAAGCAGGAGAACCCAGTCATAAGTGTCAAACAATTGCTGTGACTACATCAACCCTTACATCTGGCCACCAAACTCCTCAGACAGCAGCCCTCTTGGTTATATGTGGGACACAGTTGAGCAAAAGATCAATTCCTTGTAACACCAAAAATGAACTGAAAGCAAGGATTATAGCAGCATTTCACCAACTTAAACAAGTGAACAATCCAGAAGAGTTGCCAGAGATTCTGAAGTCATCTTGAGGGCATGGTTGAAATCAATGGTGATTTTATTGAATAAATTTACTCTTTAGTATTTTAAGATATTTTTGTGTCATTTTGGTAAATATATCTGTCAGTGTTATTTTCATTTTAGTAAATATATGAGATGTCAAGGTTATTTTTATTTTTGTGTAATTTAGACAACAATTCATTCATTGCACACTGTGTGTGTGTGTGCGCGTGTATATATATATATATATATATATATATATATATATATATATTACATTTAGACATATTATACATAAGCATATTTTGCATTTATTCTGAGATACAACTATTTAAAACAATAAATAGCAAAGTTAAAATATCAGCTATGGCAAATACCTAAATGAAATAGATTATTTAAAATATACTTAATATTTACTTCTAAAGACATCAAAATGTAGTTGTGCAACAATCCTATCAGTTTTCTGATAACAGAAACAAAGTTGACTTCAAATTCCACAAGTTATAAGTGTCATTGATGTTTGCAATTGAACTAAGATAAACAAAAATCCCAAATCTAATAATCTCTTGTCAATATTGCTTCATAAAAGGTCAAATTTCCTCTCCATAGCAACCTCTATGATCGAGACAGGCATAAAAATGAATATCACATTGTAGATTTGATTATTTGCATTATGGTTAAGTACATGAATTTCAGTTATCTGAGAAATTTAAAGAGCTTTATGGTGACACCTTTTTAAAGTGGGACTTTCTGACAATGTCAATTTAACAGATGAAACTTAAAAAAGAAAATAATTAAAAAGAAAAGTGAAACAGTTGTATTCAAAACAAACAATTGAATATTATCACACAAACTGCTAAGAACAGCAAAAAAAAAAATACAAAAAGGAAAGAAAAAAGGTATAAAACAATCAAAAATGTATATTTTTATATACTAACAAAAAGTCAATTCTGTTATCAGAATAATGAGATTGCAAGTCTAATTTTTGAAACTATATATTAAACTATTTATTGACTTTCCAAAGGGTTACTGAAAATTTACTGACCCAGCCAAGGAGATCTTCCAAAAGAAAATGAGATGTTCAATCAGATTTAGACAAGTGAGTTGGGCTGATAACCTTTCAGCACCCTGTACTGATTGTAATGACAAAGTGCCCGCATTCTGGTAAGAGAGGGTCAAGGAACTCTTAATCCGGATCACACTATCAAAATCAATTTCTCAACAAGCAAACTATTTTATAGTGCCATGATCTTCTTGATATTTTGAGTTTATTTTATTTGTACTGAAATCAAGTAATGTCCCTTCATCTTAGAAAGAAAGTTGACAGAAAACAGAATTTGGTCAATATCAATTCAAGAGAAGATCAAAAAAAAAAACTTCATCATGGATAATAGAATGGTAAACGCCTTCTTCAATTTAGTCAACCAAAGTTTTGAGGAAGAACAGAGAGAAGAAAATCAGTGATATATTTCAATGGGGAAATTTCATAACAATTCAACAATAAAACTAATGGATTCATAGGAAGTGCTGCTGTAGACAAAGATGATCTTTAACAATAAGAAAGAAAATAACTTAAATCTTCCTATATGATCAGGGTTGACACATACCACCAGACCAGGGGGATCACGTCTGATTGGGGGGGAGGCACCCCCGGGTAATTCTCTGTGGTGCTTGCTATCTTAACATTTGCTTTTTCCTACCTACATTTATATATGTTACAAATTAAACTAAGCACAACTGACTATTAAAGGATGAAAAACCTTTGCAGATTTTGATGTCCTTCTGGGGTCTTCTTTTTTTTTTTTTTTTTCATTCAAATTTGAATTTTTTCTGTCTTGTTTTTGGATCAAAAACTTTGTATCAAAAAGATACGACTATGTGCCTTGACAACACAAGCCCTACCTACCCACTCTGTGAAAATTGTTCTGGCAGGATATCATAATAAATCTTTTTTCAGTTTGGATGTTAAAAAAAAAAAAAGTTTCTATTAAAAGTTGAAAACAGGCAAAAGCCCACCACAAGTAAAATGTATTAGATAAATAAAAAAATAAATTATATCTTTTATATTTAAATTTTCTATAATTATTAATAATTTTTATGATAATTTTAATAATAATTATCTAATAATATTTTTATTATTAGGTAGATATGATATATAAATTAATAATGATTATCTTGTGAATAAATACACGATTTTTATGACTAAAGGTTACCGTGTAAATAAAGTATTTATTCATTTACTTTTGAATTTGGATTGCTTAGATATGTTATTTATTTTTTAATTAAGATTCATTAAAGAAATGTTTTGGAATCCTAAATACAAAAAAATTACAATAAAAAATTGATTTTTTTATAATAGACAATTTACTTTCTTAAATAAGTGTTCATTAATCCTAAATAAGTAGTAACAGAAGTACCTCTGCAAAAAGGTGATACCTAGGCTAGGATTTAAAATAAATTTTTAAAAATCTAAAACTAAAATTCCGTTTTAAAAAAAACTATTCAAGATAAAGCAATGAAATTTGACATGTACATGTAAAATGTGCTGGTGAATGCCATGAATCTATTAAAAAGAAGACAACTCAGCATTTGAGCACTTCATATAAGTTTTAACGAACTAACCCCCTAATTAAATTTGTTTAATTTGCAATCACTCTTGCCTAATTTCCCAAAATGAAGTGTTTAGCATTTTATCATCCACACAGTGGGAGAACAGTAACAAAAAAATTGACTTAGAAGTTTACAAGCTTCATTAATAATTAAAAAGTACATTGTATTGTCGTAATTATTTTAAAAGCAAGGGAAAATATGAAGCCAAGAATCAAGGTTGGGAACAATCTCAGAAACGGCATTTTTCCTTTGATTCTTAAACCTAAACTTGACCAAATTCCCACCACTGTATGCTTTGGAATCAAGCTAAACATACTAGTACCCTTTTATTGCACTCTGACCAAAATTGAAAAAAAAAAATATTCATCCTTTTTTTATATCTCACTGATAAAAAGTTATAAAAACACAATACACATAAACAACATTGATAAGATTATAGATAAATCAATTTCATTTCATTTGATGTATGGTTTGACAGGATTTTATGGGTTTATAGAGATTTTATGAGTGTCTTTCCAGAAGCCCCCCCCCCCAACCTTCCAAATGCTGCTTTAGTGACATTTTACAACAAGCAGTCAGCATTGTTATGTTTTTTTTGTTTTTTGTTTTTTTACATAGAAAAGTGAGAAAAAGAATAGCTGATAGTGAAAGAAAGGATAGCGATATAAAGGGTGGGTGGAGAGATACAATGCCATAAAATCAAAGGGTAATAGAGAAAAAAAAAAAAAAAAAAAACAGATTCTTGGATATTGGAATTGACACATTTTCTTTTCATATTCTTAGAGAAAACTTCTCTCAGATTTCACGGACAAACTGAAGGAAAACTCCTTTGCTTTAAAAACTTTAACATTACTTCAGCATATGAAAGTATTTTATATTTTTCTTTTTTGAATGATAGTCAGCATTTATTTTTCTACGTAGAGTTTAAATTTGAATAAAATAATTTTATATAAAAAGTAGGTACTGCACATTCACTAAAAAATAAGCATACCATATTGAAAAATGTCCCTCACTTAATAAAAACAGTTTTATTGTTAAAATCTTTGTTATTATACCAAAGGATTTTTGATTATTGAATTATATTTTTTGATCCTTTTTTTAGAATGTTCGAAATTTTGGTTAAAGATTTTTATCTTTTTTTGTTAGTCGGGGAGGTGCAAAGATTAATATACAGTGTAATCCGGATATAAGATAAACCCGGATATAAGAGAGATTTTCTCTGGTCCCAAATTAGAGCTTGTGTTAATAAAACAAAATAGACCAAACCCGGATATAAGAGAAACCCGGATATAAGAGACTTATTTAAATTTTAATTATAATAATTTATAAAAAGTTTCAAATCTTAAAATTCTGTCTTACTTTGCAAAAGTTAGGTGATATTTTTTATTAAGTACAAACTACATTTACTAATCATAAATGAAAATGTTTATTACAATTTAGTGATTCTCAATATTTTAACCCTTAGGAGATGACAGGACCAATCTATCAGCCAAAAAGTCAAATGACAAAGATGAGTTGGCTGATCCATCAACCCAGTCAATACATAGTCAAACTATCAACACTTTAAATAAACAGGTACTGCCATGTTAAAAAAGGCATTTCTGTGATATTTTTAAACTGAAAACTTGTTTCAAATCAAATTAATTAAACTTTAAAGCAGCGAATATTCCTCAAATAAAGTTTCAAAAAGTATATTTTATTTTTGAAAGATTTTTTTAATAAAGTGAATTACATTGGGATGACAGATGATTAAAAATGGCATCAAAATCAGCTATTTTAGCAATTTAAAAAAGAAAACTCCTTCCAGTCAATTTAAATTTGTTTTGAAATACAGGGAAAAGTATTTTGCTTATTGGAAATATCAAATTTAATCTATCAGCTTGAAATTAAAACTAAAATAAAATCTTCAAGATTTTTCATTCTAAAATATTCTTTTTAAACTTTAGGTATCGCATTTCTGTCTACTTTGTTGTACGTTCATATTTTCAAAAATCAGTATGTTTATACATACTCAAGAAGAAAAATTTAAAATTCGTTTTAAAATATTGGTTTTGATGAACTGTAGTAAGCTTTGCCATTTATGATTAGTAAATATAATATTTACTTAATAACAATATCACCTAATCAGTACAGATTAATACAGAATTTTAAAAGATTTAAAGCTTTGTAAATTATTCTAATTAAAATTTTTAAAAAAAATGAAAACCGATAAGTGATGGTTAACAGATGTAAAAAAAAAAAAAAAGATTTTCCAAAGATTTTCTAAAAAAAAAAAACATTTCAAAAATCAATTTCATTCATTTTTGAATATCCTGAAAGTTTCATTAAAATCTGACAATTATTTGATTTTTTGCAAGAACTTCAGAATCAATGTGTTCTTCACTGGAAAAAAGATGCTAAAATTCTCTATACTAATCTTTACTAATAGTTCCCCCACTGATGCAAGAAAAACAAAATTTTTAAGCAAAATTTTGAACAGTCTAAAAAGGATGAAAAATATAATTTAATAGTCAAAAAGTCTTTTGGTCTTTCCTCTTAATAAGATAGATTTTGATGTTAAAACTATATTTTTCTTAAGTTTGGAGCATTTTTTCATCATGGTATGCTGATGTTTTAGCGAATCAGTGGGGATTCCTAAATAAAAGCAAGACATTTAATTAGAAAAGCTTTCAATTGCTTATATGAATAAGTTATATTATGGACACTATTGTATTAAAAAAAAACGTGTTTTTGAAAAATAATTAATTTTTAAAAGAATTATCTTTTTTTAAACTTAACTAGAATAATTTATAAGGCTTTAAATCTTAAAATTATGTTTTAATTTGTACCTGTTAGGTGATAATCTTATTAAATAAAAACTATGTTTACTAATCATGAATAGAAAAGCTTACTACAATTTAGTGACCCTCACCACCATTATTTTAAAAAGAATTTTGATTTTTTTTTGTATGTGTATAAACGTGCCAATTATTGAACATAATTAGGTTACAATAAAATTTGTATTTTATATGAATACTATCTTATGAAAATTGAGATGTAGTAGAGTGGCCCTGTATACAATAGCTTCAAGAGGGAAACTTAATTCTTTTGCTACCAGTAACATACCTTAAAAAGTTGCTATATTAAAGATCCTAATTTACAAGCAAATATGGTATTGAGATGTAATATATCTTTACACCAGACCAATACTGATTCCATAAAAGAATGAAAATAAAGAAATGAAAGATTATAGTTGAATTGCTGTTGTATTCTCAATCTTTATTTTTAAACTGTGAAAACTTTGATTTGAAGATATTTAATAGATCTGAAACTCAAGCCCATTTAGTTTATTGGCCATTTTGATTAAATGCAAATAGAAAAAATGCTACATTAAAAAAGGAATTGTTTTATTCTCTGGTTATGTTGAAAAAAATGAGAGGTAAAAAATAAGAAAGGGTGCAAAAAAAAAAAAAAAAAAAAAAAAAAAAAACAAAGAAGAAAAAAGAAAGAAAATCAGTTATGTACTTGGATGTGGAAATTCATAAAAATCCTTTAAAACTATGGGAAGTGAAAGGAAGTGTGGAGAAAGATGATCTATAACAATAAGGAGCAGAATGTCTTAGACCTTTCAATAGGGGGTGGCTTAAGAGAGAAAATTTTCTTTCTCATCAAGTGAAAAAACTGTTTTTGATGATGATGATGGGGGTGGTGGTGATATTCTAATGAATTCTTGTTATGCAATCAGTTCCATTTTAGGGGAGAATGCAGAACATGAAGAAAGAGAACAAATTACGCTATTGCAGAAAATAAAGAATTCCATTCCAAACTTCTTTCAATGTGACATCCAAGTGAAAAATACTAGAAAATACCTCCAGTGAAAGTCTCTTACTCATGTGCCATGTCTCTTCACAATGCAGGTGATCATAGCTCTCCACATCATCCGTTTCTGCAAACGGATTATTTTGGGGAAAGTTAGTGGTTTTGTTTCTAATTGTCTTCTTTATGATTTTGAATTCAGACTTTTCCTTCTCAGACTAGTTGCCTAGAAAGGCTAGAAATGTTGGATTCATGCCTTTTCAAAGTGTAAACTGAACACATTGCTAATCCCATTTTCTATACTGTTGACAGTAATGAAAACAAAGATAAAAACACGAGTTCAAAAAAAAAAAAATTAGAATTCTAGATAAAAATAATTGTACAATAAAGCAAAGTCTGACACAAGTCCAGCTTTTTAGAGCACTTAGAAAGGAAAGAATTAACAATTGTGAGGAAAACACATGAACCTTTGAACACTCTTCTTAACTAGTTATTACTAAATTTTTTGTTATTACACTATGAAAAATCTACTATAGTCATTTTCCTAGTTTACAGATCAATGTCTTCATTTAATCCTTAGCACTTTACCTTATTTGATCGTATTACTTCCTCTTCCATTATATATGGTCGCTCTTCAACTACAGTAGCCTTGTTCTCAATTTCACTCAAGATCATTTTTATTGTTACCACTGAAGGACTTGTGACAACAAAACCATGAAATTCAAAAATGCAAGTATTCAGTGATCAGAGTCACTTGCAGATGCAGGGAGATTTTTTGGGTAACACAGTCATTTACAGGTTGATAAAGAAATTTGTGACTTACTTCAGCAGATATATGAAGAACATCAACATTCTTACTTTTTTTTGACAGCACATTGTATTGCAGTTGTCTGATAAGATCAGTTAGGCGCCCTGTCATAATACCACTTTGGTTGCTGTCTGAAATCACAAAAGTACAAAAACAGAAATTTAAAACCAAGAGAAAAACCAAAAAGTTTGAAATGTACCTATGTAGTCACTACTTTTAAGATTTTTTAACTATTCTAAATCCACACAATAATATATTAATAATATTATCATTAAGTAATAAAAATATAGCAGTCACTGAACGAAATACCCACAAGTCGTGTGTATTCTCTGCTGAAAATAATTAAAAAATCTGAACCCTGTTTCTAGCATGTTTATATGTAAATCAGCAGAACATGCAAATGTTGATCTGGCCAACTGTGGGTTTTCAAGGATGTATATAAATTCATATGCCAAAGAGTGTATTTCTATTGCTTGCATGTACTCAAACACATTTGGATTCTGCATTCATTTGTTTTTTGGTGACCACTGGGTTTTGCAACCTGCAGGAATCCTTCCACTTATATAATATTTTTGCTCCAATTTCTTAAATATGCAACTTTTCAGCACTCTTGTATGTATGTATGTATGTATGTATATATATATAATTTTAAACACATCATATACAGTTATACTAAAAGAAATTCTAAATTCTATAACATACCAGCTTCTGGTAGGAAAAAACTGTAACACAAAGCTCTTTTTTGTAAAAATAGATTTGTATAATATCGAAGGCTTGGCATTATTGTAATTTGTAAGCAATTCAATCATCCAATAGAAAGATGTCTTGCCTGAATACAGGCTACAATGATCTCTACATGCCTAACTGAAAACATACGAGACACACAATGCTAACTTAATCTCCTTACCTGGGTCACCCATAATTCTGCAGTAGATTTCAAAGTAGTCATTTATTTTTTTCAATCCCATCTTATTGATGTCCTCCTGAAGAGCTGTACTGCCAAATCTTCAAAAGAAAAAAAAAAAAATCAATATATATATATATATATATATAAATTTCAAAAAAGATAAATATACCAAAAATTGATAATATATTTTGACTGGCATAATCTTCACATCTGAAACATCTCCATAATATAAACCATAGTATTTTGAAATAAATTTTTATAAAAATCTTTAATTTCCTATTTTGAATTAAAATTCTCATAGTTGTTGTGATGGCAAAGAGATAAGGATGCTGGCTTGCAAGTCATTCAGAAGGAACATCATGCAAACATTCTATAACAGACAAGTCATCAAGCAATAACTGTCTTGCAAGCCATTGTTATAGAATTCATTCTTTTGTGAATACCCCACAAACCTAGTCTTGTACAAAAGCTTGTAATATCCAACAAGTGTAGTTTTTTCTATTTTTAAATATTTATTCACCAAAATAGAGAAACTTCAACTTGACATTTTCAAATATAAACAATTCACTAGAATGAAATGCAACAACTCAAATTACACCTACTTTTATGTCTTCAAATCCTAATCTTTAATGACATATGAAAACGTGAAAAAATAATTGCAAAAATTTCATATCCATGAATTTGAGCCAAGGTTTGTAACTATGATCTTTAAAGTTGATAAAAGGCTCAAAAAATGAATAATCAACTTAGAATTGTTTCAGATAGGGGAAAAAAAAAACTTGCATAAAGTAAGTTTAATTTTCAAAAACACTAACAAAAACTAACAAAAAAAGCCAACTTTAAACTCTCTTGGCTAGAGAGAAAATTTAAACAGACAAAATAAAAATCAGTGAATGCTAAAAAGTTGAGAATGGAATAAAAAGATAAATATACTTACTTCTCCGCAAGAGTTGCCAGTTCATTGATCCCAATGTTGAAATAAACAGGACTAACATTGATGTGATGGCCAGATTTTAATTTACTTGGGAGTTTGTCAAAGACAGCTGACAACAGTGGGACACAAACAATGATGGAATGCCTGACAAGAGACAAAATAAGTGACAAATGAGAACATTTAACAGTGTAAATGGTTTTGGTAACGGTTCTGTAATAATTCAAATTGTTCCATAACACCTACAACAAACTTTTCATTTTTGCCACAAGAAAGTGTATTAGAAAAAAGATGATGATATTAAATGAAAAGCTGTTTGCACTAAGTAATCAACGCAGCAAATGCACAAGCTTCTCTTAGATGTAGATTGGCTGATCATGCATGCACATCATTATCACAAGGCACCAGATGTGTTTAGACATAATAAACCTATCTGTATGATATGCCAAGTGTATGTTTTACCTGTAAATTTTCTCCTGTAAGAAAGCAAACAATCAAATCTTGTCTTGATTCAAATGTCCAAACAGAAAGTAAACAGGTAAGTGACATATCTAAATTATCAGCATTTTCCTGCTTGAACAGCATGGTAACCTTAAAGCCATCAGGTTCAGAATTGGGCCTCAAAAGATGTTGGTCAAAGAGAAAGTGAACACAGCTGAATTTAGGCTACACACAAAAGAGACAACCAGATAACAAGAACTTATATGAGCATTGAACTTATTACAAAGGGGAATCACATTGTCACAAGATCAAACATTCGAAGAAAGACTCAGAACCACATACCCTCCATGGCTGAAGTTAATTTGACAGAGTCCAGAAATGAATAAATAATTATTGTGTGAATGAAAAATTCAGTCTCATATTCTTATCTGATGTCACTAACATTACATTTAGAACCTTGACTTAAACTATTTTAGGTGTGTTCACTTACTTCAGTTTGCATTTATAATAATAAAACTAAGAATTAAAATTCAGTTTTTATTCTCTACTATTCAGAGAAATATCTATATAAACTTTTATCTAACATGACAAAATAAATATATATATATATATATATATATATATATATATATATATATATATATATATATAGTTAAATTCCCAGATCAATTCTGTGGACAAGACAGATTGGTATAAAATGACAATTGGAAAAATCTTAGATTTTGCCGACACATTTCATCTTCCGACTTTTTCAAGGCAAAAATGAAATCGAAATATCTCTGTTGTTATAATTACATTGGAGCGTGCAAATCACAACGCTAAATTTTAAATATTTAAAGTGAGAATTTTTATGTATTTTGTAATTTGGTAAATCCACGTATTTTTTTTATAAGTGTTTTTCAGTTAATATGATATGAACTAAGTAGATAGTTCAAGTAACAGAGTGATATGTCTTACTTAGTAGTTTTTTTTCTCAGGAATTCTTTACTGCGGATCAATAAAATGTTTAAAATTTTGCACACTCCAACACCATATAACTTAACAAATAGCTCATTCTTAAAAACATCTTTTGGTTGGATAAACACATTTATTTCGTCTCCCAGTTTTGATTCTAATGGAAAAAATAAAGCCTGATGATGAATTGCGTGAAGCATTCGAAAGTACTAGCAGAAATAAAAAAATACACCATATCCATTTTATATATGAGGATCTCATCATTCAGAGGATTATCAGTAGCATAATGCTTATATTTATGTCTACTAGCGAAGTGATTTCGCCAATAATCGCATTCATATTGCTGATTGATTCAAGGTACGATTAACGCTTTGTAATGTAAAATATATGCTACCTATTTTATTATGTTCATATATATATCTTCATTATTCTTCCTTTCCAGATTTAAAATATACATAAAATATTAATATTTTCTTTTTTTTTTCTTTTTTTAGACCTTTTTATCGCAGCTTATTACGTGTACACATCTAAAGACTCTATGATGCCACTATTACTAATAGGGAATGCTGAAATGTCTTCAGCCCAACCAAGAAGCTCTTCTAAAAACAAAAAATAAATAAATAAATAAATAAATGTAGTCATTTGATCAGATTTTGAGAAAAACATTGGTCAGGCCAAGAACTTTCCACCACCTCCTTGTATCTATATCCCATCATTATCTTCCCACATATCCTAATAAGCTGTGCCTTTTACCTTTTACTTTGCAACTCTCTACCTCGAATGGCTATTGGGTGAACATTATTGTACAAAAAAAAAATTCAACGGTACCTAGGTGTAATTATTGAAATTCTGGCAATTTTGAGGCATTATTTTATATTATTTTATTATTATTATTTTATTTGGTCTTCAAGCCACTGAAGCTACCTAAAGAATTGAGGAAGTAAAAATAAATGAAACAACATCTGACTATACAGTACCAAACTGGTTGAAGCATTTTTAAGGCTGGTGATTTGGCCCCTTGAAATAAAGCCCAGAAATAGATGATTTTATAATGCTTTTAAAATACAAGCTAGGGGAGAAGACAACCACCTAGCTCTTGAAATCTTTCAGAAGAGATTGGACAGTTGGAAGATATATGTAGAGAATAGGGTACAATTAAACAATTTCTTTTGAGTTGGATGGATACAGATATTGGTGTCTATCACTATACTAAAGACAATTGTTTATAGAGACAATAATTGAAAAATGTTTCAAAGAGTCTCTTACCAGGGAATGCATGAGAGTATGTCTTGCAAAATCTACAAAGAATCACAAATCTATAAAAAGACAGGTTTTTCACAGTGTTTTGAGATCATCTTCAACCAAGTAGGCAGAAACATTTATTCTAATCAATTTATTGTACATTACACAAAGAAATTCAAGCCACAAAAAAAGGATAGAATTTTAAATGATACACTCAAAACTTCTATGGAGTGCTCCAAAGGAAAAGAAATAACAACAATTTTGGAAAAGGTTACTTATCAACCTCATTAATGTTTTAGTAAGTTTCTTAATTTTAAAGTAATTTATACACTATGCATCTAATTATTAAAATAAATAATAAAATTTGAGTGGAATTTAATGAATCAAAATAGCAAAATTTCATTTCCTTTTGTTATCAATCTATCAATCATTTTCTTGTTAATTAACTGCCATTGTGTTGTATAGCCCCTTCTCTTCTGGAGATAGTCTTGGTGCGATGGTCTTGATTCACTCAGATGTTGCTTTCTTCTGTCATCTTCCGGTCAGTTGATCACTAGTCTTTGGTTCGGAGATAAAATGAGAACTTCAACAAAAGGGATTTTGACTTACTACTTTATTAAACACATTGATGTGTACATTCATAACTATACAGTGGGGTCAAATCCATCACCCCCACTGAAGAGAAAGTTCCCCGGGGCACTAAATAACCATATCTGATCTCTTCGATGTGTAAAAACTTACTCCCTAAAATAACTCTCTCTCTCTTACCGTCTCACGCTTGTTCTAACCAATCAAAAAGGACATCCTTGGTTTTGTATACCATCTAACCTTAAGGTCAGAATGAGGAAGAGAGGAAAATACAACTCTTGAAAAAAAATAATAGTCTGCTAGACTATTATTTAACAATTGAATGCAAGCCAACAAGCAAAAGTCAAGGGTTATCTCACAAATAAAATAATGATTTCGTCAGCTGAATTCCTAACCCAATCATGTGTCACTCCCACTACTACTACTAATGTTAATTATTAATAAATGATATCAGTTAAAATTCTAGGAGAATAGAAATCATCAATATTTTGAGAGGACATAAGGAAATAAAATCAAAATTAAAATCAAAATGAGAACAAATTTATTTTGGATGCTGCATGAATTATATAAAATTATTACAAGAAACTTATCAGTACAATTGAGTGGCCTTCAAAAAGGAAGGCCTGGATAATTCATAGAATCTTGAAATAAATACTCTTTAAGGCATTCTTTAAAAAATTGCCTCATCTTGCTTTGACTTTTACATATGCAAACACGTTTCACTCATGTCAGATCTACACAGCATACTTTTTCTTCTTTTATGTTCCATGTCCTGAAGGGACATGGGTGATCATGGCTCTCTACAACTTTCTATCTCTTTAGATCTCATTAGATTGGTTACTGTTTCACTGTGCCTCCCTTCCTGTATATGTCCAGTGAGTGTTAAATTTTCCAAGCCTTCTTTACCTCAAAATATGTCTAATAAATTTTAACTTTTTCTGATAACATTACATGTCTCTAAAATGATGGTTGAATACCAACTAAAACAAAGTGACAAGATTTTTAAAATGTTTGCTTACCTATTCATATCAGGATATCGTCCTTCTTTAACAAAACTAGAAAAGAGAAACAGATTATGAAATTGCTTGGCTCATTTCAGTCAAATAATTCTGTTTGTATTATACATTGAAAAAAAAAAAAAAAAACTTTACATCAGTCATTCTTTAACTATGAAAACTATTATTTTTTAAAAACTGTCCTTTGCAGATAACGCACTCTCAGTTTGTCATTAAATATCAAACACAAAAGCCCAGTTTTATTTAAAATTTAAAGAGCGCAAAATTGCGTTTATAAATGGTGTATCTAATTTTCCCCAGATAACAAACAAGACAGATAAAAATATTAACAAAAATCAATATTTTTATCTACAGAGTCACTATAATGAACATGTGTATCACAAGGGATTTTAAAAGAATTAAGTACTTATTGAAACAGGTGTGATATTTTATTACCCAGAATTCATCTCTGCCCACTTCTGTAAAGATGTGAATTGGAAGTATTCTTCTAAATAAGCTTCCATAGCATATCTTTGCTAAAAGTCCTGTTTGATGGTCAGTATTGTCTTATTGTTATTAAAGCAACAATCAGTTTGACTGCATCAACCCTGTTTCAGGTGAAAAATTATCTTGTATTTTTTTTTTTAAGCTTATCACCCCAAGCAAGGCTGGAAGCCACAAGCATGCAAGGGGTTACAGAAGGTTTGGAGGAAGAGCAGATAGGAGTGGTAAAGGAGAGGATGTGGAGAAAGATAGTGGATCGATCAAGGCAAGGAGATTACAGAAGATTTGGAGCGAGAGCAGATAGGAATGAAAGGTGAAAGGATGTGGAGAAGGGAAGTGGATAGATCAAGGCAACTGGAGATGTCGACTGACATTACACTTAAATAGTTGGAGATTATATTTGTCAGGGAAACAGGAATAAGGAAGGTAAGGTATTCCTTCAGGTTCATATTGCATTTGTTATTTCTTAGATATGCTGTATATACTCATGTATAAGCTGACTTCATGTAAAGTGCAAGCCATAAATTTTCCTCCAGAAAAATTTACCTGTGTAACCAGCCACCAAAAATGCCTGATTCTTAACCTTTTCAAAAAAAAAATAATTACCTGTGTATAGTGTGACCACATTTTTTTTTGCATAAAAAACTGATAAAAATTTGCACTATACTCAGGTATATACGGTATGTCTGGATCCACTGATTGACAGACAAGAAGTCTACTGTAGAGTGGGACAAAGTATGCAAGCACTCTTAATCTTTTATCAATTGCATCAAGATAAAAACAAATGGGTGTAACTCCAACAAGTCACAAGGGCAGGATGAAAGGACAAAAAGATTGAGTAACTGACTTTGCCACCACCATCACAATGACAACAACCAGCATCATCAATTATTACTTTAACAAATATAGTGAATGTCATTTTGAATTCATTTCAATTTTTTTTTTCAACTCAATTCATTTTTTGCTTTATCTGTGCTTTCGACAAACTTTTTATTGAAAAATATACAGAATATAAAAAATTTACACCTAATTGTAAATAATTGTAAAATGTTTTTCTAGTTTAAATGCAAAGATCTGCCATTAAGATACATAAAATTCTTTAATAAAATGAAACCAATTTCAGAGAACCATTCAAATTTTAGAACCATACCAACAATATAAAATTGGTTCCACCCTGTAAACATGAAGCATTCTTTCCCGAAATCTGGCACAACTTTTACAATATTCCAAAAACTTTCAGTGTATTTGTCACTTAGAAAAACAGAATTAACAAAAGCATTCTGCCTTGTTGGAAGCTACAATAAAGAATTTATTTTCCACTGAAAATAATATTTTCAGAGGAGAATTTTAATATATCTTCAAAATAGTTTTTTTTATTTTTATTTTTTTTTGATATCTGTATTTTCAGAATTGAATAAAAAGTTGAGAATGTATGAGCATGTAACAATTTAACATTTACACCAACGGATATTAAAACCAAAAATAAACACGATACATGTAAATATTCATTATTTACAAAGTGTTAAAACAGGGATGGGATCTATCAAGTATGTTTAGGGTTAATCATGGCTTTTCACTTTAGTGCTCAATCAAGAGTTTGCTCATTTGCAGTCAGTTGTGTTCAGAAGGATAATGAATGGCTGTGTTAAAAATATAGTGACAAGAATCTCAAGTTAACATCACTGTCAAATAACAGGCAAATTTGGGTCAATAACTTATTGAACTTTTAGAAAAGACAAGCAAAAACACAATCAACAGAATCAACAGAATTCACCTAGATAACAACACAGCCAAACAAGATTTCAGATTATTCAATATCATTCCGTTTCAGATATATGAGGGCTGCTGAAAAGTTCTCCACCTGATTCCATTCCAAATAACCAAACATTGGAATTTCTTGGTTGGACCAAGAATCTTTCAGCAACCCCTCATATATGCTACCAAGGCATACTAGAGAAAAAGAACTCACTGCCATAGTTAATAGCAGAGTATTAATATAATTTATAAATAACTTGCCAGTGAACAATGGCCACTCACAATTAAAATTTTCATGCATTTTCACAGCAATTGTTTATGTCAATCATAAAAACTATTATAAAGATGATTTACAAGCAATATAAAGAAAACGTGTTCCAGTAAAAATAATTTTGTAATAAGCCCAATATAAATTTTTAAAAAGCACTCTACAGTAGAAATGCACATCAGTTAGAATAAAGATTAAATCCTATAAATGGGATATTTTTTTTAAATAAACAGTTACATAAAAAACTGTCCTGCTGGAACATGGTACAGTATCAAATTTCCATGGAGATTAGGAGGCACTTCTCAAGTATTCTATCCATGATTTTCACAATCAAAAGTCCAACTCAGTTAGGTATCATTATTTACATTTGAATTACTGCCCTCATCTTTGTTGTCATCACATTTCAGCTGTTGCACTCTCCAGCCTTCTTCAGATATCTATCAATCTGAGTAATCATTAAAGTATTTTGAACTGAACCCTTTATTTAATCTATGGGAGTAGATTGCTCCCGTTCCATTGTCCATGTCTCGGGATTTTTCATCTTGTTCCTTTTATTCTTTATTGCTTGTCCTGCTTCCACTTACTACCAAGCCTAAGGATTGAACTCACAATCACTAGACTACCAAATTCATAAACTAATGCTTTAATCCATGAATACTACAATCTTGACCTCTTCAAGTCAAGGGTCAATATTATCTATCATCCATAATCTCAAACATCCTACTTCCTCCTCTTATATACATTCAGTAATCTTCTAGCTTGTCTGGCTCTTGGTCCTTGTATTGAGAGAACATTAGTTAAAAAAAAAAAAAAAATCTATAACTCCTTGTCCCACCACAAACTCAGGTATCATTCAAAAGCTTTTTACCACCACTTTACATATTTACTTTATTGCATAAAAAAAAAATTTACAAATGTTTATTTCTGTCCCAAAATTTAAGAGCTGAAAAGTTCTCAGTCCACTCAAGATGGATTATTTGAAAAGATTTTGTGAAGCAGATCAGGCCTCGTGTGTATGCGTGAAGTAATTAGTGCATAATCCGTATCTTCAATGGGAGCATATGTTTAATTCTGAAATCAAGAATCAAAATAATTAGCTGTCAACTACAACAAAATATAATTGTTATTAGCAAATAAAATTATTTTGCCAGTCTTGTTTAAATCCTTTACTGTGCAACAAAAACAATGAATTCACTGATATGCCCTTTCGTAAAATGCAAAGAAAGGAATCCAGTCAAACTACTTACTCTGTCAGTTCCAGGGAAGGTTTCAAGTCCTGAACATCATTTTTGCATATCAACTTGAATTTGATATTGCTTAGGTCCTCAACGGCAATTGACATATCTTCTATCATTCCCATTTCCTCTGTATGACAACTCAACAACCCTTCAAAGTGTAGCAAAATGCCAACTTCACACAGCTGCTTCAAAAACTGTTCATTTTCCAGATTGTCATAAATTTTGGCTACAAAACCAGCCGTAGCTACAGTCACCTGAAATAGGAGCAAAACAAACCCAATAACTTAAAATATTCAATGTAAGTTTTTGTTAGAATTAAATCTTTTTTTCAGTGGTATGCAAATTATAAAAATGAAATGTTTGAATTTGTCAGCATCACTTTTTAACTAAAATGAATTAGTGGGTTCTTTCCCCACCCCGCCCACTCATTGTTCACTCAATGGTCAAGATAAGAAAAACATTTTTTTAAACTCTTTAAAAGAAAAAAAAAGAAAAACAGAAAAAAAAATAAAGTTTTAACTAAATTAAACTTTTTTTTTTGTTGGATGGTCAGTGACTAAACCAGCTCATCAGCCTTACTTTGTTGCATGTGAGGAGGGTGGTTAGAAATTCTGTAGGATAAAAAGTAAGACCTGTCAAAAGGTAAAAGAATTCTTGATGAGTCAATGACCAGCTAACTAGAATTGGTGTCTCACTGTGGAGAAGGCAACAGGAAATGACTCCACTATCACCCCTCCCAAAAAAAATCATGGCAAAAGATGATAAAAATATAACCAAAAAGATTAAGTTACTAATAAAGGCTAAGGCAAGCAGTGAAAAATTTAACCACCAAGAATAGCCAATGAAAGAAAAATTCAGTTCATGCCTTTAAGTTGTTCCAAATTTGTTTTCAATGAAACATTTACCTATAAATATTTGATTATTTTCATCTTATTAGTGTTGTTTACTTATTGGTCCTGTAAATATACTAGTGATCTTGTTTCTTAGATTAGGCTAGTTAATTTAACAATATATCGGTCATTAATAGATTTTTTAATGTGAAACACAAGTCTTGTAGGATAAAAATCACTACATATATATATATATATATATATATATACACACACACACACACACACACACACACAAGTTAAAAAAAAAAAAAAAAAAAAAAAGGTAGACATGGGTCCAGTTTAAACTCTAGATAAAGTAGACATGGATCTTTTTTCTACCCAAGTTTTCAAGTATCCACCCAAAAGGTGGACACTTTTAGAGAGGTCTTTCTCCCACTGTTGAAGATAGATCTGGCATTTTAAAAAAGTTACAGAATTTTTTAATTATGAAATTACTTATCGTCTTGTTTATCCTTTCAAAACTATCAAGGACTCTTCAAGATACAATTATCAGCTTTGCAAATGCACAAGAAACTATCTCTTCTAGACTATCCAAGTTAACAGCTATTGCAAAGAAATTAAAAATGTTGAATTTTATAACATTCAGTGACATGGAAATGACAATGAGTACAAAAAAAAGCATGTAAATTGCTACAAACTGAACCATATCACCTTATAATGACAGAATAATTTCAGAAAAAAAATCATAAAAAAAACAGACTATAATTTATGGAACGATAGAGAATAATTTTCAAAATTCTGACCATGACGTAATTAAAAGAACGTGTTTCTCTTTTTTCTACTCCTCTTCAAAATGCCTGTCAGAAGAGAAGAGATGAACAATGTGATTATTATTGAAATTCAAAATTTATAATGAGACCTTTACAATGGAGACTGAAAATAATTTTGTGGAAAAAAAAATTAACTTGATATGGTTAACAGTTATCAAATCTCCTTGAGTGAATGGATGTGATTCACTTCTTGTTAAAAATGTTTTTTTTGTGATGAATCTTATTAAGTCATCAGAACAATCTCCATTAAAACATGAAACAGTGGATGATTTACTTATGATTCATACAAACTGAAATTATTCATCTCTCTCCAATTAAAGACTGTTCACCAAAAAGCAGAGACATTCAGAAATTAGACTGTAAAACTGATGAAAATAAGTCAGTGTATCTGAAACTGATTTAGAGAGTGAATATAATAAGGAATCATCATCTGAAAACCTTCATGAAATTTCACTCTATGAAAAAAAAAATGAAATATAACTGAAAACATTTAATGCTTATACATTAAATGTTTTCAATTTTATTTCATTTTTTTTTTTTTTTTTTTTTTTTATTGCATGTTTGATTTTGTAAGAAGAAAACAAAATTATTTGAGGATAAATAAAGTTTTTCTCTAGTTCAAACAATGATCAGGTTCCTGTCACAAATTTCCAACTTGTTTACCTGGTGCTAAACAAGCACAATGTGGTAAATATGGACCTTCATGCCCACAAAAAAAAGAAAAAAAAAAAAAAAAAGAATGGTTTTTCCATTGACACCACTTATTTTAACTACTTTCACTCCTCAGCAATGTTTATTCTTTTAAAAAGCAACTGTGATTACGTTTGTCTCTGATTTTTGGTGGGAAGTGCATCCCACTATTTACAATGTTGGAATTAGTTCCTTTTCTTTCCTTTGCAAAGACGTTATTTTGAAGTATCTCCTTATTTTGAAGGATCTCCTTATTTTGAAGGATCATCACAGAACTGGCTCGCTCACAAGAGCTGTTACATTTTTAAAAATATGGTGACAAGTATTAAAAAAGCAAAGAATTTCACCATTATCTTTCCCAATAACAATCATGGTAATATACAGTTTATGGATATTAAAGACAAAGAAGTTGTGGAGAGCCATGATTGTCTATATCCAGAAGAGACGTGACCCCAACTAGTACAGTAATATTTAAAATTGATTGATTTATTTTTTACGATTTATCAACCCTTTGTGGGTCATTTAAAATCAAAACATAGATTGCAAGAGGTTGGTTCATACAACCCAGCATTCCCAAGCATTCCTCCATCTATGTCCTGGCTGGATTTGACGCTGCTCAACTCCGGTGATCAAACGTATGCAATGTTTAAGAAGAACAAAAACCAGGAAATCATTGATGCAGCCATATTTAATCTTTATTGACTTTAGCAAAGATGACTATATGCAGATGCAAATCTAATCATGCAATACTTACTCACCTGTGCTATTTCAATAAACAAAAGTGAGAAAATACAGTCAACAGCAAAGAGAACATGGCACTTACTGCATGGCAAAAAGCAATGTCTCGTCTGTATTTAATTGTCTGGAGCATATGCATGTGCTCACGGTTCTCCTATAATAATAAAAAGAATCAGATTAAATGAAAACCTTTTATGACAATATAAATAAAAAGAAAAGCAAGGATATGTTATATTGATATTTGCTAAGCATAGGTTAGTATTTTAAAAACCACAAGTGTGACAGCAACTAGTAAGGATCATTAAATTCATTACTGTGGGGGGGGGGGGTTAATGTATGATATATTTATGAGTTAAAGTGCTCTAAATCAGGGATAGAGTATATGTAAATATAGAAGAGTATAATGAGGTCAACACCCAGCAGCAACAGTGTTTCTTGCTTAAACACAATCATCATGCCATGTGCATTGTGCTTTGGCTTGACTATTTATATGTTGGCCAGTAATGCATCAGGTCCATTGTATTATTCTAACGGTTACTGAGTGAAAATAATTGTGGATCTGAATACAGTTTTGTGATTATTTTATAGTGTTGTTTGTTAACTTTATTATTGATTGCTTTGTTATTTGTTGTTGATTGCTATTATTACATTTACTTGTGTTTATGCATGTATCTGCAGTTAATTTGTTTATCAATTTATTTACTTATTGATTTGGATTAATTTATTATACTTATTTGTTTTTATTTTATCTTATTTTATTGTTCATTTTTAGTTTCCAATTTTTAAGTAGCATAGTAAAAAATTGTTTTGTGTCTGCATTTTGAGAGCAGTTCTGATCAGTTATTTAGTAATTTGTTTTGGTTTGGAAAGGTATTTGGAAAGGTAGCTATTTTCCTCTCCAGAGTTTAAGTTTTTGGATTAATTATCATAGACTGATGCTGTTTTCCTTAGTTCCCATGATATTTTTGCTGTGATTTGATTTTAATTTCCCCATACATAGAAAGCATTGCGCTGTTCACATATTTACTATTTGTAATAGGTGTTTTGTGTGCATAGTTTCTTTGTTTCCTGGGTCCTTCAGTTACTCTTATATATTTTTGTTTTCTTTGTTATCTGCTGATTTTACAGTGGCTTATGTAAAAAATTGTTCTGTAAGCAATTTCCATTTAAGGGGCATTCATTCTTTGCTCTGAAGTTACACATGGGTTTGAATTGTGCAGGTAGTTTGTTGGTTGTTTTCTTCTTGTGTTTTTTTATTATTTGTGTCATGTTCTCAGTTCAACTGTAGCTAATTTTTATTGTTTTTGTTGATTATCTTGTGGAGAGTGCTTGACGGGGAGGGGAGTGTTTGTGTACAAGTTTAATGAATATTTTTCCTACATTTGTTTTTACATTTTTGTTGTACAACCATATGATGTTTCTTTTCCTGTTGGCTTTTTTTGTGCTGTATGGTGTGCATGTGAGTGTTGTCGAGAATCCACTATCTTTTAGGACTTTTTCATAAACTTTCTTGGCTTCATTGAAGATGGTTCCATTGGAAGAATTTTCAGATAACCTGCAGTTAATTGATTGTGGGATCTACTTGATTATTGATGGCAGGAGATTGGAAGGTGTGTGAATACAGAGTGGTTTGTCATTAGGTTTTATATATTTCTTATAATTAAAATTATATAAGTTTTTTTTTTAATTATCTTTATAAAACTATAAATTCTACCAAAAGTATTTTAAGTCAAAACTTACAATATGAGAACAGGAAAAATTAATATTAGAGAGTGAGGAAGAGAGATATTAATGTTTTTACTTACCAACAGCAGTAAGAAAGTCATTGAGAGATTTGCCCTCTTGAAAAGAATCTCAATGAATTTTTGTAATTCAATAACCCTGGGGCTAATCTCACTGAGCCATTTTGGAATATCCATTGGATTATTCTTATTCTGGATGAGATCCTCCACAAGTGACATCAGACACATGGCAGCAGCCTCTGTATTTACACAGGACATATCCTAAAATAAAGCACAAAGTAATAAAATTGTTAAAAAATGAAATAACAATGAAATATTATTTAACATCAGTTACAGTTTTAGAAAAAAAAATGTCAAAAATCTATTCAAGTAAAATGAATTTATAAAAATAGACTTAAAGACAATCATTCATCAGACCCCCATGGGGACTGGTGCTACAAACAAAAGGCTTTATCAAATAACAAAATTTACATTACTTGAAGACTTCCAATAGCAACAACATTTAAATGTGTAGCAAATGTAACGGGAATGGAAAATAATGATATAATCAAGATGTTGACTTTCCCTACTATCTTAAGCAAAAGGTTTGAAAAGAAACTCCCATCAAAACTAGAAAAAGCAATAACAGTGGATTTGAGAAGTCCAATTTCCTAAAAAATTATTTTGAAACAATTATTTTAAAAATTTCAACTGTAATGCTAAGCAATCAGTTGATGAATGCCAAATGTTTCCTTATAAGGAAACATCTAATTTCACAATTACTTTTACTATTTTCAGCTAAGTACTTTTAAAGTCTCCAAAATATATATGTTAAATTTTACAATGCTAACCCAATCATTAAAGAATAAATCATGCCCACGATATCATTGATTAAATAAACAATGAGTTATTATCAAGGAGTGACTAGAAAATTGTTTAATTATTACCATGTGATATTTTGTTATAATGTTCCATTTACAATATCTTTCTATATTTCTGAGATGAGGTGTTCAGTACACTATTGACATTATTCGGAGTATTGTTCTCATCTTTGTTGCCATATTTATCACAACATTTTGAACGTTGTATGCTCCGGCCTTCTTCAGGTGGTTGGAATGTCAAACTGAAGCCTTTATTTCACTCACTGTGTGCCACCCTCCGAGTTGCTTCCTTGTAGATATAATTGACCCATTAATCGGAAAGTCACCTTCATATGTCCAAAACTCCACCCACTTCATGGAAATAATCAAAGATGCCCCCATCCTATCCAACCAGATGGTGAGCTTGGATGTGGTGAGTTTCTTCAAGGTACCAATGGAGGAGGCACTCTCAGTAGTCAAAGACAGATTGACTCATCCCTAGAACAGACCAGTATTCCAATAGATAATCTGATGGAGATGTTGACTTTCTGTATACAAACAACATACTTCGGAATGGGATCACACATATATCGACAGGATGAGCGCTTAGCAATGGGCTCGCCAATATCACCAACAATGGCAAGAATTGGTCAGTATAAGTAGTACCCTACAACATAACTACCCTGGGTACATGGCAGCAGCCCCCAAAATCTGGGATAGGCGGGTACAAGAGGAGGACAACAACACTCAGAAAACAGTCTGCCTGCCTTATGTGATGGGGTTATCAGAGAAAATACAAAGGATCTGTGGTCTATCTAACATCAGGACAACCTTCAAAAGCTGGAAAACACTTTGCAGATATCTCTACCAAGTAAGACCCTCCATAGAGAAGAACATTACTAAAGACTGTGTATACGTAATCCCGTGCAGCTGTGGAAGGAAATATAAAGGGGAGACAGGCCACCCCCTTAAGGTAAGGCTTCAAGAACACCAGAAAGCTGTAACATGAGGGAAAGTAGAAAAATCAGGCATGGCTGACCACATATGGAGAGAAAAGGGAGATCAACATCCTCTGTGGGATCAGGTTGAAATCATAGACAAAGAACATCATTGGAAAATTCATAAACTTAAGGAATCAGCACATATGCTAGGCCACAAAAATCTCCTGAGCCAACCCAGCATACAAATGAATACAATATGGAACCAGTTATAAGGAGTGTCAGAGAAAAGCAATCATAACAGCAAAAATTACAATATGAGCACTGGTAAAAAAAATGGTTACTGAAGAAATTAGGTTTATAATACCCAGAAATTCATACACAGATGTCCTTAAGGACACATGGCACAGTGGACAAAGGTGTTGGTTAGATCCAGTGACAGGACCCATTGAGTGTGAGTTCAATACCTGGTTAAGGCAGTGGAGAACTTGGAGAGGGGAATGAACAGGAGATAACTGACATTCATTAAACATGGAACTAGAACAGTCTACCCCAGCCATTTTCCAGCAAGCAAAATAAAGTTTGACATTCCAACCACCTGAAAAACGTGATAAAGTTAAAAAATATACACTGCAGAGATTCCGCAGAAGGTTGACAAATAACATGATCCACTATCTCATACCTCTGCTCTTTTTTCACCCTTAGCCTGTATCTTCTCATTCTCTCCCTTACCTCTTCCAATCTATGTTTCCCCCAGTCATGTTTTTATCTAAAATGTTATGCAAACACGGATTAGCTTCATATTGAAAAACAAAATAAGGAATTTATAAATATTTTCTACTGCACCCTCTCCTTTGCTCTATCTCACCATAATGAATTTTAATATATCAGTTTTTAAGCTTTCCCACCCAAGGTGCTTTTCTATCTTTCCCTCATTATCTCTTGATATCCAGCTAGCAAAACCTGTCTTTCATTTGTCTATCTCTTCCCTTTTGCCATATATATTTACTTTTTCCTTTCACCTGTTTTCCCCTCTAGCTTTCTTAAAAGCATCCTTTCTTCTTTATCATCCAATTCCTCCCTACTTAGGCTTCTTAGTCAGAAGGTCAGTGATTGAGCAGATACTACACTTTAATCCAGGATTGAAAAGCATAATCATCATACAAACAAGCAGAATAGTAACATAATTGCTATATACTTACCCAAGGCTCTATGGTAGGGCTACGCACAAAGTTGCTGCCAGTCCAACGCCAGTTATTACTGTCAACAGCTTTTCCATCTGCTGTACTTGGTCCAGCAGAAGCAGTAGAAGCAGCAGTGGAAGAAGATGCAATAGAATCTGCAGCAGCAGCAGCTGTTGATGTGGTGCTGTTAACAGGTATTGTAGTCAATTGATTTTGGGAAGTAAGTTTCATGCCCATTGCAAAAGTGGAAGCTTCAGTTCTTGCACGCATGTGCTGAGCTGAGGCTTCATTAAATATTGGACTGTCACAGACTTTTACCAATTCCTTCACCTAATTTTTTTTCAACAGAAAATTAAAACAAATTAATGATAAAGAACTTATTATAAATGACATGGATAAAATTCTAAGCAAATTCTGTACAGAAGTTGTTTTCATGTTTTTTATGAGCTTAGTTTTTTTATTCTTTTTTACTTGAGTTCACCCAATACAAGACCCAAGAGCCAGTCAAAGTAGAGTTATTGAGTAAGATTGTTGCAAGGGCATAATGAAGGGAGAAGGATTAAGTAAGAAGTGCATATTATGAGGATATGTAGGATAGATATTGGTTGACACTAGACCTGAAGAGGATAAAACTTTAGTGGTCAAGGAAGCATCCTGTCAGGTGTCTGTTCCAAAAAGTCCAGATTACCAAAGATGATTTGATGCCATATACATGGCAGAGCAGGCCCCGACTGTTAACGCCTAAGCTGGTGGAACTAAAGAATGTCGCCTGTTTGAACATTTGCTATAGTAATAGCGATAACAGATTGAGAGGCTAGCAAGGTTTTGTCAGTTTAGTAGGGTTGCAGAGTGGAAAATAATTCATCACCCACAAGGTCATGTAATTGTTTTTGAACTGTGTCGTGGCTGGATAGTTAAGACTGGGCAACATCATCCCAGATATGTCAGCAATACTCCATTTTTGCTCTGAGCTGACTCAAGCAGTAGTTAGGTTGATAAAAGAACTAAAAACAAAATGTGCTATTTTTTAATTTCAGAACAATAGATTATTAATTATAAAGTATATGCTGGCATGCAAATGTCTTGTGTAGGGTCAACTACATAAAATGCTTATACACGTTTATTTTATGAAGATTGTTTAGCAGTAATGCTCAGAATAGAAGACTGAAGTGATCAAAAGAATGTTAGAACATTGGATGCTGTAAAGTGGCAAAAAGGTATTTTTTTTTAGTAATGAAGGTAAAATAGAGTTGCATTCTGATGCAAGAGAATATGTAAAAAGACCAGTGGGAGAAAAAAATGCAAGATATGCCACTCTAAAATATAAAACATTTTCATAAGACATTTCTTAAAATAGCATTTTTGATATATGCAAACATTTGACAAATTTACAATTAATAAAAATGCAGCATTTCTTCAATAAAATCTTTTATTCATATTAATTCACAGCATTATTATTCAGTCATCAAAGTATCGGTTTTCTATGACGTCTATCAGCTAAAATAAGCATTCCATAACAGAACAATTCCAAGGCTTACAGCGATATCATATCACATTCAAACAACCAATTCCTATACAATCACTGAAATTAAACACTGAATCTGGTCAGTACCTAGATGGGTGACAGCTTAAGAATACCAGGTACTGTAAGATTGGATGTGCAGGTGGTGCAATGGACACTGGCTTGGAATTATCAGTCAGAGAGCAGAGTTCCAATTCCAGATGTGTTTGATATATTCACTTACACACAAATACCCTTGGGAAAGGTATGAATCCAACTCTTCTGTCCTCAGCTATGGGCTAATTAATAAAACTTATCACTAAATCATTATAAAAAAAAAACACAAAAAAAAATTCTTACAATTTAGAAATATTTTGCCTTAGATAATCTCCAACAAGGGGAGGTAATTATGTGGTTACTTACCATACTCAGATTGTTTAGTATCACACAAATGTACAGATTGAAACATAAAAGCAGTAACCCCCCTGACAAAATTTGAATTTACATTCTTGGTAGCCTGCTTACCAATTTAGGTACAGATCAACGAAAGTCCATATGTAGTCATACAGCTACATTCTTTTCTTTTTAGTTTTCTCCACATCTTATTGTTTGTTTACACCCAATAATCAAAGTTATTTACTTTTCTTAGATTAAATATTTTTTATTAATTTCTGATGGGTTTATTTTTGTAAAATCATTTTAGAAAAGTTTTAAAACATTTTTTAAATGTAAAATATTCAGATATTAATAGATTCATGATTTTATTTGAAAGAAGAAAAAATTTACAGTTTTTATTTTAAACAAATAATCAAAACAATATGGAAGAATGAAGTAAATCAAAACATAAGATACCTTAGCATTAAGTTGTTCCATAGCCTCTTTTAATTCAGCTGCAGTCCCCCGCATAGCTACTCGACACAGGCGTACACACTTGTCATGCACACCTTGTTTTAATGCTGCCATTTCGTTCAGCAAGTGGCAAGCCTTTTCTAATTTGGTTTGTTTTCCCAGTGTGCTCTCTGCAGTGTGAAGTTCTCGAAGCTCATCCAACAAACGCAAGAGGCCACCAGATTTGAATTTTTGTGAAAAAGCTGCGAAGGAACCATGGGTGATAGAATCATAGCAGCAAGCTGAAAAGATAATTTTAAATATATTTGCTTATGAATATAGTATATGATAAAAGTTAGTTACATATAATAATAATAAAAAAAAAAAAAAACCGCCAATCTTGGACCTTCATTCCTGGGGAAAAAAAAAAAAGTGTGTCAAAAGGGTGGTTTTTCTCTTGACACACCACTTCTTGGCAATGTTTATTGTTTTAAAAAGCAATTATTGGAATTTTAATACACCCTAAACATATATACATTTTCTTTGCTAGTTAGAATTGACAACAAAAATAATAAACAGTATTAGATTGTTTATTAGAATGGTTAGTAAAGCATCAGCCAATTGCCAATCAATTTAAACTTTATTAAGTGCTAATTAATAAGGATTTCCTTATACTTATAAATGGCAGTTCACATATTTTAATAATTTAGTAAATATTTATAAATTTATGAATAAGAAATTGTTTTCATATTTATTTCTTTTATAAATTATTAAACGATAAACATTACATTGCATTAGTTTTAATTATATTAGTTTTTAGTATGTTGTAAATATAAAACTATTCTTGTAAATAAACAATCTAATAAACAAATAGTGTTTATTATTTTTGTTGTAAATTCTCAAGAACAAATGTATATATTCACTTTCATCATATATTTAGGTTTTATTATAATTCTATTCATAGCTTTTTAAAATAAACATTACCAAGGAATGAAGGTAGTTAAAATAATAATGGTGTCAAGAGAAAAAAAACAGTACTTTTGACACTTTTTTTGTGATCAAGGAAGTCCAAAATTGCCAAAAAAACATTTTTAAGTATATAACTAATTCTTTTTTAATAATGAATGTGGACAAAACAAGTTTTTTAATGATTAAGATGGAAAATTCTAAATCTAATATATAAAAGCTACAATATATATAAAAAAATCCTAAATAGGCCTGCTTTGTCACCGATGGAGGACACGAACCGCACAATTGCTCACGGATTTTGTGCGAGAATGGCCATCACCCATCGGCCTGCCATTGTGCAGTTATCCAGTTAGAGACTCCCAGCAATATCCTTTGCCTGTCCCCGTCGCTTTCACACTATCGCCAATGGACTTGCTTTGCGTGTAGGAGTTAATGATAACACACATAAGTTATTAAAACATGAATTAAGTTGCCAGAAACCCACACAAGCTTTGATTATAGTGGTGATGGCTTGTGTAGCACCATCCACACTTCTTGGAACTGCTGATAACACACCATCGGTGCAAAAGTTTGCCACAGATAGCATGAACAACAGACCTCAGGTTTTACATCAGAGTTTTCCTTCTCCTAGATGCCTGCCTTAACAAGACTGAGGGTGCATCTTTCCCGGTGGTTTAACCGTGCCCCAGACACCAACCTGGGTACTTCTATGTCCTGGCGCTAGTATATATATTTAAAGACATTTTTATGTTTAACATTCTTTTTATAGATACATGTATTTAAGTAAATGCTCCGTTTATAATAAACAGTATTAAATAACATTTACCGGCCTGAATGTCCGAGAAATTTTCATCCTCTGACAGGATTCGAACCTGTATCCTCTATGGAACCATCATATAGCCTATGAAAATGAATTGGTTAAGGCACATCAGGCTATATGATCGTTGCGTATAGGATACAGGTTCGAATCTGTCGGAGGACGAATATTTTCTATGAAAATTTCTTGGACATTCAGGCCGGTAAATGTTGTTTAATACTGTTTATTATAAAACAGAGCATTTACTTAAATACTTGTACCTATAAAAAGAATGTTAAACATAAAAATGTCTTTAAATAATTGTCGGACTTTGTCCATTTCATAATATATATATATATATATATATATGTGTGTGCGTGTGTGTAATTTTTATATATATTATTTATATATTATATATGAATGGTACTTATTGGAAAGCACTCAATATCAGTGATAGAGCTAACATATTTAGTTGGATTGATGTGAGTTTATGACCCTGGGTTTCACACCGTTCTGATCGTCAAACAAACTAATTAATTTTCAAAATTTTGAATCCAGAACAGGAATAATAAAAAAAAAATTACACTGGGATGTAGGGGATCTTGAAAAGGGCACAAACAAAAGTGGGATCTGGGAATGCTATAAATGAAAATCATTTTTAATACATATTTAAATATATAATACCTTAAAAATTTATTTACATCATTACAGTAGTTATTTTTCTACAAAAGAAGAAAGGCAATTCTTTCATCTCTACACAGTGGACTTTTCTGATAATGCAGATGTAGAAGTGTTTAACACATATATACTATATAAGCAAACACATAAGCAAATGTGTGTATTTTTTTATTCATATAGTTAAGTGAAAAGAAACTTTTTTTGTTGCTTTTATTCTTTCATTTATTACATTTCATTGTCACTAGCTGATGATGCATCTGATTCATTTTTTCTTCTTCACTTAAACAACAAAGCAAGATAGAGATAAAGAGAAAAAAAAGTACTTACTGGTATTTGTATTTTCATCAATTAACTGCATTCTCTGGAGATGCAAATTAATCGGAACAAATTCATACTGTTTGTCAAACTTGGTGCTACTGGCCCGAAACAAAGATTCTACAAAAGAATGATCAAGGTTATTCAACAAACATGTCTTCCAACATTTACATCAGTAAAGAATAGGTGCTATATATATATATATATATATATATATATATATATATATAAGCCATTGATCCTGATTTCAATTGAAAGGAAGATCAGTTTTATATATACATATATAACTGATCTTCCTTTCAATTGAAATCAGGATCAATGGCTTTTACTCAATAAAAGCCATGTGCTCTACCACTCATGAACAGTTTTTTTTTAGTTTAATTTCTCCAAAATCCAGAATTAATTAATTTTGAATATATTTCTAATGGGGGGGGGGCACTATTGCACATGGTTTGAAAAGGATGGAATTAACTTAAAATCTGATGCATAATTGATATTTCCAGGGTTCATCCTCCTGTTCGACTAAAGATGGATAAGTGTTCCTTTTTGGGAGAATTGTTGACATGCTTTTACTCTTCCTTTAGATTCTTCTGATACATGTTGATGACCTTAATATAAACAGTAATAAACTGTTCCCTCACTAACACTGAAGTGGTCCTTTGTACTAAAATTCAAGTAGAATCCGCTTTTGGTTGCGCTTTCTATACTAAATGCTGAAAACTAATCAGTGATAAAGACATTTAACCCTGTATTAGTCATATGGAGGTGTTTTGTTAACCCAAAATTTTTAAAGTACTCATAATTCTTAGTTGGTAACTTGTTACTTTTGTTCCCTCCCACTTCTCTCCTGGTTTAGTGTCTAGGTGTGGTACAGTTATAGGTCAGTTGGAAGACAGACGCCAGGGGATTATCCATTTTTGGAAATTCAAGGTGACTAACACAGGGTTAAAGTTGAAAGTTTGTTATGCTCTTTCTTTCTTATAAACTGTATATATGATCTGTGTTTTCACAATCAAAAATTAAAAAATAAAAATTGTGTATTTTCCTCGTGTAGTTAAAGTACCCATATAGACCAGCGTTTCTCAACCAGTGCACCCAGACACACTACCCTGAAAGGTAACCAGGTGTACCCCAAATTAACAGAGTAATTTATGAATTATTTTTACATTTAAAAAATATTTTAAAAAGCTAAAGACACTAGCCATTTGGCTTCCATGTCTAAGTCATTGCCACTTGATATTTTAAACAGGATGCTAAATTCATTAAATCTTTAAAGATTGGATAATCCTTTCCATTTTTTCCTTGCTTGAGGGATTTAAATTTGTCATTATTGGCCTCTCTTTAAAAAAAAAAATAAAAAATAGAAGATTCTTCATAAATCCCTTTAAATGAAAACTGTACCACTAATCTTCTTTCAGAATGCTAAACCAAAATTTCAAATTTCATGACTGATTTTTCCTTATTAAATTTTAAAATGCACCCCAGAGTTTTAGTTATTCTATAAGTGCAATTTAAGTAAAAAAAAAAATTGAGAAATACTGCTATAGACATTAGAAACCAGTGACACATGCATAGCAAGGCCAGCTCTAACTAGAAATGTATTATCCAAACACAAATCAACATTTCCACAAATGTCTTTGCCAAAATGTTGATATAGTTCTTGAAGAAAAGGTCTTTTTTCATTTTTTTTTCTTTCTTTTTGAAAGAGGTGGGGAAAAAAGCCTTCTGCAATGAATAAGTTCACAACATTCAAACTCACCGTTTGTAATGATTTGCACAAAATGAGCAGGCTTCATGACAGACATTGGTGAACTGCACAAAAGTGTTTTTTGACTAATCAGCCAAGAAACATCTCAGATATTACATGCTGAACCACAGAAATCTACTACTGACCTTGTGTATCTTGGGAAGGCTATAAATATATGACAATTTGTTATGCTGAATCAATGGTCTATATCAGGGGTTTGCAACCTTGCTTACCCCATGCACCCCTTTCACCATTTGTCAGAATGCCATCCCCACCCACTTTTCAAGGTGACAGGCCAGAAAGGCCAAATTCTATAATTGCTCTCCTCCCCTCCCCACTAAACTTACTGTGGTCACAATTCATCCCTGGGGATGAATTTCACACCTGTTGAGAAGTTATCATTTTCCTCTATGATCAGAAAGTTTTTTTTTTCTTTTTAGACAAGGTAGAATTTTTGTTTATCTTTTAGTACCTTGCAGACTATTATGGTCATCAGTTTTACTACATACCAATTTGTCTAGGATCACTACAAAATTATTTTTATGTGCCAGAAATATGCTAATACATTTGTCTCTTACTTTAAATCCTCAAAAAAAGTAAGAATTTTAAGAACGCAACAAAGAGCCGTGCAAATGTTAAGAAAAGCTTATAAATTTACACAAACTTCCACACTAGTAAAAATGGAGACACTCTCAATTAAGTATGCAAATGCATTCCATTTAAAAGGTGTTGTCAAAAACTTACAGCACAATGCACAAGAGATTATTACTAATCATTCACAGTAAGAATTTATTTGCATTTGCAAATCACATTAAAAACAAAATCATGTGTGTACATAAGTTATCCTCCAAAATATATACAGATTTTATGGCTACTAAGTTTGTAACATCTCAAAATAATACAAAATTAAAACATAAAATATGTAATATATATAATTTATATCAAATTTACACTTAGTTATAAAATTCTAAAAATGAACGAAGTATTTTTAGGATGACCATTTTATATATATATAAGATTAATACAAATATAAAATTTATCACTTAGCTAATTAATGTTATATGAGGGTGGGCATATGGCCAAGTGTTCTGACCATAAAACCCAGGTTCAAATTTCACCCTTGTTGATTTGTCAAGAAAGTGATTCCTTGATAATATTGGGCTGAGGTAATGACCCCAGCCTGTGGTATCATTGGGAAGTGTTGGCTAGTTGATTTTGTTTGAGTTATATAATGCTGAAATCTAAATATTTTGAAAACAATTTTATGGCTTCAACTAAATATATTTTTAATGCAATTGTATGCTTTCAACTACAGATCAAATGTATTGTTGGTCATTTAACTACAAATATGTATTGTTGGTAATTTTTTTATATAAAAATGTATTTTTATCTTTTCATAGTGTTTTGTTTTTATTTGAGGATTCATTATTTGCCAATAGCTGGGACCCTAACAAGTGCTACCATCCCAGGTCAGAGTGAACCTGGGAACAGCAGCAATTAAAAGGTGGTTGCATGCTTAACAAAATCTCGAATCTCTCGATCAGAGGCCATGCTGCCAGATGTAGTTTATCATCATACTCAGGACTAATTGAGAAGTGTCTGAAAACCATATAACAAGTTGAGTGAAATTGGGGAGGACAAAACTGGAAGTAGTCAATGGTTATGCAAGCACAAGGTCACAAGTCATTGTAACTATGTGTTTCAGTTTACTGGCCTTGTTCAATTACTGATCACACCAGATTATGTACTCTCTCCCAGAAACTGTAACTTGAGCCTACTTAACATAGTTACAGTATAAATCACTGGTTGGCTCTGTGTGTGTTGAAAGCACACAAAGGGATTAGCTAGCCACTCTAGTAGACTCCTTAATCTCCTGAGGTTAGCCTGTCTGGTGAAGAAAGAAAAATCTTAATACAGAAATAATTTATGAGGGACATTGAACATTGATAACATATCATTTAATATAAAACATTTAATGCTTTTATAATCTTCTTTGACTTGTTTTATTTTTATTACAAATTAAATTTTAAATAAACATTAAACAAAACTAAACTAAATTTAGATAAACCTAACAGTTATTTATAATTAAAATGTGCATAAATTTGGAGGATACCTTTTGGGATTGAGCATGCATTAATAATTTGGAAATAAAGCAAGATTGCAAAATCTGATTAAGCTTGAAGGCGGCACCAGATAAAATTTTATCAAACAAAATAAAAATAAATGTCAGGCCAAACAAAATGAAAAAATTATGCTGAAAATTTAATGGCAAATAATGTAATTCATGATACAAATGAAAGAAGCTAAAATAAGAAATGATATGCTAGAGTTTGTTTTTTTTCATTTTAATAAAAGATTTTCAACTCAAGTGTAATTACATTTTGGATTTCAACTTTTGTAGAGGTTTTGAAAAAAATAAAATAAAATAAAATTTTCAAACTTTAGTATTTTGTTTTTCGTACAAAAGATCAGCAAATGATTGATAACCAAAGTCTGCTTGAATATTGCAGATTCATCTTTACAAGTAGATAATCTAGGAGCTGAACTTAAGACCTATCAGATCTCTATAAATAAACATTGATACAATTGCCAGTATTATTATTATTAATAATATCATCATGATTGGAGATCATATGCTTTCAACTTATTCAACACTTCTGCTGCCCTGAACATAAATATGTCTTTATGAAACTTCTCTGTCCTGGGCATTGAATTCTACCTGGTTTCTATCCTCTTGGAAATATATTATATATATATATATATATATATATATAAAGGGCAGTTTTTTGGTGTTTTTTATTGTTGTGTTTGTATCCAGCAGCTAAAACTAAAAAAATTACAGTAATACATGACAAAGTAAATATATATATATATATATATATATATATATATATATATATATATATACACTCCCCCCCACATATTGGTAAATAGCAGGACAGACTGGGACTATAGCCTTAAGTGCCAACCGGTCTAGAAGGACAACTCTGAATTCAAAACCTGAAGAGGATGATTTGGGGACCTTGTGACATGTGTACACTATTTCTCTGTAGTTGACTCTTCCAAAATGTGTGGTCAGTCACTATAGTCAAATGATATGTGTAGATAGTTTGGCTGTAAGAACAGAGCTGCTGAACCTTCATATATTGAAAAGAGCATATATATTTTTTCTGTTTATACGTTATTTTTATAGATACAATTATTTAAGTAAATGCTCTGTTTATAATAAACAGTATTAATTACAATTACTAGCCTGAATGTCCAAGGAATTTCATAGAAAATGTTTCTCCACCGACAGGAATCGAACCTGTATCCTACACGGAACCATCATATAGCCTGACGTGCTATACCATTTAGCTACAGAGGATGCATTTTATTAGCAAAGTCAAATTACTATTTTTAAACAACAAATTTCCAACAGTCTTTTCTCAAACGATCATGTCTGCTCAAAGCATATCTGAACATAAACAAATAACAACATCTGTTATGAAATGGACTAAGTCTGACAATTATTTTAATAAATTTTCTGTTTATGTTATTTTTATAGATACAATTATTTAAGTAAATGAACCGTTTATAATAAACAGTATTAATTACATTTACTGGCTTTGTCTGTACTGCAGACAGAGTGAAAATTGGCCATGAGAAGCTGGTGTTAGCATCTTTAGAGTCATCAATTTCCAGGAAATTTCTTATTTTTCTCAAAATGGGCCAGCACAGCCAGGCAACAATGCAGTAGTGAATATATCAAGTAATAAGAAAACTTCAAGTTTTCTAATCAAACCTCAATTGAAGCTAACAAAAACGAACAATTCTCTAAGGATACAAGAATTACAAATTATTAGCAAAGTAAATTAACAATAATTCTTTATAAAATCTTCAAATAATATTTAAAAGCTTCTGAAAATTTTTATTACCTCTCAAGATAATACAAAAACAGATAGGTATACAAATATGATAAAGATAAAAATATTTTCAAGGGAGTATTTTTTAAAATTCAAAGCACAAAAATATGAAAACTGAAAAACATTAAAAAAAAAAAATCTTTAAAACAGAACAAAAAAATTAAAAAATTTTTTCTTAAATTCTACCCAAATTGTTGAATGGGAGCATCAAGAAGCCAAGCTGGAAATAAAAGCAAAATTGGAAGCAAAATAAAAACTCTTCAAGCATCAACCAAATGAAAATTTACAATATAACACAATCATCATTGTTGCATGCAAAATTAAAAATGTAGTCTTTATGAAACTCA
The DNA here is from genome assembly GCA_964036315.1 of Acanthosepion esculentum. Lineage (NCBI taxonomy): Eukaryota > Metazoa > Mollusca > Cephalopoda > Sepiida > Sepiidae > Acanthosepion > Acanthosepion esculentum. The sequence continues at coordinate 40,552,629 of OZ038486.1, read as the reverse complement.
TTTCATTACAATTTATATATCAAGCATCTAAGGCAATTCTCTATTCATCAAGTATTTCAAATTCTTTAAACAACTTTCATGAAACAAAAAAACAAAAAAAAAAAAAAAACTCATTGTATTACAATTTTCAATCTATCAAGGTTTCCAAGAAATTTGTAAACCAAATTTTACTTTTTTCCTATGTTTTAATTATTAAATAAATATTTCTTGATAATTTTACTATGTAGTTAATGTAAACAGATGCTTGAGGGCAATTCAGGTCTAAATTAAAGTTATTCTTTTCTTCCAAAAGAAGTACACAGGATGAGTTAAATTTTCCAAACAACTCTTGAAAGAATAACTCTTCTCAAAATTATAGACAGCAAAATAAGAACCTTATTTCTCATAGAACTGCTTTTTCAATGATACAGTACAAAATATTGCAATCAAATTCGTTTTCTAAAAATTGAAGTATCATCAATAAAAAAATCACATCTGTATTTTAAAACTTGTTAATTGTACCACAGCATTGGATTGACAACACAAGGTCATGGTGGTATTATGAAAAAACATGTCAGTGTTACACATGGTCAAATAATAGCAAAGCACACAATCTGGTCACATGATTTAAATATACATCAAAACTGTGTGGCTTTAATGAGGAAAATGTATAAAAAGCAACCAAATAGTCACAGTGGTAAACAGGAACAATCAAAAGAAAGGTGGGTGTTGTTGCTGCTTTTTTGTATGGTTAGAGGGTGGGATCATATGAAATGGATTCCTTATCTGAAGAAGAAATCTATTCTCAGTTCAATATTTCATTCTCTTTCTAACCAACATTTAAATCAAAGCAAGAATTCACAATACCACCAAAAACATAAGTCCAAGTTGTATATTTCAACAGACTTAATATGGCACAAAGACCACAGCTGATAAAAATGCATAGGTGCTGTTGAACTGGTCTTATTATACAAGACTATTATTGCAAAGAGCCTGTTAACATACAAGGACAAGCTAAACAGTCAGCTGAATAAGCATAGTATACCAGGCTTACAGTAGAATTTAACATGCTTACAAGTTAATGCAGTTATCATAATTTCTGGCAATATTCAAAAGTAATTTTCTGTTCAAGATAAACCAACCACTCTTAATCACTTTCTGTACAGAAAAATTTGTGTAAGTAAACATTCGTCATTCAAATGCTATATTCAAATTTTTTTTCAAGTTATCAATGAATATTTTTAAAAAAATTAAATAATAATAAAACAATAAAATGAAAAATAACTTTCTTCAAAGTAATTTCTCAGGACACATATTCAATTTTGACTGTTAGGTAATTATTCTGAGTACCTCGCAGCTGAAATGACTATTTCAGCCACTAGTTAAAGCATTCTTCAAGTATGCATACAGAAAAATAATTGTCAACGTGCAACTTTAACACAATAAAACAACTTTGAAAATAAACACAGTGAAAAAGTGAATCCTGAAACACTTCCAGTAATTAACTAACAATGAGACAATTCCAGGTATAGTCATGCATATAGGTATATTAAAACACAAAATTAATTGAATATCTTAAACATTATTGGACTTTTGATTTCATCTGATCATTGGGAAAAAAGCACACAAAATGTTAGAAAAATGTAAACACAACAGACTGGCTGCAAAAACCTGAAGGAGAAAAAGCAAGTATAATGCGTCAATATATAAGAATCAATTCTTCAAAATATATGTTTGAAGACTATTCAAATATTACATCCAATGCATTGGTATTATTGACAGGAGGTCAATCACTAAAGCCTTTTATAGTGCAACTGGATGGATCTAGAGAAGTTGCAGCTAATTAAAAACACACACACACTTTGTATAACATGCATTTTAAAAACTCACTGACATAATATAAACTATGAACTGGAACAATGAGATTTTAAACTTTTCTTATTTGTATAATTATTAAAATATACATCTGTGGAATATTCTAGGCGTGCTTAATATTTCAAGGTAACCCTGTTTGTCAATCAAAAAGTTACTGCGACAATATCAAAACTGATGGGCTGAAGCAGTTGAATGGAACGTAAGAATTGCATGTCATGTACATATTTGTTACCCATTTCTCAATGATAAATAACAGCCCAACCAAATTTGAAACAGCTATCAATCAGCTCTCAATTCTTTCTATCTTCCAATATCAACTCAACAGATACAGTTAAACTAGGAAAGGTACAAAATAACAAAGATACATGTATCTTTTCAAATTTTTGTGTTAACATGATTACCATAAAGGATGTTTACCTTTTTTTCACTCCCTTATATATTTTTTTTTACCTACTGTAATATAAAATTCTCTTCCAAGATGGAAAAAAGAAAATAATTCTTCTCATTGCTTGATTCATTTTCTATGGCTTATCAACACTATGAGGGTTAAAGTCAGAACATTTTTAGACTATAAGAATTTTTTTTTATTGGAGATAATAATGGTTTACTGACACAAGTCTAATTAACCCATAGTGGGGGGAGGGTGAATTCATACCTTTCCCAAAAGTATTTGCACATAAGTGAATATAATAAACCCAGCTGTAATTGGAACTCTGCTCTCTGATTAACAATTCCAAGTCATTTTCCATTACACTACCCACACATCCAAGCTTCTAGCACCTGGTACTCCCAAGCAGCTACCCATCTAGGTACTGACCAGGCTTGACATTGGTTCCTGTATGATCTCCAAAGTTAAACAATGTTTCAATGTGATGTAGCCAGAAGCCGCCTTTTCATTACAATTTTTTATTTATTTATTTACAGGAGAAATTAACTGTACAACAAAAATCAATTGGCCTCCTGGAGTTACCTAAAAGAATTTGAGAAGTCTAACAGAATTAAGTCAAAAAGGTCTATTTAAATTAACTGTATAATGAATTAGGCTAATTTATGTGAGTGTATTTCTGTTATAATTTTGTCAGAAAAAATATTAAAAATTTAATTTTTTTTTTTCCTGCATGTTAATGCTTTAGGAAATCATTTTAATCACATGATGTTAGAAAAGAAAAAAAAAATCTAACACTTTAACAAGCATAAGTACTAAGAATTGTTAATGATTTATTAACAACTATTATTATTTAGATAGACTCAATTTTCTTCTGTTTTCTGAAGATAATTTAGTAGTAAATTCATAAATTCTTTATCAAAGCTAGTTTGCATTCCCAGGTGAATTTAGAGTTTCTTATTGACATAATTCTAGTCTTACTGAATTTCAACTGCCTCTTTCTAATGCCACATATAAGTATCCTTTTTAGTTTTCATTTTCTCTAAAACTTTGTGGCTCATGCGATTAGTCCATGCTATTCTCAGCCTCCTTCTGTAGAATCACATTTCTGTTCAAGTCTCTTCTCCATTTGGAGAACTGTCCAGCATTCACTGCCATATAGGAGTATGGATATTACATCATAGTTCAGTACTCTTTCTTTTTGTTTCCAATTTTCCTGTTTCTTAATACTTTGCTTAACTTTTGGAAGGCATCTTTTACAAAATAAAGAAAGATATTAAATCCCAAAGTTCAAAGTGAACTTTTTAAAGTTCACCATTTTTAGTGTTCTTTCAAAAAAAAAAAATAAATAAATAAATAAAGATATTTTTTTAATAATATATTATTTGTGGATTATTCTGAAAAATAAACATTTCAATTAATTCACTTTTATTAGTTTTTGCAAAGACAGAAAGCCTTTCGACTCTTTAATGCTTTTATATTTGTACATGCTCAAGCTGTATGAGAATGAAGTAGAGGAATAGAAATACCAGATTTGAACACAATACTAGTGTCATAAATGAACAATAAGATTTTGATTGAAAAGGAAATTCCAATTAAAAAAAAATAAGAGAAAGATCAACCAAAAGCATCTCTTTATAAAGTTCTGAAGACTGTGAGAGAAAATGACCCCAAAATCTCAGTCTGAATCCTAGCAAATTTGAAGATATCAGTTGAAACTATTTCAAATTGTTTAAAAAAAAAAAAAAAATTTGAAAAATAGGTTCCATTTAAACTATAAAAATTATTTAAAAAAATAAAAATAAAAAAAATAGACATACAAATCAGCATTAATCATCTTCAATAGTATGAAATTTGATTCATTTTTATTTGTACTTCTTTCATCTTTATATCAATTGCTTTTTATCACAACTACTCAAGCTATCATTCTAAATATGAAGTTAATTCATTTTTTTTATGTTGTTATCACTTGTGATGACAAATGTGAAAAAAAAAACAGATTCAGTATAGTAACTATAACCACACAATGGCTGGATATGGATGAGGGGCTGAAACATCAACTGCACCGTCATCTAATGAGTGTTATGGTCATCATTCAATAAAACAAGGGTAATTTGATATGCCCAAACTTCATTCAAATCATGCTTATAGATATACAGACCAACTTGAAATAATGTACGGAATACTGCATCCAGTGAGAAATAGATTATCATTTGAAACAGATCACTTTTTTTCCTCACCCGACCCCAAGAATCTGGACCACTTTCTTACAGGCATTTCTCTAATTAGAATTAGGATTGAATTTAAAAAGCTACAATGAATTTATCACTTCTCTTACTGAATGCTTAAAACAGAAGAATCATCAATTTCTACCACAGTGAAAGAAATGTAAGGGGTCATATTCTAAATAAGTATTTTTTATAAATCTTTTCCAATTTATTTTGTTTGGTTGACAATGGCATGATGAGTTACCTGGTAAAAGAATTAGATACTATATTTCTTTGATTCTTTGTCCATAAATTGTAACGATAAAGCAAACAGATGCAGAAAATTAACAAGAGAATCCTGCCTTTATTTGAACACTTGATCTTCAGGTAAGCAGGCAAGTGATACCATCTTTTCTTGAGTATAATACAATCGCGTATTTCTGAAGTTAAAAACAAGGAATAAATAACACCCTTGAGTATAATACAACCTGGTAGTACAGCCATCCCAATGTAAATTTTTTAAAAAGCTGTACTATATTATCCATTCAAATCTCAATGTCGTACATATATTTCATTAAAATATTCAATTTTCTATGATATTAACAAAGAGAAATAAACCGGATGTTTTGCCACTTCATTTTTTGCCAAATTTTTGTTTTGAAACTTTTTTTTTTTTTTCAAAACTTTCAAGCAAAAGGTGCTTTGTTGTAACATTAATGTTACCAAAACACGACAGATCATGTGTATTCCTTTATTAATTTTTTCATTTGGTGAATTTCCAGTCTTTGAAACAAAACACGTTCAATTATGTTGATTTCCAAAGAACAAATACCTTTTGTAAACAAAAGTTATCAACAACTTATGTTTTATTATCTACTGTGCCAAGTATTTGCAATCTTGCTGTTTCAAATAAGATGTTTTTTAAGCTGAGTAAAAATTTCTGAAAACGTAATTGTGCAGCATTCAAAATTTCTTGTATTATACAAACAAAAAAAACAGAATATCTATCAAGCCAGAATGATATTTATTATGCTTGAACAGAATGACAGAATTAACTTACAAAATAATAAGTTAAGCAGAACACACAGATACTGCACTAATCCTGCACAGATACTCTGACTATTGTCAAAAGTGGTGATCCATATCACAATCCAATCATTAATAATGACTGCCTACTAATCACTTCCAAGTACACCTGTCTGCCAGCCAAACACTATTACAGACACACCTGCCCAACCAACAGAACCCACTTATGATTTATACTGCAACTATGCAGAGTAGACCAGAGTAATAGTTTCTGAGAGAGAGCACATAATAGAGCATGGTCATTTTTTTTTTTTAACAAGGCCAGTATGCTCAAACACTTGATTATGGTGACTTGCACAAGCACTGACAGCTTCCATATAGTTCTATCTACCCAATTTCCCTCACAAGACTTGGGCTAACCTGTAGTCTGGCTTTCAGGCACTTTCCAAAAGTGATCACCTCACCAGGCCAATATTATCAAAAAGACAAAATGACCTAACCAATTGGCCACATGATCCAGACATTACAACCTTAGAAACCCATTTTTGACAGGTACTAAGCTAGTTATTCTATAAAACTACACTTGCATGCAGCTAGGGTTATATCTCCTAGAGTTTTGAAATGAAACTTCAAATTTTTCAACCACACAGCTAGGTCCACAAGTACAGCAAAAAAATAACTGCATGTAAGGAGGAAATGATTAGCGCCTGCAGAGATACAGGATTTTACATGTTCAATTTAATATAAAAATCAGACATTAATCCTAAAATAAGTAATTTACTTGAGGAAGGGGGTGGGACATAAAAGGTCTATTACTGCTGCATAACCCAGAAGATAGAGGCACACATCAATGACAATAAGAAATTGATAAATGAAAAGATTTAAATCCACAGTTGGATGTGAACTGGTAACTCATATATAACAATGCAAAATCAAGTAATTTTCTGTCAAAGTTTTCATTTACCCCCTGACACACAAGAATTCCACATAAATACATAATGTTCAAATACTGCTATACTCAAAAATTATTTATTTTAATTACTGACACTATTCCCCAGCCTTTTGAACAGGAGTAGAGGTTTATCCCTTGGATCCTTCTAAAGTCTACTTCAACAATATACATCTAAAGTCTCTGCCTACACTCTGAAATTTTATTTGCTATTTATTTATTTTTCAATAAGAGTAGATAGGTTTGCCTATTGCCCAGTTCACACACCTCAGTCTTTTGAACAGGAGTAGAGGTTTATCCATTGTTTTCTGTTCAGGATTGAGTTTCCAGTTCCTTCTAAAGTTTTTTTTTCATTTGTTTTCACTTCAAGCATCTTAATGGCCTTATTACAAAATTTTGATCTGGATTTTTCACGGTATAATGTTTAATCCATAGGATTAAAAGAGAAGAGTGACATTCATTTCTGTCTGAATTTCTGAAATGTTGATTTATCATTATCATTTATACTATTTACATTTGGACTAAAGTCCTCATCTTTGTTGTTGTTATCACAATATTTCAGCTATTGTACTTCCTAGCCCTCCTCAGGTGTCTGTCAGTCCTAGTAACCTTCAGAGAATTTAAAACTGAACCCTTTATTCAATCAACAAGAGTAGATTATTCTCATTCCACTCTCCATGTCTAGAGATGTCTTGCCTTATTCCTTTTAGTACTGCCCAGTTATTGATCGCTCTGTGGAAATAGAGTTCAAGTTTGTACTGCACAGCCCAAGAAATGAACCTATAATTGCTGTCACCAAATTCATGAATCAGAGCTTTGATCCACTAGCTATTGTCCTGTAGCATTTATATTAATAAAGCCATCTTTAAAGCATAGAGTGGAAGGGACTGTTATTTGACCACAAGATTTGATACAAAAAATAAACTTAACATAAAACAAGATTTGATAGATTCAGAAATTGCACCTGGAGGTGATGGGTGGATTTTACTTGGGATTAAATTCTGTTCAAGTACACTTCCTGAAAGCATGTGTCATTATTTCCTATTTTTCTGAGGCTGTAAACTAATAAGGATACTAATTAAGGTTTGTATAACCTTTCATGGTTTTTTTCCATATGCATTGAAATATATGAATATATTAGTAATATAAATACAATTACAAACTTATTCCCAATACCAATCGCAGCAACACAAAATAAAGTGGAATGTAAGGGATAAGTCAGTTTTAAGTTTTAAAGATTCAGGATTCTATATTTTTGATCTGATCCTCTCATAAATTGAACATTTTTATAATTTTTTTTATTTTTATTTTGCTTTTCACTTATACTTTTTTTCTAATTGAGTGAGACTCAGACCTTTTCCCCACATATAAGAATTCTAAAACTATGTAATGTTTACAAAAAAAAATATGAATAAATAAAAATGAAGTTTCATTTGAAGAATTAATGGCAGTAGTGGTTTTTAGACAAACCATATAGCTACTCTCAATAGCATTCTTATAGATTGTGGACAACCACGAAGGTAAATTCAGTTTTCATTCCAGTGAAAAGTGAAGGAGCTGAAGCCACACCCAACCAGCTTTCCTTAAAGCACCGTGGATAAATATAATTATAATTTCTCTAAAAAGATTCATATTATTATATCTATTTTTTCTTCAGTTATTTAAAAACTTTAACTGTACCATAAAATTTAAATTTTACAATTGTGTTGTACTGATAAAATATTGAAAATTTTATGTTGCTTTGCATTTTTGTTTAATATTTGTTGAATATTAAACCAAACAAATAAAATTCTATTCACCATAGAATAGTTATGAAATTTCATTTGTCAGCTTGAACATAAAATTCTACTGTCTGTTTCTCTTACACTAGAAGAGTTCACTACATGCAGATGAGAAATTTGCTGATGTCTATGTAGTGGATTTCTAGTCATGTGGAAAACTGTTACACACAAAAAATAAATAAATTAAATTTATATGATTACTCAGTGTATTTATATGTGGTTTAATGATAAAATTTCATAATTAGAGAGGAAACCAACCTTAAAATGTAAACAAATTGAAATTTGTATAACTCCGGATATAATATTTATTCCTCATTCCATTTTAAAAAAAAAAAAAAAAAAAAAAAAAAATTTCAAAATTTATTGAGGTCAAACATCTTTTGTAAGGTTTTATGACATAGAAGTTCATTTTTGTCCAGTTTTTTATGCTCGTATGAAAAGCAAAATAAGAAAAAAAAAAGGGGGGGTGCTTTTTTTTGACAGGTATGTTTTTAATGTTTTTAATTTTTTTCATAATGAAGGGTCAAGGGCTGTGACAGGCAGCAAATAAACAACAAAAAATAAATATAGACAACAACAAAGGGAAAATGCAACAAAACTCGGAGGTTTTCCATTACATTACCATTTTAAACAAATTTTTTTCATGCTTATCAAAAGCTTAATAATCTCTGTAACTATCCCTTATAATAACCACTAGTAGTTGTGAAGTGTAAAAACATAAAATTAGATCTTCTCAATAAATAGTATTTATTGAGAAGACCTAAATATTTTGTATGGTATTTATTAAATACCATACAATTTTTAAAAAATTATTTCCTAAGAAAAGAAAGTAAATCTGTATACAGCATTTCAACCTTGCACTCTAAATATTAATTACATATTTTCTATTTACTCTTGAATCAGGTATTTTATATATAATTTTGTTTACTTCTTATATAGTAATATATGCCACACCTGTCATAAAATAAAAAGTTTATCTTATCTAAGATGATATTTGGGTAATTATACTAATTTGTCTGATATGGTTTTATCATTCAATTTACATCCTTCCTAGTGAAAAAAGTATTTCAATTCATATTAGCAAAAGTTTGCAACCTCAATTTTTTTTTTATCTATTCATAAATTTAACTCCCATATTTTAATGATTTATTTGTGATTTCTTTTGTTGCTTTTGCCATATTCATTAAAAAAAAGATTATGATCCAAAAGATATTTTCATTTTTTAAAGTAAAACTACAAGAAAAATTGTCAAGTACAGCCATTTACTGCTATACCATTGATATTGTATTACATAAAGCTAAAGATCAACTCTAGTGACCCATTAACTATATTTAAAGTATATCATGTGTACTTAAAATATGTCAAAGCCAATCTTCTTTAAAAAAACATTCTTAGTTAAGTAAATATATACAAGACAAGTCAATAGAAGTGACTATAATGTGAATGCCTTGGGTACCATAGTCTGATAAGGGTTATTTCATTTCAAAATCACTAACTTTAATCAATGCTTTTACTTTTGGTAGCATTAGCATTAGAGGAAGTGGAACTGGCCTACAGAGTTCAAATTTTGACCAAATCCGTTTCCTTCATGACAAACTAATGCCCTTATAAAAGGGGCATAAAAATATATCTTTCTCCATCTATGGACTAAGAACAGAGCAACCAGAGCTCTTTGGTCTTGGAAGGCAATCAGTCTAAATAAACAACTTTGAATTCAGAACCAGCCCAAAGAAGGATAGGCTCCATTAGAATATCTTGCCTTAGATACACCCACTGCTGCTATGGCTGCAGTACAGGTGTTGTCCCTAATGGCTTATGAAACATATGATCATGATATTAGTGATCATTTTTACTTTAATAATTATAAATCATATAATTAGTTGTTCTAATCAGGAGTCCAAAACGGTGATACTGATAAAATGTTAAATGATCAGTTAAATATTATGCTTGTTTTGATGAATTACTGATGCTAATTTGTTCATAATAAAGCACAAGAAAGAAAATTTGGCCTCATTGAATTATCACAAATTCCATAACCCACTATGGTCATAGGGGCACCACATGTACTCCAGTCATAGTAGCAGTGATCTATCTTGGGCAAGATCGACCAAGCCCAGCCCTCTCCAGGCTGGTTTGAATTCAGAGTTTTCCTTTTCCTAGACTAGATGCCAATCAAGGCTATAGACTCCAGTCTACCCTGCTATTTACCCATAGCTGGGAGGGGATAGAAGATACCTTTCTCAAGAGTATTAGCACATAAGTGAATGTAATGAACTTAACTGGAATTTGAACTCTGCTCTCTGACCCCTTAATCAGAGCCACTATCCACTACATCACTGTACTTTGAATTATACAAGCTGCTAAGATTTGTCATTGCCTACTTCCAACTAGTATCAAACTATAAAAACTGCACATTTGAAGTCAAATGTAATTCAAGGTTAAGTATGTTTAAGAACCCCTTTTAATTGGGGATTAAATATTACATATAGTTACTTCCAGTCAAATGATAGAGGAATTTTAACTGAATAAGTGCAAAAGTATAAATAAATCTGAAATAGAATAAAATCCATAAGCCATATATAAAATAAATAAACATATCTAAAAATATTAAAATTTGTCTAAAACTTATCTTACTACAACTATTGGGTTGACCAAAGATTGTTCAATTTATTAAGTAAATTTTCTAAGCAAAGAAACTTTTTGGCCATCTCTCTCTCTCTATATATATATATATATATATATATATAGGGTGACCCAAAAAAACAGGAACTTTTAACAATCCAATAAAACCAAGAGTGATGGAAGAAAATATTTAATTCATAGTAATTGAAACCTTAAAACGTGCCATTTAAGAAACAATGATGGAATTTTCATTTTTTAAAAATTACGTCCTGTAGATGGCGTCCTCCTCTACGAATGCATTCTTGAAATCTACTGTTGAGATTCCTCATTGACTGCTGCAACATCTCAGCTGGGATACTGTGAATTTCATTCTTGTTACTAAAATGGCGAAATGTTTACTTGCTCAAGGTCACTGTCTCGCATTGTTGCCACTTGCTCATGTCTGGCAATACGCACTTCAAAAATTCCCGGTTTTTTGGGTCACCCTGTATATATATATATATATATATATATATATTTATTTTTTAAATAAGACTGAAGGGATAAGATCAATAGGATGATTTCTGTTTTTACCAATATGGTCCATACATTAAATAATCATCTTGTTTATTTTGCACTTTTTATTATACTTTAAGCTTTTTTCAAAAATAATTCAAATTATAAACTGTATTCTTATCCAAAAATATTTTTTTTTTAGGTGAAAGTTGGCTGCACAATTTTTTTTTTTTTTTTTTTTTTTTTTAAATAGTTCTAAATTTGATTCATCTTTTGAACTGAAGAGTAGTTACCAACAAAAACTTTGAGAAGTTTAGTTTTGTATAAAAAAAATCTATTAAAAAAAAAAAAAAAAAAAACTTAAAATGAAAAAAAAACAAACAAAAAGCATTAAAAAGCAATTGTATCTTATGAGGAGCAACAAAAAAAGCACAAATTAAGTAAAAGAAAATAAATATTTATAATAATAATGATTACAGCAATAAGTTAAAATCTGCCCAACCTTACCAACTTACATAATTATTATTTATTTTTGTTCTAATTGTTAGAGCTTTCTTTTCATACAGACATTATGAACTGTCAAGTATGTACATCAAGTGTTCCTCTTATAATAAACTAACACAAAAGTCAGCCATCTCATAAAATGTATTATTACAAAATAAATAACTATTACTCCGGCACATGAAAATTTTATAAAACACAATTATTAGGCAATTTGATTGATATCAAAATATTTTTTTTAAATATTTAATTGCGTTTAAGCACTGGTTTGTGTTTTGTAATATCTGAGAATGCATTTTTAAATTAACATAAAGCTTAGGCCATATGTTACTTTAAAAATGCATTCCAGAGCAAATTATTTACAAATATTATTTACATTTGGACTAATGTATATACTCATTTTTATTGTTATTATCACATTTTGGCCATAGTACTTTCTACCCTTCTTCAGGTGTCTGTCGATCCAGGTAATCTTCAAGGAATTTCAAAGAACTTTTGTACTGCCCAGTTATTGCTCGACCTGCTTCCGCGGAGTTTAATCAGACAGGAATTATAGATTATAAAAGATTTACCTAATACAGTAACATAAGGAACAATTTTTGTTGCCAATATATTCCCAGTATAATTCAGTAGTGAACTATTCATAAAGTAAAAAAATAGATTAGCAACATTAAGAGAAATTATATTTACATAAATAAGGCTTTAAAATATGCGACCCATTTTGATATAAAGATATTTCTTCTCTTCAATATTTTTTATTTGCACATTAAATTTTGACTTTCTCTGGACAAAGTAGAGAGAATTAAATGGAAAACCCTGTGCCCACCTGCAACAACCACGTCAACAGAAAAAGGTACAAAACGTGCAGAGACTTGAATGTATTCACCTTGCTGGCTCGATGTCGACGCTGACAGGCCACGAATGCTCTGGGAGTACATACTAACTGAACTCATGTGGAAGTCCAGACACTCCTGTCGACAGCGGTTGTGAACTTCCACCAACTGGTAAAGGAACAATAACAACACTTCAATAATCAACATTTTCTCATCAGTACCTTTTTATTTTATAGAGATACATAAAAAATATATTCTTATATCAAAACAATCAGAACATGATTTGTTCAATATTCAACAAAAATATTATAGAATATAGCACAGATTTCTAAATTTGAGTATATGCAAGAATTATAAAAAAGAAAAAAAAACATCAAAAACATCACCTGTATGACTCATAAGAGAGCTAGTCAGAGTCTTACAGAAAGTCAACTGCTTGTCTCAGAAGCCACTGAAAGTGAATTCAATTCTTGCTAAGTGTTCTAAAATTGTAGTTTTGTGCCAAAGTTGGGTTACAGTCATATACAATAATGGCATCCCAAATTTCCAGGAACCAGTTCTATAAAGGCAGGGAATCTTTAGAACTTATTCTGCTGACTTTCTTTTCAATCTGAGAATGGAAAGAAATTACTTTATACTATCAAAAAGAACTAAACTATTTTGATAATAGAAAACATTTATTTATTAAGATATTTCCAGATTAAAATTCATATTTCTGATCAGAAGAATGATGCTTTTTAACTTGAGTGTCATCAACTGTGTTATGATTTCTTAGCCACATTCGAACTGAATTGCTGCAGTCCCAAAAATCGCTTTTGCCCATTTTTTTCTACACAGCTACCATTACCTATGTCTTTCTTTTACTTTTTCTTCTTCCCCACTGACTGCTGTTTATTGTTGTAGTAGGGGGAATGTGTCTATTATAGTTTCACTAGGTGCCAGCATAGAGGTAACTAATATTTTACCTAGACCATTGGCTATTAATATACAAGATTATTTTTGGATAAACCAACAACCAGTTCACTAAGCTTTTATAATTTTAAGAATCAGTTTGTGCAAACTGGTAGGATGCTACCACTGCTTATATACTATATGAGATTTACTATATTTTTTTTTAAAATACAACTCCAAAAAATCAGTAAACTAATACTGACACACAAGTTGATATACTAGTTCCCGAAAGTGCCCATAAGGGAATATATGATTAAATTAGGATTACAAAGAAGAATATTTTAAAATTATTTACAAGTACAGTTGAATGATTGCTTGAATATTATGCATTTTCCTGAATATTCCTTGCCAGATTATAGATGCATTGTGTCCTAATATTAAAATATACCTATGTAAGTATAATGGTTATTCATTTCTTTTGGAAAGGCATGAATCCATCTCTTCTCCCTCTAGCTTTGAATTAAATAGCACAGTAAACTGGACTCTCAAGCCTTCGGTGACAGCCAATCAACAAGAAAGTCAACTCTGAATTCATGCCCATAGAAAAGACAATGGGGAAACCAATCCCCTATCTTTCTCAAGAAACAGCAGAGTCATGACTGCCTATGTCCTCAAGAGAGATGATATTTTTAAAAGGAAATCTAAATCTGAAAGAAAATACTGCCAATTGTTATTCCCTAATAAAGTCTATACCCGAACAAAATGTAAAACAAACTTTATGATTCATCTGCTTCTACTTGAGACAAGCAAATTGACTTCAGAATTCCACATCTTTTTAATTAGAACAATAAAAAATGGATATAGTAATATGATCAGTTGCAATATTAAAAAGCTTAAATATTTTAAAGAGATTTCCAAAACACATGCATACACTTTTAAGTATTTCTTTACAAAAAGTATTAATTTGGTGATGAAATTCGATTGTTTATATTATTTACACTTGAATTATTGTCCTCATCTTTGTTGTCATCATCACAATGTTTTAGCTGTTGTACTCTCCAGCCTTCATGAGGTGTTCATCAATCTAGTTAACCTTCAGAGAATTTCAAACTGAACACTTTATTCAATCTACAAGGCAGATTATTCTCATTCTGCTGGCCATGTCTAAGGATATTTCCTCTAGTTCTTATTTAGTATTGTTCAGTTATTGTTCACCCTGTTTCCACTGTGTAAGTTTGTAAATACCTGGCCTAGGGATTGAATTTGTAATTACTGTCACTGAATTCACAAAATCAATATTTTAATTCACCAATCTTTTTTTTTTCAGAAACTGACCCAGATTGATAAAGCACCTGATGAAAGTTGGAGGGTACAACAACTGAAACCTTGTGATGCTAACAACAAATATGAGGTCATTAGTCCAAATGTAGATAATGATAACGCCTCATGCCAGAAAATGTAGATAATGATAACGCCTCATGCCAGAAATTCAGACACAAGTTTGGATTGCTTTATTTTATAATTAACAATACGCCTTTTGCAAGATGACATCAGTTGAATATTGACCAACACTTTTCATTTTAGCTGTATATCCAGGATATAAATACCAAATAGTCACTAATTGGATAGACGCCTCAAAACAGCTTATGGCTTGAAACACTTGATTTCTCGTAATTATCAACAACTTCAAAGAACAGAACTTATTTTATAAAAACTGATCTGCATATTCTCAATCATTGTCAAAGCCTTGTACTAACTGATGAAACAGTAAAAGAATATTTATATTTACTAGCATAATAAAACTACCAGTATAGGGCACCCTGTGAGGATCAAACTCGCTAGTAATAACATGCAAAACCAGGTTGCTAAACATTACACCACAATTAAGGCACCCAAGCAAAGAATGTTTATAAATATTAGAACAGGATTTCATTTAGAATTACACACACACACACACACACACACACACACACACCTTTTTCTTTTTACAAATTAAAGTACTTTTTGTATGTGAATATATGATGGTTTATAAAAGTCAAGATTGCCATTTTATATTTAGTTTTTTACCAGAAGCCAGGAAGGTGATCCACGGTATGAAGTGAGTAAATAAAGGAATCCATTTATATAGAATTTCATTCGTCTTTAACCAAACTTGTATGTATGTAGAGATAGAAAGAATGTGAATATAGTCCCCATGCAGTGTTAATTTCTGTCAGTTCCACCCCTTAAACAACTACCATGTTGGTTTGATGATGCAGTGTTGGTTTCTGTGTTTGTCTAAACTGTTTATACCTACAGATACTATCCTCAATACAAAGCAATTTTCACAAATAAATATAGAATACTAGCAGCATGGCCCGGCGTTGCCCGTGCTTGATTCAAAAATCGTACGACTCATACAGCAATCGCTATCACTTGACTTAAAATATTTTTGCCCTTCCTTGCCTTTAAAGGAGTGCTCTTTGCCGTGCTGATGTTGCTACATGCCTTACTTCTTGCCTATCTCACACTGCGAATTTTTTCTAAGCTCTATACTAAACATTAAATCTGTTACGAAAAAAGAACTAAACAAAATGAACACAAAACGATCAGCTTTAAAAAAGGACTCGTAACTGGAAAAACCGAATGAAAAAAGAATGTTAACAACAAATACTTTTTCACACCCAACCCAGTTCTGCAGAATCAGAATCAACGTTGAGTTTAAGCAAGCGAATGAGCCAATTGGAGTAAAGTGCCATGCAGATTTAAATTTTTCCCCACTTGTGACGAATGCAGCTATCAATTTTTTTTGCATGCTAGCATGCTAGTTAACATTCGTGTCAGTCAGCTGTTGGCTCTCACGCTGGCCAATAGAATCTTCCTGCCTATTCGTGGGAGCCAGCTATAGGATCTCACTCTGGCCAGTAGAAAAGGGCCACAAACTACATGAAAACTGCCGTAGAAGCATGAAAAAAATTGATTATTTCCACTATCGATGGGAGTTGGGAAATACAAAGTCGGTCTTGGCCTTCCCGCTAACTTGGAGCATATGCATGTAAATTTTGGTGCAAATCCGAAAATTGCGGCTGTGCATTCGTCACACATATCCTGCCTTTTATAGATAGAGATTCTAAACATATATTTCATGGCATGTTATGTAGGTACCTCCAATATTTTGCTGAAAAAACAGCATACCATAATGAAAAAAAGACCCCAAACTTAATAAAAAATCAAGTTTTGTCAAAATATTTTTGTTATTACTAAGAGGAAAGACCAAAGTATTTTTTATAATTTTATTAAATTTTTAATCCTTTCTAGTACGTTCAAAATCTTGGTTAAAAATCTTGTTGGCAGCAGCACTACAAGTTAGTATAGGAAATTTTAGCATCTTTTTTGCAGAAAAAAATAAAACAGATTTGAAAATTCTTGCAAAAATGAAATTATCGAATTTAAATTAAATTTTCAGGATTTATTCACAAATGAATTAAATTACTTTTTAATTTTTTTTTTTTTTAAAGAAAATCTTGGTAAAAATATTTTATTTTCACATCTGTTACCACCTACCCTTACTTAATGAAATTTCCAGAAATTAAAATTCAATCAACTTCATATTTATATTAGTTAAAAGCAGGACTACTTTGAGAATTCCAATCATTTTTTTTTTTCAAACAGAAACACCATTTACTGAAAATATGCTCTGAATCATAAAATAAAAAATGCAATAAAACTAAGAAACTATTTAATTAAAAAAAAAATTTTTAAATCTTTTAATTGATTTTATGAAAAAGATTTATTAAGGAAATTGTCTTAGGAAAAAGTTTTTCAATGAATAATGAATTTTTACAAAATTTTTCATTTTTTTAAATTTTAATTAGAATAATTTATTATTACATCGTAAAATACTGTATTAATTTCACCTTTTTAGGTGATATTACTAAGTAAAAACTATATTTACTTATCATAAATGCAAAAGCTTAGTACAAATCATCAAACACTAATATTTTTAAAAGAATTTTGAATGTTTTTTTTGTTTTTTTTCTTGTATATAAACATGCCAATTTTTATATACAGACAACCATACACAGCAATAACTATAGTAAATTTACAGCCAAAAATATTTAAAATTCAACATTAGATTATGGAGAATATTTTCTCAAATTTTTAAGATTACTGAGTACTTAAAAATTATATACAAGAGGCACTAACATTAATTTAGTTACTTTTTTAATGCCTAAAGACCCCATAGAACAACATTAGATAAATATCAATCTGTCATGAAGTTGTCAAAACCCACTAGCATCTTGAATAAACAGCTACTGCTGAGTTGAAAAAAATTGCATTTCCACAATATTTTAAACTTAAAATAAATAATAGTTTTTTAAAATCAGATTAATTATACTTTAAATTAGCTAATGCTCCTCAAATAAAGTTTCAGAAAATTGTTTTATTTTTTGAAGATTTTTTAATAAAGAGAATTACATTGCAATAAACGCATTCTTTTTCAGTTAAAAAAAAAAAAAAAAAAAAAAAAAAAAATCCTTCCAGTTTTTTAAGTTAATTTTGAAATTTTGCTTATTGGAAATATTAAATTTAATCTATTAACTTGAAATTAAAACTAAAATAAAAACTTGAAGATTTTTAATTTATAAAAATTCATTTTAAACCTTCGGTATTGAAAATTAGTGGAGGTACCTAATGTGTCATTTTAAGTTACAGTTAAAACCTAAAAACACCTGCATGTTATAAACAACATTTTTGACATCACTCAGACAGGTCTCTTTGTGCCATGGCAAAGAAATTTAAGAGTTAAGACGACAGTCAATAAGCTTCAAAATTTAAAGACTGCAATAACAGGAATAAATTTTATCTCAGCAGTTGAATTTCCATACCAATGTTTCCCCCCCCCCCACTTTGTGATTTAAATTTTATAACTTAGTTTCTTCCTTTATTTTTTGAAGATTTTTTAATAAAGAGAATTTTAACTTAAAAAGTGAGGGGACATAATACAGAACAGGGAGTGAAATATGGGGAGGGTGCGCAGACACAGACACAAATGTATGTTTAGATATTCACACAGCTTATTCTAGCAGTCACCATAACAGAGTACACTGAAAACTGACCTTGCAATGGCCTATGAAACTAGACTGCTAACAATCAGTCCCCCAAGTAAATGTATTTTGATGAATTTCTGCGGTTTTCACTATAATAACATGTTAGTCAATATGAATTAATTCAACTCGTATACTGAAAAATGTCTTGTCATTTTTAACACACCATGTGTGTGTGTGCGTGTGTGTGCGTGCGTGCGTGTGTGTGTATATAGGTGAGCACAAAGAAACATGTATATTATTTTTAAAAAACAAAATATAACCTGAAATGTTAAAAAAAATCCTTTCATGAATTAAAGATTGAAATAATGACTCCTGCAAAAAAAAATTAAAAAAAAAAAGATTTCAAAATACCAATTTCAAAATCCCCAAAAGAATTTTTTTTAAATTAACTCTGTAAATACAAATTGAAAAATAAAAAGAAACAATGATTAAAATTTCATTTTCCTTCATTTCCAAAGCACATTCTTCATTCCTTCATTTTATACATAAATGAAAAGCAAGAAATAGAAAAAAGAAATGAATACAAGATTGCAAGAGAAATTTAAGATTTCACCTTTCATTAAAAATATTCTGCATAGCCAGTTAGTAGGGAAAATTCTTGCTTCTTCAAAACAGTTTTTAGACTTGAGCAGAGAACGATGCACAAGAATGGAATTTGTATGCTCCACACATTTCAATGTGTGTGTGTGTGTGTGTGTGTGTGTGTGTGTTTATATACACATCTGGATAGACCGATGAATGGAGGAAAATTCTGAATATTTATGTAAGCAGAGTTCCTATAATAGACATTGAATAAAATTCTCTGACAATTCTACTGAAATTCCCTGTTTTTGGAACATTGTGTAACAGTCATACAATACTAAGTACACAACTATGCCAGAACATAGCTAAAAAGATAGAAAAAAACAGACTTTCATGAAAATTTTACTAATCCTAGAAAACAAACCACATAAATAATATTTAGCATTTATTTTCAAACAATTTTCAATCTAAAAAACATATAATAAAATATAGCATTCAATGCATTAGAAAATTCCCTGATATTAAAATAAAATTCTGATAATTAATAACTTAAAAAAAAAAAGTTACTAATTTTTTTCAATTCCCTGTTTTCCAGGTTGGATGTAAATCCTGCACATGGAGATACTACTTTGAATGTAAAAATTAACTGCTAACATAAACATATATATTATATATATATATATATATATATATATATATATATATATATATATACACACACACACACAAACACACAAGTATAGGATTGGTATATATGGAATAAATTCCAATAACCAACAAATACTATTCTTAAAAGAGTGCTCAATACAGAGTAGAGCAAATATAATCATTTATACGAAAATTATATCATAAAAATGTTATAAAATCACTACAAAAATAGCGAGTTTTGTTTCAACACTTCTGGTGTCTTATCAAGTGATGGTGTTGAACACCATCACTTGATTTAGTTTTTTTATACAATTTCTCATGTGATCTAAAAAAAATTTTTTCTTTTCAGATGATAAATTATATAAAAACTGTCCGAATGTTCTTTTTTTCCAAATGCTTTTGGCTATACATTTAACCATTTTTAAGGATGAAATATTTCAACTGTTAAATAAGAAATAGTTTGTTGCATGTATGTATTTATATGTTGTTTTCATTTTTCAAGATATGGTCAAGATGTTGTGTCCATGTTAATAGTTGATATTATTGAGCGTTGTTTTTTTTTGTTTTTTTATTAATAAGGCTTCCATTATTTTTAGCCTTTTTTTTGCATGTAGATGATGCTATTATATTTGTGTTGTCAATAAGTATGTTACAAATAGTGTCAAGTAGGTCTCCATGAGTATTTAAATGAGACCTAATTGAGCTATAGTCAGAAAGGTGTAGAGCGAGTCTTCATGCCAAACATGTTGTAGTATGGCCTATATAATTATTTACGAATTTTAATTGATCAGGAATACAATTCCTTAATGGGCATTTAAATTCGTAAATATTTGCCCTTTTTAATTTTGTTCTAAGAGGTGAATTATTATTTTTATCTATAAAGTTAGAGGTTTTAAATATTTTGTAATAAATAATTAATCTAATTTTTTTGCTATTATCAATTGGCATTGTGCATGTTTTCATAATGTTCTTAATTCTACTTTTGTCTTGTTTATAATTTTTGTTCATTTGATTTTTATAAAAAATATTAATGTTATTGTTTATGTCCTCGTCGTTGCTATTAGCTACCTTAGACAGAAACCGCCTAATACGGAAAGTGCTAGGAAAAAAGAACATTCAGACAGTTTTTATATAATTTGTCATCTGAAAAGAAGAAAATTATTAGATCGCATGAGAAATTTTATAAAAAAACTCAATCAAAGCACCTTGTCTGTCGTATTCAATGAAATGTGCATAGAAGAAGGATTGCTGCCTAAATACAAACACACACATATATATATATATATATATATATATATATATATAGCAAAAGCATGTCACAATGGATAGGTTCCTTAAAATATGAAAATCTTATCTAAACCAATATCTACAAAAATCACAGAACTAGAAAAGTGATTTCTCCATTTAATTTTTGATCAGCAAACTCATGCACGAGTATAAAATACAGGAAAAAATATCACTGATAATAAAATTTTATTCCTATTTCCAAAAAACTTAAATTCAAATAAACCTACATTAATTCTATGAATATTACAAGTAATAGAGTGAAATTTTTATCAAATTGTTTACAAACTGTCAGTTACTCTGGCCTATTTATACAGTTTGTAAATAAGGAGGCATAGTGGCATAATGGATAGTGGCTCAGATTGAGGAATTGGAGACCAAAGTTCAAATTCCACTTGAATCCATTACATTCACTTACGTGCTTGGGAAAGGTATGAATCCTCTTCTTCTCCCCCTAGCTATGGTTAAATAGCAGGACAGACCAGGTTCTATAGCCTTGGATGGCAAATGGTCTACCGCAGAAAGAAATGGCAACCTACTGTGGGGGGAAAATAAAATCTGCCTTGTCAGTCATGTATCGAAAGATACATGATCGCCTAAGCATGTATCATGCATAGCACATAACTAACTGAAATAAGAGAAAAGATTGGTGAATACAATATGCTCAGTTCACTGCTAGTATAGGTTCTGGATTATTCTAATATCCTTCCCGATTAAAGCTTACGTAGCAGTTCAAATAGTTCATTGTGATGCACTTTATCAAATGCTTTTACATAATCTATAAAATATAGTTATATATCCTTTTGCATTTGTATTGCTCTTTCTGATATCATTCTGAGCATATTACATACCTTGTTACAGTTTCTTTAACAAAACTGTATCATTCTTGTCCAATTTTCAGTCTAATTCTGCCACGCTCATTCATGAGAAATTAGATAATAGGTTTTGTTATATGGCTCATTAAACTGATTGAGTTCACATTCATTTGCACCTAGCTTCTTAGGTAATGCTATGTAAATGGATCTATTTTAGGTCTTCAGGTATATCACCAGTGTTGTAGAGTTATTTCCACAACAGAAACTGTATTCGGACTAAATGCGTCCTAAATAGGTTAAACATACAGAAATGTTAGGAACTTGTAATAAAGTGTTATGCAGAGTAATCGAGTTGTGGTCGCTGAACACTACTCCTTCTCTCGACTACTCCTGACTCCTACTTATAATAGGTGGGAGAGTCTATTACCTAGACAAGGTGTCTTTCACTATAACAGTATGTTTAATTATGCCTATAATGTTGCCAATGCTGAAATCATCTAAGGCAACCAGCATCTCCATTACAATTCCGTCTGGTCCTGCTGCTCTGTTTCTCTTCATTTGGCCAGTGCTGATTTCACTTCAGATTTTAATATTTCTGGTCCTTCAATATTTCTGTGTATTGCTGGTTGTCCTCTTTTGCCATCAAAGAATCCTACCATGTATTCATTCCATCCCTGAAGTATTTTTTTCCCTCTAATATCAAAATGTCCCATCCTTGGATTTTATGCATCCTGTCGATGAGCATCTCTTTTATTCTATTAGTTCTCTTATTTTTTATGCATATCTGTATCTTTAATACTCATTCTTTCCATTTCTACACTTTTCGCCGAGCCATTCCTCTTTAGCCCACCTGCATTTGTTCCTAATTTCTTTATGCAATGTCCTATATTCTGTGCCATGTCTTGGCATTGTTTTTTGTCTCCTTTTCATCATATCGAGTATTTCATCTGACATCCATTCTAGTTTTCTTTGTAATGATCTTTATTGAAGCTTCTCTTAATGTGTTCATTTTGATTTTCTATTCACATTTTGTTCATTGTTTCTGCTTGTCTATGTGTTTATCCTTTACATTCAAGAGTCTGTCATATTGTAATTTAGGTGCTGCCCTGGTCCTTTTCAATTTCTGTAATTTCACTAAGTTTACGTATCACTGGAAAGTGGTCACTCTCACAGTCAGCATTTGAGTAGGTTTTGCAGTATAAAACTGTATTCCGGAATCTCTTATTGATTGTTATATAGTCGCTTTAAAAATAGACATATCAGACTTAAAAGATTGTGTATGTGTTCATTTTTCATTGGGAATTTCAAACATAACTGCTTCAAAGGAAAAATCTGAAATAACCATTTTGACTAAAAGATATGAGCATCAATCACTAAATACAATTATCTCCGAGGCCAGAACATATGGGTAGTGTCACTGTTATTGTCAGAAAAAGTTAGATTTGCTGATCTAAGTTTAAATTCCTGTCTATTCTGTTGTGTTCCATTTTGCACTAATGCTCTTGGGAAAAAGCTAAGAGTTAAGTAACAGGATAGACTGAGCTCACTAGTTTTAAATGGCAGCCAGTCTAGTAGAATTACTCTGAAGTGAAAATTATGAAGAAGGCAATGAGAAACCATTCCACTCTTTCCCAGGAAGTCATAATTCACAGATAAGAGAATTTGTGAAGATCCCTGATTGCCTATGTTCCAAAGAGATAAAAAAATGAAAATTATTGCAAAAAAAAAAAAAAAAAAAAAAAAAAAATTTTTTTTTAAAATAATTTTTTTGCAACACATTACTTAAGCTTTGTTAACCAAACCAAATCTACAATTCATAATGTCTATAAAAAGAAATAATTCAATGAAAAATTTATTTAATAATTAAAGGAAAATTATCAGTGATACATCAGCCTGGAAATTTCTACCTTAAGCCATCTGTATATGTATATGCAGATGCGTAATAAAACAAAGCGTGGACACATAACAGAAGTACAGTGAAATCCAGATTTTGTTTATAAAACAATTTTAAAACACTTTCAACATGTTAGTTGATGAAGTGATATAACTACGTTATTGCTTTCACACAAAGCCAGATTCAACAAAGTGTTTCGGTATACTGGAACACAAAGTCAGCAAGATATGCTGACATTTATCATTTATTTCTGAGACAACATTTCCCATGATGCCCCACTCATGTAAATGCTAATCAATAAGAAAAATAAGAACAAGAAGCAATGCACAATTGCCAGTTTTTCTACCTCCATTCAAAAAAGAATGTATCAATCATCAGACTACTATTGAAATGAGTCGTTTAAAATATACTGTAGATGTGTGGTTTTGGTGTGTGAATATTTTAGAGACACATGCCCAAAGTGAACTGAAAATGATGTGGCAAATAATGTTCAAGAGCATAGAGATAAAAAAAATGATATACAGAGAAGTATCAGTACATAGATGTTTGTGCTGTATATGTATGCAATAAAGGCAATAATTCTAGTATGATAGTTCAATAATGCACAAGAGGATGTCTTAATATAGCAGCTAGCAGTAGCAAGAGCAGCAGCAGTTGGCTTCATAGTCAAAGATATTATCATTATATTGGAGATATAGTACTAATTGTTATAGCCAAAGTAGCACTGCAGGCACTGAGTAGATGATCAATATTAACTTCAGTAGCTCATTCCCATTAATACCAAATTTATTCATTTAACCATTAACACTAAGAAAAAAATCTGCCCAGATTGCACTGGTCAATAGTTTAATTAAACCAGATTATAAAAACAGCTTATTAAACCTATACAGTTGTGGGTTATCCTACTTGACACTAGGGGCCACTCCATAAGCCTATAAAAAGATGCGCATTTCTCTCCCTAGCCTCTTTTACAGCTTTCAAAAAAACGGCCTTGTGCCACATCCTGCCTTGCAGGGAGGTAAGGTAAATAACCTTTTACAGCTTTTCAACTCTGGGCTTGATGAAGTTTTCATGTGGGTTCCCCCACTGAGGAATGTTCATTTCATGATTTTCTGTCCTGACTTTTGTACTCTCTCATACAAGCAAGCAAACATTCTTCTTATAGCTAGTTTCATTTTTTTTTTCTCTTTCATCACATGTAATTGCTTTTGTAAATACATGCATTGCTGTTTATTTTATATTTGTTTTGTTGCAACAATTTTTACTTGGACTCACATTCAGTCTGACATTGTTTGTGGGATAAGTTTCTCAAGAGCCCATAAATATTTACTCTCCAAAGTGTTGATTACATAATGGTTGCTAAATATTTAAACACACAAGAAGCCCACAACAAGATCAAAATTTACTAAAGCAAAAAATGAAATTTTAACATTTTTTAAGTTTAAAACTTAATTAAGACTTTAGATTTTCATTCTTTAAGCATGATATCAACCATGTTAAGTATGAGGTTTTTATTTATCTATAAAGACAGTTTCTATTATTGTTTTGCTAGTATATTTTCAGTCTACTCATAATTTTAATTTCTGTCTACATTTTAAATATTCTATAAATTATAAATCATAATCAAAACGCTATCAGTCAACTAGATTATATGTTCCTGTACCAACTAGTCACTTTGCATCACTTTAATACAAATTTTTACCACCGTAAAAATCTATAAAATTATGGTAAAAAAATAAAATAAAATAAAATGGTAAAAAAAAAATAAATGGTAGCAAAAAAAAAATAAAATCACAAATTGTACAAAGAGCTGTTTATATAATAGGTTTGAATTTCCCATGTCCTCTAAAAACTATTAGCTTCAGTATTAATGGGAAGAGCCAACAGAAGATCGTTGTGCCGTTCATAATCTTGAGGCATGCAAGATATTAGTAACAAAGCTATCTTGATAAATTTCTTATCGTCAGAATCGGAATAGCATTGACAGTGGAGCGGGCACAAGGCGAATTATACAAGGGTCGACAACTCCAGTCGACCAAAAGTCAACCTGCAGTTGCTTCCCCTGGAATAGCCCGGAACACCAGTTGATCGACGGCTTCGGTATAGAGGCTGGCTGACACTGCTACCATCATAATCCATGCTTGTTGTTCTTTCTCTAAGAAGACGGGAAGCTGAAAAATGACAATACAAACTAACATCTACAGCATTAATAAGCAGTGAGGTATAAGTATTAACGTCACTTCAAATTTTGAAAAATAGAAGTGATAGTCATCATTCGTGAGGCTTATCAGGAAAAAAAAAATAAATGAAGTGGACACTTCTAGAATATTTGGCGCTTTTTTATTTATTTTTTAATTATAGTGCCTTACTCGTTCAATAAATAAATAACTCAAAAAAAAATTAAATATGTAAAATTCTCTATATTGTGAGGATTTAGATTTAGTTGTTGAATTTATATTAATAGATTACGAACAAGTCTTGCGTAATATAACAGTAACACTTTAATGTTGTTTGAGTTTATCATTTTATAATTGAATTCCAAACAAATGATTACTTCTTGATTTTGAATTATTGGCGATTTGGTCAATTAACAAGACTTGTGAAAATCATTCAGTTCCTTTGTCATTCAATAATAATTGCTTCTAAATTAAATTTAATACAGGGATAAAACAAAGCCACCTACAAAAGTCAATTAAAATTGAACTAAGCATAATTATCTGAAGAAATCTAATTAAAAAAAATTAATTTTAAAAACCTCACATTTTGCCAGATAAAGTAACAAACTATTCCATTCAATTTTGGTATACTGATTACAGTAAATACTCAGAATACTATTTTAAGTTTGTTTCATATTTGCTTTTGATGCAATCTTGTCCCAAAAGCAACAAATAGTTACTAATCCCAACCTTTAACATAAAATCACAATAAATTAACAAACAAAAAGGATATGAACACATTTATCCCAGATATAAAAAAAAGAAAGTTTCAATACTATCAATTAAACATTATCAATGTTAATAATGACATCATAAAAGGCATAATCCAGTGACCAAACAATCTTTTTTTCTATAATTAATAAAATAATTAGAAAAATTGAACAAAAAGAATTTAGTCTGTTAGGCAGCTTTGTGCCTGGATATACAAAAATACTGTACATAACACTGCGATAATTGGGTTGCAAAATCTTTCTAGCAATGATGATGGGGGATTGTTTATATATGGATTAGTACTTTTGAAACTCATGGTCACTCCTTGTTGTAGTGGAGGGGCTTCTTTGGTCCAATGACTGAGAATGATGCATGACCAACCCCAAAGACTCCAACGGTGGAACAAGCAGATGATAATTACAACAGTTTTCAATGGTTGAACCAGCAGATGAAGAGGCCTATGCATGACGGACATGTTACAAAAAGCATCACTAGAAACTAAAACAGTCATCTGCAGTTTGTAGTTTCATAACTGGATTCTGCAGGTTTCATTCCATATGTGCCACAGAGGAAGGTCATGAAATCAAGTGTGTGGGTAACTTCCTGACAAGTTGAGGTCCACCTTAAACAAATTCATGCCATCGGCACTTTCTTCTACTCCGATTTTCTTTCACCTTCAATCAATTCTTGCAAAGCCAAACGGCAATAGAGAATGGATGACAGGAGCAGTTTTTGATGAAACTGGAAGTTTCTAGTTGGTGGTGAATGTTGTCATCAACACCATTATCATAAAGGAAGCAATCAGCAAAGAAGAAATTAAGTTCTTGGATACAAAAAGCCGACACTGTTGACAAGTACTTATGAGTATCTGTGTACTCCTTGTTGAGTTCAAGTGTTGCCGTCTGCGTAGGAATCAGCATAGCATCTGTGCACTCTGTCTAGCAATCAGTGTAGTATCTGTGCACTCTGCCCAACTTAGTATTTTACTAATGTGTTAGTTAAGACAGTAGAACATTAATGTAATGCATCTGCTAGTTGCTTGCTCACCTCCCAGTTGAATATGTGAATCAAGGCAGGATATTCTGTCAATTTTAGGTTTCTGTTTACTTCAGCACAACATTATTGATAGAGAAAAAAGAAAATTACTGAAAAAGTCAGTGTACATTGACTTTTTTATTATTATTATTATAGTACACTAGTTTGAAAAGCCACCAAAATAAGACAGCAATATTTAAGTAATTTTACAGCTGTATTGCTTATATTTTATAGATGAGCAATTTCAGAAGTTCAGCCATACATGTAGCAAAAGACTTAATTGCAAAAAAGGTTTGTGTATTTTAAATCCTTAAAAGTATAAGTAACCAAAAGGAAGTTAAAAAAAAAAGAAAAGAAATAAAAGGCAATGTATTAGCAGCTTATTTACTAAGATATTCATTCATTTATCGGCATCAAATAATGCTTCATGTGATATAACATCAAAATATTTCATTACCAAGAATGGGAGGTGAGGTTGTATGACTGATAAATATATAGCTATATTGCTTTTTATATTACTGTTCAAAATGCAGCATAATACAAATGCTGGGATATGTTTGGCAATCAGTCAAGAGGAAGAACAATTCTAAATTCACAACTGAAAAACGCAACAGGAAACTACTCCACTATCTTTCCCAAGAACAATCATAGTATTGCACAGCTTACAGATATTAGAGAAAAGGAAATGGTGGAGAGCCATGATCACCTTACATACTTAAGGGACATGTCACTTGCAGAAATATGTATATCTAATGTGACTTGATTTTAAAGAAAAAAAAAATAATTGAATATATTTTAGAATACATAATCATTTTTACTATAAAAACCAGTCTCTTGTAAAAAGAAAAATATTTCTATAAAAATACTTTTCTTGTTCTACAGTTTTATTTGTTGTTACCTCTTATCAGACACATTTCATTGTCTGAGTGTTCTAAAAGATTTTAGAAATTGTTGTTTTTGCTGGCCACAAGTGACTACTATATGGAGTGTACAAGAAAAATTAGTTATAAAACAATTTATCCAGATATGAGGAAGGTTGCATTAGCATGCCATAGTATGTAGCTTTACTTTACCAATATAACTAAATTATCAAACTATGAGAGTTGTGTACCATCCAATTCCATAATTCCTCACATGAATACTACATATACAAAATGTAGCCAGTAATTGACATGATCATTATAATAACAGACAATTACCTAAGTACAAGTGAAAAACTTCCCTCTACCAAAATATTTTAGCTTCTATACTGTTCTATATTGAATTTACTAAGTTATCCACTAATGTGACTGGCTGGTACTTTCTTTCATGGCAGAAACCATATCCAGATTATTAAAATAATAATCCATTTGGTATCAGAATGTAAAAACCTTGCTCTGAAATTGAATGAGATGTGGCAACATGACAAAATTACCCCAGCTATTCATTGACAACTATTTCTTATTACTATAAATATAACATTTATAGTAACATGTTTAGAAGAAATAATGTCAGATAGTAAAAAAAAAAAATCTACTGCTTACTTATATATATATATATATATATATATATATATATATATAGGCAACTCTGTAAAATTCCTGAACACAGAAAATGTGTATGAGCAAAAAGGCAATGAAAAATAAAAATGCCAAATTCCTTTGTGACATGAAGATGCAAACAGTTAAGATAGTGGAATACTCTAAATCAGACACTAGTTTTTGAGAAGAGATTTTGCAAGATTATAGACGTGGTGTGCTCTTTTGATACTAGAATTGTTAAAAAAGGAAGTGGACAAATATCAGGGCATGAAATGGGAATTGAAATAGTGACGTTGCTGTGATCCCCAGTTATAGGAGTTTCAAGTACTATCTCTTAAAACTTCCATAATTGGCTTCATATAACCATCCCAAAGATCTACTTTAAAACTCTACAAAAAGCCTGTCTACTAAGAATAGTAAGGACCTTGGGGTTGTGGATAGCATCTTTATGTTTAGCTGAATAGAATCCGCTATTTTGTATTTTTAAACTAGAGATGAAGATGTGGTGAGGTGATAATGATAATAGTAGTAGTAGCAGCAGTAGTTGTTGCTGCTATTATTATGATTATAGGACCAGAAATGATCAGTGTACTCCATAAAAATTTTTTCTCAATTTTTTTTTTTTTTTTTGCCTGAAAATTACTAACATATAATTATGCATGTATGGGTTAAAATTACTTTCATTGTAAAATTAAAACAAAATATTGTTTAGGAATAGCAAAATATTTCCACCCGATTCCAGCACTCGACAAATGACTTTCTATTTTTTTTTTTTTTAAGGTTAGTTATTTCTAATGAAGATAAATAATCCATCATTTCCTTTACCAAAAAAAAAAAAAAATCCTTATGGATTTTTTTTTGTTTGATTGCCAGCTCTGATTGCAGCAGATAAACATCTGCAAACTATAATTCAATGATAAACTGATATATTCATGTGAAAAACACATGAATTTCAGCTTATAATGCCTGTTTTTATTAGAACTTGTTACAATAGCTTATTTGTTAGTGCGAGATTTTATTATGCAACTCTAGGATTGTTCATCATATATATATATATATATATTTTCATCATACATAATAGTACAGTTATTGAAATATATTTTTTAATTTCAGCTATATAAAAGATTGACATTGGTTATAATAACAATAAAAACTTTAAAAGACAATATGGAAAAAATATTAAGTGGTGGGAATAACATCAGAAATTGTGAAAAAGTTGAACAGAGATCAGAGGGCAGTCAAAAAAGGATTTTAGAACATTGACAAGATAAAAACAAGAAAAAAGTAACCTCAAGGGTTTCACAAAAAAATAAATGTCTAATAAACAAGTGGATTGATCAGCAAGAAAATATTTGGTGTCGTGAATATAAACGGAGAGAAAAGATGCAGAATATAAAGAATATTACTCAAATATATCCAGAAAGTTTTACCAACATCAATTGAGTAATATCACTTCTATTGTGAAAACAAGTGATTTACAAAATAACATCTGACCAAAAGTACATAAAGCAAGTAATTTATTCTAAAAGTAAATGAAATATTTCAAAGCCATGTCAGAAACCACCAAGACAAATAATTTAAAAAAAGAAGGCAGCTGAAACTACAGGTAAGTAACAAAAAAAAAAAAACAACTCCAAAGTTCTTGGTATATGTGTAACATGATGTAAATTTTGAAATTATAGAAAAATTAATTTTACTTTCATACATGTTTAATATGAACTTCATAGGCCATTCACTTATTAACACATCAATAAGTAAGGTTGTAAAAATAACATTTAATGATGATTATTTGGAAAAGAAACAAATAGTTTCATATAAGACTATAAGTTAAGCACTTGACATTTGAAGGAACAAATAACAGTAGAGTTATAAATGTGATATTATAAATATAATCTAGAGAACTTACCTCCCCCAAGTCTTGAAGCATGTTGATTCTTTCTCTTTCCTCCTCTATGAAAAGCTTACTAAAAGAAAAAGAAAAAAAAAACATCAATTTTTTTTTTCTCAGCAATTAGTTAATAAAATATACAATATTTCAGTTACTATCTTTTAATTACATTTTTTTCCAATAGGTAAGCTCTATGATTTAGAAAAAAATTCATATCTGAATGTATGTTATACAATCTATCTGGGATGGCATATCAAAGATAAATATTTTGTATTATCAATTTGAAGTTATTTATGATTTGCTTAAAGGCTGCAAAAGACAGCAAATGCCAAGTCACTTCCTATTTATAGACATTCATATTATAATTATTAGCAAGTAAACAAAGGGGAACTATTCAGTGATTAGCTAAATTCAAACTATATTTAAATGACGGTGATAAAATGAGGTTACCAATTAAATGATGCATTTATTTTCCAGGTTACCTTTACTTGTACACCTGCTAATCCTTTATCAGCAGTAGCATTAAATTATTTTTTTAACAAAAGGTGTTTACAATTTTTTTTAAATGTTTTTTCTATTGACGTGTAGAAATATTCATAATGAAAGAGAAAAATAATGACAAGATAAATGAATTTTGTATGAAATAATACCACCAAATGCTTTTATTTTGCGAAATAATATTATTTCTATTTAAAAATGTTATAAAAATATATATAAATTTTCTTTGACAATAAAATTAATTCATAACTATTATTATTTAGGCAGCAATTAATAATTTTTCAATTTCCCCCCTCTTTGAATGTTAATATCATTTACTTTTCATTGTAACAAACATACCAAAATCAGATCATTATTATTATTATTATTAGGGTGAGAGCAACTACTGACTAAACATTATTATTACAATGGAAATTGCTTCATTTCTTGAATTGAAATATTTTTTTAACAGAACTGTGCTACCAAAAATCTATGCTGTTACATTTTCGTTATTATGGAAGAAAAATAAATCACAAACAGAAATTGGATCACTCTAATATAGATAGGGAAATAATAAAAATTTGATGAAGCAATATTTGCTGTACAGCCATACATGAAATCTATTACAAATCAGTTATAAATATCATGATTAAGAATATTAAAAGAAATGAATTCAGTAAACAGAGACACAATGTGCCAAATACACAAAATGTTCTAAACTTTCCTTTCCAATGTTTTAGGATACTCAAATTGTAAAAAAAAAATTGTTTTTTTCTAAAATTACATGAGTATTTTAAAACATTAATAATAAAATATAAATTAAGTTACCTCCCTTACATCCATATTCTTAAATTACCTCCCTTACATCCACATTCTTTACAGTTAACTTTTAAATTGACTATAACAGCACATTTCATGCACATTTACACAAAAAATTCACAACTATCAATTACATTAATTTTTTTGTCTTAGCAATTCACTACTGAAGATGATCTTGGATGAGATTGAAAATATTTTGGAAAATAAAAGAAATTACCAACACTACAGTACCTTCCTTAATTAGTTTAATAACAACACTACAGAAATTAATCCATAAATTTGAGAGGATTAAAATAAAACAATGTCTAGATTATTCAACCAAAAATATTATATATTAGAAAAATAGTATGACAAATTGGAAAAAAGTTTTTGTGAAACATCCGTTAGGTTTTCATTGGACTGGGCTTTGTTGATGTCATATCAACATATGCACATACAACGAGATACTGGTAGTTTCAAAATTTTTGAAAGAATTTTTTTTTTTTTCTGAAAGAGTATTTTTCAATCTAGCCAGATTCAAAAAAAAAAAAAAAAAAAGAAAAATCTACCAGGAATGGTAATATACTGAAAGAGCATCAACACAAATTTACTGTGGCCAAACTAGCAATCAAGGCACTTTCCAGACATTTTCGTCTCAGTGGATTATTTTCTCTTTTAATCAAAGTAGCATTCCCTATGTCAAAATTGTGGACAGTTTCATTACATTGAACAACTAATGCATTTTGTGTGTCGTTTTTTAAAATGTCCCTTTTGTGTTCAATGTAGTCTCTTGTTTAAACTTCTTGAGGTTTCCCCAATGTACTCATTCTGGCAATTCCTGCATTTGATAGAGCGAATTCCTTCTTCAAGTTTTGGTTTGTTTTGTTTTTCATTGATTAAGTCGTTGATTGTTTTAGCTGTACTTGTGACAAATTTTATGTTGAGTTTTGATAAATTCATTTTGGTTTAGTTGTGACAGAGTAAGTGGGTAGAATAATATATTTTTTTGATTTATTGGGTTTGTCAGAAAAGAAAGCTCTTCTATTTTGGAATATTTTATGAGACTTTTGTTCTGCATTGAATATGAAATAGTTATGGTATTGAAGAGTCTTGAAAGTATTTTCAATATATTTCTCTTCGTGTAAATATTGAGGGCTGAAAATTCTGAGTGCTCTTAAATAGAATCCAATGATCATTATGGATTTTATTTTATTGTTCTGATAGGAATAGAAGTTTATTAAGTCATTTTTATTGGTTGATTTTTGGTGGACACTAAGTTTTAGGCTGTTGCCAACTTGGTGTAACATAATGTTTAAGAAAGGTAAAGTATTTTTTTTTTCTATTTCATATGTAAATCGATTTCGTTTAGTTTATCTACAAGATCTGGTAATTTAGTATCATGGGGGATATATTAATAGGTCATCAATATATCAGAAGTAATTTTAGGTAAAATGTACTGGAAAGAACCAAATCGAGAAAATTCTAAAATACATGCCATCACTCCACTGAAAGGCAATTCCATTGGTAATCCAAATTTTAGTTGGTAAAAATTGTTATTGAATGGTTTGGTTTATTTTGTTTTACAGCATATCAACTTCAATGGGTTATTTAATGCCGACAAAATTTTTATTGCTGGTAATATGTTTTTCTTCAAGAATCTATTTCTGAGAATATTTTTCCTTGAAGAAATCTATAGCTGGTCATATTTTTTTTTTCAAAGAATGTATAACTGTTTGTATTGCTGGTATTTTTTTTTTTTAAAGTATTGCTGATAATAATTTTTTTTTTATTACAAATTATTTCTGGTATTAAAACCTATTTTTACACAAGTTTGGGTGTTAACTATTTGCCTATAACTGGGACCCTAACAGGTGCTACCACCCCAGGTCAGGGTGGACCTGGAAACACCAGCAATTAAGAGGTGGTTCCAAACTCCCCAAAAAACACCTGATCAGAGGCCTTGCTGTTGGACGTAGTTTATCGTCATACCCAGGACGGGTTATTGAATGTGAAATAGCATTGATTGGTGAAGAGACAACAGATTTAGCCATTGGCGGGGAAAGGTTTATCTTTGATTTTGTTAGATGCTTTTTTAAGAGATTTAAGAATTTTTCAAACAGGATATTAGTGTAAAATTTTTTTATATCTAGACTGGCCATGAGTTTGTCAGTCATATTTATTTCCCTTAGTTTTTCAACAAGGCTGCCTGAATTTTTTATACATGATGGACTTATTGTTCCAAGGAAAGGGGTTAACATTTTTGCTATGGCTCCAGATATTTGGGGCGTGGGGTGGAGCTGCCTATTTCAGAAATGATAGGGTGCATAGGAATACTGGTTTCATGGGTCTTAAGGAGACCGTAAAGAGTGGTATTCTAGGAGTCTATACCATGAGTTGTTTTCATTTTTAATCACTTCCTCGATTTCTTTACTGAATTTTTGTGTTTCAGTAGTTTTTTTTTTGTTTTTTTTAATGTCTGGAAAGTCCCTTGTTCACTAGTTCAGCCATGGTAAATTTGCCTCCAGGCTCTTTCAAGATATCACAATTCACGATAGCTTTTCTGTTGTCACAATGTGGGATAGTCAGGGACAAAGGTGATGAAGAGAAAAAGGAAAAGAATACAGATGAATTTGGCCAGATTGAAAAAAATTCTTTCAAAGAAAAAAAAAGAAAATTTAAAAATATATATTCCTTCAAAAATTTTGAAACTACCAGCATTTCTCGTTTCAAGTACATATGTGGAAATGGCAACATCAACAAAAACCAGTCCGATGAAATCCTAATGGCTGAAGCTTGTCACAAAAACTTTTGCCAAATTGTCATTATTTCTAAATACTGTTTGTTGATTTATATATATATTATATATATATATTACAATGAATCATTCATACAAAAAGGTAAATTAGTAAAGTTAATGATATAAAATGGCAAAATCCCTTCGCTAACCAAATTTTAAAGCTGCATTAACCCACTAATCACTCGATGAATGTTATGATCCTTGCTTTTCAAAATTATAAACTGTATTAGGTCTTCCTTAAATATGCAAGTACTTTCAACGAGTCATTATATATATATATATATATATATGGATTAAATACTGATCAAATGGATCAGAATCCAACAGAATGATAGGAAACATTTATTAATCTAACACATTTCACTTTTATTATTCTCTGATGAAGCTTTAATAAAAATTAAACATGTTAGATTGATAAACATTTTCTATTTGTTCTTTATTCTATTATATAATTAAAATATGAATAAATAAATGTTGAAAGAGTTGATAAATTAATGATTAATAAGTGACATATATGAAATACAAGAACAAATGAATTAAAGTCCCAATAAACAAATGAATGTATAAATATGACACTTACAGAATTTGTAATGGCAGTGTGTAGTTCCATTTAAATTCTGACATTACTTCTTGAACAAACAGCTGCATCCTGGCTTTGTTAGTGTCAAAGCGAAATGTCTTTTTTATTGGATTACAAAATATCAGCTTCAATTC
The DNA here is from genome assembly GCA_964036315.1 of Acanthosepion esculentum. NCBI lineage: Eukaryota > Metazoa > Mollusca > Cephalopoda > Sepiida > Sepiidae > Acanthosepion > Acanthosepion esculentum. Next base: position 40,516,676 of record OZ038486.1, on the reverse strand, counting down.
TCCAAGCCCACGATTCTGTAAACGTTCATTACAGCTGAGCACCGAATCCTAAAAAAAAAAAAAAAAATGACAGAAAAAAGATAAAAGTAGTGGCCTTCAAAAATTTGCTAAGAAGGGGAATACATGATGAAAAAAATGCACAAAACTTTTAAAAATGTTATCGTCAAAATCTTCATACTATTAAGAAGAAAGCTCAAAGGATTTTTCATGTAAAAATTTTTTTTTATCTTTTAGAACCTTGCAAATTTTGATTAAGAATCTTTTCTGTTGTCAATGCACTACTTAATTAAAAATGAATTAAATTTTATGCATCCATTACCACCTCCATTCATTTAATTTTTATGAAATTTTAAGAAATTCTTTTTGTGTCACTTAATATTTAAATTTGTTATAAGGACAAGTCCTTGGAGAATTTAAATCAAAATTTTTTGGTCAAATAGTACCCACAGATGTATAAATGCTCTAAATTGTAAACTAAAAAAAATGCAATATATTTTTTTTTTTTTTTTTTTTTTAATTAATTACAAAAGCTTTTAACTGCTTTTATGAATAAAATCTATTATGAATACTATTGTCTTAAGAAAAAAAACAATTTCAATCAATGAATTTTTACAATTGTTTTCATTTGTTTTAATTAAAATTAATAATCTTTTAAAATTATGTATTAATTTGTAGCAGTCATTAATAGTATCTTAACTATATATTTAATAATCATAAGTGGAAAACTCATAATTCAACAACCTCCAATATTTCAAAAAGAATTTTGAATTTTTATTTTTGCATGTATATTTTGTCAATTTTTGTAAATATGAACATAATTTAAAATTTATTGGTAATTTTCTAACATTTTTATAACAAGCATCTTTATAAATAAGGCTGTACCTAAAGTTCAATAAAATATTAGAATTCTTAAAATATTTTCTTAAATTATTAAAATTGGAAGGGAATCAAAAGAAAAAAGAAAAAACATTCACATATTTGTCAAGTAATTTTTCAGTTTTGTCCCTCTTATTTAAATTTTCCAAACATCAGGCTATCAATGAATCACTTAACATGCCAGAAAAACACCAGCTCCATGTTAAAAAATACTTTTATGCAATATTTTAAATTAAAAGTAACATTTGTTTCAATTCAGATTAATTAAACTTTAAAATCAGTTAATTTTACTCAAATAACATTTAAGAAAAGTATATTTTTGAAAGTTTTTTTTTTTTTTTTAATAAAGAGAATTAGTTTATGTTGACAGATCTGTCAACATGGCCAAATTTATTGATTTTACTGATAAGTAGGAAAAAATTTTCAATTAATTTAAATTTGATTTGAAATACACCAAAGTATTTTGATTACTGAGAATATTGAATTTAATGTATTAGTTTGTAATTAAACTAAAATTAAAGCTCCAAGAAAGTTATTCACAATCAATGTAAAAGTGAGTTAGCTCTCCTTACTTTTTTTTATTATGAAGGCCTCTGTAATAGTTACCTGAAGTTTGGAGATGAAGCACTTTCATCATCTTGTATTTTTGTACATTGTTAATATGCATTGGAGTTTGATTTTTAAAAGTTGTTTTTCCCCACTCACCACAGACAAATTGTATATATGGGGACTAGTTAGGACTTCATAGAAACGTTGTGGTTATCATGACTATAGTATAAGAATGGTAAGAATGTGCTGTTTTGGGTAAGTATAGTTTGTTTGGGTCAGTTATTGTGGATAGATAAATACAGGACAGATAAAAACCAGCCTTCCCCCCCATCCTCCTTTTGACCTTGTGTTACATTTTCTGTAGTTTACAGAAATGAATATCACTTTCATTATCTCATAAATAATTCAGAGTATTCATAAAATAGTTTTACTTCTGTTGTTTTGACATTTCAGCCAATATATTTTTCAGCCTTTACCAGGTAAATGCTGCATTTGCTACCCCATAAGTCTTGCTCAGTACTTTTATTTTTATCTATTCAACTCACAGATGCGAGAATGAAGCTTTGCATAAAATTTTTCACATTAAAAATATACATACTGACATTTTATACATGTGGTATATATGCCTATAAAATTTAATGCTTAAAAGATATTGACCAAAATAAAAACAACAAAGATGAGAATTTTAGTTTTAAAAAAAAATCTGGAATAATCAATATTTTCTTATTTATATTTCTTCTTCACTGTAAAAAGAGATATGTATTGAGAATAAAATGTAAAAAAAAGGATAAAAAACATTGTTTTTATTTTAAAATCAGATGTTTTATGTTGGACTGCTTGTTGATTTAAGTTATTTAATCCATTGGGTTCAATAACGGGCACCTTGCTATGCAGTTAGCAGCAGTAACCACAAGTTGCACGTCTCTAGTAAAAACTTTATTCCAACTCCGATACTATTAAGAGAAACAAAAAGATGCATAACTCTGTACCAGAAAATTTTTATTATTACTGTCATTTTTAATAATTATATTCTATTTTATAGTTAAATTCCTAGATCAATTCTGTGGACAAGACAAATTGGTATAAGATGACAATTGAAAAAGCCGGAAGATGAAATGCATCAGTAAAAAAAAGTAAGATTTTTTCTAATTGTCATCTTATACCTATTCTATATAACATCAGAGATGCTATACTCAAAATATACATTCATAACTTTTTATAGTGTGTGTGTGTGTATCCCAGTGAGGCTTAAATCAGACTTAGCTAAGATTAATAAATAACTAAATTTCTGATTATATGATCAAAATGCAAACAATCTGCACAGAATTATTTTAAATTGAGAGTTCAAAGTTTGTTTTTTATTTTTTTTTACAGTGAAGACTATTTTGACAATGAGTGCTACCTCATGTTACAATTCAGTGAATTTAGTTGGATATTTATAAACAAAAATAAAACAAAATTAAGTAATGAAAATCCAAAAATAATGATAAATAGCCTGTAATAAAAGAATATAACTCAAGATGCATTAGGTCAAAGACTCATAAAATACACTCTTTATGCTCCACAGACATTGGCATTAGTTCACTTTTATCCATAGAATTGCGAGTTTGATTATTGGCCGATTGCTTGTACATAATTCCTAGGAAACAATGAAAAAAACAGGCAACATTTTGAAGCAGTTAGGGCAGTCCCTTAAGGATTAGTAGGCAAAAGTCAGCAGAAGAAAGAAAAAAAAAAGACAGAGAAATCTAGAGAATACCCAAACTAAAAAGTAAAAATAAAAAAATGATAAAATAGTTGGATTTATAGAAATTCTAAATTCTCAAAATTCATTGTTCTTTCACAAATATTTCTGCAATTACTGACAGAAAAGGCTATTATTTTTTTTATGTATATATATATATATATATATATATATAATTAAATAGAAATTTACACCTATAAAAATTCAGTAAGAAAATGAATAAAAATAAAGAAGTTAAACTAGAAAGAGTGTGGCAATATGATTAGAGACAATCTGATGTCATTTGAGTAACAGTTATTGAGTCTCATCCTGTTTGCAAAGTGCAGTTGTTGTACATAAAAAACAAACAGTATAATAATAATAATAATTACTCACTCGGGATGGTTGTTCACTCAGCAAGGCTTCATCATGAAGCCAAGCAACAATCTGAATTTGCCCAGCAGGAGTAGAATCTGGAGATCTAGAATATCAAGTGAGAAATTATCATTTTATATGCACAACACACACACACACACACACACACACACACACACACACATTTATATGAAATGGACAAAGTCCGACAATTATTTTAAAGACATTTTTATGTTTATGCATTCTTTTTATAGATACAAATATTTAAGTAAATGCTCTGTTTTTATAATAAACAGTATTAAACAACATTTACTGGCCTGAATGTCCAAGAAATTTTCATAGAAAATTTTCACCTTCCGACAGGAATCGAACCTGTATCCTATACAGAACCATCATATAGTCTGACATGCCTTAACCGTTTTGGCCACAGATATGAATGTACGCAAGAGATTCATGGAAGATTAAAGTTTAAAGACAGTAAAAATGACCTTGCTAACCAAACGCTCCTCTGTGGTCGAAACAGTTATGGCACGTCAGACTATATGATGGTTCTGTATAGGATACAGGTTCGATTCCTGTCAGAGGGCGAAAATTTTGTATGAAAATTTTTCGGACATTCAGGCCAGTAAATGTTGTTTAATACTGTTTATTATAAAAACAGAGCATTTACTTAAATATTTGTATCTACAAAAAGAATGTATAAACATAAAAATATATCTTTAAAACACATTTATATACATAATAAAATTGTCCAATTAGGTAGAAGAGACTACCTCACCTATTTCTCTAATTTGAACAGTTCTGCATTTATTTAGAAAGATACTCATTCTACTTTTGTATTTGCTTAGCAAGCATAGACCAGATTGATGTATGACAATGTCTTGACTAATATATCTCCAAAAAGAGAAAGAACAAATGGAATAAAAATCCACAGTTCGAGGCATTTACTTTTTAAAAAAGTGCTCAATACAAAGTAGAGCAAAATAAAGGGTGATCCAATAACTTGGACAGATTTTAAATGTGAATTAAGTTTAAGCATCTAATGATGTTTTTCTTTAATTGGTTAATTACGACATACCTACAAGTCTATTTTTAATTTCTGACCATATGCCCCCAGTTTAACTTTAGGAAAAAAGGTAACAATTTGTTTTTAAATTTCTCTGAGCAATCATTTTATAACCAGTTACCCACCATCGCCTGAGGAAGTACAATCATAGTATTGAAACATGACAGCTTTTGTATTTTTGTAGTGATTTAAAAATGTTTTTATTGTAATCTCTAATAATTAAAAAGATTATATATATATATATATATATATATATATATATATATATAAATATATATATATATGTACACACACAGAGAAAAATTACAGACAGAATCACACTGGATGTTTTTCCCTCATGGAAATCAAATCAGCCAAATGATGTATATGTGACTTAATAGGTAAAAAAAAAAAAGCAATGGGATATGAACAGGATTTAACACTGATTGTGGAATAATTTGTAGGGCCAAAAAGATGGGCACAATTTCTGAGATGGCAAACTGCTCTGAGTTTTTCTCTAGCAATGATAGCAAAGATATATTAGAAATATGTGAATTCTAGACAGATATCAATGGCATGTAAAAACCACAGGTGATACAAGAGGATGACCACTGACAAGGATGGTAACCACCCAGTAATTGGAAACACTGCATGAAATCACAGCCCAATTCAACATTGGGTAAGCTGTCTTTTATAAAGGAGCACAACTTTCTTGGTTTTAAACCCATACAAAAATAGTTAAATAAAATGGGGAAAATATTTTTTATGTTTTTCTTTCTTTTTACACTAGTTTCATTACAAATACCAACTGTCATTATCTCATAATATCTCATGTCATTAGGCATAATAAAATCTAAATAAAAAATATGGTGACCCTTCTTTTGCTTTTATTCAAAGGCCATGGAAACAAAGATACTATAAACAACAGAATTTTGTTTTTGTTTTTTAACCATGGAGTATGCCACTAGTACAATACTTTATATGTGGGAATTAAAAAGATAAATGCAGAGAAACACCAGAGGTGAAACAAAAAGAATTTTAGGGAAAACATGTTCTGCAAAACAGAACCTAAAAATTGTCAACAATGTCAAAAGGAAAGTTAGGTAATTTAGATATCAGTAGCTGTCATGCAGCCTATACCTTAAATGAAATGTTTACAAATTCTTCCATGTTTTTATATCATGAAACTAACCTGGGAGGAATACAATGCACCTGAAGATTGCCCAGCATGAAACTGACAGTTGAGGTTTTATTTTATTCTTTTATACCTTTGTTTTTACTACTCTATTAGCTCAGTCTTTTGTATGCTGAGCACTGTTTTTGATGCCAAGACCATGGAACAACAAATGTAGAAAGTCAAATCAACAAATGAATTTTACATTTTGGCCTAGTCTGTTGTTTTCACTTTCATATTAATGATCTTGGAAAAGGCAGGGAGCCATCTCTTCTCTCCCACCAGTTATGGGTTAAATAAACTGGGCTCTCAAGACATGAATGGCAACCAGTCTAGAAGGAGGAAAACTTAGAATTTAAAATCATGGAGAAGGCAACAGGAAAACCACTCAATTATCTCAAAAAGTCATTGCAATTCACAGGTAATAAAAAAGGTACATGATCACCTGTCTTGAAGAGAAATGAATGGTATTAAGTGAAAACAAATAATATACTAAAAAGTTTGTTACTATCAAATACATTATTATGATTAGTGTGTGTGTGTGTATATATATATATATATATATATATATATTATATATATATATATGTATGTGTGTGTATGTGTGTGTGCAAATATATAGAAAAATAGGAAAGAATACGTTAGGGTTAATAATCCAAAGTTCTTTAATATTTTTGTTTTTACTTTTAAAAAACAGTGCTCAATACATAAGTAGAGCCTAATTTATGTAGTGATGGAATCATTTTTTTAAAATAATTATCATATATATATATATATATATATATAAAAGAAAAATAAGTTCCCTATATTTAAAGATTGATCCTAAGGAAACTAAAGTTACGTTAGTTTTATTCTTTCACATCTTACGTTTTATGGGTTCTACCTTCTACTGAGCACTTTCATAGTTGAAGTTTACCAACTACAACTGTTTTATAAAGATAGAATAAGCTAATTAAGAGACAAAGGGAAAGTACCGAAAATAAATCCTAACAATACAAAGCATGAAAAAAAGAAGAAATATACATACATCTGCCTAAACAAAATCAACAACCTAGAAAGACTAGATCTATAACAGTTACTCTAAGTTTTATGCAAACTGGTGATTGGATTGTAGTTGGTGTGACACTGAGTAATGGTTATAGACTGAGGTCTCTAGATAGATCCTTGGTTGGTATATATATATATATATATATATATATATATATATTATATATAGACATACACACAAAGAAAAGAAACATACATACGTCAAAGTCAGCTGTAGCTTTTTATCAGGTCGAGACAACAGGTTTTTCATGTCAAACAGTGCATAGCCAAGCTGAGACATCTGGAATTAATATAAACGTGATACAGTCAGTTAATTAAAACTTTTTATGAAATCTTTTGCTGTAAATTAGTAAGGTGTTATCAAGAGAAAATATCTTATCACCACTGACGCTGATTTGTTAGATCATTTCATTTTAATTAATTTAAAAAAACATTTTCTAGTTTAATAAATTCATATGCAAAAACAATCTATCCAGTTCATCGATTTTAAAATTAGAAATAACTGTCAGGTTTTATCTAACATGATCAGAATATGCTCATTTCAGTAACCTATGAGATATTGAACAATATAAAAAGGCAGCACATAAAACCAATTTTTTTTTTAGCAGGGTTGAATATTTTGATAAGGAATGCATATTTATGAAACCTTTAATGGAACCTATTTTGGTGGAAAATTAATTAAAAAATATCGGAAGTATATTGATATGATGTTACTTGTAGAGACAGCGTCAGTGTTACGAGGATGCATTTCTATAAAAAGAAAGTCTCAATAAGGTTAAAATTTATAGTAAGGAATTCTACTGAGTCCTACCTGTTAATACAAAAAAGTTTTCTTTCATGAAACAGTTGTAAAATAGAGAAATTTTAAATAGAATGTTTGGAAGATTCTAGATCATTCCAGTATATTCGAGAAGAATCTAGATGATTCGAGAAACATCTAGAAATAAGCAAATTAGGTGTTAGCCCCTATAAAATAGGTTTTTGGTAAGGGTTGTCAGTTGTTGTGTAAAGGAATTGCTGCCAGTATCAACTCCGGCTTTTGATTCAAGGATTATTATATCCTGCCGAAAGAATCTCTATAAAAAGTTGCCGACCAACAAAAACCCAAAAGAGAATTTCATGGAACAAATTTGGTAAATAGAATTTTGACTAATTTTCATTGACCAAACTAAAAATTTATCTTTATTTACACACATTTGTGGATTTCCAGTAATAGCAACTAGATTACTTCGCTAGCCCTAACGTAGTAAAGACTCTTGACTCTCCCTTCTCCCTCGTAACACTTCGCCAGTAACTCTGTGTTTTCAGTTTTGTATAGCCAAATGTATATCTTGCATATATTTTATTTTGTGTTTTTTAGTAAATTAAATATTGTTTGTGATTTAGCTCTGTGTTTTGGCAAATCATTCTTTTTTCCTTCGTTACAATTATCAACACGTAGCATCAGTCTCAGGAGAGGTGCTTCAGATAACAAAGAAACGTTGATTTGTGCTATTTCACTTCAATGTCTTTGTTAAAGGCATTAAAGAGAAACCAAATTCATCAAATTATAATAGAAAATGGTGAAAACTGAAAATACACACAGAATATTGTCTGGCCTATTATAGGTAAGAAAAATCAAAATTCAATTTGAAATGATTCCATCAGAAAGGTTGTTTTCCTTATGCTGCAATTGTTTTAAATAACATGATGGAGCAATAGATTATCAACATTATCAGATTCGCATGTGCACATATCACGACATACAATTTTATACTTTTTTGGTATTTTCATTATTACGCATTTTTACATACCATTATATTATCAATATTTAAAATAATTCATAATTGTTAGCATCCGATATCAAGTGACCTTAAATATATCCCACACAAAATTTAGCCGAGACAAATGTGGCTGTTTGGAGAAAACTACATACAGATTTGAATCAAAGATCAGCAGAATGGTCATTTTCTTTACAGAGGCTATCTTTCATCAAAAAAGTTTCAAAGCTCAACAAATAATCATTTTCTAAAAACATTAAAATTATGAGACAAAAGCCAGGCTGATTTCTAATCTTTTCCAGGCCATCTTGAAATACTTATCTCGGGTATCAATAGTAGTATCTAAATCACTAATACAACTATATTACTGTAGTAATAGAAACAACAACAACCAGATCCTCAAAAATTCCTTATAAAATCTAAACAATAGCTGATTATTCAATATATGAAGAGTTTCATAAAAAAATGTGACATTTTAACAGATTCAAAAAGATAACTTGTGGAGCACAGATGTCTTTCTGTAATAGACAATATGGATAAGCATGATAGTAAAAGACATTTACAACTTACAGTATTGGTCATCCTCTCATTCACGTGATATACTGTGAACTTTACTTGAGTAGACAGTTTAATGTTGGTCCCAAAACCAATAGTTTTCAAAAACTGAGGAGCATTGCTTCTCTGTAAATAAAAAAGAAATAATTCAGTTTTGTTTCTTAAACAAAATATATCTTATTTCTTATACAAATACTCAAAACAAAAAATAAATTAAAAATGCTATGAACTTCAGAATCAGCTGTGAAATCTTGTGAAAATGATTAATTAGGACATCTTTAAGATGGTCTGAATTAATCATTATGACACTTTAAAAATAACAAAATTATTTTATGACAAGTCTCATCTAAATATTTGATGTTGATACATTATTAATGAGGATAAATAATAATTTACATATTTCTTTTAAATAAGAACCTAAATTCTACTTACTAAAATTATGAAAAGATGGCTTTTACATAGTATTAATTATTACTGACAAAAAAAATTCTTTTACTGTAAAATGTTTACAAAAACGAAAGTAAATGAGTATATTACTGAGAAATAAAAGGGCATTGTAAAGCTTTATTAAATCAAGTAATATTTTTATCTGAAAAATATTTAAATACCTAACAAAAATCATAACATTGACGACCTTCAGTTTAAAAAGCATATATTGTTTTAAGGACTTTTAAATGCTTACAATACAATTTAAAATTTCAAAATATTCTGGAAAATATTTCAAAATAAGTTGAAATATTTTAGATACATTTTTTAAACATTTAAAAGATGATAAAGAAAACAAACTATAATTATAGGCCCTGAACAACCTTTGAGACTGCATCCTCTCTACAGAGAACACACTTACCTGCATAGCAAATTTTTATACAAAAGAAAAAAAAAAAAAAACTTAGCAAGCATACATTAAGGGCTATCATCAAAATTTCTAAAACTTCACTAGCTACTACAATACAAATAGATGCCAATATCTAAATTAATACATGTATAGTATGGAAGAAAAAAAAAGAAAAAAACCCACAATTTTCAAGTTTCTTTACAGTTCTCTTTCACTATTATTCCAAGTCTACTATAATGACATTACATACATGCTAATTTATTTTTTTATATTTAGAGCATTTGAAAAAAATAACATCATTTTACATTGTGGCCATGTGTAAATATGGACACAGAAAGTGGCACAAACACGACTTTAGAGAAAAGGAAAACCTACTGATCCCCTGCAAAAAGTTATCAAAGAGGTTTACACAATATTTTTGTAAAAGTTATCTTGTGTCATTTTTAAAAACTGTCAGTAAAGTCTAAGTTTGTATATCTTCACAGGGTATGATTTTTTTTCTCTTAAGCTTCTGATTATACAATATACAAAAAATATTTTTATTTTTACATTCAATGTGAACAGTTTTTAAAATGATTAAACGTTTTGTGCCCCTAGCTGTATAAATGTCATCATATACGAGAATGATATATAGAAAGTTATATTCTCTCTCTCTATTATTTATATATAAATATGTAAACAGCGAAACAGTCTGTCTGTGGATGACAAAAATAGTAGCTCCTGAAATTAATTTCGGTTGAGCCCTCTGGTTTGGGGTGTGAATTTGTAAACAGTGACTATTTATGCTAATACTGCACGACTCTTCGACAGAATTGAGTCACTCTCAGTCACTGTGTGTTTATCCGAATCTAAAAAAATAAACACGCTAAAATTCACCACCATCCCGTACCGTACGCTGATGGCTTAGCGGGTAGAAGTTCCGACTGACGCAAATTCAGTCGGGTTTCGATCGTAGCTAAAGGCAACCGGACGTCTAGCCACACTGATGAGCTGTAAACAGCGAAACAGTGTCTGTGGATGACAAAAATATATATATATATATATATCAAAAAGTGCTCAGCCCAATGAAAAAGGCCACTGACAAAATTCTGTTTTTTATCATTTCAGAAATGGATTAGACTGAAAACTTTTCAACACTCCCTTGTGTGTGTGTGTGTGCGTGTATATATATATGCACACGCACGCACACGCAGAGATGGATGCAAAAGTAGGTACACAGTAATGAAAAACAAAACCTGTGCACAAAACATTATATTGATTACTAGCCAAATTAACCATGCCTTCCTACATGTCAAACATATTTTTGTAAGAAAATGATGATTGATTTTAAATCATTATTTGTGGAGAAAAATTATGCATTTCAATATTACTCAATGATCTTGCCAATATGATCTCCATTTTCTGGCTTTCTCCTCCTATATTTTGGATAGGAGTCATTCCCGTGTTCAAATTTAAATTTAATCAAAGGGAAAAAATCTTTCAATGGAGCGTTATGGACACACTTTGATCAAAATGAAATATACATCCAAATACCCTGGGTAATGTAGCTTTAGAATATGTATGGTTATGAGGGTCTAACTACAAAACCCTAGGAGGAGTTCGATAACCAACAAGCTACAACTTATGCATGGTACTTCTTAGAAAGCACTCAATGTCAGTGATAGAGCTAACATATTTAGTTGGATTGATATGAGTTTGTGACCCTGGGTTTCACTCTCTGCAATGATAAGAATTGACGATCGCAGAGAGCATGAAACCCAGGGTCACAAACTCACATCAATCCAAATTATATATATATATATATATGTATATATATGTATATATATATATATATATATATGTATATGTATATATGTATGTATGTCAGCCACATACAGACTGTTTTGCTGTATCACAGCTAATCAGTGTGGTAGACATCCGATTGACTCAAGCCAGAATCAAAGCCTGACTGATTTGGCATCACCAGGATATTTTATCTGAGCTATCAGCGCCTGGTTGAAAGGAAGGCAAATTTTTTACGTAACTATTCTTCAAATAAACACACCAACAACTGATAGGGCTCAATTCATGGAAGAGCTTTGCAGTATTAGCAGTAGTAGTTATTGTTTACAAACTCGCACTCTCAAGAGTGCTTGACTGGAATTAATTTTCCAGGGGTGTCTAAGAAAAAAAATAAAAATAAAATAAAAAAAACATATCAATAATAAACATATCAATCCCGGAAATGTTCAAACTGCCCTTGTCATTCACACACTCGTTATCCGCAAAACATTATTTATAAAAAAATAAAAATCATGATGTCTTATGATAAAAATCATGAAGATAAAAATATTAAAAATGAATTAAATGAATTCTAGTATTAAATAAATCCTAGAACCACTATTGTAATACTTACAGTAAATAGACATTTGCAGACTCTATATATATATATATATATATATATATATATATATATATAAAAACATGCTTGAATTAAAAATCTATATCAAATTGTTTTTTTTTTTTTAAATGTCTTCCAGTTGTGAAGAACCTACCTCAATGATTTCAGTGTGGCTATTAAGTGTCCAGGCTTGTTGTGGGGGTGTGAGGGTAGTAATCATAACAAAAGGATTTGGGGGTTGTCCAGTGCGGTCATTTGGCAAGTCTTTGGCAGCTAACAAAAAGAGAAAACAAAAAGTTAAACAAATGAAAGAAAGAAAGATTCTGATATGTGCATTGATGGACACACAAATGGAGTGGGAATATTCAGTTCTAAAATTTGGAATTGGGTGTAATGAAAGCAAGTTGCAGATCAGTGAGGAAAAGATAAAATATGAAGATAGATCTGATTTGAAAACTATGTTTAAACCAAGCTTCATACTGAATAAACCTTATTTATTTTTCTGACAATATTAATCAATCAAATCCATATAAAAAAATATAAAAAGTTCAAGATTCTGTTTGGGCAGTTGATCTCGTTTGTGTTTTTGTTGTAGATTTTAACAACTCTATTATTCTCCAGCATTTGTCAAGTGGTTAATCCATAAGAAAAGGGGGTGGGTACCTATTTCTGCAGATATCTTCATATTTCTGACAGATTTGTTATCATTGTAAATTGTTTTTTCAGGTAAAGTTGTCTGATTAGACCCACATGGGAATGGCACACTTTTCCTCAAATAAAGCATTAAAAATTCTTGGATGATAGCATAGGAAAGATTCTATATGTGGCATTTTAATAGTGTTCCTCTCTGGACCAATCAGCAGCCTACTTTTCTAATTGACTAGAGAAGATATTACTGGTTTTCAAAGATGATCCTGATGGGGTTTCTGTATTGTTTTTACTGACCACCAACAGCCCTTAATTCACTGAAGAAAGCAAATTGCAGGATTCGAGTCTCAGACATGCAGATGATACAACCAACCCACCATAGCAGTCAATTGAAGAGCATGACTTCAATGGCTCTAAATTTCAACATGCAGTACCTAATACCACCAATGTAATCTGAGGAGTCTTTGCAGGCAGAACATCTGAAATTGTTCAAGAATTTGCAAATGGCAATGGTATGGTACTCGGGATTCACAACCATATAACAGTGTTGAAACATGTTACTTTGGTCTTCCAACTCTCTTAAACCTGACAAGAACTGAACAAGGCACCAGACAAAACAAAGTTCAATTGTCCAAACAAAATTTGAAATTAATAAGAATCTCCATGACTGCAATTCCATGGCTCAACTTTGTGTGATATAAATTCCTACACAATTAATAGATTAATTTCTCTTTTCAAAGTTATATTCAAGAAAATAGAAAGTTCAGGTTGTAGTCAGATGAATCTAACAGTATCTACTAAAAATTCAATTTCTGGAGGGATCAAAAGAATGACTGGCTATGTGACTATTTTTTCGCAATTAATATTATTCAGGTGATTTTCAATTTTCAGTTTTATTTCTATTTGTTTTGCTGTTTTTATTTTCCCAAAAAATTAATGTTAATTCAATCAAAATTTATTAAATAAGGTATTTTGCAATATGAGACAAGGTGAAATGTCATCAGATACTTAAAAATAAATCATTTGAGAAATTACGACAAAAATTCAAGAGTATTAGAGTGAAAGAAATGACAGCAAGAATCACTACATCAGTAAAGCATTACTTCTTAAATAAGCTGATCAATGGAAAATAATACCAGACATTTCAAGCAGCCATTAATGAAGTTAAAAATGCCAGTTTTACATAACATACACCAATAATAACTTCAATAAACAATTTGTAAGGTTCAGGAGAAAGTTCAAAGGAAATCCTAAGAAAAACATTGTTTTCCCAGATATTTCTTCCGTCTGTTCAGTCCTTAATACATTCAGCACCAAAGGATAATGACATTTTCATTACCTTACCTCTTAAGTACTAAATAATGTTATTTACATAATGTCCCTTTCTTGGAATTCACCACTTGTTTTCATTTTGTCATCCATACACTGCTACAATTTCCAGCAATTCTATTTAGCCTCTGAGGAATCCATATCGTCCTATTCTTGACCGACACAAAAAACATGCACTGAAGATGTTTACAGTGATAGAAGAATAACAGCATCTCCTTTCTATTTAGCTATAATTTCAACAGGTTTATATATTCTATTTCAATAGGTAAATTATTGAAATTCATATTTATCTTCCCAGAATCATTTTAATTTGGGGTTCACAAGACCTTTTTTGTGAAGTGGACAACAGAAAAATATCTTCTATCCAAAATATAAAATGTTTGAAAATGAAAAATAGCCTACAAGATTTTATATTTGAATAAAATATCTATCTAATTTTTATGCCACAGCACTGGACTGAAGCACTGAAAAATCTTTATGTTAAGGTGTTAGGTTGTTAAGCCTTGTTGCACAAACTTGCCAAAAGAAACATTCACTTACAGGTTTTTATTAAAAAATCTTCTCTAAAATGTGAAAATTAAAAAAATATATAAAATTCAAAATACCCAAATGGAATAAATAACTAAATACCTACATGAAATATTGTTCAGTTAAAATGTATAAAAAGTTACTCCATGAAAATAGTTAATCAGCGTTATGCAATATTAGAGAATGTCTTGCCAGTAGCATTATTTAATGTCATAAAATTTTATTTTATTACTTATTGTGTAACAGATATTGGTGTAAAAAGTGGAATAAGCCATCCATGTTCAATTTCTAGGCAAGTCTGTTATGTTCACCTTTTGCACTAATGCTCTTAGGAAAGGTATGACTTCACCTATTCTCCACACTGGTCACAAGGGTAGACTCTAGCTTTGGGTGGTAACCAGTCTAAGAGAAGGAAAACTTTGAATTTTAAACCATGGAGAAGAAACCACTGCACTCTCTCAAGAATACATGGCTTCATAGATAATAAAGAGAAAAAAAAATCTATGGTGAGTCATGATTGTCTACATCTTGAAGGGACATGGTATTGCTTATTACACCCAAAATGGAAAGAAAATTTGTATTTAAATATGTTCTGAAATTATTATTAGCTAATACAAAGAACCAATATATATTCATGTCATATAGTGCATATTACTATAAAAGCTAGCTATATAATATCAAAAACATTGATTACTTCTGATAATGATTGGTAAAACAAAAGGTTTCTGGAAAAAAAAATGCTAATAGTCATGACTTAACCCACTTATACAAGTTTAACAGCAGTACTTGATTATATTTTGTCATCAAAATAAGTCACTAAAAAGATTTTATGCACTTTTATCTACTTTTATGACAATACTCCCAAATGTTTTTTTTGATAAAAAAAATTAAAAAAAATAAAAAAAAATGAAGTTATTACTCAAAATGACTGATGAACCAATTAAAAAGAAAACATCAAAAGAAAAAGTGAAATGGCTTTGAAGTGATGAAAAAAAACATGGCAGCTTATCGATGGGTGTACATGGGTCAAAAGTGGAAGAGAGATTAAAGACTGAAAGGGAGAAAAGATGTGAGGTAAAATATACCAACTCAGATAAGGAAAACTTATCATTTACTTACAAAATTGTATGTCATTCTGCCCAGGGGTAGAGATAAGGCACCCAGACACTTGGGAAGGAGAACTCTGGCTGAGTTTACCAAAAAACCAAACTGAATATTTATCAATTTTTTTTTTTAACATGCAACTGCAATTCTACTTGAAAGTTTGCAACATTCTACTGTTGCCAACAAATGAAAAGTTTATAAAAATAAATGCACCAAAAGAAAATAATCACTCACTGACAGATGAGAAAAATGATTTTTTTTTTTTTTTTTTTTAGAAAAACATTAAAAAATTTTTTAACTTATTATTTTATCAAATAGTGTAGACAAACCTAATAGAGAGATTAGTTACTACACATTCACAGTATAATTTTATATCATTTCAATTTATTTGAAATAAATCCATTTTTCTGATGACTGTCTGATTAGCAAAATGTGTCAAAGTATGGGCTGAATAAACATTGAAACCTTCATTTCAATGTTTATTCTGCCCATACGCAAAACAATTTCCATTAATAAATTAATATAAAAAAAAAAAAATCTTAAAGATTTCAATTATGCTTTGATTACATAAAAATATTTTCCTCGGAGTTAATTTTACTGTTTTAAAAGTGATCTCTAAATTTTCTATGTAAAAAGAGTATAATACCATTCTCAATGAATTCTGGAGGTAAACTCAAGTTTTTTTGTTTTTTTTAAGATACAAAATTATATTGCAACAGCATTTTGAAATATTTTATCTCTCAATATTCACTTACATTTTTTTTTTTACAGTGAGATTCACTCTGTACAAGGCCCAAGAGCCAATTGAGATAGAGGGTTACAGTAAGAGGTAGTTGATGTGGATAGGAGGAGAAGATAACGGTTAACCCTAAACTTGAACAGGTTAAGATTGTAGTGATCGAGGAAACATCCTCTTGGGAGTCGGTTCCACAAAGTAGTGGTTCATAGAAAGAAGCTATTCAAGTGGAACTTACTTCTCACCAATGGAATACAGAGGGAATGTGGGTGGCATAGCGAGTCCTGGCCACAAAGGTTAGAACTGACAGAACCAAGGAATGCAGGTGGTCTAAGCACTTTCCATGGAAGTAGTGATAGAGCAGTGAGAGGCTTGCCACATTCCACTTGTGAGAGAGAGGTTGGAGGGTGGAAAATAATACGTCACCTACAAGGACTATGTAACACTTTTGGACTCTATTCAGACTGGAAAGTTAGGACTGGGCCCAAAAGCATTTTAAATATTAGATAGAACATTACTTAATTATCTGAAAAGTAGAGGACCTATTAGTCTATTTCATTTGAAAGTGAACCCACAGTTCACAGCATTTAGTAAATAAATTAAACACAATTTGATAAAGTTGTTTGGACAAATTTCTATTCTAAATAGAGACTGAATCCTTTTATTCACCTCAGAACTAATTAAGTAAAACACTTGCATTTGTCAGTGAATGACTATCTTCACAGTTAATTGTTATTCTGATTAGCACTTGGCCCTGGTAATGAGTGATTAATTAAAATCAGGAAAAAAAAGTGATTTTCATTAGATTCATTAAGAAGAAAAAAAAAAAGAAAAAAAAAGAAACCATCAAGCATTTTAAAGAGATTTCAGACATGCAAATTAGTTAAGAGTTTTTAGTATATTTTAAATAGTTTTTAGTATTTTATTCTTACTTAAAGTATAATCTCAAAAATTCTTTTTTAAAATTGAAATTCATGAATAATTATCTAACAAATAAAAGATAAAAATTTTTAATTCAAAGCAAGGAATTTTTCAATTTTTTTTTTTTTTTTGACATTTCGATGCAATGAAATATTTTCAAATTTGAAGTATTTTAATATATTAACCAAAGCTACTAAATATCTTCAAATTATAATTCAAATATACAAAATTTTATAAAGTCATATTATAACCAAACAATATAGAATTAATTATCACAGTTTAGCTAAATTTCTCTTTATGATGATTTAGAAGTATTATTGTACGGTTCTTAAAAATACAACATAGTCATCACTTATCTGACATTCCACAGGCGATAAGGCTGTTGGATTTTGGTGATTTTGCTAGATCATGAAGCATATCCCCACTCATCATCAGTACATTGGCCTCAAGAAAGAAAACAGGATTGATGTCTTCTATTAGTAGATTAATTTAGAATGGCCACCTAGGGCTCAAGCTAATATTAATTTAGACACTCCCTGGATGGGCCACTGATAAAACCAACCATTGGGGTAAAAACACAGGGTGATTTTGGAGGGGGGGGGGCATTTATATAATAAATATTTATTTATTTTTTAAGGGTGAATTTGAGTGACTAAAAATTCATTCACCTTCAGAGATTGTACAAAATACTATTTTTTTTTTATGTAAGTATTTATCTTCGAAAACATTTTTCAGTATAAATACTTTAGATTCCAAGTGTATTGGCAGCATATATATATATATATATATATATATATATATATTCTAGAACATTCATCCTAGAACCATGAGATTTTAAACTTAAATAAGTATACAAACTATCTGCTGTGAATTGTCAAGAAGAAATACACAGTGACTGAATGGGTAGATTTTAATTTATCATTTGATGATCATGTTCTTGCCATGCAATGGGGAGAAAAATCAATATAAAATTATTTTGTAAAAAGCTGAAGTTGAAATAGAATATCCAACTGTAGCAATATTTCCCTTTGTCCCTCAAAGGAGAGAATCAAATACATATTTTCAGATTCTGAATACTCTTAGTTTAGAATGATTCACTTTATATTAATAATTAGAGAAAAAAAAAACAAACAATGATAATCATTTAAAATATTGGGTTATTAAAAAAAATCTTTTGGGGTAGGCAAGAATATTCTTTAAGTTTATTTGTTAAACTTAGCTGAGTCTGGCACAAAACCATGAGTCAACAAGATTCAAATAACAAAAAAAAACTCTACAAAATGACCTACCTAATAAGTATTCCAAAATATCCTTAGTTACATCATTGCTACATATTTTCATGTAGAAACCAAATCTGATAAAAATAATGACTAAATATATACTTCACAAGATCATAATGAAAATCACTTTGTCTCATCCCATGTTTCTATCTTGAAATCTAGATAACATTCAGTATTTTTTTTTTATTATTTTTTACCAGTTTTCTCTTGTCAAGATGCTTCTTTTGTTGTTCTACAAAATTTGTAAACTTATTTCTTCTCACATTATCATCTTTTATTTAATGACGGTTTCATAATTTTTCTTAATATTTCTTTCACTATTACTATTAGCTTAATTTACAAAATGTTTTTAGTGTTACTTAAAATTCTTATAAAAATAAAACTGCAGTCACTTCCAGTAATTCTGAAGTTGATGCAACTTAACATGAAAATAATATTAAAATCAACTTTATAGTATAATTTGTTAATTAAATGATTATCTACAAATAATTTTCTTTATGTGCAGTGTCCTCTCAGGACATAGGCGATCATGGCTCTCCACAATTTCCTGTCCTTTGTAACTCTTAATAAATTTTATCTTTTTGTTATTTCTTCTAAACTGTTCTGCCATCCATTTACTCAAGCTCACTAAATCTTATGCATTGTTTTTCTGTCCCTCTTGCCTTCAATCTGTCTTATGAGTTACAGATTTTCCAAGCTCTCCTTCCTCATTATGTGCCTTAGAAATTTCAACTGTCTCTTGATGTTAAGTGTAAGTTTCCTTTTTGTTTCCATTTTCTCTAAAACTTTGTCATTGCACACATGTTCGGTTCATGGTATCCTCAGTTTCCTTCTGTAAAGCCACATTTCTGCTGCTTGGCTTATCAAAAGTACCTCTCTTTTTTTTTTTCTTACAGATTCAGACACCAAAGCTTATTTCATATACACATCTAAAGACTATCTGGCAACAGTGTGTGTAGAGAGAGATATCAATACTATTCAGTTGTACAGTTCGTTTCAGATATTATAAAATGGTGGATACAATTACTGAGATTCAGGAAATTGTGAAATATTATTTTAAATTGTGTTTAAGAGTCACTGAATTTGTTTACCTAAAATGGGAATTAATGGAAATCTGATCACACTGTTGATCAGACCAGTTGAATCATTTAAATGGTGGTGATTTGTCTCTTGAAATAAATCCCAGAGTTGTTAATTAAGATTCGTTAAGTCACAAGCTAGAGAATCTTAAAAACTTTCAGAAAAGGCTATCATCACTAAAAGATATCATGTGTAGAATATGACAAGCTTATTTTGTAATTGTATAATTAAAAAGTTGAGTAAAAAAAATGTTTTTGATACAAACCAATAAGTTATTCAAATTTAATATTGGTGGGGTGGGGTGGGGTAGAATAAACTGACTGAACTGTTTGAATTTATATTTCAATCAGTAATTTTTCAATTATGTTCAAATGTTGCTGTATAGTAAATAAACATGTAGGTATTAAAATGAAAATTGATAATGAATAAGGGCAGTGATTGTTTTTATACAAGTCATATAATACTAACAAATAAATTTTTTTTAAAAACTATATTAAAACAATGAATAACTAAAACAAAAATATAAAATTTGTTCATTTGTCTTTAACAACTCAAATTTTCTATGAAATTTCACAGAAAGATTGATGAAAAATACACTAATTTTTTTGTCTATGATATAAGACATGGCAAATATGGTTCAATGCAGTCTTACACAAAATTCTTTACTAATTTATGTAGCTATAGTTGTAAAATTTTTACCTTCTGGTTCAATCTTTTGTTTTATTAAATTGAATAGTAACTACAGCTACTACTCATGCACACAAGTCAAAATATAGATATAAATACAACAGAAATGAAACTGTTTAGCCAAATATATCCATAATATTATGTCAATATTTGTCTAATAACTTAATTTACTAGACATGTATTTTATTTCTTTAGTTAGTTGGAAAAGCACTATATATATTATATATATATATATATATATATATATATATATATACACACACACACAATTTGGTTAGTCGGTTAATATGAAAAATAGATCAAATCACTAGCTTGCATTGAATATTTTTCTTTTCTTTTTTTACCCTGAAACTTGAGGGAGATCTAATTGCAAATATTAATAGATGTGAGAGTGTCAGTATGAGTGTCCACTTCCACTTCATTATTTTTTAGTGAAAAAAAGAAAAAAAAAAAAAACAACATTTCTAAGAAAAGTTAGTTTAGAAACATTTCACAAAGCCATTTCTATAAGAAGAAAAAATCACCAGAAAACGTATTCATATTAGCATGCCAATGAAGAACACATTTTCTAAAGATCAGAAATTACAAAGCGAAAGAGTGTCAAGTGTATAAACAATGAAGTCCCAAAATAGCAAAGGATTTTTTTAACCTTAAATCTTTCCTAAATTCTCAAATTGCAAATATAAAAGGTTATGAAATGTGCATTCATATGTTATACACAATTTCTCTTTCAGTGTATTATGAAAAATAAGACAGAGAAATGAAGAGAAAATGTAGCATTAGTACTTAGTATTTTGGTAACTGCACCAATATACATATAGTTGAATAATTTAAAAAGAGCAAATGACACAAAGGAAAGATTTAAGAATTCTGTGCAGACCTTATGCTTTGATTAGAGTGCAACCAAGATTAGTGGAGATTATTACTGATAAATAAGGTCCAAGGCATAGCTATTACATCATAGGAAATAAAAGACAAATTGCTTATCTTTGCTTGAAGGAAAAGAATATGAATTTAATAGCATATCAGAGGAAATTAAGGAAAGGCGGATGATGGATACATTCTTTAACAGCTGAAGTATTTTGAAATATAAAAATATTTTAAAACTGGAATAATTGCAGTTTTAAAAATGTTTAAGTGAAATGCATTGTACATAGAATGTGAACAATTTGCCTAACACTTAAATGGTGACTATTATCAAAGAACAAATGTTAATTGAAATACACACATTAAATGTTTTGTGTATTGTAGATTCTAGAAATATGCAAATGTTCACGTTGATATAAAAGACTTGTCTTATTTGTATGACAGATCACAAGAAGTAAATTTTAAATTGCTGACAAGGATACTTATTGAGTAAAGATGCAAAGTAGTAAATAAAAACTTGTTATGGTTAAAAAGGATGGTCACTCTATTAAGATATTTATATAAGTAATACAAAATTCAACAGTAAAGATAAGGTATAAAGACCTGTCAAAAAAAAAAAAAAAAAAAAAAAAAAAAAAAGATTTAAATGAAAATCTATGTGATTCAGGTAGAAAAGAAATGCTTTTAATTTGATAATGTACGGTTGTTAGCTATTAAGAAGAATGATTCAGAATAGAAATATTCTTTGGATTTTTAACAAAACTGTCTTTTTCAATAAGATTCTTTGTGGATCAATGTGTGTCAACCCTACCAAGTGAACAAATATCAAGAGAATTTATACAGGGGTGAATTATTAGCCACATACCTAATTTACATTAAAGGATTTCAATGCTCTATTTGCCCACAGATGGGATGGCGTAGAGAGAGAAGTGGATGTTGAGTTAATGACCTCTCCAAACTTCCATATTTTTCTCAAGAACATTAGTACATAATAAATGCAAACTGTCCCAGCCAGAGTTTGAACTCAATTCACTAATGTCATTCTCAGCATTGTGAACCATCTAACCACCTATATCTCCAACCTAAACAGTAGAAAATTATAATTCCTCATCAAATAGATTCACTGACTGTTCATTGTAAAAAAACATGTTCTTTAGGAAAGCATTTAAGCTGTGATGCACTGCCAGTGTAATGAACAGTGCCAATAAGAATGTACTGTATTTGAGTACAATACAACCCCTATTGTTTTTTTTCCATACAATGGTCATTTTTTTTTTTTTTGTTACATATAATACAATCCCCATTTTATTATGCAAGCAGAGTATAAAACAAGGCTGTAAGGCATAGTCTAATTATTTAACACAATTTTAAATTGTCAGTACAAATCCTGGGTCAAGATATTTCGGTCAGAAGACAAAAGATGAGTTTCTGCAAAAAATAAAATTAAGAAAAAACTTACTTAGTGGGTCAATCATAAAATATAAATTAACACTGCAAATCATCCCAACTATGAAAACCTAGCTGTATATGCAGACCACTTTTTAAAGTAACCATTTTAGAATAGGACCACTATTAATATATAATGGTTACCATCTCAACTTCTTAGACAATTGAATCTTCTCTTTGTATATTATTAGTTATTAGTGCATTTCAGCCTATTCATTCTTCAGCCTTCATCAGGTATAATTCATGTAGTATTTATTTTATTTAAAAACAAAAATATGGTAGAAGGCCAAAAATTGAGTTAATAGGAGGTGTTGGTTTTCACAATCTTATCATTAATTTAGATAGCCACATTCACTAACCAAGACAATGTTCATTATTCTTTTACAATAACCTTACATTTATTCTGAATTTTTTTTCCAACAATCACTAAAAAGTTGCATTGTCGCTACAGAAGTTCTAATACACTTTTTTGGAATTCTATTCATGTGCCAATTTTAAGAAGTTTCCAGTTTTATTTTAAATACTATTTACAGAAGAAGGATGTGTTAGTCTGCATCCCTCACCCTGATGTAACATAGCAGAAAAAACAAGTTAACCAGTTGCAAAAGGATGTAGGGAAAATGTAAAAAAAAAAAATAAAAGCAAAATAATCCTACATTACCAGAAAACTCTGCCTTCTGTCATCTGACAAAGAGGGAGGTGAAATAAAATTATATATATATATATAAAGGACAAATGAGCTTATACATTCCCAAACAAACTTTAGCTAAAGCATGCCTATGCTAATTGGGCTAGGATGACTAGCTTCTCTCAGAACAAAATCCTTAACCAGTCACTTCACCCTAGGTTAGTCCCAGACACACAAACCAGTTGTACTACATTCATCCATTAAAAAAAAAAAAAAAGAAAAAAAAAAAAAAAAAGTTGTATATGCACTTTTTGAAAAGTCTTACCATTAATAAATATACATTTTGTTCCTCACCAGTAACAACTCCAAGTTTATATTGAGTACTGTTTTTTTTTTTTTAACACCAGCACTCAACATGCATGCATGCACACACACACACACACACACACACACACACACACACACACACACACACACACACAAAAAAAAAAAAATATAATTTACACACACAATTTATCAACCATAAGCTAAAGTATGTGCCCAGTTAGTGGAGAGAAAAAGACAAGTCAGTGTGGACTTCTTTATTCATGTCACATGTATAATCCATGTGAAGAAAAATTTAATGATGGAAGAAAATAAAAATTGTCATTAATATCTACCAATTTATTTCGAAAGGCACACCAAGAAAGGGAAAGACACCAACTTTCTGCATAAAATGGACTGATCCCCATTGCTATAAATCAATTACCATTTTCCATCACTAATTTTTGTTTCATACAGATTATACCTGATGAAGGTTGAAGAATGGATTGGCTGAAATGATGTGTTAACAACAAGTATAGAAAAAGGAGGCTCAAAAGTCTGAATAATGTTGAGTATATTAATGACACTTTTCAAAGTTATTGTCAATAATGGTTACTTTATTGATCCAAGGAAACAGAACTACCCCACTATTACTTGCATAATGCAAATCTCTAGTTTTGGATTACAATACAAAATCTCTTGCCTTCTACACAAATAAAAACAGAATATTATTTTTGAAAACTCTACAAAAAAAAAAAAAAAAAAAAAAAAAAAAAATCAGTGATAATACAGGCATAAGAAAATCATATCTTACTACATATCTACTACTGACAAAACCATTAAAAGATTTAAGAGATTTTCCATTTTAAACTCAACAAAAATCAAATTCATTGTATTGAATAAATTTGTTTAAAAAGAGAAGAAAAAAAAGGCAAACAAAAATAAAATAAATTTAATCTGGATTTTTTTTTAAAATCTAGCAGCAAAACTTATCTAGAAATATCCAAATATGCAAACAAAAATATTTTCAGTGCAGAAAAGTATCAGTGAAAATAGTATTTATGAAAAAGAAAGTAATATTTTTGTTTTTTTGAGTTTGATTAAGCAAACTTAGTACTTTAGAAAAATTCTTTGTGTCAATTATTATTAATAATTGTGATTGTTATATAAACATGCAGTTATACAGACATAAGTGAATTCAGTGTTAAACAGTAGAAAAGAGAACACACAAAATAAAGAACAGGCAAACCTAGAAGAGGTCAGAGAGAAATGTATACCCTTATAAATGGGTGTGTGTGTGTGGGGGCACGTGATTATATATATATATATATATATATATAAAGAGAGAGAGAGAAGTATAGCGTTCTTTAGACCAATAATCATACAAATAAAGACAACAAAAAAAAAAACAAATAGAATCTATAACTTTATCCAAAACTGACAATATTTCTTTTTATTTTTAACCAAAAATGAGCAAAATTTAATTGCCAAGTTGAAGCAAAATAAACCCTATATGATCGTTTCCCAATACTTTGAAACTTATATCTTCATTTTTAGTTATTTCTATCACAACATTTTGATGTTCAATTATTTGATTGTTCAATTTATATCAAAGAATGTTGATTGAAGCACTACTAGAGAAAAAAAAAATGTTGGTTTCATTTTTCCGGAAGTTGTGAATTCAATCCCTGGGTCAAGCAGTGCAAAAGCACATCAGTTGAAAAGAGAAAGCAGTGACAACACAACAAAGAAAAGTGACAATTACAAAATATGAAATTCTTAGAAAGATTATCAAATGTGACAAAAGAAGAAACAAAAAGCTAAGGATAAAAAGAATATACTTCCATAGAAGAAACAAGGTTCCATTCAATATTCCCTGAAAGTCACCAAATATGATAGCCACTTGAAGAAAGCCTATGGATATACAGTGGTCAAAAATGTTAGCAAGGCAAACAAAGTTAGAATGTAAATGTAAAAGTATTGTATAATAATAACAATGCTGCATCCCAAAAATATTCAGGCAGAAATTCATTATTAAAAACAAGCTAATTAATCCTCTTATCACAGCTTAACTTGTTAGGATACATTTTGGAAAAATGAAGTAAAATTTTAAAGCAAATATTTACTATATTCATTATTAAAATAACAACACCACAACTTTTCCAAAAAATCATTTCTAAATGAACACTAAATAGTTTTCTCAAGATTATCTTAACTTCAGTGGATTCAGTTATGTACTTCCTTCCAAATACACAATCAGCTTCTTGTACTTTAAAAAAAAAAAAAATAAAATAAAATGCTTAATATGAGATGAAGCAAAAAATCATTTTAACACTTTCACTGCTGCATTCTTATAGCATTGTTACCTGGCTTTACTGGCCCATTTTTGGGGAAAATATGAAATAAATGGAAATACTAGAAATTACTGGAAATAAATAACTATAAAGATGCTGATAGGGGATTTCTATGGTTGCTGCCATTTTAGTTTTGATAGTATACTCTGCAGAACAGATTAAGCTAAACAGCACTCCCAACATAAAATACATCATATTATATATATATAATATATATATGCTACATCATATTGTTGTAGGTATGCTACTAAATGTCTATACTGATTTGGAAATAACACTAAGTGGAACCAATGTTCCAGAGTGTCTTGAAAACATATGTACCTCAACAGTAGGCAAAGAAAGTTTCATAAAGACATCCAAGTACATTCTCAGAAGTGAAAGCGTTAGGCATTTCCAGCATATAAAAATAAAAATAAATACAAAAACCAGATTATTTATAGATCATCAAGGAAACCAGAATTCCTCAGAAACTGGATATTTTTTAAAAGTAGCCATCTACGAGGCTGGCATCCCGTTCCCACCCCTTCACTGTTGAAACTGTTAGATGTAGACATGTCTTCTACTCCAATAGCTTCATGTCTCGCACATCTTGCCTGTGGAACTCCCTTCCTTATTCCTGTTTCCCTGACAAATACAATCTCCAACTATTTAAGTGTAACGTCAATCGACATCTCCAGTTGCCTTGATCTATCCACTTCCCTTCTCCACATCCTTTCACCTTTCGTTCCTATCTGCTCTCGCTCCAAACCTTCTGTAACCCCTTGCGTGCTAGTGGCTTCCAGCCTTGCTTGGGGTGATAAGCTTTAAAAAAAAATTAAAAAAAACTATCAAGTCACAATAGTTAATAAGCTGCAGGTTTAAAAAGTATAAAGATCATCAAGTCAATCCATTCATTAAAATATATTCCTAAAGATATCCATTTAATTTTAATTAAAATTTTAATTACTATGAAAAAAGATCCTGGCTGGAAACCTTATTTCATGTACACATCTAAAGATTGCTCCACTATATTGTTATACAGGGTGCATCAAGCATTAGCTAAATGAAGGTATCATTGCCACTAATGTCTTACCATTATGTGGGAGGCATTTCTGCTGCAGCCTGTATATCATTATTCAATGCTATCCAGCTGTATTAATTTAGTTTAGCTGTTCTAGATGTTATACTGACAGAGACAAGTATTGAGATTCTAGCAATTTTGAAGTATTATTTTAAACTGCACCTCAAAGTCACTAGCTGAAATTGGTAAGTAGAAAGAAATGAAACAATATCTAATTATAAACCCAAAAGTGTTTTAAGGACAGTGACTTGCCCCTAGAAATAAAGCCCAGTCTTGAATAACTATCAGTTGGTGATGCTTTAAAATGAAAAGTAAAAGAAAATCCAACCATCAGCACTTATTTTCAGAAAACTTAGGATTATTGAAAGATCTATGTAGGGCCTTACATAAGCTTTAAAAAAAAAAAAAAAAAAAAAAAAAAATTGATTAAAACACAAACTTTTGATACACAACTATTAAAAATCATTATGTAGAATTACCATCATCTTTATTTTGTGTTCAAATAATTCAGTGAAATGTGTAGATTTAGCAGAATCAGAAATCAAAGTGCTGGCTTTCAAAAATTAAAATACTATTTTCAAACTTAACTATTTCCTTCATTTCAAAATTACTATAATAAGAGAATAAGGAACACCAAACAGAAGAGATTATTATTTATTTTCTTAATGACTGATATTTGAATAAATGACTCAAAAGATACTGATACTAACAAAAGAGTTTTTATAAGGTCTTTCAGCAATAAGGTAAATTGTCAAATTTCACATAGAAAATGCATTTAGTGACAATAATGCACTAGTAGAAAGTGCAAGAGAGTAAAAGTGTTTAGTAAGAAAAACTTGTTTGATTTTATTTGAGTTATTGATCGTTTAATAGTCATATTGACTTGATTGGGACAGTTCATGTTAAGTAAATTTTGTACCTTACTTGTTATTTATGAAGCAGGTATTAAAAAAAAACAAGAATTAAACCATCTAGACACCAATGTTAACAAAATTAACAAAAATACCAAGAAGTATGCTGGAGTACTGAAAAAACTTGCTGTCACTTGATAGTTACTGTTAATGTGAAAAATTCAACAAGTACACAAAAAAGTATTTTTGTTATTGCTGTTAATGGTGATGATAAAGGGTGCATGGGTAAACAAAGACTGCAAATAGTATAGACAACAGAGATAATTATATTTTTTCTAATTCTGAAGAAGTAAAAATAATGAATTAGTTTTATGATTAACTTTAATATTTTACTTTTGCTTGCATTTTCTATGGAAGATCAAAGAGAAACTGCTTCTAAAATCCAAATTTACAAACACTTCAATTCTTTTTAAATTTTAATTTGCTTTTAACTTTAAAACTCAAGTTATCTCTTGCTATGAACAGATACAAACTTGATTCATAGTTATAGTAGGTACAGATCATATTTTTTTTATTCTTCAAAGTCATACATACTGGTATAGACAAGTCTATAACATAATGATAAAAAAAATCATTTTATACAACAAATATTTATTCTTAGTATAATGTCCTTCCTTCCTTCCTTACCCCAACATATCACCATTATTAATATGAAGTGAATCATATAGTGAAAATTTCAAATCAAAAGTCAGCCTATAACTGAGTTAAGTTACAGATCCATTCACATGTTAAGATTTTGTAATAAAGATAGATAGATATTAAACAGAAATTTACAATTTTACACCATCACACATATTTCCCAAGCAAGAAAACAAATCTATATAAAGTTTATATTTTTACTGTGTCAAGATTCAATTACTATGCAACATGATTAAATCAAACACACACTAATATATAGTTTAAATTTTGCTATACTTATGGAGGAAGAGTACTCAATATTGCCAATAAAATGTTTGTTGATAGACATAGGAATCAACAGTCTGAATATTGCTTGAAGCATGAAACTGACAGTCACTATGTAGTGCTGATTTGTATGTCTACTGTGTATGTTAATTATATATATATATATATATATATATATATATATATATATAATTTACATTATTCGGACTATTGTCCTCATCTTTATCAGCATGTTTATCACAGCGTTTTGGCCGTTGTACACTCCGGCCTTCTTCAGGTGGTTGGAATGTCGAACTGAACCCTTTATTTCGCTCACTGGGGTGTACTGTTCTAGTTCCACATGCCATGTTTAATGGATGTCAGTTATCGCCTGTTAATTTCCCTCTGAAAGTTCTCCACAGCCTTAAATGGGTCCTGTCACTGGATCTAACCAACACCTTTAGCCACTGTGCCATGTGTCCTTGAGGACATTTTATTTATATATATATATATATATATATATATATATGAAAATGTTTGATTATTGGTCATCTTATAACAGTTTCAAAACTAATATGCATTACAACAAAAAATTATCCCTATTAATAACAAATTTTGAAATCTAGTTTGTTTTTTCAGCTTCAATCTTTTATACTTAGAAAGTGTATGACTTGTAATCATCCAGCAGAGATTTTGCACCTCACCAAAAAGGTTTGTTCATACCCAACAGCAAAAACAATAACATCTCTGGCCTTCCCAAACATGTTTCTTATATACTCATTGTACTGACCACATGTCCACTATGATTAGTCAATAAGCAAATGCCACCATGTCTAAGCAAATTAGACATGATTGGCCAATAACCAAATGCCACCATCTCAATGTAGATGAGTCTGTACCACTATTGCCATGCAAATTTATCTATGGCACTGTCTGTGCTCATAAGTCATATTTCTCCACACAGAATCATATTGACAAACTTATTTGCACCAGATATGGGCACTTTGATGTAGTATAATGGTTAGAAAGCTTGTCTTGCCAGATCAATTACAACTGAGTCATGAGTCCAATCCTTACCAGATGCTCCATACTATTGGTCTTATGCCACATCTAAGCTATGCTTATTAACTCAGTATTTTCAACAGATGCCCTGACCCAGGGTCTCTTATCCCATTGGTCTGTACTTCTCCCATATTTCAATAAAAAGTGCTGGAAACTTTAGCATTAATTTAATATGATTAATAAAAAAAAGATAAATGCAAACTGAATGAAGACTATAACAATATTTAAAGTTAATCACAGACCTGATTTAAAATTCTTGTTGAGTGCAAGACAGACAGATATTTATAATTTCTAAAATATGCTTATATATATATATATATATATATATATATATATATATATATAAGCTTATGTTTTTACTTATAAACTGTGTACTACAATTACTTATCTAGAATCTATAGATATAGTAGAATAGCTATGCCTTGTATTAAAGGGGTAGCAAAGTATGAGCAAACCAATTGATACATGAAGTATAATTTTATTGTTACAGTTTTCCTAACATATAGGATTTTCTTTTTGTTCTTTCCACAAGAAAGTTTCATTGGAGACAATTGTAAAAATTTCTTAGAAGAAATAACTGGCCAATCATCTGTCACTGATGTAGATTACTGCCTGAAAAATAAAGAGCTTCAATTGAAGCTTATCAACAAAGAAGAATAGCACAAAAGTGCCAACAGAAAACAGAACAAGGTCAATCTTTGGTTCATTTTATATTATTAGATATATCTTTTTACAAAATTATTAACAGCATTACCATCTTTTTCAAGATTGCTAAATGCAAAAAAAATATAAAATGAAAAATGAATTGGTAGAATTTAATATCAAATAAGTAGCAACAAAAAGACCATTTACAAACATAACCTAAGGTAGCTGTAGCCAGGATCTACCCCATTTTCATTACTATTGACAATGTTTTTTTTAAACTGACTTATAAAGCACAACAGAAAGATGTTTGGGGATTTTGATCTTAAAAATTCCTGTGGATGATTTTACAGTGGTTAATATAATCTCAAAAAGACCAATTATGGTGCCATCAATTTTTTAAGGTGTACCTACATACAAAATGAAACAAAGATTAACAACACTATTGAGCTTTAAAAAAAGAATATCAGTTCATAATAATGGTTTATGAGAGCACATAAGATCACTTATGACAGTGTCCAAAACACATGTAACACAATGTAAGAAACTACTCAATAATATGTAATACAAGTTACAAGGTATTATCCTATAAAAAAAAAAAGTCCCTTGTTAGTTTTATGTTACATAAAAAAGTTAAATCAAAAAGGAATAAAGCTCTGTGTATGTTCACATCTGCTGCTGGTAATATCACAGCTGCTGCAAGTGTCTGTCATAGTCTCACCACGCACAATATTGATGTGTTAAACTTATTCAAAAGAGCAAGAACTTAAATTTAACATTACTTATCTTTATAGATGGATACAAATCTAATAATATAAATATAACAGCATCCATTCATCTAGGTTTTAAACTGTAATAAAGATGAGACTGCTTGTAAGTTGGCATGTTACAAATGGTTCAAATTTTCATAACCCATAAAATAAAATGTATATACAAATGTTTTCTACAGCATCATATTTTTTTTTGTTTTATCTTTCCAGGGAGGCAATTGTTACACCTTTCCAACCATTGTCTTTTGATATCCAGCCAGTAAGACTGGATCTCGAGATCTTTCATCTTCTTCAACCCTGCTGCCAACTCTATATCTTTTCTCTTTGTTTTCATTTCATTCTTCATTAGCTTTCTTAAGTTTCACTTTCCTTCCTTAACATCCCTTTCTCCCCTACTCACTTTACTGCCTCCTTCACTTTTCCCAGTTCTTTCCTGCATTATAAAGTAGGATTCTTAATCAGGAAGAATAGCCAATTCAAACTCAAGATGATTGGATATTGAGCAGATACTAAACTCTGATCATAGTTTAAAAAGCATCATGATCATACAAATAAGCAGAATAATAATAAAACAGATTCTAACCCTGCTACTTGTGTAAGGGACAGAACTTTGAGAATTCTAGTGGATAATAACATGAAAAAAAAAACAAATTTGCTAAAATGTAAATTACTTCTATAAACAGGTGTATTCAACTCTTTTTTTTTCTCCCCACTTATTTATTTATGCAACTGTTAAATTTTAAACAAATTTATCCAAATCTTAATTCAGATATTTTATTCACCAAAAGAGAAACATGGCCAAAATTTGTAATATACAAAATCAACTTGTAGAAATATTGAAAGTTCTTTTTCTCTGTTTAGAAGTTTGGAGAAACTTAATATATGCAAACTATTATCCAAATACTGATTGATATTTGTTTTCATAATTCAGAATAGATTTCATAAATAATAAAGTACTAAATAAGATCATCTAAATATTAAGCAGATTTCAATTTTGGGAGCAAAACATTAGTGAGGTTGTTCATAGCGAAATAAAGATAGAACTGCAATTAAATAGTTTACTCTTAATTGTTTGTCTTAATATGAGAGTGTATTTTGGCACAATTCACATTCTAAAATTTGAGAAAGTGAACAAATATCAGATTTTTTTTTTTCAGAAGGGCTTCTTAGACTGGCCAAGAACTTTTCAGCAATTCTCATGATTTTGTATAGCCATTTTGTTTAGGTAAAAATTAAATTAAAAAATTAAATAAAAAAAAAAAATTTTTTTAAATTTCTGACAGATCTTCAGTACAAAATAATGTGAGAAAAAAATTGACACAACCAATTACTAAAGTCTCACATCTCTATGATTAGGTGGTAAACTAAAAACTTTGGCCCCTCATGAGTTGCACGGATAAGATTTTGCATATAGATGTTTGTACAGTTAATAGATGAACAAGAACAAAGTTATTCTTGGTTGATTCTGAAATCAGATTCTTTATAATTTCTTGTCTTTGTGTCCCTAAATATACATGTTAGTGAATTCCTCCTAAATTCCAACTTATACCCAAAATGGCTATGTTAATGCTGGCAGTCTATAAATATACATTGATATAATAAATATTCAAAGTGGCCTGAGATTCTAAACACAAATGTTGGGTCTCATTAATTATGCACTTTCTGAGAAAAAAAAAAGTGGTTTCAAGTAAAAGAACACTCGTCCAGTATCCAGCAGAGACATGACTATTTGAACAGAGACAACTCCATACACTTTGAAAGTCACAGAAATTAAATACGAACTACCCACAAGTTCAGGGAATTTAAACAGTAAATACAAACTGACCGTAGTACAGATTTTGCCACTACCTTTTGAGTTGATATACTGGCTCACAAGAGAACTACTTTGGAGAAGAGAGTGCTAGGACAAGTAATTTTTGTTCATAGTCAAATTACTTAAAATGTTTAAAACTTTGTAAATATAAATTAAATCTCTTGTGATAATTTTCTTTCTGATGATGATCAGTCAGTTATGTGCCATGCGTGATACACACTTAGGTGATCATGTATCTTTCAATACATGACCGACAAGGCAGATTTTTTTTCCCCCCTACAGTAGGTTGCCATTTCTTTCTGTGGTAGACTAGTTGCCATCCAAGGCTATAGAACCTGGTTTGTCCTGCTATTTAGTCATAGCTGGGGGAGAAGAAGAGGATTCATACCTTTCCCAAGGGTATTAAAACATAAGTGAATGTAATGGATTTGACTGGAAATCGAACTTGGCTCAGATTCCTCAATCTGAAGCACCATCCATTACTCCACCATGCCTCTATCCTTCAAAGGCTTGCTTTCTGATGTACTCATCTGTAATCATACTTACAGTTACCAGAATGTTATCTGATTTATGCACTAGTCATCTTGATACAGGACTTTATGAAGCAACAGCAAAACATCTGTTAAAGTTTCAGTGAGGAAAAATCTTCATTAAATATGTCTGGATTGACTACCTTTATTATTTTCCCTACACACTTTCTGTATTGATTTTGAACCAGTAGATATGAAGGAAACAAAGTCCTCTAGATAAACATATTTATTGCAAGTGAAGAGGCTATTTGCAGAAGGGATAATTGGGCAAAGTCATTCCTCTTGGCATGCTCACATTTTAGTGACTTCTAATGAGTGACAGAACAGAATGGTAGTTGATTACTCTCAAACTGAACCGTTTTCACATTTACATATTTACCCACTACCAAAAACTGACAAACAATATGGTGCAATATCAATTCCTTAGCACACATGACTTCAAATCTGCCAAGCACCAAGTCCCGATTCTTCATGAAAACAAGCTTTACACTGTTAAGGTTTTCTATACCAATTCTACCAGACTTCATTTGAAGTAATCAATAGAGTTGCCTGCTCTCAGTGTATTATAGAAAAACTCATTGTCATTATCTTTCTAATATGTCTGTTTATCTGGATAACACAACTGGAGAAAAGAGGGGAAAAAAAAAAATCACAAGACTAACTTCAACAGATTTATTGGATCAACTGAAAGATTTAACTTGACCAACAATCAAAAGTGCACAGTCTCTGTAACATTTTACTTAACCAGACACTAATTCACTTTGCTTACTGGTCAGAAATCAATGACTTTCATGCATTATTCGAAGTAGTCTAATAAAATTAAGAATGATAAAATTCAGTGGGAAAGGAAGAAAACTTTATTTTGATGCTGAAGGAGGTTTCCTGCATCAATGCAGGACATTTTTTTGCCTCACATTTCTGACAATGATTCTTTTTAAAAATTGCACATAAATTTTGCTTTTTTTTTTTTTTTTTTTTTAAATGTCCTTAATAAAGATGAACATCCAGAATGTGTGTAAAACTTTGCCTACTTGCCCTACTTTCTTTCCCTTTCCATCCTCTTTCTCCAAGTTACTTTCACAATTCCTATCACTCAAAAATACCAAACTTATTTAATTTAGCTTTGTGGGTCCCTGGAAACAGTCCCTAAATGAGTCCATGGACCTCATGCTCGTGTTCCCACCCAACTGATTTTGATGTCCTCCCCATTGGTAATACTCTGGCAGCAGACATGCTTTTGGCCCACTGCACCCCTCCCTCAGAAGAAAATGGTCTTTTTTATATCCTTGAGGTTGAGATCCCTGGTTTAGGACACACTGATCTGCATGTTAAATTGTACAACTCTGTTATCTAAGCATTATAAAAATATTACACTATTAGAACAGGGAGCCTACCATTCTCTGTTAAAGATGTAAAGAGAGTCTCAAATTCATGCCTTTGTGCCGAGTGTAAACTATTTTCATTAAAGCAAGTGTATCATTTGAGAGACTTGATATCAATCTTCAAGGCTCTGTTTGCTATCTATTTCAATGAACTGATCCTAATAGCAAAGAAAAAACAGTGTCACTTGAAGATTTAGTCATTTAGCAAGTCATTTAGGAAATAGCCTATCTGAAATTCAAAAGGCAATCCTAACTTCTACCAACATGGATGCATCCAGTAATATTGGTAATGATAAAGAGTTTGACCTAAACAGTACATAATGAAGTGGATTCTATTGCTCCTGTGGGTGATTCATTAATTCCTCACATATGAGTTTCTCATTATCCTGATAACCAGCTTCAAGTATGCTACTCTCAGTGTATAGGCAAGCCACCTAATCATGTGAAATGCGTTTAATGATTTATTTTGCTTATTCTTTACAGATACTAAGCCAAGTTTGGTGGGGCATTTTTATTTTATACTGATAATTTTATTTAGGAAAGGAAAATGTGATAATTATGCTTATTTGTTATGCATTCTTCCATATTGTATTGACAGTGATTCAGTAAAGGATTTCTAACATCATGTCTGAAAAGACTCATTTTTCATGTGACATTAATGGCCTTTACTTTTTAGTGAAAGGCTACAGAGATTACTTTCATGTTCTTTACCCTATTCTTTGTTGTATTAAAATTAAGAAAAACTACATTCCTAAAAAATTCTTAATAAAGATATTACTAATTCTATTATGAATTTTTAAAAATAAGGAATAATTTTTCTTTATGCAAATATTTAATAGCTTTCTTACCCCCCAACTTGGTATTTAGCAGAGATAAAGCTTTGAATTCTGATCCCTAGAGAAATGAACATTATACAATCATACAGAAAAGTATAATCCTGTTTGACCCTAAATAAACAACCACTATTAGTCAGAATAGGATCATATAAAACAAAGTTTAATTAGTTCTGCAAATCAACAATGTAATAAATTCACAAGATTTCCTTCCCTGAAGGTAAAAAAAAAAAAACAGTTGGTTAGTTTGGACTACACTTGTAACAACCCAAAAACTATATCAGTTAAGAAAAGAAGAAAGAAAAAAAAAAAACAAACACATACACAATGAAACAAATTTGGTCTCAACAGTATTGGACATAATTGGACATCATTTTTAAGCAAGATATCTTCTCTACAATATAAATGGCATTAAGACAGTTTACACAATCAAATAAAAATACTTTAAAATATTACCCTTAATAGTTTATAAAAATTATACTGTACCAATGCTATTTATGTAATTAAAAAACAATAAAATGGTTTTATTTTGGAAATTTATGTGTTATGTTTTTAAATCCCTTTTATTTTTTTCATTAAAAACATATCAAAGCCCAATAAATTTAATACAAACTTTCATTCAAGAAATCCAACACAGGTAAAATTCTCTAATCATTGATCGATACCAAAAATTTTGTCACTATACAATCTCCAAGAAATTTGCTCATATCAATTGCAAAATTCATATTTTGAACTGAATGCTCTCAGGAATTTGTTTAAATTTTAACATTTTTTTTTTTGTAAAGTAAAGCAAATAAAATAAATATACATGATAAATATCCATTACTGAGCAATAAAATGAAAAGTATTTCATAAAAAGTAAATTGAAAATAAATCCTTAACAGCACTGAAAGAAATATTTTAGCAGGCATTCTCAAAAAGACACAGTAAAAAAAAAAAAAAAAGCAAATCTCGTGACTCACCAATACATATTTCCACACAAGGTTCTTCACCAGATAAATCTGAAAATAAAAATTTTTAAAAAATTATAGAACAAAATGTAGCATATTGAGCAAGATTTTTCAAGTACAGGAATTTATTTAAGAATTTCTTTTTGTATGTGTGCGGGATTTTTGCTGAGTAGATTCATGCAGAAAATTTAAGCAAATTTCTTTTTAATGGAGAGGAATGTTTATATACAGGGTGATCTGAAAGTGTTGTCACTCCTACATAATATAATTTTCTATTTTAGATGGCTGACACAAGCTTCTACAGTTTGGAAGAGAGATAGGGTGACAAGATGTTCGAACCACCATGTAGAAAGAAAATAATTTCAGTAGTAATCACTTCTCATAATAAACAATTCAACAAGGAGAAACAGATATTAAACCTAAGATTCAGCTTCGAAGTGATGAATTTAACTCCTATTAGTATTTTAACAGCAAAAGTATTCAATACAGTATCCAAATTTTGTTCAGTTTAAGTTAATATAAAAAATAAAAATGGTTTTATTTTTATAAAAGATTTTCTTTGAATTTTTACCATTAACTTTATTGAACCACATCTTTATCATTTCATTCCACTTTCTTCTGTCATCTTTCAGACAATGTCATAACTTCATCCTCCCAGAATATTTTATCTTATCAAAGAATTAATACTTTAACTTTTTTATCAAGAGACTTTTGTAAGGATTGAAATAAAGGGGAATCTAAAGCTATAACAACTCTTATTTGGTTCCCAAAGAAACATTATCCAGATTAAGTATAGCCTTTCTATTAATTAATTCAGATGCTTTTCCTGGATTGCTGCCTTAAATTTGTCAAATTGAGAGCAATATTTGTTCAAAACAGTTTGGTTCTTCAAAAAGAGCTCAGAATAAAAGACTTCCAATTTAAAAATATATACATCATTTTCTTTAGCAGAAGACTGGACTTTGGTAAAGTCCATGGCATCTCATTTTACTTGCCACAACATTTCTGTCATTTCACATTATTGTAAAATGCCCATGTCTTCATAATTTGTTTCAAAAACACATTTTCATTATGTTTAAGTAAAGAAACATGTTCTTTTTTCATTTAATTCATGTTAAAGCCACACCTCAAACAAACAAAACCAAACAATGAGACAATAGCCTTTTTTTCTTTTTTTAAAAATAAAGCCACTAAAACACAAGTGGGTTCCTGAGTGCAAAAGACTATGAGAAAAAGAAAACATTATTAAGGAGAGATAACAATAAAAATAGGAATTAAGTGACAATTGCATTTAAATTTTTGAAGATCAAAGTTGACTGGAACGGAAGAAGGTGGAAAAGAGTTCTCCAAGCAAAAAGAGCAAGAGCAAAAACTGTTAGCATAGAACTTACAGTTAGTTACATCTATAGTGCAGCAGATTACTGAAATAATCTTTCACTTGGTGGTACAAGGACAAAATTTGGTATACACATGCTCCGGGACCTATTCTCTCAGAAAAGTATGTTAGCCACGTTGAAAAAAAAAATGGCCGCCATTTTTCAAGATGGCTGCCATTTGAAGCGATATGAATATGTGTTTGAGCTAAATTTTGATGAAATAATGCTATTTTAACATTTTATGCATCAAAATGTTTTTAGTTAGAAAAATCCTTTTCTACACTTACAAAATCATAATTATTGAAAACTAAGATGATATGGCTGGTATTAAATGACAACAAGCTCTTTTAGTACTACATTTTGCGAAAAGAAAAAATGAAGAATAATATAGCATATACAGCAGGAAATTATTATCTTTTGATTCACAAGATGATAATTTCCTGCTGTATATGTTATATTATAAGCGCAGTCTCAAGTGTACACAGTTGTGTGCATGCAAGTTCAACTGTGTACATTTGAGACTGAAGCGATAACATTTACATTACCCTCAGCATTCCATCTTGCAACCACATTTTGTTAACTGCTGACAACTTTGGGCAATGGGTGGAAGGGTCGTCCAAAAGACTTGCCAGATCTTACCATCTTTCTGCCATCTCTAGTTAACAGGGCTTTCAGTTTGTATTTTGCACACTGTTACCTGGACCCATATGCAGCCTGCTTGGTAGGCAGAGTGTTTGACATGCTGTATGAGAGCTGCACTTGTCAGTGGAATGGCATCATAAGACCCTTGCTTCTGAACGAACAAGTCCAGTCTTGCCTCATTGACTTTGTACATAGTGCCATTTTTGTCATACGTGGTGATGACAAACTTCTCAAGGACGTTGTATTCTGTATTTTTCATGACTGGTGGGTACTGACTTAACTTCTTGAAGACGGGAATCACTTGAGGGTAAACCTCCCATGCCTGCCATGCAGTTTTTTGGCCTTTTCCACAAAAAGCTGACAGAATATCATTTTGCCAGTGAAGGTGTGACAGAACAGCATGCCACTGGATTTGTCTGTTCCAAGATTTGCCATCATGTCATGAATTAGCAACCACTTAATGAACTGACCCTGGCCAAATTCAACCCACAGCATTTCCATGCCTGCATCTTGGAGGGTAGCCAAAAACATTGACTGCAACAAAGAGAACATGTGTGTCACATGCTTTAATCAACACAGATGTCAACTGTTGCTTGGCTGCATAAAGAGCACGAGTGAAGATTCTGGAGTCAGCTTCCTCATGGTTGCAAGGACTTTAAGTCATCAAGACTGAGGGATCTGTTGGAAAGAGCCTGATCTCCTTTCGTCACTATCTTTGCAACAAGTAACCCAAAAAGCTCTGTCTATGATATATATATATATCTGACATATATATCTGACATATATATCTGACATATATATCTGACATATATATCTGACATATATATCTGACATATATATCTGACATATATATCTGACATATATATTTTATAAGTAATTAAAATATTATCATTATTATTCCCATCATCATTACACATTTGTTTTTTTTATTTTGAAAAAAAAGTTTCTCATTGAGAAAAAACAACTTCTCTTTACTTTGAAAATTAATGCAATCATTCTAACATCATTTTCCCCCATGTATTGTTTGCACCATTATAAGAAAATCCAAAGTATCCAAACAACTTTCTCAAAGTGAAAAGCATGCTGTAAACAAAAACTAACGTCAACAAGCATGCTCTATGCAAAATAATTTAACATACGATTATCACTAAGAGTAAAAACTCTTACCTGCTGCACTTTCTGAGGAGATATCCTGCTGTGGCATCCTGTCAAGAGGGTCATGTCCAGTTTTACTGACCAACTGCTCTCTAAGACTTTGGAGCTGCATTTTTAAACACTCATAGCTGGCAATATGAAGAGTTTGTATCCACTGATCACGGGCCTCTTCTGTGTTAGTTGCAAAATGGATTGGATTTTCTTCACCTTCATACACTAAATAGAATAAAATTGTAATTGAATTTATTTGCACAGTAAAACTCAAAATACAAAAGAGAAAACAAATCATGGATAATTCATTTGTTGACCGAGCAACTAACAAAATGTTTTATCAAATCTACCATGAGTCCTCTATTAACTAATATGTCTCCAGGTTAGTGACAGGATAAAAAGGTCCATATTTCATAACTTGAACATGGTTAGAAGAGACATGAAAATAAAGCAAAAACACTTGGGTTCCATATATTAAACAAATGATTCAAATTATAAAAATTAATACTTTACCACTTAAAAAATTGAAGAGGATTGATTACATAATAATTTTAATAATCTTACCAAGTCATGTAATTATAAAATTATTATTCACGTTTTTTTTATTTGCAAAACATCCTTTTTTTGCAACACCAGATATTTCTAATATGAGAGATTAACAGAACATTCAATTTACCTTGTTCAAAATGTGACAAAGAACTGTATTTACTAAAGTATTTATTTTATTCATATAATTTGATGTTCCTTTATTGCCTCTTGTAAACTTACAGATGGAGAGTTGCATTTCAGATTCTAAATCTAATCCAGCCACTGAATATTATCTGGTGGAAACATGACCAAAATGTCTGCAAAAGCATTCCACATTTCTTGTTTATTAATCTGATTCACTGTTGGTGTTAATATGCAAATAACGTGATACACTTACCCAACATGAAACCATGTAAGTGTTCTTCATCAAGATCTAATTCTACAGTGCACCGTTCAATAATCAACACACCTAGTGGATCTGCATTCTGTCCAAGTTAAAAATAAATAAGAAAAAAAGATTATAAAGCAGTTCTGAATATGATCATCATAATTCCTATTGGTTTCAAGTAGTTGTCATTAGAAAGACAACATATATATGGTTTGGTTTGTTTTACAGCAAGACAACCCTTTTTAACATATACATGACATACATTATATATCAGATGATGTGTGTTACTGATGAAGGCCCTATCAGGTTTAATAAAAGATGACTCAAACTTATGTTGAGAAATCAAAATTTAATTGATATGATTAAGAGCTACAGAAATTCTACATCTTAGCAAATCTGGAAACAAAGAAATAAATATAAATTTTTATAGTGCAGAAAAAAATATTATTTACAATTTTAATTAGTTTATTCAGTTACATATTTTTATATACCCAATATAAAAAGTAAAAAATACCATTTTCAAGAATTTTATGTTAAACAATATTTATTTTTTTTATAATAAAAATTTCCTTTCACATTGTTTTTTTTCTATAGGTACACTATCCCTAATCCAAAATCCTTGGGGGTTAGCTGTGTTTTAGTTTTTAGACTTTTTTCAGATTATAGAATATTTTCTGCTCACTGCTAAATTTGCATTGTTCAAACCCAGTAATTAACTGGTCACATATTTTCACCAGATCCTTTATTTTTTTTTTTTTTCACCAGTGTCATCATCATCATTACGACTGTCATTGTTCTTATCTGTATTTAACACCATGTTGATAACAGCTTACATCACCTGTTTACAACACTGCAGGACCAACCATATCACCAGAACTTCTATACAGCTATGTCGGGCTATGGTCTCACTTTCCATTAATCGCACTCCATGGAACAAAAGTAGTTTTCAGAACTCTTTGAACTTTAGATATTCAGATTAGAGATGGTGGACCTGTATTGGAATATTACTCAACTTCTTAGGGTAGAAACTGGGAAAGTGGATAATTTAATGGCCTCAGAATGGAATTTAAAAGTTGTTTTTTGTTGATGACAATATACCAGTTAAATTTAGCCATGCACAAAAATTGAACATAAGTACTCAGTAAGTACCAAATATTAGTGCTACCATGATTAAATTATTTCCTTCAATTTCTCCACAGATCCACACACCCAGATACAGTATTTATTTGGTACGTCACATTTTATTATTTTTAAAATAATTGTCTCCACAAAATAATTATTCCACATTTACTAAACTTACACAAAAATTCCCAACAAAAAGTCTATTTGAACCCAAACATTTATTTTATAAGTTGAAAATTCCCATTGGCAGGATTAATCCAGATGGGATTTGTATTTGATACAAAAGAATAAGAATTTTCACTGAAACCAAACAAAAATTTTCATATTTTTTTTTCCGACTAATAAAAAAACAGATCAACCCAGAAAAAGAAATGTCTGTGCTGAATATCACCCCATCAAACCAATGGTCTTTTGTTTCTCTGTAGACTTATTAAAATTATTAAGAAAAAAAAGGTAACTTATAATCATTTTGGATACAAAGATGGAGAAAGGTTTATAACATGCAGATAAACCTGCCCAGTCAGAGTAACTATTATTACTGTTGTAAAAAAAAAAAAAAAAAAAAAAAAAAAAAAAAAACACAGTCACAAATTCACACAGCTGTATGCACACCCAAATAGTTGCAAATCCACTTTTCCTGTGATAAGATTTCCTCACCCCTACTTGTTCACTGCCATGCCACTGACTTTATACGTGTTCAAAGGTAAGTACTCTAATCCACAGGCAAACATCTGAGGCTATTCCATCTGCTCTGGTTTTTCTTTGTATCATTGAGCTAATGGCATCAGCAGGCACATGACATCAGCCTTTTTGAAGGCAAGTAGATTTCTTCTAGACATTTATACAGTTAGAAAAATCTCTCAAACATAATGGAAGCATAAATGTGCAAATGGATGCAAGATTTTTGTTTTTATTTTTTAATAGCAACCATTACAAGAATCAATTTAAAGAAGTTTGGAAGGTAAAATGATAGCAGTAATGGTAAATTAGCCATTTATATACAGGAAATATCCAGCATTTCTTCACTGAACAGTTAATGTTGGTTGAAATTTATCAAAACAGTTTTTCAGGAAATAACACTAAGTCAACTAAATGTTATAGCTCTTTCTAGTACTGATGGGAGTTTCCTTCCAAACATTTTGTTTTTGGTAGTGCAAAAAGTTTACAGCAATTTTTTTCATATCATTATTTTTCTCTTCTAGTTACATGTGCTACTCATTTTTGTTGTTGCTGTTCATGCTTTTGTTATGGTGGTTGTTACTGAAGTTAAATAACACTTAAATTTATGCATGATTACATTATTTGTCAAACTACAAAACTTTACTAAAACATCTACAACAATAGTGCATAACTACCAATGTCCTACCTTAATAAGTAACAAAATGTAAACTCCCGATTTAAAGGGTAGAGTTCGATAATGTTTGCTGCTCCCCACCTTAAAGTTTCTATCACAGACCTGATGGATATTGTCACCTGTAACTAATGTGAAAGGGGACGTAACAATTATGGAAAACATTCCAAAAACTGTGTTCATGAAGTCAAACCCTAATAATTACATTTATTCTTATCATTTATGCTAGTAGGATGTTCATAATGTTGCATGGCATCCAATTTCTATCAAAGGCAAAAGAACATGTAAAAGAAAAAAAGAGAAATGAAAATTCATAAGGATTCCATTTTCAAGACTGAATATCTTGTTTGGCTTTTTTTTTTGTGTTGCTTAGCAGGTGCCATGCTGATTTCTATCAGATGGCCACCAGTGTCTGTGCCAGGAATGGCAGGTGTGTGTCTTTTTGGTTGAGAAGAGCCTTTTTTGAAACTTGGAAGTATTATCATTAAGTAGAACCAGCCAATTGTTATTAATTTGATGTTGATTATTTCTTTGTTCAATGTCTTAATGAATTGGTAACTATGAGAATATGTGTGTATTTACATTTTTGCCTTGTATTTCTGTCTGGTTAAGTCATGCCAATTGGGTTTATTTAAGGTTTTCAAAAATTCTAAGATTATGTGATGTAAAACTATCAAGCTTTAAAAACCCTGGGTTTTAAGATTGAGATAATCTGACAAAATATTTTTTCTTTTTTCAAGTTGACTAGACTAAATTTCTTTCTGATTACAAATTTAACCCTTGATAAGCAATTCTATCTTGAAAAATTATATTTCTTTAGAGAAAAACTAGTCTTATTATTTTCTTTTATATTGAAACATAATGTAGTAATGTTAACACTTCTTTATACGCTGTCTATCAATAATCTCTTCAGAAATTTAACGGGGAAAACTTTCAACAAATCATTGTTCAATAGATTCTAAACTGAAACCTTGCACCATCAACCAAGAAATAGAAAATCCCTTCTTTAAGCAAGTTTATGACTAACAGAAAAAAAAACTCAGAATATATATATTTACTTTTATGACTTCTTCTGGTGCACTTAGCTTAAACATTAGAATCAGAGTTGATATTTGAGACTAGACATTAGATGCGGACCTCAACAAAATTTTGAACAATGATATATGACCAAGAGTTTGTAAGGGTGTAGTTGTTAATAAGCTAGTCTTGCAAACCATTACTGTTTGAGAGACGGGGCTCTATTATTGCAATTCTGTGCAAGATGAAGCTAAATAAATA
The DNA here is from genome assembly GCA_964036315.1 of Acanthosepion esculentum. Classification (NCBI taxonomy): domain Eukaryota; kingdom Metazoa; phylum Mollusca; class Cephalopoda; order Sepiida; family Sepiidae; genus Acanthosepion; species Acanthosepion esculentum. Next base: position 40,471,780 of record OZ038486.1, on the reverse strand, counting down.
TCTACAATAATATGCAACTACATTCTGAAGGGTTTTATCAACTAATGTCAGTTAAAACATGACTTTGTACAACAAGAATTTAAAAAAATGTAAGAAATTCAAGTAAATTACTTACAGTGACTTCCTTGTTCTTGAAATAAAATAGCATGTTTCCTTTCAACCGACAGAATCGTTCCACAAATGCTGTAAGCAAAGAAAGTATATCAGATTCAAAAGTAAACTTTTACAAAATCTCATTAAGTTAAAAAATAAATAGTCCCCCCACCCAAAAAAAACAAAACATAAATGGATATAAACAAAATAAAAACGAGGGAATAAAAATTGCACACCAGGAAAAACACACACACACACAATGAACAGTAAAGATTGTAATTGATTAATTGATTCATTTTCTACACTTTTGCAGGTTATTTAAAGCCAGAAAATATTTTTAGAATGAAAGTTTTTTTTTTGGAGATAATGATTTAGTGAAATAAGTTTTACTAATTAACCCATAGCTGGAGGGAGAAGAGGTGGATTCATACCTTTCCCAAGGTTATTTGCACATAAGTGAATATAACAAACTCAAATAGAATTGGAACTCAGCTCTCAGATTAACTATTCCAAGCCATTATTCATTACATCCAAACTTACAGCACCGGGTATTCCCAAACAATCACCCATCTAGGTACTGACCAGGCTTGACATTGCTTAACTTTGGTGATTGTATGGGAACCGGTGTTTCAACGTGATATATCCATAAGCAAACAGTAAAGAGATTCACATACATTCTTTTGCAACCTTCATTAACAAGAGAGGAAGCCTAACATGTTTTTTTTTCTCAAATGTTATGTTACTTCACAATGTAGACAATCATGGCTCTCCCCAACTTCCTTTAATCTGTCACTTGCCATGACTTCTAAGGAAAAACAGTAACATGGTTTCTCGTTGTTTTTTCCACATTTTTGAATTTAGGATTTTCTTTCTCCTAGACTGGTTGACACCTAAAGTTAGAGAGCTTCCTCTACCCTGATATTTAACCCATATTAAAGGGAGAAGAGATGGATCCTTGTATTTCTCAAAAGCATTAGCGGGAAGTGAACACAATAGAATAAGCCAAAAATGATACACATACTCAAAACAGGAATGTATAAAACAGTAATGTGAGACTTTTTACAGATACCACCTGACAGACCAAACATGCACTTGGAGATATTCTTGTGAAATAACACAGATTTAAAATATCATGGCAGAATAATCAATAACAAGGAACAGGATTTCTTGATCATGATTTTTATTAGAAGAAGAATTGTCAAGAATTACAAATTTTTGGCTAGTATATTTCTTCCATTTTAATAATAGTTGCTTCTCATCAGTCTACAGCTGTCACATGTATCAGAAATAAAGAATAAGTTGCTGATGAGACTCACACTTGTTTCAGGATGCCCATTTAACTGTACCAGCTATTCTGCTGATTGAGCTACAAGAACTCTTATGGATAAAAGAAGATGAAATCTAAAAGTTTAAAATGGTTACATTTCATCTTCCAGACATAAGAGTTCTTGAGTAATAATTGAATGAAAAAAATGGATAAAAATCCTAAGTAATGCATTACATCCCCAGAAGGAATGGTTTTACTGATAGAGTGTGTGTATATATTATATGCTATTTACATTTGTTTCACTATATCCTATTTGGCTACTGGTTCCCCAAAAATATCACTTCTATATATAATAAACACAAATGATGTGAATATCACATCATCAACAAACCTTTCAAAAAATTCTGACAATATTTATTACCTAAAAGTGTGATTTTTTGTAGTTATCTTCACCCTTTGATAAAATTGTTATTAGTTGTTAGAGAAAATGCAGTAATCATGGCAGCACTTAACAAGAGGAAAATGTGAGAGAAAAGAAATAATTTTAAAATTTTTATTTACAAAAATTTAGAATGTTAATACAGAGAAGGAGAAGACATCTTTTCAATAACTTCAGTAATAAAATATTAGATGATGTATTGATATATTGGATGGCAAAACAGACGATAATTTTTTGTTGCCACTCTTTTTTCGAATTGGAAGCTGCAGATGACAACTCCTTGTAATCGGAGGATATTATCCTCAGTCAGAAATTTTTTCTTGGTCAATTGAGACGCTTTGTTTTCTGGCTCTGTGATAAACTACTTAGTTTGCCATGTAAAATTGCATCTTACTTTGAATGTTCGACACAGTGTCGAATTATTTCATTAGATAGATTTAAATTATAACTTTACAATTAGTAATATCTGATTTTAATTAAGGATGGGAAGAAGGGATAGTGAGTTTTTCGTTTCGGGTGACTCTGTAGAAAAGATTTTTTATTAGCTTTTGGTAGAATTCCAAAGCTAAAATTTGTTTACTATAACTTGAGAAAAGTTATAAATTTGTTTAAATATAACTCGAGAAAAGTTATATTTTATTTTGATTTATAAGGCTTGTTGAGGTATTGACGCAAATGTAGATGTTTGTTAAAGATAACAAACGTACTTTGCAGCTTTTTGAGATTTGTTTCAACTTTGTCTAAGAGACATTTATTTGGAAAAGGTGTTTTTATTCCCAAGAAAGAGGAATTATTGCCTTTGATTTGTTTGTATTGTTGACTCGGAGAGTCAACTTTATTTTTTTTTTGGCAGAGTCGTTCGAGGTGCGGAATTCTGCCCCATTCTCGTTGTCTATTTAAAATAAGAATTTAAAATATCTTAAATAGATATTTATTTTAAAATTTTATCTTAACCTAGGTTAGGCATTGTGTTTTCTATTTTTCCCTTTCAGCTCCAAAAAAAGAGAAAAAACATTTTTTGTCTGTTAAAAAAAAAAAAAAAAAAAGGGGGAAAGAAAAAAAAAGAAAGGTCAAAGAAAGAAAGATGTTTAAGTTGTCAGTTTAAAGAGTAATACTTTCTTTAGACTGACATAATTTATTTATCTAAGTAGTAAATCTTTTTGTTTATTATTGTTTGTTGCTGTATTTTTAGCATATGGAACAATATGCATAAAATTGTTCTTGTGTTAAAATAAAGATTTTATCTTTGAACTTTTAGATTTTCTTCTTATATTTTTCCATAGTTTAAGATCGTCTGATTCAGTTTTTTTTTTTTACTTTCCTGTGAAGAAGCCAAGAACAAAATTGGCAGTATAGTCCTGTGCCTTAATGTATTTATTTATAATTTAAATATATTAATTTAAGATCGTACACGGGTAAAACTTGAATTTAATTGAGAATTTAATTTTTAATTTAAATTTGGGTTTTTAAAAACAACTATAAATTTTCTTCATTTAATGCCATGGAAACAAGAGTCCAAAAAAATGACAAAATTGATCACCTAAACCAAAAACAAAAACTAAAAAAAGTTGCTTTAAGCTACTACTACCTAATGAACATTTCATCACTTAATCTAGCTCCATTTCAGCCAACAATACTGTCCAAATTATAAGAAATTCATAATATTCAGGTGCATTTCAATGACCAACATGCAGCCTTCTTTAAGAGATAGCAAAGCAGGAAAAAAAGTAGCTAAATATTAGAATCAGATCAAAGAATAAAGTCAACATTAGAAGTGCTCATAAACTACAAAACAGGCAAAATAGTTGTAACTCTGAAGGAATGTGTCATAAAACTTGATAACAAAAAAATGGAGTGTCTTGTAACCACCATTATAAATGTCATCACCTGAAAATGTATTTAAAAAAAGAAAGAAAAAAAAAGAAATTTACCTTCGCCTTTTTTAAAGAGGCCATCTTGTTTGTCTTTCATCCAAACAACACCCTCTTTGTCAAATTTGGTGTTTGTTTGCAAGGAGAGACTTGCAAGAGCTTTACTGTTAAATCTCATAGTTTATCTGAAAAACACAGAAAATAGTCACAAAATCAATTGCAGAAATAAACAATCAAATTGCATATAAAACCTATTAATTAACAAACAAAAAAAACTAAAAAGTATTTTTTTTTTTTAAATCAGTCCCCCCAAGCAAGGTGATAATGTCACTAAGACACAAGGGGCTACTGGGAGTGAAAGAGAATGAAAAGACTGCATTAGGCAAACCTATCTACTCCTATTGAGAAAAAAATAAGTAGTAAATAAAATTACAGACATTGTATATAAGAAACAGGGAAAAACACTAAATAGAAGGAAAAGTAAAATAAGATAAAATTAAGAACAATGATTATCATATTGACTAATGTAAAATGTTCATTTAGTTTATGAAGTAAAAATAATTTAAAAAATTTTTAACATTAAATTTCTTGAACTACATCTTTACCGTTTTGTTCCATTATCTTCTGTCATCTTTCAGGCAAATTCATAATTCCATCTTCTCATAATCTTATCTTTCTTAGCAAAGAACTGCTCAAGGTTTCTTTCCAAGAATTTTTTTTTTTATTAATGGAATTCTTTAAGAACTTCAATAAATGGTAATCCAAAGATGCAATATCTTGTAAATATAGCAAATGCAGGAAACCTTTCCAGCCAAGTTGTAACAATTTTTGTCTGGTCATCAAAGAAACATTGCAGTCTAGTCTTATCCAAATAGAATATTACATCCTCTCTCTTAACCTATTCTGGACAGTTTTTATTGATTACTGCCGTCAGCTAGTTTTTACAGAGCTCTTCACTCATATTTTGTTTAAAATAAAATACCAATGCAGGTATCAATAAAGATGACTAACAACTTCATCAGGGCTGGAGAGAGGCTAAAATCAACCACTAGGACAACCTCTTTGGGCCTTAAAAACAATAGCACATGACAGAGCTGAAACCAATCTGGTAAAGTGACTTGAGTTCTCACAAAAATTTTGCTGCAACAACGCTAAAGCCAGATGAGGTACTGATATTGGAAATCTCCAAGTAGACTACTCTCTTAGAACGCACAGTAATTAATTCAGTATGACTGGGGATCAGGAAAAAAATGTTATATGGAGGGGTGGGAGCACTACTTAAGCACAAACCAGAATATGCCTAAACCCAGATGGTTTGCCTAGATGAGGGAGTCTGATTTTTGAAAGCGTCAAACATCTAATGACTCCAAGAAACCTCACTAATAAGATGCCCAAATAAGAATATCACAAAATAATCTATGTTAAAACTTAAAATTGAGTGTTACAAACACAAAATGAACATTTTAGTCAACCCAAGAGAAGGAATACAATAGGAAAGATAATCTTCAAACATACAGCTTCCAAAATTGCTGCCCTTATCTTAGAATGAATTCTTTCTGAAAGAGAGTTTTATACCCCAGAAAAAATTCCAGCAAAAACAGAACAGCCAGTCCTGAAAATGCTGCAGCTATAACTCACTGTAACCACTACCATAATATCTATCACAGGAAACAGTGTAGTAGGACACTTGTTGCATTCAGAACTGTCACAATCACTGCAAGAGAATTCTAGAAAATGCAAAGTGTAGCTATTAGCTATGGACAAGCAGTCCAAGCCAAGGTTGAAAGCAAACAAATTGGATCCCAGGAGTTCTGGAAGCTCTCCAAACAAATTCTGAATCAAAGCAAAGCATCAGTGCCTACTATTATAAATGGCCCCGAAGTCATCTTATCTGCATCAGATAAGGCAAAGGCCATCTCCTTTTCGACTTTCCACATCTCAGTAATATTTTTATTACAACCCAGGAAGTCACAAGATTGATCAAAAGTCTTCACCCTAAGAATGCAACTGGTTCAGACAAAATCCCAGTGGCTGTCCTCAAGAATATTAACCCAGAGTTATCTCCAATCTTAGTGAAATTATTTAACTGCTGCTTGAAGGAGAAATATACATTTGATACTTGACATGGACTTGAAGGAGAAATCCTTCAAGTCCATGTCAAGTATCAAATGTATGCCCTTTTTTACAAGAATGCAAGTGAGCACTCCACAGTATAGACCCATCAATCTCCTCAGTGTCATTAGCAAACTTTTTGAAACTATAATCATCAAGAAGGCTGTTGATCACCTCAATAAGAACAACCACCTGAGCAACAAGCAGTACAGATTTTGATCAGGCCACTGCTGATATTCAAACTGTCATTAATCACAGAATCAGTGAGTCACTAAACAACAAATACATCTTAATTAGGATGATCCCATTAGACATTTCAAAGGCTTTTGACAAGGTGTGGCATAAAGAGTTACTGCACAAGCTCTCTAGCTATGAAATCACTAGAAGAGTTTTCTCAATTATCAAGTTCTTAACAGGCAGGTCCCTGACGGTAGTTGTTAACAGCCAGTTATCCGAGGCTTAAGTGACACAGGAATCCCCCAAGGTTCATTTCTCAGTTCAACCCTCTTTCTACTTTAGATAAATGATCTAAGAGTATACTCCAATCACCTGTGAATATATATGCTGATGGTACAACAGTATATGGATGCACCTCCAAAGCTCTAGATAACCAGAGCTTGACAGCTTATCTCTCTTCAGGCCTAGCTCTTACAACTCAATGGGGGAAAAACTGGCTAATCACATTCATGCCTCAAAAAACAAATTAGTGATATTCCATCATCATTGATCAGACCCAGAACTTTCACCCATCACAATGAATAGTTGTTTCCTCAGTGGAACTTATATATACGATCCATTGCTAAAATGCTGGGAAAATGGTCAGTTCCCTGTACCACTCCAGTAAATACCTGACTCCTCCTGCTATCCTGTACCTTTATAAGAATCAGATCATTCTTAAAATGAAGTACTGTTGCATATATGTGCTGGAGCTGCCCAGTCTTCACTTTCCAGTCATAATACAGTCCAAAATCTCTTCACAGCCTTGTAGGTAACAAATTTTCCACCCTAAATCTCCTTTCTCACAGACAAAATATTGCAAACCCCTCACTGCTTTACCACTATTTCCATGTTGGGTGCCCCATACTTTCGGCCTTGTGGCACACCTAAGCTGTGTTTAGAAAATCACTATTTCCATGGAAAGTGCTCAAACTACATTCCTTAGTTAAACCAGTTCTAACCTTCACAGCTAAGACAGGTCATACCACACATATTGTAGTGAACCACTATTATTCCCTTCATATTCCATTGGTGAGATGCAAGTTCCACTTCAGCAGCTACTTCCCACATACCACTGTTTTGTGGAACCAACTCCCAAGAGGATGCTTCCCTGATCACCACAGTCTTGATCTGTTCAAGTCTAGAGTTAACCATCATCCTCACATATCAGTTTAATCTGTACCTCTTACTCTGTAATACTCTACCTCGAGTTGCTTTCGGGCCTTGTACAGAGTGAACATTATTGTAAAAAAAAAAAAAAAAAAAAAAAAATGTATATATATATATATATATATATATATTTGCAGCTGCAAATAGGGCTGGCAAAATCCTCTTACCTCTTATAATAAACTTTCAATTAAAAAAAATATCAGTTCTCATCAGTTAAATGAAAATAGTGTTGGGTATCTTTTCACTTTGATTTCAAAACTTTAAATTAACTAATAAAATAAAAAATGACATGTTTCTCATGTAAGCCTAGAAAACTGAATTAAATGAGTCCTTGCTAAGAAACAGAAAACTAATTGCTACAATATAAAATTGATAGAGATTCGTAAGAGATTTTCAATGATTCCTTCAACATTAACAATCATGGAGCAATAATGGTTAAGCTAATCATGCAACCCATTCTTATGAGTTTGATCCTCGGTGGATGTTCCAATATTTGTGGCCTTAGGTTTAGACTTTAGTTAAGCTTAGTAAATAAATATGAAGATAATTCTTTTTTATTACTCTGGCCTGAATAATAAGAAATATAAGAATTATATTTTTTTTTTTAATTAAAGCTTTGCTTCTCAGATAATAAATTTTACAAAAACTATCTTTCACTGAAAACAAGCTTCATAACATTTGAAAATTATATATATATATATATTTAAAAAAAAAAAAATTATTCCACTCAGTTTTTTTTTACTTTTATAGAATTTTTAAGAATACAGACTTTTTTTCTACATAAAAAATGTTCACTGGTAGCTACTTATTTTAAAATTTAAATTAATTTGTAAGGTTTTGTTTTTTTGTTATTTTTTGTTTTTTTTTTTTACTTCGTTTTTGAGAAAAGTTAACTTTTAGTATAAAATGTATATCAATTCTGATCAAATACTGACGTTGAATTTAGTTGTCCCACTATTTTGCAACAGATATCTTCATTTTTAAACTTGGTTACAATAAAAAATTAAAAAAGTCTTAAAAATTTAATAACTTAAATTTTATGTGCTTGAGAAGATAACTTTGTGTATGCTTGTAAATGCGTGTACTGTAAAAAAAATGTAAACTCAAAAAAGTTTCAAATCAGAAGCGGCAAATTCAACACTAAGCAAAAATCCTAAATAATGACAATCTTCCTATCAACCGCATGAAGCCGAAAAGTTGATCAAGTGAATCTAAACCATTGCTTAAATTTACATATTAAAATAAATTAATAAACGCACAATTAAGTTGTAGAGAATGTGTTTCCAAAGTCACTAAAAAAAAAAAAAATAAAAAAAAAAAAATTATTATTATTTAAGTTCCAGCATTTTTAGTCATTAGAAGCAGCCAGAGAATCTCATTTTTTGTTTTGCAAAGATTACACTACTACAGTTAGTACACAACGAAACGAAAACAAACCAAATTTTGTTATTACTTATAATTTTTAAAACTAAAAAGCGTAAGAGATTATGTAAGTAAAGAGAAAAATATTTTCTACTCAACCTTGTCTCTTTACGTTGTAGTCAGAGAGAGAACCTTGTTTCTTTTCCTTTTTCCTTCATCCACGATGTCGGATTCAGGATTCCTAGTCGAACGAATGAATGAATGACATGCAAAACCCAGCTACTAGTAGCACAACAACAACAGAAATGCTGACAGAATAACAATGGAATTCCAACCATTCCCAGAGAATTAATCGATAGAACTGGTCTCTCCCGCTTTTCCGTGACTCCCCGCAATCCATTCCAATCCTACCCCGCCCACGTTGCTCTTTGCGCCTCCCCTACTCCAACCTGCTTGCTTTTCCCGGAGTTCTAAGGAGACACACACTCCAAGAAAATCAGCAGCACAGACTGACACTCGGTACATAAAAAAAGGAAAAAGAAGGAGGAAAGTGAGAGAGTGAAAAGAACAGAAAGAATTCAAATTCTGTCATGAGGTACTTGTGAAAAATGGCTAGGAGCATATTTATCTGAAAGATGGATAAACTAATGTATTGGCGCACGCAACAATGACTATTTTAATCTTTTCGTAAATATCAGATAAAATCAGTGTCCTGATAGGTTGCAACAAAATAAATAAAAATAAGGATTCAAAATGCAAGTGGTAATTCATCAAAGAAAAACAAATGTAACTCAAAATAGTTGAAATTAAAATTTATCAAATAAATTTAATGAATTTGAATTTTGAATTAAGTAACAAATCAAACTGTTTTGTTCAAACAATACACAAAATAATGAATTTAAAAAGAATCAAAAACATTTTTAAGTACAAAAGTCATTTTTTATTATTTTTTTTTAATACAAAATTGATGCTATTTTGCAAATAAAACCAAAATTAAAATTTCAAAAATTCAGTGATCATTGCTATTTGAAAGGTAAAATATAAGCAAAAAAAAAAAAAAAAAAAAAAAAAAAAAAAAATATTTTTAAATTTAAATATTTTGTTCAGATTCCAATATTTTATTTTCTAATTTTCTTTCTAAACAATGTAATAATAGAAATAAGTAACTAACATCTGATATTTGTCAGAGAAATAATGTAACTGTTGTTTTAAAATCCACTTTGGAAAAGAATAAACACTATCAACTTTCAATTTTGTTTCTTTTAGACTTATACAGGATGATCAAAAAGTAACTCCCCATTTTAAAATACTTTATTAACTATAATTTTGACAAGAAAATGATATGAAAGTGTTTAGCATGAGGTTTTATTTAAAATTTGATATGAGCACAAGATTTTGCTAACAGCTTCAAGCCGCCCACGAATCACGTTAACTGATTTTACCAGGCACTCGTGATATGGAAGACACAACTTCTTGTATTCACCCTTCAAGTTCTTCCAAAGTCTTGGTTTGAGTAGACTTGCTCCCTTAAACAACACCAAAGAAAAAAGTCACAGTGTTAAGTCAGGACTCTTGGCTGGCCATTCATACATAAAACTTGCAATCATTATATATATATATATATTTTTTTTTTTAATCAAAAATATTTAAAAGATTAAAGCCATAAAGTGCAATAACAATTTTGCCATTTTTTTTTTTCTATTTTCACTTTGTCTTATTTTTTTTTTCTTCTGTTATTCAATGGCAACATTGTTGAAACTGAGGTTATATAAAATAAAATAAAAAATAACATGCAGCTGAATTCCTCAAAACCCATTATAAATTTCCATAATAGAAAATAAAGAACACCAATATTTTATAATTAATTAGTAAGGTCATTTAAATTAGCTAGTTAAAACAGTTATCAAGTTTAATAATTAATAATAACCAACCATTTTAATTTTTGTCTTTTAAGTTGGGTAGGGTTAGTGAATTTGATGACATCTCAACACTTGATAAGTTATTTAATTTCAAAATCTGTTTTTATTATATTTCAGTCTACAGGTCAACATTGATCAGGTTTATATTTGAGTCTACCAACAATGACCCAAAATGTGGCTCCTTTCAGATGGGGTATAACCTGGGCCAGTGCATACTACCTCTGAAACCCTAATCAGGCTCCCTCTGATTGGGGGAGCCAGGACAGTGCTTTGTGACCCTTGCTTATCAACATTTGCTTTTTTTTTCTACCTACATTTATACATGCTACAAATGAAAGCACAACCAACTATTAAAAGGAGAGAAAAGTTTCCGCAGATTTTGATGTCATACTGCAGTCTTTGGGGGTGGGGCAAATCTGAATTTGTTTCGCTCATGCTAAGTCTTGAAAAAATAAATAAATAAATAAATAAAATTTACTATTTTCTATCCATAATGTTGAATGAGTTAAAATTATTCAACTTTTTATCAAGAAAAATAAATTGCTGCAAAACATTGATTTATTTAAGATGGAATGATCTGTTATGACACGTCTAATTTGTATTCAGATACATTGTATCTATTTTCAATTTTTCTAGTTCAATTGTTCACCTATATTGCATATGATCTATTATTGTACATAATTAAATTGCAAAAAAATTTGTATTTTATATGACTACAACCATATGAAAATTGAGATATAGTAGGCAGGGGGGAGTGTAACAGCGATTGGGGGTGGGTACAAAATTCTTCCACTAGCCCTGGGTATTACTCCTCTACAAGAGATGCAGTTAGAATATTCTAGACCCTGCCAACAAGGTAAATCTTGTTTCAAACAAAGTAAATCTTGAAGAGAATGAACAGTTAAAAAAAAGTTCATGTTTTTTGTATATCTTATGACTACAAAATTCCAGTTTTTAGCCTTCAGTTACATTTTCTTGTTAATCATATGAGGATAAATGAGATACACACACACAACTGGCATTTTTAAATTGAGTTAATGTCATCTCTGAGAAGAAATTTCAAAATAAAATCTGATGTATTTGTAAAAGAGAATTAAATGACTATCCACACCATCAAAACAAAAGTTTTAATTGACAACAGTATTTAAGTAATTTTGCAGTCAAATTGTACTTATAAAATACTGAAAACCTTATTTTGTTTTACATTTTTAGTTTATGTTCAATACTTTCTGAATATTAAAGTAAACAAAATTCTATTCATCAATGAATAATTACAGATTTGTATTTCTACTACATCAGGTTTAGAAAGATAAGTAAATTAGTCATCTCTATGAAATAGACACTTCTGATGGCAAAAAGAGATGTTAGACATGAATATATGTATATGAGGAGGTGCTGAAAAGTTATCAGTCCACCCCACTTCCAGAAATACGATCAAAGGATCATACAATTTTTCTTTTTTGGACCCAAAACTTTTCAGAAACTCTTTAAAAAAAATAAATAAATTAAAAAAATAACATATATATATATATATATATATATAAAATGTTATTTTTTTTAATTTATTTATATATATATATATATATATATATATATATATATATATATATATATATATATGAAAGAATATATGTCCTCCAACAAGATATGAACATGTATCCCCCTTTGCAGGAGGAACCACTTTGACTGCTCAACTAAGATATTCTCAATCAATCAAGCAAGGTTCTATTTTGCCTTTAAAGCATATTCACTCATTCAGATTTTCCTTGAAAAACATCTGCTCAGTTTTGTATACAAAATGTAAACAAAATAATTTACAAAGAGTTAATGGGTTTTATTTTTTTTAGTGGATGCCCATATTTGGATAGGCACTCCATTTATTTTAAATAGTATTTATTTCATCTAATGGTCTGCATACTTGAAAAAAAAACTTAAAATGTGCCTTCAGGTATACACCCACAGAAATGAATCTAGAAGTTTAAAAACTAAAATTATCTATCTCATAAACACTGTATTTATTATTATATGTAGATAATTGAATTTGATTTATAGAATATACACAAACTTTTTCATGTGCAAACTGCTCCACTTTATATATGATACCAATAGGAACAAAATTAAGGTGCACACCTGCTAGAATTTTTTTTAAATGCTATTTGAACTATCAGAAACATTCAATTAAAAAAATTGATTTCTAATGTGTGCATAATTGCATAACTAAAATATAATTTCATTTCTTTTACTGTTACAAAGGCAGCAACAAAAAATTAATTCAGTTGTCAGATTTGTGTAAATAAATGAGCATTTCATAAAACAAGCTGCAGTCAAACAAAAACATCAGAAAATAATGTAATCCTTCAACTGTTAAAACTTGACACACATGAATAATAAATAAAATTAATCCCAAAAAATGTTATTAACAAAACTAAGTACTCAAAAATAAAAGTTAAATACTGAAGGAGAAATAATTTTTGTGCTGAACCATTCTATTATTAATGCCAAATAAAAAATAAAAAAAAAATGATATGCTCTATAACCGTTGGTGGGACCACAATATGCAGACTTATGTATAGAGAAGTAAGATGCACTCTGCTAAAGGGACCACCTACCAAGTAGATGCTTGTGAACTTTGATATAAATGACCAATGTTTACCTAGACTCAAGTATAAATATTGTCAATGTTTGTTGTGTAGAAAGATGACTGACCTTCACTATACTAAGGTGTTGAACACTGTCTCTTCCATTGACTATGAAAGTAGTCACAAGTAAGACAAAGGAGTTGTACAAGAGTAGCAAAGTGTGTCACACTAACTACAATATTCACTATTATTGTAATATTAATCTATGTGATTAACAGTTCTTTCACTAATCTTGTTTGTTTGTTTGTTTGTTTGGGGTTTTATGGCATATCAACCACTATGGGTTATTTAATGCCAGATCCAGTATTTACTAGATATATCAAAAGCGTATAGCTGGCAACATCATTGTTTAAAAAAAGTGTAGTTGGCAACATCATTGTTTCAAAAACGTATAGCTGGCAACATCATTGTTTAAATTTTGTTTCTACTGATTGACCCTAAGCCACCGCTTTCCATCACATTTTAGGGGTAAGGTGTTAGTATATTTAGTGTAGGGTTTAGGTGGGAAAGTTAATTGTAAGTTGTAGTTTTGGGATGGGTTAGATGTGATGGGGCATGACATGACCAGCCAATTGATCGGATCGACAGCCTTTTGGTTGGACGTAGTTTATTGTCATACCCAGGACGTGGACACCTTGGGATTTCACTATTTTCCCATAGCTGGGACCCCAACAGGTGCTACCACCCCGGGTCAGGGTGGACCTGGGAACATCAGCAATTAAGAGGTGGTTCCACGCTCCTCAAAACCTCCTGATCAGAGGCCTTGCTGTTGGATGCAGTTTAACGTCATACCCAGGACGACTAATCTTGTGTTCCAGTGTTTTCCTTTGGAATATTATTAACACAAACCACAAGTTGATATGAACATTATAACGGTTTATCGACAGACTCGAGTATAGACATATATAAGGATTTAAATAGAATTCTGAAAATGTTAATATTTGATTAATGAAAAAGGAAATTTTGTTTATATTTTTATGCTTATTCACAATAGCCTTTAAAAATCAAATACTGATTCATTACAAGCACAATTTTTAAATTACATTGATCCTTTTTGTTTAGAAAACTATTTGCCTTCCTTTTAACAAAGTTGCATCTATACATATATAATAATATTTGGGGTAGGGGACATAAACTCTCAAGGAGGTAGTAAGTGTTAAGACAAGTGAGAAGACACTATAATTTTAACAGAACCAGATGATTTAATGCTTGTCAGCCTGACTGGAACAAGTCCAAACATTTTTATATATGCATTTGCTTATTTTTTTGCCTATACAGTTAGTTTTGTTTTTTTCTTTAGATGCATTTTAAATATTTATCTGTAGATGCAATATATGTATACACCAAAACCTACCAGCTAAAGTCTAACAGCTTCTATGACGTGACCTGGTGACTGCTACTTGGCTGTTAATGCAGCGATTGGCATTGCTATAATGCAACAAAATGAAAACATGTGGAATTAACTCTGCTCCATTTACCAGTGTAATGTTAACATAGGGGCACCAAATATCTCAAAATGGGCACTGGAGAAGAAAAAGTTAAGAACCAACCATTGGTGAAGTCTATAATAAATTGCTGAAGCCTGGTAAACTTATTACAGTAAAGTGTGACATTCAAAATTTGAACTGTCATTGAAGAAACAAAACCATTTATAGGATAGGGAAACAGGAAAGTCGTATTGATGCATGACAACACTTGTCCACATTGTACGTTGTCAAGCCAAAAAGACGAAACTGGAATGGAAAATTATTCTTCACACAGCATATACACTAGATTGGATTATTTGTCTCAATCATTACAGCAATTCCTTATCTGGTCAAAAATCTACAGATAATCTTCAATGTTCAAAATTTTATTGACCATCAAAAGCCAGATATTTTATCCAGCAGAATTCAATAATCTTCAGAAACATTATGCAAGGTCATGCAAAATGATGTACTAGTTATTAAGTAATTATAATAAGATAAAAATTAAAAGTTTTAGCATACAACATACCATTTGTTTAGCTATTTATTCATATAATTGATATAGACAATGTTTTCCAGCAACATAAATCCATGAGAAGTTATGGGAGAAACATTAAACTTACTATTACTCATAAATAAAATAAAATGTCACCTTGAGGTTTTCAGGTCAAATTTCCTCTAATCTATAATTACATCTAGAGCAACAAGGAAGATATGAACATTTCACATGATTTGATAAAAATTACAAATACAAATTTTAAATAATCTTTTTCTAAAAAGTTATTGCTTAAGTTCTATTATCCTAACCTAGAGTTTTCTTAACTTCTTGTATTGGCTTTGAACTTTGCAAAAATATTTTTTGTGGTACATTACTTTGTTAGCAAATGTTTTAGGTCTTGCTAAATAACATACTTTTGCAAAATGGCCTTTTTTACTATGCTTCCTATTCTGGACAGTTCCAGTGAAGGTAGCGATTATTACCCCATTTCTTTAGTCTTCAGGTAAATATGGTATTTGCTAAAAAGTTTTAAAGGTTTATTTATTGAAATATCACGGATGTATTAAAAACAATGAAGATAGAGGTACTAGTTTAAATAAATTATCACATCATGGTATTATAGAACTGTTTGGAGATAAAATGTACTACAGATATTTATTACAAATGGCAAAATAAATATCTAATAAATAAAATCAGTATTCTAAAACCAAAATAGATCCAACTAGATTGTTCAATATCTAAATGAACCTAAAAACAATTGCTTTTATAGAAAAGCAATAACAATACTTGGAATAATATATTTAATTCAAATGCTTATTTAATCAACCACAGCATTAAAAGGCTTGTATTAAAAATTTACTACCTTTTCAAGTACAGTGAACATTACAAAAAGTATTGACCAACTGTAACCAATCTCAAGGTGATAAGCATGTTATAAATTACTGAAAACATACATAATGAAAATTGAGTGCTAATGCAATTAGTTACATTAATTTTGTCATGTTCCTTGACTGATTCACCACTAGACAGTCATATAATATATAAATATAGGGATATATTAACTAAGTAATACGTCTTCTCTTCATTCAATTCCTTTAAAATGTGCAATACAAAAACATACAGGAATAGGGTCAAATGTTATGCACTGAAACTTTTAAATGAAAACTGCTTGTCAAAATGTACTTTAGCTCACAATTCATGACAAATGGAAAATGCTTACCATACAATGGCAGTTACAAAACTTTTCTAACAAAGCCAATTATTAGGTTTGGTCTTAGAGGCTCTTCTAAAATGGTTTTATGGCAGAGAAAGTTAAGCATAATAAATAACTACAAATAGGAAATTGATCCATACTTTCATGGTTTTAATACAACTATCTTAAACCTAACATGAACAGACAAAGAAAAAGATTGCATCTCATCTGACAAAACATTAAATTCTGTAATTTATTCTGTTAAACAAAATAAATTGAAAAATTCATACAAAAAGTTATTTATCTGATCAAAATATTCCACCTTAGCAACCAGTTTTCAATTTCCTTCCTAAAGAAGTCTTCATTCAAAGAATCAATAAATTCATGGAACGTTTCTTCTATATGATCTTGATTAGAGAGTGTTATTCTTTTCGTCAATGAAAAGGTCAGACAAGGTTAGTAAGTTTGTTTTTAGCAGCATAAGCTGTTTTCCATAACACCATAAGTTGGCAATGCATTTTTCCAAGGTAGTCTATATATAAGAGGTGCTAAAAAAAATTCTCATTCTGAGAATTATTCTGCATTGTAAAGAGTGGTGTTCTATATTGTAAAGTGCCCACTTATAAATTCTTTGCACTTTTTAAAAAATTTGTTTGAGATCATTATTTAAACTATGTCAAAAGAAAGCATGAAATTCAGGGTGGTCATGAATTTCCTGTCCCAGCAGAAGAAAACCCCAAAGAAATTCCATCAGTAAATGTTGAAAACATTAAGTGACAAGTAACTGTTCTACTCAAGTGCGAAGAAATTATATGCC
Organism: Acanthosepion esculentum; assembly: GCA_964036315.1. Classification (NCBI taxonomy): domain Eukaryota; kingdom Metazoa; phylum Mollusca; class Cephalopoda; order Sepiida; family Sepiidae; genus Acanthosepion; species Acanthosepion esculentum. Next base: position 40,454,718 of record OZ038486.1, on the reverse strand, counting down.
AACTTCCAGTGTGGAGATCTGGGAGGACTTCAATAGTGTAAACTCCTGAGATTGTTGATTAGGCTTATTACCTATTTTTAGTTAAGCATCAAATCTAAACTAAAAGAATTACCAAGACACTAGAGATATCCAGAGAACACAAATGAGTGCCAAAATGTTTCAATGTCAACTAGAAATAAGACTGTATGGACACCTCCAAGTGGACTTTACAGCATTTTCAGTAATCTAATGATCATTACTTAGAAGAACTTATTAATGTTGATGAAATATGGTGGCACAACTATGACCCAGAGACTAAATCAGTCCATACAGTGGTGGCACTTGGGTTATGTACAGGCAAAGGAATTCAATATCCAAGTCATCAGAAAAAGATCATAGCTATAGATATTTGGTATTTTGATGACTATCTTCAGAAGTTAATGCAAAATACTATTCTAACTTGCGGTGTCAATTAAAAGAAAAATATTGAGGAAAGCTGCAGAATGGCATTCTCTTTTTGCAGGACAATGCACATGCTAATAGGGATGGCGAAACAATAGAGGTTTTGATGAATTTGGAGTTTGAGCACATGTACACTCCACCAGCTGTTGCTCCAGAAGAGCAGTATTTCAATGATTAAATATCAATTTATTTTGGGGGATGGAGATGAAAGTGTGTTGAATTGTGGAATAAATATGTGAAATAGCATCTACATTTCATAGTTCTAGATCATTTCCTTTTTTGTTTTGGCAGAGCTAAAATGCTTTCTGCACCCCTTTGTGTATGCATATTATATATATATTATACACACACAAAAATATCAAAAATACTTTTACAAACTTTGGGGGATAGATTCCTCACACTACAAACCAAAACAAGTACAAAAGTTTATATAAAGATGTCCTCAAATCCTTTGTTTTTGTGTTATTAACTTTAAAAAAGCCTACAGTAGGTGGTGCCGTGTTGTCATGTATACTAGGCTCCATTTGTCATTCGAGTATATATGTGGCTAATCTATCTTCAACATTTAATGTGTAGTAGTGAGTTAACCGAGAAGTGTTTCATGTAACAATGGCAGGTTATTCATATCATGAGCAGGCAGATACGATTTTTGCATACGGATACACAAATGTTAATGGACGTAAGGCTGCATGGCTGTATCAGATTGCATTTCCAGATTGAAGGCAGCCGGTCATCCAACCTTTACTGCTATTTATCGTTGCATTATTGAAGACCAAGATCTGCTTGTATGACTGGCCATAAAGAACACATTCTGCAGGCTGTCGGAGAAGATCCAGGTATCAGTACACATGAAGTGGCCCTAGCATGTCATAGGGCTGCATGGAGGGTACTTCAAGACCAACTCCTGTATCCGTATGATTTGCAACACGTACAGGGCCTTTTGCCCTCTGATCACTCACTATAGGAGAACATTTGCTGATAGTTTATTGCACAAACTGTGGATCCATTGTTTGTCTCTTCAACCTTCTTTACAGATGAGATGGAATAACAAATTTACACAAGCAACAGAATTCCCATGGTAGACACCAGTATTAGTTTACGATTAATGTGTGGGCTGGAATTGTAGGGGACTGTCTGGTAGATTCATATGTTCTTCTAGTATGTTTTACAGGAGATGTCTACAGAGACTTTATTTTGAACACATTTGCAGACCTACTAGAGGATGTACCCCTGCTAATATGAAGACACATGTAATTCATACACAATGGGGCTCTAGGACATTTTAGTTACATTCATTGCGATGCACTGGCTGACATCTCCCATGAAAGCTGGATAGGTAGAGGAGGACCAGTTCCATCGGCTGCACATTCCCCCAACCTCAATTCTTTGGATTTTCATCTGTAAGGTCACCTAAAACAATTGGTTTATGCAGCAGGTATTAATAATGCAGAGATGCTTATCAATAGGAAATCATTTGACACCATGTGGGAGTATTTGAAAGGGTCTAATAGGTACATGTGTGTGTAGAAGCAAGAGAACAGCATTTAACCATGTTTTGGTGTGAGGAACCTGCCCCCAGCGTTTGTAAAAGTATTTTTATACACAGAGAGAGAAAGAGAGAGAGAAAAAGTTCATAGGCTGACCAAGATATAAATGTAGTCATAAACCCACTAACAAAAAACAATTTAATGAATTTGTATTTCCACCATAACCAAAAATAAAAATCAGGATTAGTCATAGGATTCTACCTCAGTGTCCTTAGGATATGTTGCCCAGAATACCTAAATGAAGAAGAGAAATATATTGAGAAAACATTTAGACTTCTTCACTACCCACACCATTTCATCCTCAACACTAGAAAACAAGCTTAGAAAAGTCACATATCCAAAAAACTAGACATTATCAAAGACACTTCTAACACAAAATTCATATTCCTACCCTCTGAAACTTTCTACTAAACTTGAAAATAAATTAGTTATCCCTAACACTAGGATCTTTAGCACCACATCCAAAACAACTGGAGATATAATTACGAAGAAAAATTCAACAAAATTTAAATGTATACTAGACACACACACAAATATACATTATCAACTGATTCCTACAAGGACAAACTAGAATTTTTATACACTTATATACATATAATAAACTTTTTCAGGTAGGCTTGGAATCTGTTAATTTCTTGAAACTTTGGATGGATGTGTCATCTCTCATTGAATTCGTAATGCTACAAATTATACTAACATAAGAGCTGAACGCACATGAAATATAAATGACCAATGAAAATCAAACGGCACAAAATTAAAATACCAGAATTTCTTCCTTCTTTTCCGTGCACCCCCAACATATATCATTCTCTGACGAAGCTTTAATAAAAGTAAAAGCTATTAGATGCATGAAAATTCCTTATTTGTTCTAATCTTATTCTATATACAAGATATATACACACACTGTCCCGCATATATATATATATGTATAAAAATATATACGCTCTATCTCTGATATTGAGTATTTTATCCCATAAATATTGCACACTTTAAGACTATATTTCTTCATTACATACATACATACATACATACATACATACATACACACACACACACAGTATTCAGCAAAAAAATTGAATCCACACTTAGGTAAAATCTTGTTTTTCGTAGTTTTAGCAAATTGCAATAACACTGTTGTCTGTAGTATATTTTCTCTACATTGGCAGCTCTTAGACAAGAAATTGAAAATGCATGTGCAGCAATCCCACTGTACACTTTGGTTAACATTGCCCAAATAGTAGTTTGCCATACTAATAAATGTCTAGAAACTAAAGGCCACCATTTTAAGCATCTCATGATGTCTGAATAAATTTAGTATTATAATATACACACTTCAAGAAAGGAAAAACTTGTATAGACAAGTGTGCATGTGTGTGTGTGTGTATATATATATATATATATATATATATATATACACACACACACACACAGTGTAAGATGCAAGAAATGTATTGACATGAATGGTGAACAAGTGAAAACTGTTTGAAATCATATCAATTTTGCCTTTATAATAAAGATACCCCCCCCATAGACGTAAAATATTTTTTTCATCACTGTCCCCTTGAAAAATTTTATACTTGTATTAATCCTATATACATAGATAGAGTTCCAAGTGCAGAACTTGTAATATTTGCAACTTCAGATCCATTATGGCCCAACTTGGTAACTTGAGATCATACAGATATATAAACAATAATTGTCTTAATAAAAAATAAATAGAATTAAAAATTTAGATTTATTCAAATGAAAAAAAAAAAAAAGTTTAAAATCAGTGATTTCATATTGAACAAGTTAATTTTACTTCCTGCTCATGAAGAGTTATATTAGAGAAGTTTTTCACTATAGCATGTACTTCTACCTAGTTTTAAAATTAGTAATCCTCCAGACACATTAACATAGTTTTCAGATTCATCCACCATCACTATGCCAATTAAGCATATTTTGCATAATCTTGCCAACTTCAAATGTCTGGAGGAGAATCTATTTTAATAATAGCACATCCACATTGGTTCTGAATGTTTGCAATCCTATATTTTATCAAAGTTTTAAGGGTTTAGGAGTAGTTTTATGGCACGTTCATATTTGAAACTACCACAATATCAAAAAAATAAATAAATATTAAATAAAAACTTTTACTATAAATCGTCCATTTACAATAATTTTACTTTTTCACTAATTTTATATCCCTATATAAACAACATATTGTACACTATTTACATTATTCAAACTATTGTCCTCATCTTTGTCGCCATATTTATTACAATGTTTCAGCCATTGTACGCTCCGGCCATCTTCAGGTGGTTGGAATGTCGAACTGAACCCGAAACAGACTGTTCTAGTTCCATGTGTCATGTTTAATGGATGTCAGTTATCAGTTATCTCCTGTTAATTCCCCTCTCCAAGTTCTCCACTGCCTTAATCGGGTATTAAACTCACACTCTTTTGGTCCTGTCAATGGATCTAACTAATGCCTTTATCCACTGTGCCATGTGTCCTTGACAGATACCAACATATTGTAGTTTTTTTATTTTCAAGTACAAAAAGGTTTGTATTATCATCAGTTAATACAAATTCAGTCTACTGCATTAATCACACCAGGTATTCTTGTATTTGGCTGGCGTAAGGGACATTTTATATATATATATATATATATATATATATATATATATATATATATATATATATTTTCTGTTGACACAAATCCATAGCTCTTTATTGCATTTAAATTTCCTAATGAGTAATTTATAGCAAAGGATAATGGGCATTTTTTTTTTTTTTTAGGTGGAGAAGTACCTACCTTAAAGAAAAATGGTTAAGAACCATATTACTTATGTGCAGATATAGATAAATACCTACTTTTGCAATATAGTCAAGTTTTCTCTATATGTATGCAATAAAGAAAACAAATCACTAACATAGTGATAGTGGGAGAAACAAACAAATTCATATTCTAAATACACATGCTAGAAAAAACATTATTTATTAAAAAAAGAAAATAATTTACCAGCCTATACAATGCATGTTTACAATATCTTTGCTCACAACTTATTCTGGTCCAGATATGTACAGTTCAAGTCTTTAGATTGTGACAATGGGATACTTTGAGGGAAGAAATGCATTTAAAAATAACATGCTGAAACTTTTGAGTTGAAATTAACAGATAAATCATAAAATTTTTTGGGGACAGTAATTGTAGCAATTAGTAAGGATACATAAAGATTGGATATAATTAAGACCCCAAAACAGCTAAATGATCAATGTTAAAGTTCGTATAAAAAAAATAAAATAAAAAAAACTGCTATTTTTGTCCACGTTACAAAATTACACACTGAGAATCAAAACAGGCAAGTACTTGAAATGTTATCTCTACTATTCTCTTTCTTTCACAAGGTAAACAACCTAAACTATTTGACTCAGTTCAGCATCTATTCCCATTCCAGAAAGAAGAAAAAAAAAAACCTTTGCCTAAAATAGGGTTCCAAAGGCAGGAAAGATTTTGTTATCACTTAAGTGATGGCTTAAGTGCTTATCAAGAACTAAGCTATTCACCTATTTTCAATCTAGAGTTTACCCATGTTGACTTTGTCTCCATGAAGATTAGGCAGTCTTCTCAGAACAATTTCTTACAAGCATCCTTTTTTGGGAAAAAGATTCTATTCACTTTATATACAGATGTTTAGATTGTAATTATATTCAGAAGGCAATTTCTTTCATTTTTTGGTTTGGTTTACGGCATATCAACCTCAATGGGTCATTTAATGCCGAAAATTTTTTTTATTTCTGGTAATATTTTTTCTTCAAGAATGTATAGCTGGTAACATCTTTTTCCTTCAAAAATGTATAGATGGTAATATTATTTTTCCCCAAAACATATAGCTGGTAATATTTTTCAAAAATGTATAGCCGGCAACACTATTCTTTAAAAAAATACAAAATAAAAAAATAATATAGCCGGTAATATTTATTCAAAATTGTACAGCTGGCAACATTATTTTTCCAAAAACGTATTATCAGAGGCCTTGCTGTTGGACGTAGTTTATCGTCATACCCAGGATGATTTTCTTTTTTTATTGCTGTCACAATTAAATATAAACAGCAACAAACTCTCTTAAATCACTGATGTAAATCAGTGAGTTATGCTTAAGTGACCATGTGATACATGACTGACAAGACAGATGTTTCCCCACAGTAGGTTGCCATTTCTTTCTGCAGTAGACCAGTTGCCATCTAAAGCTATAGAACCCAGTTTGTCCTGCTATTTACCCATAGCTGGTGGGAGAAGAAGAGGATTCATAGCTTTCCCAAGGGTATTAGCACGTAAGTGAATGTAATGGATTCAATTGGAATTTGAACTCGGCTCTCAGATTCCTCAATCCAAGCTGCTATCCATTACTCCACTGTACCTCCATCTGGTCTAAATAGCAAACTTTAATACAAAGTACCCTACTACCTCATCTAGAATCAAGAAATATGTGTCTGAGGAAAAACAGTCAATTGGTGAACCAAAGGTCAAAAATCAGAAAAGATCTATGTTACCCTCTTTTCATCTTTGCTGTCTAAATGCAATTTCTGCATGTTTTATGATATTTTGAACTTACATTATCAATATTTTTCAGATCCCAAAATCAAATTACTACTGTTTGCATTAAAACAAAAAAAAAATGCTATATATATATATATATATATATATATATATAACTTCAAACATTATTTTTAGTGGAGACCCTTGAGTAGATGCTCCATTTATTTTAAACAGTATTTTGTCTACCAGCCTGTACACTTGAGAAAACTCATTAAAGAAAAAGTGCCCACTGACAGAATTCAAAAATGTGTCCCTCTTTGCAGAAGTTGTCATTTGATCTGACCGCTCAGCTATGAAGAGATCCAAAATCTAGCAAAGTTCTATTTGCCTTTAAATTTCTTTAGAAATTGCTTTAAGATTCAGATACAAAACTGAGCAATTATGACTTTTGAGATAATCTGAATAAGTGAACATGCTTTAAAGACAAATAGAACCTTGCTTGATTGTGAAGCTCTTTGGAGCCAAGCAATCAAAACATGTCACTCTAGACCATTTTAAACACCCATTTTCCAAAGAATATCAGCATGTAGACAAGAAATTCTAACTACCACACAGACACCACATTAGTTCTTGATAATGACTGCAATAGTCAAATAAAATTTTAAATGCAATAAATTTGATCTTGTACATATCTCTCACATGATTTATATACAGCATATCAAGGTTGGAATAAGTTGTTACTTGATAAAAAAAAAAAAAATCTTGGATATACAAGTTGAACAATAAAATATTTTCTGTTATATAAATTCTTGTTGAATTACCTGACATTTTATATCACGAACGTCATAAATAGTCGTATAGTTTGGTCCTAGATTTCTGGATAGAGAGGATTACCATCAGCACACCGCTGTTCATCTAGATATCTTGTGTGTAAATAAGATTCAGTTTTATACTAAAGAAATTGCCAATTATTCTGTACTTCTGCAAATAAAACCTTCTTGAAGTAGGGATCATAAATTAAAAGAAAATTAATTTTTTTCAGCGTTTTCTTCTATGTGCCGTGTCCCTTCAGGACGTGGGTGATCATGGCTCTCCACAACTTCCTGCCCTTTGCAGCCCCCCCCCCCCGAGTAAATTTTGTCTTTTTTACTACATCTCCTATTCCCTGTTCTGACAACCATTTACACAAGCTCATTCAGTAGGTTATGCACTGCTTTCCTTTGTCCCTGTTGCCTACAATTCATTCTATGAGTGTCAAATTTTCCAAGCCCCCTTTCCTCATTATGTGCCCTAGAAATTTCAACTGTCTCTTTCTGATGCTACATAAGTGTTCCTTTTGTTTCTATTTTCTCTAAAACTTTGTCGCTCTCATGTTCAGTTCATGGTATTCTTAGAATCCCTTGGCAAATCAGGAGTGCCTAGTGTGTGTTATACTGATTTACTAACCATAGCTTAGATGTGGCACAAGGCCGAAGGTATAAAGTACTCAGTAAGGGCCGAACTCCCTACTCCGTCGTAACTGATCGAGCTAAAAAGACAAACATCACTAGTCACTAGTGACCAGTGCCCTCTTTTTCACACGCTTTTTAGTTTTACTTTCATTCAAAACCGTCTTTTTGACTATTAACAACACGTGATTAGGAAAACAGTACCTTGCCAAAAATACGCAAGAAAAATGCATAAGAAATCACGATTTAAAATTCTAAAATTGGTTCTTGAAATTAATTAAATACCGGGCAAATATAAGTTAAAGTTTATTTGATTTAATATTTCACAGATTCAGACTATTGTTAACATTAACTTAACAATAACATACACATTTTTTCAATGAATACAAAAAGTATTGTGGCTTGCTTTGTGGTCGAAATAGTTACATATTTCCATCCTGCCCTAATGGTTGGTGTTCAAACTAGTGTTAAAAATTTGGATTTCCAAATTCTGATTTAGAACACAAGCAGACTTTATTTGAGAGATTGGTCAACTACGTTTTCAAAAAAGAACCCATCAGTCCAAGAAATTCACAGCTTTTGAACTATATCCCCTTTCTTCTTTTAATTACTAACTACTGGCAATGAGATTTTTAGCCGCAACGAAACTAGCAAAAAATTCTTTTTTGCGAGAAACTTCACCGGGTTTAATTCCGATCGGTGATAAAAAAAAAATAAGCATTTTTTAATGAATATTTGAAACAAAAAAAATCAGATGGTGAATTTTATTTTTATTACTCTACAACTGCGATGCTTCTTTTAATGACAAATTCTATGTGTGTGTATTGTTACATTGTATCAATAACAAAAAAAAAAAATTAGAAAAAAAAAAAAAAATGAAAAATTCGCAACTACTTTATTATTTAAATTAATCAATGTTACAAATTTCCCCACTCACGCAAAAAAAATTCTCAGAATTCAATATTCATTCTCTCTCAGCGCGTCACTGAAATCTTGTGTCGGACTAACCAACGTTAAGAAATCAATTCCTTTTTAAAAGTGAAAGTTATGTAGGCGGAGGAGTTCAAAAGAAATTTTTAACAATGACAGAAATAAATGAATGTGACATTTTAAAATTTTATAAAATGACTATAAAAAAAATGATCGATTACCAAATTTCAAGACAGATTTATTGGCGTGAAAAATAGAAAAGTCTGTTTTTAAAATAAAAGGAGAAACATAAAAAAAAAAAGTCACCGACTGGTACGGAATTGGACAGGATATAACAAAAAAACAAATATTCGAGATTGAGGGATATTTTCCCCTCAGCAAAAGGCTATTACACTCATACAAAAAAAATACGATACTCGAAGAGGTAAAAAAATAAAATACAACCGACTAATTTCACGATTGGTCAACTACGTTTTCAAAAAAGAACCCATCAGTCACGTTTTTAGCAAACTCGGACATCCGTAATACAAGAATACACATTCATTACTACAACTACTATAATTCAGGTGTGGTGTTCAACAAAAAGGTATACCATCTGGAAAAGCTCAATTATATTTTTTAAATTGCTCATTTTACCATCTTCACTTCAGATAGGTGTGAGCTGTGTGGCAATAAAGTTAACTGATGCAACTATTGAGTATTTTACTTTTTTTTTTTTTTTTACTAAAAAAAATATTAAAGTTTAAAAACTAATAAACAGTAACACCAATGACCAATAAAACATCTTCCATCTGAAACAACATTGGACAAACAACTGCAATAATACAGAAAAAAATGATAATTGACTTGTCGAAAACTGAACCAGAATCAAACAAAGAAAAAAGTAATCAAACAAAAAAAGAAATATCAATAATTTTGAAAATTAAATTAAATTTCTCTAATGATTTTAAATTAATTTTTAATTAAATAAAAAAAGCCACCAAGTCATGCTTTGTAGCTTTGATTTTATTTTACGTTTGCAATATTAAATAAAAGTGGGGAAGTAGAAACTTTTGTTTTGCTTTTGACATAACAGGTAAAAAGTTGTTTTTCAATCATAAGTCTAAAAAAATGTTTAAGGACCTACTCGTAATTTTTTTTTTTTTTTGAGATTCAACAAAAAAATTACAAAAAATAAAAAAAATAATAAAGGTTTTTTTTAGTAGTTTCTTGTTCTGCCTTTTCATGACGTTGACGACGATCATGGCTCTCCACAATGAAAAGTCAAACGAAACCTAATTTACAAAATTTTTTTAAACATTTTAATTTTAAAAACTTAACTTTCATCTGCATATAGTTTTTTTTTTTTTTTTAAAAAGCTTATTTCATTATGATTTGTGACGCAGAATTTAGAGAGAAAAATTAAGTAACTTATTTTAACCAAGCGGAAGCCTTTTGTTACTTGTAGTTTGTTGAAAAAAAAAAAAAAAAATTCCTTAATACAAAAAAAAAAAAAAAAAAAAAAAAAAATCGCCCAACAGGAAACTTTTCAAGATTTTAAAGAGCGATTTACCTTCCTGAATGGAAAGAGGTTCCTGAGTTCAGGAAATAACCCAAATTTCTTATTTTCCATTTTTTTTATTTTTTTTTATATATTTAATTTAAAAAGGTAAGAAACTGGAAAAATATTTCTAATAAAAATATTATGCTAATGATAAAAAATAAAAATAAAAACTCGGGGTTTTTAACATTTTACACACTCAGTGACTAGTCAACAAAATTTTTAAACTAAAGTAAAATTTTACTTACACGCAGCAAAAATACGTCTTTTAAAAAGCTACTTAAAAAAAAATATATATATTTATCATTTCGTGCCCCTTTTTTATAGCACAAGGTATCAATTTTACTAATTTTAGATAATTTACTTATTTCTAAGAGAGAAATATAGTTTTTCACTGCATTTGTTTATATTTTGGGGAAATGGTCGGTTAATTTATTAGTCAGTCCGGAAAAAAAAAAAAAATTAAAGTAAAATTTTATTTATCAACCAAAGACTTACTATATTCGCTCTCTAGCCTATACTTCAAGTAGGTTTTTGCCGCATGTCTTTTACAATTTGTAATTTTTTTTTATTGTTTTTTTTTTTGTAAAGGAGAATGAAAATACAAACTAACAAAAGCAACAAAGTATATATTTTTTATGTTGCTTATTTTTTTTTAAATTAGACTTTTTTTAGTCAGTGTACTCAATTTAACTGACCTTTCGTAGTTTATAAGTTTGCAGCTATTATTATACGTAAATTGTTTTAATTTTTTTTTCTAATAATTTTTGTCTCCTCAAAAAAAAAAAAAAAAAAGAACAAAGAAGAATTTGTCTTAAAATAAAAATTTAACCAGAACATAATGTTGTCTTTACAGGATTAGAATTTAAATCCTTGACAGCACTTGAAAGAAATTTTGTAATGATATAAAAAAAATTACGACAGAGAACGAGAATTATTACTCGTGTTATTGCTGTGTGTGAGACACATATACACGTGATTTAATAATGTCAGTCTCAAACAATACTTCAAGCAACAGAACTTAAATGATAAAGATTTTGGTTATGTAGTAACAATAATTTTATATCTTATTTATAGTAATAAAGAAAAGAAGAAAAAAAAGGTTCTCTTACAATTAATTCTGAAATATTTTTAATTTTATTCCTTTCGTATTGAAATAATTATTTTACGTCTGTCGATATATGCGATACAATTTTTCTTACAAGCTGAAAAAAGACTATTTAGCAAACAAAAATGACCAACACGCAGTAAGAATTTCAAGACAAAAAAAAAACATCATAATTTACCAAGGCATGAGCTTTCATTTAATCACCCCTTCCGAAAAAGAAAAGAAACTAAGCTACTTTGGCAGTTTTGAATCTCGTGTTTCATTTTTTATTCTGGGCCACTCAAAGTAGCTTTAAAAATATAGTTTATTTTAAAAAATGCATTTTAAAACTTATTGGAATATTAAATAAATACCACTTGTACAAGCCAACAGATGAATGTTACAATTTTGTTTTCTTTATGTTTAAAAACAAATTAATCATATTGAAATTTAGATTCTGAAAGAAAAATTTAATAATTGTTCGCTAATGTTGCTGTTGGAAAGCAGAAACTAGAATTCAGGAGCAGATAACTCCAATATTTAATTATTTCTAACTGCTTCTTCTAAGGAAGCCGATGCATCCAACACGTTGTTCAAAAAGTAAAACATACAATAGCAAATTCATGCGACAATTAGGCATCACATAGTCTTACCTGGCTTTAATTATTTTCCTAAGGTAGTGTTACCTTGTCAGAACACGAAAAAAATTGTAAACATTGGCGACAATCACATTTCCATCGCATACTCCATTACTTCAGTGCTCGCGCAACAAATGTAACGCCAATTTTGATTGGTCCAATCTTTAGCAACTCTAAGTATAGATTTTTTTTTTTTTTTTTTATCACAGATAAAAAGAACAAACTTTTAAGTAAAAATTGTACTTAAACCTTCAAAGATTATAAATTATTCCTGTCGGTATTTAATTTCAGTCTCGTATAGTGATTTTCTAAGCCCGGCTTAGATGTGGCACAAGGCCTAAAGTATGGGGCACCTAGTGAGGATCGAACAATAATAATTTAAACATGACTGGAATTCGAACTCGGCTTGCCGATTTCTAAGTCCGAGCCGCTACTCATCGTGCCTCCATAAGGAAACAATTTCAGTCTCGTATATGGTAAATAATTTATTCTTTTCCCTTTCAATATTTAGTTTCCGTTTCAAAGCATAAATTGTAGCGAACCACCTTCATTCGATTCATATTTCATCTAGTGAAAAATGTAAGTTCCACTCGAGCAGCTTCTTCCCACGAACTGTTGCTTTGTGGAACCAACTCCTAAAAAGATGCTTCCCTGATCATTACAATCTTCTTAACCTGTTGAAGTTTAGGGTCAATTTATTTCCTTAAATATTGAAATTAATAACCAGTCTAGTTTTAGAAGTTCTTGTAGGACTTCTCAGTCTAGGTTGTTTTTTAATTAACAACTTTAAAATTATGTTATTAATTATAATTATTTTATAATTAATAACATAATTATATATATATATATATATATATATATATATATATATATATTGGTTGTATGAATATGAGCTTGTAACTTTGGGTTTCACACCTTTGTGATCATCAATAAGTACTGCACATATATAAAATATATAGAAATTTTATATATATGCATATATATACATATTATACATACATATATATATATATATATATAATGACATATTTTATATACTTATTAATTAACAACTTTAAAATTATTATGAATTATGTGAAATTAATTTAAATCTTAGCCAGTTATAAATTTCACTGTTTAAGAAAATTAAAAGAACAGGGTTTGCAACTCAAACACATGTACCCACTACAAACAATGTTTATACTAATAAGAAATAATGTCAGATTAAAAAAATCACTTAAAAAATACTGTGTGTGTGTGTATATATATATATATATATATATATATATATATATATATATATATATATATATAGTCAGTTCAAAGTTATACAAATTACATAAACATCAATAACTCAAATTTGCTTTGAAAATTTTTTGTCAAATTTTAAACATTTAATTTTAATGTCAAAACAAAACTTTAGTTCAATTTTTAGGTAGTTATTGGTTTTATTATAAAAACTGCAGTCTGTAGTTATTATGCAAATTAAATTAATATTAGTTTATAGCTTCTGAAATCTAATAAAAACTAGTTTTTTTCATTTTTCCATAATATATGTTGAAATATAGATAACAGAAAAAATCGAACAAATGCTGTAAAACAGAAAATGGTGAAGTTATTGAGTGATGGAATGTCTGCATTGGAGATATTAAAGTAGCTTCACAGAGATCATCGAATGATAAAGAGGGTTGTTGAAAATATAACTAAGTTGAGAACTAGAAGCACAGGAAAACTTATCTCCTTGAGGGGAACATAAAGAGAATTATAGCGAAACAACAACTTTTGACCAGTGCACAAGTCTTTGAACAAGCAGAAATTGAAGAAACCAAGAAGGAAAATAGCTGCAGAATACTTCACAAATTGGGATCTTAAGAAATTTCCTAGGCAATCTCCTCTCAGTGATGCAAATATTTCAAAGCCTCAAATTGGGCCTAGAAATAGATGGAAATTGACTTGATTCATTTTAATGAACGAATCTAGGGTGACACTTGATGGTGTGGGGGTCAATTGCCCTCACTAATTTATATTAGACACAATGCCACAAAATAATAACAACAACAACAAAATTTAGACAAGAGAATTTGTACATATAAATAGATTTTTATACAACAAATGTAAAAACAATAGTTACGAATGTTAAAATGGTGAAATAAACTTGTCTTTTTAGATTTTTGTGTGAGGTAATGTTCTAGTTTGATAGACTGCAAGTTACAGGGTAACTTGTGTGAATTTGGAAAACTTCAGTTCAAAGTAATATTGTTTGTATTCTAAATAAACAGTTCAAAGTTTGTGGAAAAATGATGTGTTGATGTGACTTACATTGTGTTTGGCATTTGTGTGTCTGTCGCTTCATTGTTTGCCAACATGAGTTTAGTTTGCATTGAATGAAGGAAAGAGAGTATGGTTATGTTAAAAAGGATTTTTAACTTATAGTCTTGACTTCAGTTTAAAATTATTTTATGATGAGTGTCATCACGTAGCATGTAGCTTTTTCGGCTAATTTTCCCCCAACTCCAGTTTCTTAATTGTTGTTTATATAAGCAATATAAGTCATGTGATAGGCTCCAGAAAATGTTTTTAAATTTTGGTGCAACTGTACCTTTGATCAGGTCAAATTAAGGTCAGACATGCATACGTAGCCATTGACATGCCATGCGATATTTTTAAACCAATCAAATTACGTTAGTTGTGTAATTTAATTTGGAGCCTTCACAGGTAGCCTTAGATAAACATGTTTTGTTCAGTTTTTGAAGTTTTGAGAAAAATATAGGATTTGGATACTATAATGGACTTGATGAAAGGACCAAAGGATGGATTTTATCTGATGCAGATGTGTCTGTGATTAAAAAGCAGCAAGGTGGCAGTGTGATGATATGGGCTGAACTGTCAACCAGTTAATTATTAAATCATTCAAAGTCAATAAAGGAGTTAAACTGAACCGTGGCAAATATTGTGATTTCATGGATAAGACATTCTTTGAATGGTACCAGTCCTAGTTCAAAGTGAAGTGTGTATTAATGTACGGCAATATGCTTTCTCATGTATCTAAGGCTAC
>OZ038486.1:40199531-40434531 GCA_964036315.1 Acanthosepion esculentum | reverse complement strand
GGAGAATGGATAACAAATGACTTGAAGCAGTCAAGATTATACTATTCAAAGAAGCACTCACATGGGAATCTGTTATAGTTAGTATATTCCAACAAAAGTTTAGCATAACATTAGACACTAGATCACTTCATAGAATTTAAGTATCTCAGAATTATTGATAAATTTTTAGACAGTTTGATGTAGAGATAATGATAATTTAATATTGTCTGTGGAAAAGATTCTTTTATGAATAAAAGCATTCTACTCACAATAGGTATGCAAACAGATATCATTATAGGTCCAGAATTAGTACTGTGCTATGACAAAAATCATGGAATCATTGCTTAATATTATGTAGGATCCCCTCTATGCCAACAAAGTGTAGCAACTCAATGTGGCATTGATTCAACAAGTGGTTGCAATGCGAAGTACTGAGTCATGTCATTTCAATTGCTGTCCACAGCTTCATGATTTTTTTAGGGTGCAGGATTTTGTATACAAACAGACCTCTCTATAACATCCTATAAATCCTTAATTTGGTCAGGTGAATGTAGTGAATGTCAAGTGAATGTGGTACCCAAACTCTTCTTTGTAAGTCTCTAGAACACTTCTGAAGACAATTTTGGGCAACTTTGGCCTGAAGATACAGTGCATTATCCAATAATCATTTGTGGTACATAAAATCCATGAATAGATAAAAATACAAGAATCCCTTGATTAGTGTGTCTAATGTGTACATTAGTAACTATAAAAAATCAAATTCTAATTACTATGGTTCAACTGAAGAATGTTTTACCGAAACTAATCGAGTATTATGTATGTACTAATCGAATTTTGATATGTAAAAATTTTAGCACACTAATCGAAAACACATTAATCAAATGTACATTAAGTGAGGGATGTCTGTAGTCATAAAGCAGTACAATGTAGTGGTCACCAGTCGATGGTAAGTTTAAGTTGCCCAATGAGCCCAACCCAAATAATATGAACACCCCTCACACCATTAAGGAACCACTTCCAGTCTGCACAATTCTTTATTAACAAGTGGGGTTCATGACATTATAGTGTCCATGCTGCCCCCATACATTACCATCAGCTCAAAACAACTGGAACCATGACTTAAGAAACCATACCACATGTTGCCAGACCTCCAAATTCCAATTAGCAATATCATGAACTCAGGTGAGACACTGTCCAGTTCTTTGATGTTAACAGGGGAACCCTGGTGACTTTTCTGCTACCATAACCTAATTAACATTAATGAACTCTGAAATGAACTGCTGGATATACACCTGGTACTTCATGCATGGAACATGGATGTGATTTGAGACAATGTTACTTATCTGTTACTGCAAGCAATTCTAGCCAGATACCTTTGGTCACAATCATTAAGGACCCACAACTAACTGCTGCAATGTCTGTAGTGGTCAGTAATGCTTTCCATCAGTACACAGGTAACATCATACCATCTGGTACACAGGTAACATCATAGATCAAAGAATGTCAAATGGTTTGCCAATTCACATCACCTTGTCATGCACAGCCAAGCCAACACTTGCACTGACTTATCAGACTGCAATTGATATAGGTCTAGGAATTTTCATGATATCAAGGTACATCATGAATTATCTACCTATGCCAGGTGTGCCAAACTTGCTTCATGTAAGAGCTGTATATGATAAACTTAAGCTGTTTGAAATCCACAAGATGTGTCTGGTTACTGCCTTTCTACTTGCTAAACTGGGGATAAGAACAACACCAGTCTGCATCTACTTTCAATCATTATTGAAATAATATTTAAATATCTGAATGAAAAAAACATAAAGCAACAGATCACTAACAAAACTGTATAATTTCACTAGAAAAATTCAGTAATTTCTGCAGAAATGGCATAACTGTTAATGACATGGAAAATGGAATTAACAAGCAGAGTTCAAATTCTGCCTGAGTTTTGGAAAAGGTATGAATTCATCTTTTTTTTAACCCCCAGCTGTGGGTTAAATAGCAGACCAGACTGATCTCTCTCTAGCATTTGTTGGCAACTAGTCTAGGAGAAGGACAACTCTGAATTCAAAATCATCTAATAAATAAATAGTGTTTATTATTTTTGTTGTAAATTCTCAAGAATAAAAAATGTATGAATTCACTTGCATCATATGTTTAGGTTTTATTACAATTCTAATCACTGCAATTTAAAACAATAAACATTTATGAGGAATGAAGACAGGTTAAATAATAGTGGTGTCAATAGCCAAAGTATTCTTTTGACACTCCATTTTTGGTGAGCGCAAAAATTAAAGTTTGCCAAAAACAGTGTCATTTCTCTGCATTCCCAAGATACTGCACAACTAGTTTCAGGTTAATTGATCCAACTATAGCTACTACTATTTACAATCAAAAGTAAAACCCAACTGTGTATTCATTTGTGCGAAATCTCTTGGGTATTTTTTCCATGAAAAATATCTTTATTGATGCAGTGAGTGACATTTCATTGTTAGAAAAAAAAAAAATATGCTTGTTTCTCCCAAAAAATATTATAAAAGAGAAAAACATCAAATTTTATATTCTAAAAGACAATTATTTCCAATTCCTAACTATAATACTTCCTAACTATTCCCAAACCAAATTACTTATAAAATATATAATACTGTAATTTGAGTGTAATATGTATGTAAATGCCATTTGAAAATATATTTCTTACAAACACATATGCATATCTCTCTCTCTCTCTCTCTCTCTCTCTCTCTCTCTCTCTCTCTCTCTCTCTCTCTCTCTCTCTCTCTCTCTCTCTCTCTCATATATATATATATGATAAAAATATATTTTTAAGGTATGTTATATTTATGGGTTAAAGTGCTCAATATTAGGGATAGAGTATATATAAATATAAAAGTGGACACTGAGGTCAACACTGAGCGGCAAGAGTTCGTTTCATGCTTGAACAGCAATCAATCTGGCCTGAACATTGCATTCAAACATGAAACAGACTGATGATGCTTTATGTTGACCTCAGTGTCCAATTTATATATATATATATATATATATATATATATATATATATATATATATTGGTCACACAAACATCATCTAGTTATATATATATATATATATATATATATATATATATATATATATATTGGTCACACAAACATCATCTAGTTTATATATATATATATATATATATATATATATATATAAACTAGATGATGTTGGTGTGACCAACAGACACCTTACCAGATTAGCTAGAACCTCAGACAAGAAAAAATCCTGAACAAAGAAAGAAAAAAGAAAGAAAAATAAAAAAGCAAACACCTACCTATGGCTTAAAGTGGTCAATGCCCAGACAAGCCAGACGGAGCAAAAATATTTCAATGTTAGTACTTAACAAAGGACAGCTCGAGTCATTTCTTAAGTTTCACACATTTGCAATCTTCAGATGATTATAATGCCCTATATATATATATAGATAGATAACACAAATGCATACACACACACACACACACACATATATATATATACACACCAACATTATATATACACATATATATATATATATATATAAACACACACACACATATACATACACATATGTATATATATATATATATATATATACACATATATATATACACCCGTACATACATATATATATATATATATATATATATATATATATATATATATATATATATATATACATACACACACAGACACATATATACACACAAATATATACATATACAGACATATATACACACACACACACATATATATATATACATGCACGCATAGTGTGCGATGGGTAAATTGTCTTCATTTTAAATTTTTTTTATTTCACACATGTACATTGTTTGTTTTTGTCAACTGCACAGTTTAGTAGGGTCAGTTGGGCACCATCTGTTAGAAAAAGAGTACCATGATGCAATTCACTCCACCAAAAATTTGGAAATGGCATGGTGTACTGCTTGACATTTGTCCCAGAAGTTCCAACATGAACATTTCAGAGTGTTTGGGTGTCAGTCTGAAGACAGTGCAGAGGTTTCAGAAAGAATTGGATGAGCTTAATGGTGATTACAAAGATACAGTAACTTTCAAAACTCGCTCTGATCGTTTTGACAAAAACTCCCAAATTTGTTGATGAGAGCCTCAGACTCAACACAGAGGACTACATCAAGTGCCTTGAGGAGTTAGTGCTGCCCAGGGTGAAGAGAGTGGCTGCTGAAGAACCAATGTCTGGCAACAAGACTCTGCACCATACCACACAAGCAGGAGAACCCAGTCATGCCAGTCAGACAATTTCTGTAACCACATCACACCTTACATCTGACTACCTAACTTCCCAGACTGCAATGCCCTTGATTATTGTGTATGGGGCACATTTGAGTGAGAGACCAACAAAACTCCTTGTAATGCCAAAGATGAACTGAAGGCAAAGATTATGGCAGTATTCACCAACTTAAACAAGGAGACCACCCAGAGTTGTTGCAGGAGATTCTGAAGTTGTCAGGAGGCAGTGGTTGAAGGCAATGACAATTTTATTGAATAAATTTTCTCTTTAGTATTTCAAGATATTTTTGCGTAATTTTGATAAATATATCTGGTAAAATGAGATATCAGTTATTTTCATTTTTGCATAATTTAGATGACAATTTATCCATCGCACCTTTTATATATATATATATATATATATATATATATATATATATATATATATATAAAATACACAAATAGTTTTTGATAATGTCTAACTTTTGTTAGTAGTAGAGTTGTCTCTCTTACATTAGCAATGCCAGATGATAGTGTCTTTGTTATGACAATGGTAAATTGTTCTAAAATATTTAGTAAATTGGGATGTAAAGAAACCAAGAACTCAGAAGAACAGGGAATAACAATTATAATTTGATAAGATATGTTTAAAAACTTGCATGTCTAAAGAAAACCTTCTGATACTAGTAAAGATATAACAAAATGTGCTGTCAAAAATGAAAGAATGGACAAACATGAAATCAATATGTATAGAGTCTAAAAATGGCATGCTGCTGCCATATCTGGGCTGAAGCTGCTTAATTCTCACTTTTCAGCCTTGATAGAATTCTGTAATGTTTATGCGGTCTTGTAGGGAAAGATTTATTTTCTACTCTGCAACCTCTTTCCTTCAAATGCAATGTCGCAAGCCTGTTTTTAATATTTTGTTATTTCCATAAAAGACGTTTAGATGAACTACATTCCTTAGTCCTAACAGTTCAGACTTTTACACCTGGGACATTCTATACCACTTCCACAGACTTAAATCATCCTCATTTTCTATATATTCGAAATGTAAGATGAAAATTCCACTCAGCTTTTTTCCATGAACTGCCACTTTGTGAAATAGACTCCTGTATGGGTGCTTGTCTGAACTCTTCAGCCTTGACCTCTTCAAATCAATTATCTTCCCTTTTTATCCTGATAATAGTCACTTTCTACCACATTGTCTTCATGTCATACATCTCATTCATTATTACTATTCCCGCTGTAATTCTCTACATTGAGTGGTTCTTGAGCCTTGTATTGGTTGAAATTTACTAAAAAAATACATGCTTAAATATATGTGTATATACACACACAAACACACACACAATAAATATTATATATATATATATATATATATATATATATACATATATACATATATATATATATATATATATATATATATATATATATATATATATATATATATAGACAATATTAGTGGTGAATATACACATACATATGCAATTATATATACACATACATATATGTATAAAAATAATTCCAAGAGGATATGATCCAGGTAGAACTCGATGTCCAGGACAGAGTAAGGATATAATAAAAAGACTTAAACACTAATATTCCATGGTCATAATTTATTCCATTGGAATCGTAAGAACAATCCAATTCATCAGACCTACAGATTCAAAAAGAAAACAGAAAAACAACTCCGGAAAAAATTGGTATATATATATATGAAATAAACAATATATAATATAAAATAATATACTGTAATGGGAGGCTGAAAGGTATAAACACTAAAAAGTGCTCAATCCAAAATAGAAAATACAGAACAAAAACATTTATGAAAACACTAAAAAACAGTCTACCTTAGTACCTGGGTTTCAACCACAAGGTCTCTTCAGGCAAGTAGAAGGTTGAACAATGAACATTCTAGTGTATTCCACCAATTTATATGACCACAGAAAAAGAGAATGAAAGGTGTTAAGGGGAGGAGAAAGGAAAAAGTGGGGAGGAAAAAATTTATTCATTGCACTCATCCAGCTTCATACATACCCCAAAAGATATTTACTTAAATGCCTGCAATTTGACAAAATCTCAGTTCTCTCATTCAGTAACACATCTCTATTAGGTTATGTAGCAAAAGATACCTTCTCTTAACACAGTCAGCAGCAGTTGCCATGGACCCTACCTGGCTTCACCTTTATTATTATACTCCACTTTACACATGGACTTCTGCCATATATCTCTCTAAATCCCCAAATACAATCCACAAGTTTGGTGTTACTTCTGTGGATTTCCAGCCTAAAGGAGGTAGTGTGGTTATAAAATCTCTTTTTTAAAGGACCTTTGGTACAACCAATGTATATTCTCTTGAAACCATTACTGTCACTGACTTCCGCAGAATAAACGATTCCCTCCACACAACACTCACCACTTAATTGGCAATTATTTTTATCCCTGCAGTTGCATGGCTTTGCTTTTTCCCTTCCACATCTTTCTGCTTCTAAAATTTTCACATTATGGTTCTTTACTATATTCAACATGTTACCAGTACAACTGTAATTCAGTTTCACGGTGATTCTGTTGAACACCTTAGCCAATGGAGAGTTCTATGGAAAATATTTATCCAAAAGGTTAAAAAATACTCTACCAATTTTAGTTTTTAACTGCAGATTATAAGGATGGTTAAACCAGATTACATCCCTGCTCCTGATACTACTTTTAGGCTGGGCGTGTGGTGAGAAAGCCAAGTTGGTAATATGCCCCTCCTCTCTGAAAGCCTTTTTGTATACCATTTTTTTAGTATCTGTCTATATTTCTGAGATGAGGTATTATGTACACTATTTACATTATTCGGACTATTCTCCTCATCTTTGTCGCCATATTTATTACAACGTTTTGGCCGTTGTACACTCTGGCCTTCTTCAGGTGGTTGGAATTTCAAACTGAACCCTTTATTTCTGAAACGTTGTAATAAATATGGCGACAAAGATGAGGACAATAGTTCGAATAATGTAAATAGTGTACCATTTTTTTACAGTGAAAAATCTCCTTAGTTGATAAATTATGAGAGATTCTGCATTCAACCCCTCTGGGTTTGTGTTTAATAACATTTACTGTGTGATTTGACTTAGTATTCACATACATGCTTACACAAAATGTGCTGTTTGCAGTGAATGCCAATGAAGGTCTAAGTTTTTAAACATTGTTCAAATGTATTTATTTGTCTATGTGAAGTTATTTTGTTTTGATACAAATTATTTCTTACCATAAGTAAAACAGTTTGAAATAGGATTGATAATTAAAAATACTTAGAAAGAAATAGAGTGAATTAAAGAAATTACTCTATGATTTGATGCCAGTATATGTTTGACTATTTTTTAATCTTTTTTACTTGGGGTTTTATTAAAATGAGAGTAGCCACATTCTGGATTAGAGACTTCTTAACTACGAAGAGCAGTAGTTCCCAAATGGTGCAGTGTGCCTCATAGGTGTACCAGAAGAAGAAAATAGGTGAGGTGAAATTGTTGAAAAACAATCAAAAATTTAGAAACATTTATATGCCAAAAATAAATATGATTTCAAAATTTAAAATATTATTATGGATTACTGGTAATTGCATGCATGATTCCCAGTATAAATAGTTATAAATAATTATTGATTGATTTTATCATTGTGATATTTTTGCTTTATATCAAGTATTAACAATATAGTAAGTAGGATCTGCAAATTGGAGGAGAGAGTTATTAATGATAATGTTCAAACTCCAAATATGTGGTTATCTCCCTTTACTTTCTCTCACTGTTTTTTAATGTGACAAAATTGTTAATATGTGGTTCTTTAGATGTCATTGTTAAGAGGAGCAATTAAATGTATGGGTGTTATTGGTAAGGTAGGTGGCGGGTCAGTGGTCAAAGTCATTGTGGTAACAACAAGGGTGATCTGGAGTGGGTTCCTGAAGCCACGAATTAGTGGTAGTATGAATTAGGTGTCGTTGCCAAAGTTGATTCATGGTAAGGTTTGATGAGGTACGGTTGGTTGACTGAGTTTATGGAGGTAATGACAAGGAAGACCTAGAGAGGATAGTGAATCTTGATCAAGCAAAATGTCTCTGTTAGATTCTGGTCGAATGGGCGATCATTGTCAACAGCTGGCCTGTTGACTGAATACTGTGTGTGAATAGCTGGGTTGCCATTAAAATGGGGTGACTGAGGTCACAGTGATGACAATGAGAGGGATGGTCATGTTAGTGACGATGAAAGTTTATGCCATTGTTGACAGCTGGTGTGTCAACCTGTACTGTGTCAGTTGTTTATGATTTTAAGCAAATCTGGTGGCTCCAAGGCATCACTTTTTTTTGAATCAACATTTGTGATTAGCTATTGTATTTTAGATTTTAGTGGGGATTTGTTTTATGGATTAGAGGTGATCCTCAGAGCCCCTGCACTGAAGACAACTTTTTTATTTTGGATTTTACTTTCTTAGTGCTGACAACCAGCCAACATGTAGATTGAATCAGAAAGAGATCTAATTACAGCAGAGTGTAACATAAATTCATCTATGTTTTTATTAGAGTTGCCATTAGAAATTACTATACAAACCTATGTTATATTTTTGTAAATCATATTATAATTTTGCTTTATCCAAATTTATTTTATTTTGTTAATTAGTACATGCAATATGCCTTGCCATTTCTTATATATACTAAGAAAGAAAGAAAGAGAAAGCAGATAACACTTTCATATGATTAACGTTTGCTTCAATGAAATGGAAAGCCTTGCCATTTTTTAAATTATTTTCATTTATACCCCTTTTACTTCTATAAATAATGACCATACCATACTTATGATTCTTATAACTATAAACATTATTTTTAATGAGTACACATTTTTTAATTGCTATTCCATATTTTTTCTTTAGTAGGATTTCTCAATCTAGGCTGGTTGTTATTAATTTCAGTTTAAGAAAATAAAAAAAAACAATAACACAGAGCAGGGTCCTGAGCCATCTAATATGGAAGGCATCAAGCTGTTTAGCATGTCAGCTGTAGACTGTCCATGTCTCGCACACATTGAGCAGGCATGATAGGACTACTGCTCCATACACTTTGAGCTTGATATTAAGGCTCAGTCCTTGTCACACCCAGACTTCATCCTTCAGTTTGCTGAAGGCCGTGCTGGCTCTGGTGATTCTGTAGGCCACTTCCTCATTGATGTTGGTAGAGTGTGACAGAGTGCTACCAAGGTAGATGAATTTGTCTGCAACTGCTAGTCTTTGGCCATTGGTGGTAATATGAGGTTCAATGTATGACACTATAAGTGCAGGTTGATGCAAGAATTAGGTTTTCTTAGTAGAGATTGTGAGGCCAGAGTCTTAGCAGGCTTTGGAGAATTGGTCCACACTGCCCTGCATGTTAGACTGGGTACTGGCATTGGGCATGCAATCATCAGCAAACAGGAAGTCGTGGGTCATATCTTCATGCACTTCTTGTCCAGTATGCATCCTTGCTTTACACCTTTGGGGATGAGGAATGGTTGGGAGTACTCACCTTTATCCCACACTCTCGCATTCATGCTGTCATGGAATTGCTAGACCATCGCAATGGACTTGGCACAGCATCCAAACTTGGCCATGATCCCCCACAGTCCTCCATGCAGACAGTGTCAAATGCTTTAGTCAGGTCCATGAAGGTGGTGTTCAGTCCAATGTTCTGCTCCCGACATTTCCCTTGCAGCTGCCGAGCTGCAAAGACCATGTCCATGGTGCTGTGTCATGCACAGAATCTACACTGGTTCTTGGAGAGCAGTTCATGTTCCAGGTGTGCGTTGAGACAATTGAGCAAAATGTGGGCCAGAATCTTCCCAATGATGGAAAGCAAGGAGATGCCATGGTGGTTGTCACAGGTGGATAATGGAAGCATCCTTAAATCCTTAAGTTCCTGTGGTAGCTTTTCTTGAGTTCACACGGAGCTGAACGGGCCTGTGAAGCTTTCATTCTGTTTTGGGCTACCAGAGACCTCAGACAGGATGGGGTTGACACCAAGTGCCTTGCTGCTTGATAGGTGCTTGATGGCTTTGGTAACTTCTTCTCTAATTGTTGGATCTGTCAGTGTGTTGTTGACTGGGACTTGTGGTAGTTTTGCATAAAGCTTCTTCATTGATGGTTGATGGTCAAGTATCTTCTTGTCTGAGATCAATGTGTTCACATCTGCACTGAGGAGGGAGAATGACCCAGACAAAATGGTACCATAGACATCCTTGAGAGTGCTCTAGAATTTTCTCATGTCCTTCTAAACTGCATAGGCCTGGATAGCATCAGCCCACTCACTAAGTCATTCATCTTACATGTGACATAGTTCAGATGAACAACTCTCCTGGCTGTGCTGAAGGCTTCATTCTTGGATGTGGAGGATGGATTGTTCTCAGTGGAATTGGTGTTTCTTTTCTGGTAGAGTCTGGATGCAACTGTAGTTGTCGTCAAACCAGTCCTGGTGCTTTTGGGTGATGGGCCCCACAACTTCTGAGGCTGCAACATAGACAGAATCATGGAAATGAGCCCATTCCGCCTTCCCATAATGTGCGGGTCTGTGTTGGGTGATAGTAGCTTGTTGTCCAATTCCTCTACCAGTTTTTGTTTAGCTTTGAGATGTTCAATCGCTTGGGCACTCTGATGCTTTGTGGCCACCTTGGTGATGTGATATGGAGGTTCATCTTGGAGATCAACAGGCAGTGGTCCATCCAGCATTCAGCACCGCACATGGTCCTTGTGACCATGACATCTCACCTGTCTCTTTGTCTAATGATGACATAGTCAAATAGATGCCAGTGTTTGAAATGCAGGTGCATCTACAATGTCTGGTTGCGGTTGGGCAGATAGAAGACTGTGTTGGTGATGAGAAGTTCATGAGCGGCATACAACACAAAAATAACAGAAAATGGCATGGAGGTCAGCTGCCTGGAACTGTTTTTCTTTACCTGGTAAGGCAAAACATGTGACAGCTGTCATCTGACTAATATCTAATAGTTTGCAAAAATTAATGTGGTCATTAATGTGATTGTCCAATAGAGTTTACATTCTTTTGTACCTGGCTTCTTTGGTATTGCTATAAAGAGAGATCTACCGAGACTTACCAGTAATGTTATTGGTCCCAAAGTTGTCTAAGACTGGCGTTATCTTTATTAGAATTTCATCTGATCCTGTGGCTTTGTTTCTTTTCATTTTGGTCAATCTTGAACTTATCTTAAATTTTAATTAATTAATTTGATTTTTATAGCTTATCAACTTTTTGTGGGTTATTAAAAACCAAAACATATTTAGGATTGTAAGAATAATTCCTTTATTTTTTGGTATATGAATACTGCATTAACAATTTTTGGAGAATAACAATGATTTGTTTCAGATATAAGTCCTACTATTTAACCCATAGTTGGGGGTAGATTTTAATACCACAGGCCTTTCCATGTTTGTATGTATTATAGGCCACTCAATTCTTTTGTATTGGAAGAGTTCTTCTCTATATTCATTCCATCTTTGTATTATCTTTTTCATTATGACCAGTTTTCTTTTAGATTCTATGTATGCTGTTAAAAAGCATGTTTTCTGTCCTGCTATTTATTTTTTTATTCAAGCCTATTTTCAATATGTATGCATTGCAATTAAGTAGAAATTGGATAACTTAAAAAATATAAATAAATGAAAACTTTGATAGAAGAAAGAACAAAATTAAGGCAGTGGTTTATCTAGGACCAATTGTCATAGTAACAGATATATCATAGTGATTCTCTTTGACGTCAATAGTCCTAATTCTCTAAAAAACAACAATTACAAAAGTGATGACTGAAAACTATGGACTGACATCAGAGGCTTCTGTCTATCAGTTTTTATTTGCCCTATTTTCTGCTTTGCATGTTATATCCGGTAATTATTCACAATTTGTTCTTTCTTATTTACTTTAATAGTTAAAAAGCAACAATTGGAGCTTAATTGTGAAATTATCCCACCATTTATATAAGATACCTCTTATATTTGGAATTATACTTCAAGATAACAGGCTAACTGTGCAACATATATATATATGCACACACACACACACATATATATATATAAAGCATAAGACAAAATTGGAAATTTTATATTTTCAGTGAAAACTGGTCAGATATCCCACAATGGAAGATCACAGAGTTTATAAATTTAAAGTCGGAAAGAGTAAAAACTTTTAAATCTGATAATGACACGCATCAAAATTCTTATTAGCATAATAGAATATTCTTAAATTGTTTAGAATATTTAATAAAATCTTGCCTGAAAATGGTGTTCCTTTTTGTCTCACAAACACACATTGTTGCAATGAAAGTCATTTTCCTCATGAGATGAAACACCCATGTATCACAAGTTGTTTGACAACAATAAAAACCCAACTTACACACATATATATACATATATATATTTTAGTAAGCTATAGAATCCAAACAAAAGTGAAGAAATCAGACGAAGTGGAAAACCTTTTTATTGGCAATGCATTTTGCCTTCATCAGGTAGGCATTTTAAGGTCATAATGAAAGGCAAATCTGTGTGTTATTTTTTATACTAAAACACTAATGTCTGTTTGTTAGGTTCTTGTAAACAATTATCATGAAAGTTTTTATGGAAAATGCACAGAGAAGCAAATTTAGTGGTAGGAAAGTGACTGAAGCCAAGATGCCAGGTCAGGATCAATAATATTGCTGATTCTTCTTTAGATTTTATCAAGAATCTCTAAATATAAAGTAGAAGCACCAGACCATATGTGGAAGCAATATTCTAAGCATGGATGGATGGTAGACTTAGAGATATGTAATATGAATTCTGGAGGGAAAAATTGTCTAGCATGACAGAGTGAACCAACTTTTTTAGCAGGAGACCTAGCAATGGATTCAATATAGTCATTCTACTTCCTGTCAGCTGAGAATGTTAGCTCAACAAGGTGCAATGAGTCACTCTCCTGCATGTTAGCATCAGCCATGTTGACGGAAGGCAGAAAACGGTCTCTCATATGATTTATAGAGAGCAGTTTTGTTTTGAAGGTGTTAAAATTAACAAGTCATTCCTTGCCCCAGTTAACAACTAACTGAAAGTTGTTTCTGTGACCAGCCACCAATTTGACCTTATTGAACTGATCAAACTTACTATCAAAACAAGAGCAAATAATTGTGTCATCAGCATTGATACCAAGTTGAGAGCTGATATCATCAAGAAGGTTGTTAATAAAAATTAAAAGCAAAGTAGTACCAAGGATAGAGCCTTGGGTGACACCTGCATTAGTACAAAAGGATCTAGAGGAGTGGCTATTCAGGATAACTTTCATTTCATGATTTGATAAGAAAGAATAAATCAGTTCAAAAATTTGTTTGAAGACACAATAACTTGTGAAGACTTGTATATCAAACCCTGTCAAATGCTTTCAAGATATCCAAAGCAACAGCCTGAACTTCACCATTCTTATCTAAAGCTTGATAGACTCTTTCCACGATAATCGTTAATACATAAGCAGTTGACCTAGAAAAAGCCATATTGCTTGTCTGAAATAAGGCTGTACAATGTTTGATGCTTAACTAATTCAGCATTAATTAGGGCCTCTAGTAGTTTACCAAAAAGAGGTAGAAGGCTAATAGGCTGATAGTTGAAAGGGTCAGACAGTTCTCCTGAGTTCTTAAAGACTGGATAAACTGATGAGGATTTCCAACAAGCAGGAAAGACAGAGGCGGTGAGGAATTTATTATACAGTTTAAAGAGAACAGGAACACACTTCTTAAAGACTATTACAGGGATACCATCAGATCCATATGCTTTGTGGGGACCCAGATTAGAGATGATAGCAAAAACTATAGAAGGGGTTATATGCATATCACTCAATAGGGAAAGTTAGACAAGGATACTCCAGATCCAGATGAGGCAAGAGTAGAGTTTAAAGAGAATTCAGGTTTATCAGCAGAGGTTAACACCTCAAATTGATTGAAGAGGGGAAGAATAGAAAACTTTTATTTAATACACTATTACAGAGCCACAAGCAATCACAGGAGCCAAAATTGTTAGATGCAATAAGGTGACTCATTCTCTTAGCAAACAGAGACTTAGCTCCTTTGAGGACAGATTTACATTTATTACGTGCAGCCATGTATAGGAATCTGTTGTAATCAGAACTGTCATGCTGGTATAGCCGGAAATAGGTCTCATGTAGACTATAGTGGCAGAACATGCTGGTGTAAACCATGGAGAAGATTAAGACTTCATCTGGTATTTCCAAAAAGGAATAAAAGCATCTATGTCGGCTTTGACCCAAGAAGAAACCTAAACTGGTGCAATTCTCAATAGGAAGGTTAAATATCAATCCAATGGGCGTCTTGAAGAAATTCACACATTGAATCTCAATCAGCACGGTGGTAACGGAAAGTGGTTTTATTTGAGTAAGGGACTGAGCAATGGAAAAATTGAAAGTTTTAATAGTGGCAACACCAGTAATATTAGAATGTTTAAGCAATGTGTCATAGTGTGCATTAAAATCACTGGACATGATGTTCGCAGATGTGTATATAGGTTTGTTTGGAGATCAACAAGTGTTCTTTAATATTTTTTTTATTTAATTTTACTATACCTTGGATCATTTTTCTAGCTTTTGGAAAAAATTTGAATATAAATAGTTCAATGAGTTTTGAGTGTTTTCATAAGTAGCCTCAACGATAAGAAAAACATATAATGCATAAGTAAAATCTTATTAAATTTAAAACAAATGTACTAAATATGTCCATGGTGTCCACATTTTGCTGAAATGGAAAACTAAATAGAAGACTAAATTGGTTTTCTTGGCGTCAATTTATGTTGCAGGCCGTTTGTATGTGTTGTGGGACAAACACATGCATCTTCTGAAATGGGGCCTACTACAAACATCTGCTGAAAAATGAGAAGAAAAGAGAATGAGGCAAGGAATCACCAAATTTATATAGTATATGGAGAGTGTTCCCAAGTAGCAGTTTCAGAAATTAGGAAATTAAGGGGTAGGTAATTCTGACAATTTATAATAATGCTGTTGAGCTGAGCTCTATCATTTATCTAAAATAATTACAGCTATTTATTTTTAAAATAAATTTTTTTCTGGGTTACTTTGTTGTTATTTTTGTCTAAAACTATTAATGCCATTAATTTTCAAAATAAAACTTCATTTTGGGGGTTATTTTTTCTTGCTGTTTTTCTGTTATTTGTTTTAAGCATTAGCTTCTTACATTTTTATATAAGTTTTACAAGCAGAAAAGTCTACAGGTTTTATTCCAGAAAATAAGTACAAATAAAAAGTAAAAACGTGTGTATTCAAAATCAAGACAAAATGTTTATTGTAGTACAATAAAAAATCATAAACAAAGAACTTTCATAGCTTCATAGCTGAAGAACAACAAAAGTTTTTTGTTTAAGATTTCATAAGCCAGTAACAAAGTGGCTGTGTTCTTGTCTATTGGAATGCATTGTGCTTCTTTGGTTGTTTTCCACTATCATGTCGTCATGTATCAATCTGTGTGCATTTTTTCTTTTTTTAAATGAGAAATATACTGCATGAAAAAAATTTGCTCCCCAAGTACATGTAAAATTTACAAAAGGTTTCATAGTGAATTAAAAAAATTGGCATGTTCACCTGTCTCCCACAGGGCCAATGCATACTACTCCCGAACCCCTCAATTGAAAGCCTGATTGACAGTGCTTCATAACCTTCACTATCTTATCAACATTTTATTTTTTCTGCCTACATTTATATGTTACAAATTAAACTATGCACAAATGACTGTTAAAGAATGAAACATTTTTGCAGATTTTGATTTCATCTTGGATTCTTTTTTTTGTCCAAATCTGTGAATTTGTTTTACTCATGTTAAGTCTCATAAAATAACGCTATATAAAATTCACTATTTTTTATCCATGATGTTGAATATGTTAAAATTATTCAACTTTTTAACAAGAAAAATCTCAAGTTGATGTTAAAAATTATTGCAAAACATTGATTTATTTAAGATGTAATGATCTATTATGATGTCTTGAATTTGTATTTAGATACATTGTATTTATTTTCAGTTTTTTTAGTTGAACTGTTCACCAACAGGGTGCGATGGATAAATTGTCATCTATATTACACAAAAATGAAAATAACACTGACAACTCATTTTAACAGATATTTACAAAAATTACACCAAAATATCTTGAAATACTGAAGAGTAAATTATTCAATAAAATTGCCATTGGCTTCAACCATGGCCTCCAGATGACTTCAGAATCTCCTGCAACTTTTCTGGGCGATCTCCTTGTTTAAGTTAATGAATGCTGCCATAATCCTTGCCTTCAGTTCATCTTTGGTGTTACAAGGAGTTCTGTTGGTCTTTCAAAGGGGTTGCAGTTTGGGGAGATAGGTGACCAGATGTAAGGGGTGATGTAATTGCAGAAATTGTCTGACAGCCATGACTGTGTTTTCCTACTTGTGTGGCATGGTGCAGAGTCCTGTTGCGAGACATAGGGTCTTCCAGCAGCCACCCTCTTGACCCAGGGCAGCACTACCTCCTCAAGGCACTTGATGTAGGCCTCTGTGTTGAGTCTGAGGCCTTGTGGGAAGATGAATGAAGGCATAACATTGACATCACTAATGATCACTTCAAACACCTTTGTAATCAACATTTAGACTCATCCAACTCTTTCCGAATCCTCTGCACTGTCCTCAGATTGACACTCAGACATGCTGAAATGTTCGTATTGGATGCCAAGCAGTACAGTATGCTTCCAAATTTCTAGCATGGCGAATTGCGTCATGGTGCTCTATTTTCTCACAGATGGTACTGACCCTAATATACTGTGCAGTCGACAAAATCAGAAACAAACAACACGCATGCACAAAATTAAAAATAAAATGGCTACAATTTACCCATTTTATATGAGCATTATTGTACATAATGAGGTTACAATAAAATTTGTATTTTACATGAATGAATGCTACCTTATGAGTGACCCCCTCCTCGTATCATAGATGCGGGGGTGGTATCAGAGATTCGGTGGGGGCTCACGAACATTTGAACCTGCCCTGATCTCCAATTTGTAATTTATAATTTAAATTTATTTATTATTTTTTTTTATCAATAAACATCGTTTAAAAACCTAAAAAGTAATAAGAACTCAATGCCTAGTTTGTACTTGGAAGGCATTATGATATTTTTAAATTAAAAAGTGAATACAAAAATATCAGTTTGTTTGAATAAATAACTTTTTTTTCCCAATTATCAGAAGTTAGATGAACAGACTAAAATAGAGACTTGTTTGAGCTATTTAATTTGTCATATAATAATTGTAGCTATTTGCGTTTTTGAAACTAAAAACATACGCCTAGTTAAAACTTGTAATTTGCAACAAAATTTCAATAAATTGTCCAATACTTGATTTGAATGTAGTTCTCTGCAATTGAAATCAGCGACCTTTTTTTGTTTCAAAGATGAAAAATTGAAAGATAAGTTCTCAACATTTTAAAATGCAACAAGAAGAAAAGAAAATTAAAAGGCGAATTAATTACTGATATTTAAATTTGCTTCTTAGTTTTAAATTAAAATTAAAGGTAATTCCCATTTCGCGTAAAGAGAAATGATCAGTCAGCTGCTTATTTCACAGGCTGTTGTGAAATCGATTCTGATGCCTCCCACGTGGCTTTGTGACTTACTGGGGGAAAAAAAAAAAAAAAAAACGAAGTAAAATCAACAAATAGTAATACCGAAAGATGTTCATCGTCACCATTCATTGTCTACTCGTAAAATAGGCAAACCGCAAACAAAACAAAATTATACAGCAACAGTTCAACCGATTTTTAGAAAAACGTTGCTATACGACGAAACACATAAAGAACCCTATTTTACATATTATCACACGTGGACAAACTTTAAAAAATAATAAAAGCAGAAAAAAAAGTCATCCGAGCTCATGCTCATAGGAATTAATTTAAATTGAACTCGTCTTTTCACAATGTATTCTTCCGCAGCGAAGTCACGCACCAAGTTAAACATTTCTAACTATTAGAAGAAAAAAAATGACTTCTGACGAATAACTTCTAATAGCCACTATTGATGAACAACATCTTCGGTGTATTTGAAAGGCCATGATCGATTTTAAAGGGCACTCTAAATAAGCACTCTGTTTGCTCGCACCATTTTCTAGATTAAGTAAGTTGCGTTCTAACAAGATAAAGTATGGAACACTGAAAGCGCTCTAAAACACTCTTGAATTCTTTCTCTGGTAGTTACGGAAGGTTACGTTTTTAACATTTATCGTCACAGTAATTTTACAGCGAATTCAATGCTTGTATGAATATTTAAAGCTTCAAATAGGATAGATACTGGGCAAATAGTTAAATAATTACCCCCGTATCACTTTCAAAGTGAATAGTTTTTTGTTTTTTTAGCGGCATATCAACTTAATGTGTTATTTAATGCCCAAATTTAATCTTCTTGGGTGCATAAGTAATTTCTTTAAAAAAAAAAGCTTCTAATATTTTTTTTTTTGTCAAAAATGTATTGCTGGTATATGTATATATATATATATATATATATATATATATATATATATATATATATATTGCTATGAAAATGTATTGCTGGTATTTTTACTTTAAAAATGTATTTTTATATTGTTTTGACCTTAGTTTGGGAGTTCACTATTTGCCCATAACTGGGACCCCCCCCCCCAACAGGTGCTACCATCACGGGCCAGGATGAACCTGGGAACAACAGCAATGGTTTCACGCTCCTCAAAATTTCCCGATCAGAGGCCTTGCTGCCGGATGTAGTTTATTGTCATACCCAGGACACGAATAGTTTTTTGGGGTAATGAGAATTAGGAATGAAACAGGAAAATAGAACACAATCAGAATGTTATGAAAAATTTACAGATAAATATTTAACCCATTTTTAAAAAGATCAATATTTTGGGATGGTGGTGGCAGGGAGAGAGCTTTCTGTAAGTGTACACAGGTGCATGCAAAACTAGCAATATGCTTCTTCTGCGCTTTTTACAAACATACCAGTGTGTATATGGATTGTGGTAGGTGTTCCAATAGAAAACACTTAACAGTAGCCATTATTTGTGGGTATTTCGATTTTTAGTAAGATAGTTTGTTAAATAGCTCTACTAGCTTTTACCTGAGCTCTTGCACTAATGTGGAAAATAGGCAAATATTTCAGGGCCGAAACAGGATCAACTCTAAGTCAGACAGCTAGTCAGTTATTATATATATATATATATATATATATATATATATATATATATATATATATATATACACTAACGTTCAACGAACACAAAGCTTAAGAGCCAGAAGGTACATTTAATTTAAGCCCGCCGCAAGAGTGGGTGACAGCCTGAGGGCGAAAGTAAGAATTTAAATACTAAAATTAGTGCAAATCATTTTTACAGGCGGCGCCAAATTATTTTCGGTACCCGCCACTTGGCGACGGGCCTAGATACATCTCTCTCTCTCTCCCTTTCTCTCTCTCTCTCTCTCTCTGAGCTGAAAATCTTGACACTAATTCAAATATTTAATAACAAGACCTCTTCTCTTTTGTGACTTTCATTATTAGTCTCCTATTCTTAACTTTCCCTTTATGTTGTATCCTTAAAAAAGTTACAAACAGACAAAAGGGTTACTCGAGTGGAAGGAACAGCAACACGGACGTAGGCGGAAGAAAGTTAGGTTTACTGTAAAAGAGAATACACTACTGAAAGGTAGTCGACTAATACTGACCGAAGCCAGTCTGACAGATAGACGGAGAGACTCTGGTGTGTCCTGAGCACACTATATATATTACTGATATAGTTAGTTCACAATTAGTAATAGGGAGAGTGGAACATTCCATTACAACAATATATATATATATATATATATATATATATATTCGAAAATTATAACATAAATATGTTATAACATCACTACAAAAATAGCCATTTTGTTTCAACACTTCTGGTGTCTTATCAAGTAATACCAGAACACCAGAAGTGTTGAAACAAAATGGCTATTTTTGTAGTGATTTTATAACATATTTATGTTATAATTTTCGAATAAATAATTATATTTGCTCTGCTCTGTATTGAGCACTCTTTTAAGAATAGAATTTGTTAGTTATTGGAATTTATTCCGTATACACCAATCCTAAACTTGGGTGTATATATATATATATATATATATATATATATATATATATATATATATATTGTGGTGAAAATAAAAGAATTCTTTAATCTTTCTCTGACTTTCCAGAACTGATTGATTTCCCTTTGTTTTTGTCTTTCTCTCTCCATGAGGTAGTCGGCCATTTTCTTGTTACGGTTCGCTACCGGAGTAGATTTCTATTGGAATAAAGCTTCACTCAAGCTATACGGACTCAGCCTTCTTTTACTTCCTCTCAAACCCTTTTTCATAATAATTTATTCCACTAGAAATAATCTATCAGGATGGGAAAATACCTTAAGCCAGAACGCCTAGATCTAGACCCGAATAAACCTGACTCAGCCGACACATGGCGACAGTGGAAAAGATCATTCCTTATCTTTCTCGAAGCGGCCGGTGAAACACAACAACAGACTCCACTGACAGACAGACTGAAACTGAATCTACTTATCAACCTTGTCTCTCCCACTATCTTTAAACACATCTCCGACGTGGACGATTACGATTCAGCCATGAACGTTCTGGAAGGAGTGTTTGTGCAGCCTAGAAATACCATCTTCTGTAGGCATCTGCTGGCTACTCGTCGCCAACAAACTGACGAGGGTGTAGATCAGTATTTGCAAGCTTTAAAGAAACTCGCGAAGGGTTGCGAGTTCCAGGCTGTTACAGCAATACAGGCGAGAGACGAATACATACGAGACGCTTTTATAAACGGAATTTCGTCTAATCACACCAGACAACGACTCCTGGAAAACAAAACACTAGATCTAGGCACTGCTTATGACCAGGCGCTAACACTTGATACGGCACAGAAACAATTAACTTCCTACACTCAACAGAACTCACTAAACACGTCTGACTCTACTGTTCAAACTGAGGTAACTGACGATGACGATCAGCCTGGGTGCTATGAGGAACATACCGTGGCCGCCATTTCTGGACAAAAATGCTTCTTCTGCGGGAATCAGAGACATGATAGAATTAGATGCCCTGCTCGAAACTCAATTTGCAAAAATTGCAAAAAGAAAGGACATTTTGCTCGTGTCTGCAGATCATCTACAGCGGCTGCTATCAACCACGGTGAGTCTATTCTTGCGTCTTCCATTCCATCTTATAATTTCTCAGAGAGTCTATCTTGCTCGACATTGCGTGGAAAAATCAAAGGCAAGTCTCTAAAAATACTTATTGATACTGGCAGCTCAGAAAATGTTATTAATTCTGACAAGGTTAAAAGGCTCGGATTGGCAATCTTGCCAAGTTCAGAAAGAATTTTTATGGCTAGCAGTTACCATTCATCTTCTACTCTTGGACATTGTGTAGTATCCCTCAATCTAAGCGGTAGAGAGTACCGTAATGTCAAGTTGTCTGTTATGGTTAACTTATGCTGTGATGTCATTCTTGGGCATAATTTCCTACGTCAGCATTCTTCGGTAATAATACCTTTCGGGGGACTGCTTCCACCTCTCACTTTTTGTGGACTAACTGCAATTAATAATGTCCCTTACCCCTCTCTGTTTGCGAATCTAACTTCTGACTGCCATCCAATAGCAGTAAAATCCAGGAGACATAGCCTACCTGACGCTAAATTCATTCATTCAGAAATATCGCGTATGCTGAAGGAAGGAATTATAGAGCCATCTCAATCACCATGGCGAGCCCAAACACTGGTAGTGTCTCCTGAAGATCACAAGAAGAGACTCGTCGTAGATTATTCCCAGGTTCATTCTTCTGGATGCTTATCCACTTCCTCGGATAGAGGACATGGTAAATGAGATTGCCTGTTATCGGGTATTTAGCACACTTGATCTAACCAGTGCCTATCACCAGGTTGCCATCAAACCAGAAGAACGAAAATATACTGCCTTCGAAGCTGCTGAGTCTCTGTACCAATTTTGTCGAATCCCTTTTGGAGTGACCAATGGAGTAGCAAGTTTCCAGCGAGTCATTGATGACATTATCAAGCGAGAAAACCTCCGAGGAACCTACGCCTATATCGACAACGTTACTATCTGTGGTCATAACCAGGCAGAACATGACAACAATTTAAAGAAATTTATGAATAGTGTAGCAAAGTACGGCCTAACACTGAATAAAGCAAATGTCATTATTTACTTAGTTCAGTGGACTTGCTTAGGTATACTATAAGCATGGGTTCAGTAAAATCTAACCCTGACAGACTCAAAGGATTGGTGGATCTGCCAGTACCTCAAGACCATACCTCTCTCCGACAAGCAATGGGGATGTTCTCTCACTATTCAAGGTTGATATCAAATTTCTCCGAAAAATTACATCCCTTAACTAGAGTTGCCCATTTTCCTCTCACTAAAGAACAAACGGGTGCCTTCAAGCATCTAAAGAAGGAGATCGCAAAATCGTCCTTGGTGGCTATAGACTCTACACTACCTTTTGAGATTGAGACTGATGCTTCGGAACATGCTATTGTTGCCTCTCTAACCCCAAACCGTCGGCCTGTAGCTTTCTTTTCAAGAACTTTAACTTCTGCCGAGCAAAAGCACTCATCAGTTGAAAAGGAGGCCTATGCAATTGTAGAAGCGATTCAGGAGACATTTTAAGCTTATCACAGATCAGAAATCTGTCTCCTACATGTTCAATCTTAAAAGTAAAAACAAGATAAAAACCGAGAAGATCACAAGATGGAAATTAGAACTTGTCTGTTTCAGTTACGACATAGTATATCGTCCGGGAAAACAAAATGCTGCTGCGGACGCTTTATCACGAATTTGCTCTTCTACTATCTCTGTTGACAAACTACATATCTTGTACAATGATTTATGTCACCCTGGGGTAACCAGAATGCTGCATTTTGTCAGAAGTAAAAATATGCCATACTCTGTAGAAGATGTAAGAGCGGTAACCAGGTCATGCTAGGTGTGTTCCGAGATAAAACCTAGATTCATTAAAATGCCTCCTCAAACACTCATAAAAGCAAGCAAACCTTTTGAAAGATTAAGTATAGACTTCAAGGGACCTTTACCTTCAAATTCTCGCAATCGGTTCATACTTACTGTAGTTGACGAATACTCCCGTTTTCCTTTCGCTTACCCTTGTGCTGATGTCTCAGCAGCGACCGTCAAGAAACATCTAACTAGTTTATTTTCCATTTTTGGAAACCCTTCTATGTGCACTCTGATCGTGGTACAGCTTTTATGTAGGACAAATTGAAGGCGTTTCTACTTTCTCGACGCATTGCTACCAGCCGAACAACCGCCTTTAATCCACAGGGCAATGGACAAGCAGAGAGGTACAATGGTATCATCTGGCAAACGGTGAGCCTGGCTCTACGGTCGAGTAATCTCTCGATTGCTAGTTGGGAAAAGGTTCTAGATGTAGCACTCCACTGCATTCGCTCATTGCTTTCCACTGTCGCGAACTGTACTCCTCATGAGCGTTTGTTCAATTTCCAAATTTCTGGTGATTCCATACCAACACGGTGAACAAAATCAAAATCGGCGCTCCTGAGACGCCATGTATGCGGGAGTAAATATGAGCCTTTAGTCGAGACAGTTGACATACTCGAAGTCAATCCGAACTACGCTCACGTGCGACTTAATAATGGACGAGAAACGACAGTGTCTCTACGCCATATTGCACCATTGGATGACAAAACAAACGGTTCACACACAGAACTTGATCCTACTCCTACTCCTACTCCTACTCCTCCTATGCCGAGTGCCCTGGAAAATACTGCTATTGACGATTCAGCTGTCCCCGAAAACCACCCCACTGTAAATTCCACTCCTACATCTCCCCATCCTCAGCTCTTGGATCGCTTCCAGAGAACCACTTCAGAAAACGCTGATGTATCGAATCTTCGACGCTCTTCTAGAATTCGTCGAAAACCTCCGAAATTTAGCTGAAAATTATCAGCTTTGAACATTTGTTTTTCTCTTTTCTCTCTTTTCAGTTTGAGCAGAGACACCCATGAAAACCACCTCTTTCTAGAAGAACGTACGAACCTGAACTTTTTCTTAAGTGGCGGAGAATGTAGTGAAAATAAAAGAACTCTTTAATCTTTCTCTGACTGATTGATTTCCCTTTGTTTTTGTCTTTCTCTCTCCATGAGGTAGTCGGCCATTTTCTTGTTACGGTTCGCTACCGGAGTAGATTTCTAGTGGAATAAAGCTTCATTCAAGCTATACGGACTCAGCCTTCTTTTACTTCCTCTCAAACCCTTTTTCATAATATATATATATGATTATAGTTTTAAGGTACGCTATATTTATGAGTTAAAGTGTTCACTATCAGGGTTAGAGCGTATGTAAATATAAAAGTGGACATTGAGGTCAACACCCACCGGCGACAGTCTGTTTCATGCTTAAACGCAATCGTCAGAATCGTTAGAATAATACAATAGATTTACTTAATAATACATCACTGGCCAACATATATAAATAGTCGAGCCAAAACGCAATGTACATAACCTGACGATTGCGGTTAAGAATGAAACAGACTGTCACGGCTGGGTGTTGACCTCAATGTCCACTTTTATAATATATATATATATATATATATATATATATATATATATATATATATATATATATGTGTGTGTGTGTGTGTGTGTGTGTGTGTGTATTTATATACGCATATATCGACACACACTTCAGAGATTAACAAGAACGACTAAGACAACTGCAAGTATGACTTTATGGTACCGGAGATAGCTGCGCCTCCGATAAAAATCGACAATAATTCCAGATATCTTCAAAATTTATCACAAAACATACACGCGATATCAATTTCACCATCATCAGCTCACCAACTTTTCAAACCAAACCTTTTTTAATTGTTAATTTTTGTGTCGCCAAGATAAATTCCACACACAGAAAAACAAACGAGCCTTCCAAACAACAATCAATTCAAGGTGAAGCCATTGGAAAACAACCACAACATCCATACCGACCGCTGGTCTCTCTCTCTCTCTCTCTCTCGCTCTCTCTCTCTCTCTCTCTCTCTCTCTCTCTCTCAAGACACACTACCGATATATTTTCCAGAACGTGATACACGCTTAGGCAATCATGTATCTTTCGAAACATGACTGACGAGGCAGATTTTTTTTCTCCGTGGTAGACCAGTTGCAATCCAAGGCTATATAACTCGGTTTGTCCAGCTATTTACTCATAGCTGGGGCTGGGGAGTTGAGAAGAAAAGGTACTGACACGGTCGGTGCACAGGCTCCTGGCCAGGAGGCCGCCCCCCACCCCGGGCTGTGTATTAAGTTACGCTCCCATTTTTTTGGACGCTAGTTGAAACTCCCTCTCTCTCTCTCCCTGTACGTCTGGCCCAACAACATCGCAACGCCAGCAACCATACACAACGATCAGCAGCGATCACCTGCCGACCAACAGTGTTAACCAAACCAGACGACCAGCAAATCCCACCTGCGACAACAAACCACCCTTTCCCGTCCACTATTGTTCGACACGACCGGAGCATCCGCACTTCAACAACCTCCAACCGTTGTCACGACCAGAGCATCCGCAATCATCAACCTCCAACCGTCGACACGACCGGAGCGTCCGCATCTGCAACGTCGAACCAATGACTCAACCGGAACGTAAGCACCTCAACGTCCAACCGTCAGCATTACCAATATATACACCACTTTTCTCCTTCAGTTAATAAACCCAGCGTAAATCATACACATCTTCGTTCTGTTGTCCATATTGTTTCGCCTGGTTAGATCACAAAGTAAAAATGTGGCGGGCTCGTTGTGACATCGTCATATACGACACGGGGGCGCTCGGGCCATCGAGCCCCCCTTCAAGGGTGTCCGCTACAAGCCCCACGTTTTGCCTAGTGTTTCAAACTACCATTCTGGCTATTAGGTTAACTTTCTTCCCGTTTCCCCATTTAGTATGTACCGGGCTTGGCTAGTCACATGACCCTTAACGATTAGTTAGTGATACTTTAGTTTGTACAGAGAACAGTTTTGACTTTTTGGGGCAGACGCCGTGAAGAAAAGTTGATTTTCTGATACGTGGAAGAAACAAAACGTCTTGCAATTTGACGTTCTGGACTTGCGAATAGGGGCAGGTTTAATATCCACTAATTTTCCTTTTCAGGGTCGTAGAGAAGGCACAAAACATATTTTTACCTTCTGTTACCATGTTCCCCTTCTAGAAAATACAACTTTCGTTTACGTTCTTCCGACTTCTCCGTGGTTGTCTTTATTTTTTGTAAGAAATTGTTGGTTTAAATATCTGTACCTAAGGCAGCTAATACGAAGGCCGCCCACATATTTTTCGTAAACGTAAGCCCAACAAGAGATTTTAATATTTAGACAAGAGAATTATGCAGCAACTAAACATCTTTCTTTCATGCTCGATAATGGAGTATCACGTGACATTTATATGGCAGGCGAAGACGGAATTGTAAGCAAATTGAAAGTGCAAAAATTGCGAAAACTTTTGAATCATGACATCTGCAAGACTACCTTAGTAACCAAACCACAACACCACAGCGGGATATCCAGTTTTTATGTTTGCGCAGTGATTCCGATATCAGTCGTTGTTCATGGGTGTGTATTCGAATGCGCTTACACAAAAAAAATTGTATGAGGGTGGACGCGTACAGGTTCAAACAAAACTTGTGATATTGTTGTGTAAATATTGGAATTGACTCTTACTAAAATGGATTAAAAACAGCGGCGTCAAAATTAAGGTGAATAAAATTTCTGATTATACAATACGTAATGTCAGAAATTGTTTTATAAAATCTTCTTTTATGTGCCGTGTCCTTTCAAAACGTGGACAATCATGGCTCTCCACAATTTTTCCTCCTTTGTAGCTCTTACAAAATTTGTCTTTTCGCTATCTCTCCTAATCTTTGTTCTGTCAACTCAGGCTCGTTAAGTAGGTTATGCGCCGCTTTCCTCTGTCTCTCTTGCCTTCAATATGTCTTGTGAGTGTCAAATTTTCCAAGTTCTCTTCCCTCATTATGTGGTCTAAAAATGTCAACTATTTCTATCCGATGTTAAGTATACGTGTCCTTAAATAAACAAAAATAAAATAAATTGAATAAAAAGTTTGTCAGGCGTCGCCATTGACAGAAGCATTTATAAAAACAGATCTTGTGTGAACTACGCCTGCGCTTCGGTCTGCCGGAAATACGATTTACAATTATTAGGATTTTTTTAGTGAGATTTCTGACAATTATAAATTACTAATAGATTTACTAATTACTAAAATTTGTAATCCAAACTCTAATTCTTTAAAATCCTATTTTCTGTAAAGCAACACGCGTGCATCTTTCGCGTTTTGGGTGTGTTTCTATGGATGTCTACTGTTCCTAGTAACCAGGACCGGATTAAGACCCATAGGGGCCCTAAGCACATAAAAGATTGTGGGGCCCCCATACATCTGCGTGTTAAGTATGCTAGTATGGAGTCCTGGTCAGTAGTGAAAATAAAGGATATGAATCTAGAACATGCAACGTGGAAACGCTAGCTGGAATTAAATATAGAAGGAACTGAAGGCACATATGACCATCGAGAGAGGCTGATTATCAGTTCCAACCTTGAACAACATCGATCAAGAAAGAACCAATCACAGATGAGAAGCCACTGTCACATGATCCACAACCAGATTCTAACAGAACTGTGACCAGAAGGTG
This sequence comes from Acanthosepion esculentum, assembly GCA_964036315.1. Classification (NCBI taxonomy): domain Eukaryota; kingdom Metazoa; phylum Mollusca; class Cephalopoda; order Sepiida; family Sepiidae; genus Acanthosepion; species Acanthosepion esculentum. The sequence continues at coordinate 40,406,450 of OZ038486.1, read as the reverse complement.
TTGTGTAATCAATAAAACAGCGTGTCACATAAACATATGGTTAGCATAATGTCAAACAAGCATGAAGGTAGTCTACTCCTGTTCACAAAAATTAAATCCCATTAAGTTAATTAGTAATACTAACTTATTCAAGAGAGCTGATGTGATGTATTGAGTAAATGAAAACCTCATTATCTCCCTTAGCTCGTTCCAATAAGAAAAGCAGTAAAGATTCACTATAGGTCAGCTGTCTCCTCGTTCATAATAGCACCCCGTTGATTCAAATGTTAATCTTTAGACATATACAACAACATCATATCATTATAATTTCAGTGGGGTCCTCTACCCTTGATGGCCTAGGCACGTGCTTATTTTGTTTAATGGTTAATCCAGCCCTGCTAGTAACTGCTGTACTACTTTTTATTTTTAAGGAAATATATTTCGCTGAAAAAAAGAAAGCCCCCTAACAAATTCATAAAACAGTCTCTGTACATTATATGGAATGTACAAGTTTTAGCGTTTGTGACCACGGCATCATATGTGGTTAAGTATGTTGCTCGGACTGGTGTTTGGCGACCAAGATCATTGTTTCGTTGTGGGCCGAATCAATTGTATCGCTGCGTTAGTCTACACGGGTATAATCAGTCCAATACACCAAACACACACTGTCTCTGCTTATTAATGGAAGTCAAATTAGCCGTCTTTTCACCAGGAATAAATATTTTTGCAGTATAAATATTACAACAGCTTGTATTGGTTACTTTTATTGTCGCCAGTAAGAACATTTTGTCGACTACTTGTCAGTGGCGGAGAGGGTGAAGTGAGTGAGAAACATTTCACAATGCAGGCCCTCATTTTTTTTAACAGGAAATCTAACATTCTCACTAATTGCCGATTCGTCAATTCACGGGCAAATGAAAAAGTACAACCACATCCTTCTTATTATTCCTTTTTGTAACCATCAACTGACCCTACCAAATATATTGCATTTCAGAAATACGAAAAACTTCTAACAACATCTATGACTGTTTTCTTTTTATTTATTTATGTTTTTTTTAGTTAGATCTTTACCTCTTCATAACTCTTAAACTCATTCTCCTCTGTTTTACTCGCACAATGTCCTACGCTGTAGTTTTATTCGACCTCTACACATTTATTTTCAAATTGAATCGACGCACCAGTCTAAACGACTTGATTTTGGTCATTGTTATATATCTGTAAAATGGATCCTACAGAAGGTTAGAACCAGTGTAACTGATTGATTATATATATATATATATATATATATATATATATATATATATATATATATATATATATATAGTCAAACCTAATGAGCCAGACACACCCACCAAGGTTTCACCTTGGTAGGTGTGTCTGGCTCATTAGGTTTGACTAGGTTTGCTCTACGCTTGTATTGAGCTCTTTAGTTAGTTGTTTACTCGTATCGGGGTTTTTTCTTTGGGCCTTGAACCTGTATCTGTGCGATTATTTTCGACAGACTTTCATGTTCCTGGCTCTTTCTTTTTTTTAAACCTTTTTTTCCTTCGTGATTGATTTGGCTATTGTTAAATCAAGAGTTCGAAGGTTTTTCGACACGAGTATAGTTACCTATATATATATATATATATATATATATATATATATATATATATATATATATATATATATATATATCCTCTCTTGTGATGCCGACTTTTCGGTCGTATACCATAATCACCGGCGCTCCTTAAAAACTACGACCAGCACTGTCTCTGCACCTTTCTTAAACTGATGTAGAGTGACTTCATCAAAATTATTTAAATCCTCTGCCTCCAAAAAAGAAGCGCCATGGAAGAGATACAAGGGTCCTCGTCTCCTGCGGTAACGACTACTTCAAATTTTTAATAGAGGTTGTTGACGGGACATCTTGGCTCCCTCCGTCAACAGCCAATTCGCAGAACTCAAGCGAACGATGACACGACGCTGTAAATCTAGCGCTTCTTTCAGGCACCACTACTTTTACCCACTACGAAAAAATCCGTCTCTCTTGTGCGTATATTGCCTCTCACAGATAAGCCTGTGACAGACGAAGGAATTCTTTCTGAACCTCCTCTCTTGTGTGGCAAAATATTATATATATATATATATATATATATATATATATATATATATATATATATATATATATGGTAGCTAGCGGCGGTTCGGCAGACGAGAGAATGTAATGCATCTTAAATAATAACATAAAAGATACCAGAAAGGCTGTGTCATTCACCTCCTAAGAATATTGCAAGTAGTACCTTCTATTCATTCGCCATTTCACATACTTTATGCCTTTTTTCGTGTGCTTTCAATTTCTACATGTGTTACCAATTGTGACGAATGTATATTTATATTGGATTTTTGGTTCGACATATTTCTACATTCCAATGTTGTATATAAAATGTTTCCAGTTATTAACCATTTTGGGAATTCATTTTTTTAGTTATTCTTGTTATTCTTGTCCTTCCTTCTGCCATGTTAGCCGTTAACACAACAGAAGGAAGGACTAGAATAACCAATAAAATCAATCCCTAATATATACGTTAACCGTGTTAAGATATACTAATGCCTAATGAAGGCCATGGAGAGTGAAGAAAACCAAGATATTTTCTTCTCTTTCCAAGAACCCTATTAACATAATTCCAACTCAAAAGAGATTGTTCGTTCTTCCGAACAAATCAACATTGTCGGTCTTTTCGCCTAACAACCATTTCGCCAGCTCCTAATCGATGAACGTGCTGTCCCGTGGTTGAACTTCTCGGGTTAACTCCTCCTAATTTTCGAAACTGCTCCTAGAGGACGCTCTCTCTCAGGACTATAAATACTCTGCGATATTTTTCTCGTTCTCTTCTTATTTTTTTCCGCTCACACGTCAACATGTAAATCGCTCGCGCAGATCACGCTTCCCTTTTAGGAAACGCATGAACACACACACACACACACACACACACACACACACACACACACACACACACACACACACACACACACACACACACACGTACGCACATTCACTCACTACACATACTTTGGACCAAAAAGGTTTTCGCATTCATTTGACACATTTTTGTCTTTGTCACTTGTATACCTTTGTTGTTAATATATTATCATTTGTTTGTACTTATATATTGGTTCTTGTCGTTTTTTTTTACATTTCTTTTCATTTATTTACATAGACTGACATCTTGAGTCTGCCATGTTTGTTGTGGACATTTCCGGAGATACGTGTTTATCTCTCAAATACCGGTCTGCAACAAACTCTTCCGTGAACGTGTTGAATCTCTATCATAGTAAAATAACTAGAGTGGCACTTTTACCATTGTTTAGAGCATATTTATGTTATAAGTTTGAATAATATAAACAATGAAGTAATTAGTTATTAAAATACTTTTTTTTCTTTTATAACAACTATGTAGACATCTTCATAGTTATGCGGGAAATAGCAAGTTAAACTCGGTTCTTCAGCCATGGCTGGTAGCCAGTCTGTGTGATGGAGTACTCAAACACCAAATTCAAAAACTGAGGAGATTGTTTTATTTTTTACGGCCTACCAACCTTTTGCAGGTTATTTAAAGCCAAATTATATATTTTAGATTGTAAGATATAAAAAAAATATTATTGATTTACTGATACAAGTCCTACTAATTAACCCATAGCTGAGGAGAGAAGAGTTGGATTCGTAGCTTTTCCAAGGATATTTGTGCGTAAGTGAATATAACAAACCCGATTTCCAATTCTAAGTCGTTATCCATTACACCACCCGCACATCCAATCTTACAGTACATGGTATGCGCAAACGGTCACCCATCTTAGTACTGACTAGGATTGACATTGCTTAACTGCGGTGCTCGTACGAGAACCGGTTTTCAACGTGATATGACTGTAAGCGCTCAAAATTGTGTACAAGGCAATGGGAAGCCATTCCACTCTCTTCAAAGAGTGGCTTCCCGTTGTCATAACAATTCACAGATAATAAAGAAACAAAATTTGAGGGAGAATAATCGCCAACGTTCTGAAAGGATATTGCATAAAAAATGTAAATTTCGGATGCATATGAAAAAGACATACAAAAACGAGGATCAATATATATATATATACAAAGAGGAGCAACATTATATATATATATATATATATATATATATATATATATATATATATATATATATATATATATATATATATATATAACAATAGACTCCTGGAAAAATTGACAAAATAAGATATAAATAAAAAATAAATGTAATAGAAAACAGATAAGGAATAATAAAAAGAGAATGATCAATCAATCACTGTTGGTCTAAGCAAATTCTAAATCTTTAGAATTTGTACCTACCTACCGACAGATAAATATGAGACTTTGCAACAGGTCGTAGTCAGTCAACACAAAAATACCAACTCGTTTACACGCCAAGCAACTCCCTTTCCCTAAAGCGTCAAACGAAGCAGCTAGAGATCAAAAGACTCACCAACATGTGAAACTACATGCTAATTTATTTTCGTCAATACCCCCGTTCTTCCTTTACTTCTGTAAATTGTGAGTAATCAAATTTACTTAAGTGTATGGACCTTTCTTCTTTTCTTTTTTTATATTAAATGCCCGTTTCTGCGAGCGTTTCAGATAATAAGATCAAATATCCTATGCCTTTGCAGTCAAAAACGCGGTAGTCTGGATAGTCATTACTATTCAGTAGTGAGTTATATCCTGGGTGCCCCATCCATGTGGCCATGTGCCAAACTAAACTAAGATGAGTAAATAATAACAACCACGTACACAACTAATATCATCGTATCAGTATGTTATGTGTGTATATCTATCTTGTTTAAAATTTCCTATATTTATGGGTAAGCCGAAGCGTGATTAATATCGGATACAAAGCGTTTGTAAGTATCTACAATAGCTTTATCTGTAGATACATACAGAGTCGGAAGATCGCTTGTGCTGTGAAAACTGACTGTCACCATGCAGTGTTGATTCTTATGTCCTTTCTCTTTTTTCAGCACCCCTTGTATAATTAATAAATGGAAATACAAAATAAAAAAGCAAATGAAATAAAGTTGTGAATTTAAAAACTTTATTAAGACATTCGTTAGGATTTTCTTCTTTATTAGATTTATTTGCAAAAGGCAGAAATTAGCCATTTGGTCAGCCAGAGGGATTGATTCTTGCTTGCAGTGTCAATTCACGATACGCAACGTACTTTTCAGTCAGTGAAAAATAGATCAAAACTGTCATTACTAGCAGCCACAAAAGACGGTTGGAAACTACACCGACTGGAATGTTGAAAATTAAAACCAAAACATAAAAATAAACCAGGTATCTTATTTAATTAGGAATTATAAAGATACATACATACACACACGCACGCACATATACTTTGTAATACCTTTTTCATACAAATAATCGATTATATTTATTTTAATATCTAAAATAATTGATAAGTAATCCATGTTTTACTTAATCCAATTTTATTAAACATAAAGAAATTGTAACGAGTAGACATTTATGTCTAGTTTGGGCTTCCGTACATTTCGTAGTGACTCGCGAACAAACATTGCGCTTGTCAGAGTCGAGGATTGACTCGTACAAGGAAACAGGGCGACTATCAGTTGATGGAATACTAAACCGCCTTGTGTGTATTTCAAAACTAAACTTAATACATTTCTAAAATGGTACATAAATACCAATCGCCGGTCCGGGTTTACAAGTACCCGTTTGAACTTGTGATGGCGGTAAGTATGGCTTTTATATAAAAAGAAACCTTTTTATTAAAAATAAAAAAAAACAACATGTTATGTTTAGGTTCGTGTTACTGTTGTGTATCACAAAGTAGGGGATCAGTTTTGCTTTATGTTATGTTGTAAATTGACCCCTCCTTATTTATTGCTAAAATACGGTGTATGTAGCTCTAGTATTGATGTATGTATTGGATATTTATTTATTTTTATTTAACTTGATTTTCCTTTCTTTCTTCATGGAATAAGTATTTTGTAGCTGTTCCCTGTAATAGACAAATTAAGGAAAAATGAAAACTGGAATAATTGGAAATGTATCATTTTTTTTTTTTTTTTTAGAGTTTTATTTTTCGTCAAAGTTGATTTTACCGTTCTTTAAATTAATGCCTATTTATTTTTTTTTTTTCAAAGAAAACTGGTCAAGAAATTTTTAGTTTTAAAATTAATCTTTAAAACATATTTGTAACTCATAATTACTCATTGATTCTTAAAAATTGTATATATCTTCGATCTTTTCGAGGTTGTATATAAAGAAAAACATGTATTTTAATAGCAGAAAAATGTCTGGAAAATTTCCAGAAAATATTTTGTCAAATTTGTTTTAAATAATTATTAACTAAAAAAACAAACGTTAATGATAGATAATAAATAATACAAACAAGAAAAGATTTGGTTGGGAGGAAGTTTTAGTAAAATAAATATTCCTTTTCCTTTATTTTATCCTTTAAAATTAAAAATGTATTTTTTCTATTGAAATTCGATTCATTTATTTTTTGTCACTTCAAAAATAAAATATTTATTATGAGTAATATTTAAATTAAAAGGTAATTTAAACTTTTTAACAAAATGTGACTCCTTCATCATACGTAGCTTTTTTGCTGTTTTCTTTAATGCTTAAAAATTACTGTAACAAAAAAGTATACTTTTTATTTTGTTTTAAAACTCTCAGAACGTATCTACAATTAAAACATCAACACGTTAGTTTTATTTTATATTTTTAGTAACTTGAGTTGAGACTTTTTTGCTAATTTAAAAAATGTAAAACAAAAAAACATTAAATACAAAAAATTTTAAGTTTTCTGTTTACTTGCCATTTTTATTGTTTAAATGAATTTGTTTCCAATCTCCATAAAAATTACTTTTGCTAAGGATTTTCTAAGATTAAATTTACTCTTTCGTTTATGATTTATTAAATAAGCTTAAAAAAAAAAAAAACTTTCGCTATATTTGATAAAAAAAAGTAGACAACACTGAATTGAAAACCATTTTTAATTCCTCCGCCCCATTTTAAACTTTTTTCATTATTCTGTCATTTATTTTACCTTGGATTTTAAAATTGATATTTTTTTGCAAGTAAGTTACTGTACAAAAAGTTAGTTTTCCATCAAATGTAGGAAGAATTTTTATTTTTCATAAGCTGAACATAAATTCATGTCCCTCTTTTTAAAAATTTTTTTTTGTTTTTCTCCGGCCTTTCTTTCCAATTTCAGCAATTCTACCAACTGAATTAAAAAATGTTAAAAAAGTAAAACTAGTGATTTTGTGAGTGCGTTATATTGTGTGTGAGTTTTTTCTAACTAAAGTTGTACGAACAATTTTTCATAAATTAATTATTTATATTCATAGTTTTAATTATTATATTGTGAAATGTAAAAACTTCAATTACATAAAACTAAAACAGCTGTATTGTGGGATAAAATTTCCTTTTTTTTTTTTTTTTTTTTTTTTTTCTATAAAAGAAAAACTAAAACGGCATTTTATTTTTAATTTATTTTAACTAAGATCCGATCATTGTTTGACAATAAATTCATATCTACAAAGAAAACTTGTCAAATATTTGAATTTGATTCAATCAATCCTCACTTTTTCTGAATTTTTAAAAAATTACGATATTTCGATTTTTTATTTTTTTAGTGATTTTTCTTACCTTTCAAACAAATATAAACTTAAAAAAAAAAAGTTTTCATGAGTTTCTAGAAAATAAATTTGAAAATCGTTTGAACGAGAAGAGTAATTAATTGGAGAGAGAGAAAGAAACAACTGTATTTTAATTTTTTTTTTTTTTTTACTTAAGGAAGTAGTAAATAATAAACTATCAACAAAATTGCCTTTAGACCTGCACAATTTTTTTATTTTATTTATTTTTTTTTTTTATTAAAATTTAAAAAAAAAATTTTCATTGAAAAAAAAAACAAACTTAACTTCGCCGGAAACAATGGGCACTTGCAATAAAAAAAATATTTGATAAGTTTTTTTGTTGAGATTTATGACACAAAAAAACACTTACACGTATGCTCAGGTTTTTTTGTCGTTACATTTCAATCATTTATTACAATATCAAAATAAACATACTTCCTTCTCCCATAACAGCCCATTTTTATTTATTTTTCAACTAAAGAGGTTGGAGAACTTTTACAATTCAATTTAATATCCGGGATGATATGGTAATCCTGAAATTTTTTGTTTTCTAATTTTTTTTAATATGTTCTGAACTTAAATATTGAATTTTTTTTACTTCGCAGTTTATATATATATATATATATATATAAAAAATACAGTTAATACTTTAACTAGTATAAATAAAAAACAAACTTGCTTTCTGCTTTATTGTTTTTGTGTACTATGTGAGCCTTGAAAAATACACAGGAATCCGAATATGAATTGCATTTTTATTTTATATACGTTGGTTTTTTTTTTCTTTTTTTACCTTCAAATATTTTTGAACGTAAATATTTCCTGCACAAAATCGGTTTATATCCAAATCGCGTTGAAACACCGGTTCTCGTATGATCACCTAAGTTAAGCAACATTGAGGACTGTTAGTACCTAGATGGGTGATCGCTTGCGTATACCAGGTGCTGGTAAGCTTGGATATGCCGGTGGTGTAAAGTAAAAATGATAGCGGTTCAGAATTGGAAATCTGAGAGCCGAGTTCCAATTCCATTCGGGTTCGTTATATTCAGTAATTCACTTACGCGCAAATACTCTTCTTGTAGAAAGGTACGAATCCACCTTAGGACATTTTTTGTACCAATAAATCATTACCCCCCCCCATTCTTACAATAAAAGATATTTTCTGGCTTTAAACAACCTGCAAAAGGTTGATAAACCGTAAAAAAATCAAATCAATCCTGCAAAAAATCGATACAACATACGAAAATAAGTGAATAAATACAGTTTTATTTGCAAATTATTAACCACACATGATCTAGTTCTAGAATATCATGTTATGGGCAAAAATGGTTAGCAGATTAAACAAACAAAAATATTCATGAAACTTTAACAAAAAAAAGTGAATCCATTTTAATTTTTTTTAAGCCACAATTTTCGCCGTCATTAAATATTTATTTTTTAAACCTTTGTTGAGTTTTTTGTTTGAATAATCCTGATAAAATTTTATTTTCCTATTACCTTCATCATAGTTTTGAATTTAGAGTTAATCTTCCTCTTTGACTGGTTAGAGCTTCTAGCTTGCTATTGAACACATAGTTGTGGGAGAAGAAATGGATTAATGCCTTTCATGAGTACACGAATGCAAAAATTAATGCAACATACAAGGCTAGAATTCGAACCCTGCTTACTGATTCCATTTTCCATGCCAATCACCATTAAGCTACCACTTTACACACTTCTTGTCTCTACACATGATTTCAATTTCAGAGTTGTTTAAGTTAATTTTTGAAGTCTCTAAATTAAGAAACAGGGTTCAAGACAGAAGATTGTGATTAACATTGTATTTAAGTTTTTGAAGATTGTAGTTATCAGAGAAGCAAGAAATCTGAAGGGAGTTCCACAAGTGCAAGAAAAGAAACTATTATTATAGAAGTGGTGGTTGGGTTTAGCTAAGACAACAGTAAAACTGAGACCTAGTAGCATGAAATAACTATAAAAATAATTTCAAGTACTATTTCTTTCTCTTGTCTCTATAACGAAAGTGATTACAGGACATCTTAAGAAAATATAAAAATTGATAAAAAAAAAAATATAAAAAAAAAAGTTTTTCAAATTCACATGTCCTAGTGTTCCCAATTATGAAGAATGAATTAAAACAAGCTGTCAGAAAAAATCACTATAATGAGTAATATAAAATACATGTATTTGATTCCTGAAATAAAGCCAGAAAATATTTTTAGATTATAAGATATTTTTTATTTTTTTTTTTTTTTTTTTTTGAGATAATGGTTTAGTGATAAAGTTTTACTAATTAATCCATAGATGGGAGAGAAGAGGTGAATTCATACCTTTCTCAAGGGTATTTGTGTGTAAGTGAATATAACAAACCCAAATGGAATTAGAACTCAGCTCTCTGATTAACACTTCTGAGCCATTATCCATTGCATCACCCTCACATCCAAGCTGGTATTCACTCAACTTGGTACTGACCAGGCTTGACTTTGCTTAACTTTGGTCATCATACTGGAACTGATGTTTGATTGTGATGTCACTGTAAGCTAAGAAGCCTTTTACTGTCAAAATGCATTACACAGATCTCTTGTTTTTAAACAATTATTTTATTGCTAAAGATCTTATAGGTAATAATATTTGTAAATATTTTGTCACTGATTTAGACATCTATTGTATTGAAAGTCAGTAAACTAGTCTAGTAATGAGTTCAATCTTCATTGAGTTCTCAACTACTGTGGCCCTGTGCCAGACAAAACTATACTGAGTAAGTAAATGTTTAACATATACACTTTCATATTCTACATTCTATAGAAATGGAACCATGCCAGAAAAATTTGAGTCTTAGACCATAAGCCATCTATTCAGCAAGTACTTCAGACTAGGGTAATGGTTAACAAGCTAGCTATGATAGAGCATCATTACAAAGTTCATTGCTCACTGAGTGGAATGTGCAGGTGATGTAATGGATAGTTGTTCAAGTGAGAAATCGGAGAGCAAAGTTTGAATTTCAGTCAGGTTAGTTGCATTCACTTATACGTAAATACCCTTGGGAAAGGTATGAATCTGCCTCCTCTCCCCATCCATGAATTAAATATTAGAAATCATTGTTATTCTCAAAAGATTGTTAATGCAATATTCACTTACACAAAAAAGTATTATTACAATACAAAATATGTTTTGGCTTTAAATGACTCCTAAAAAAAAATGAAAAATCAATCAATGAACCTCACTGAGCACTCCATAATTGTGGTTTTGTGCCAAACTAAAATTAGTAAATAACATCTGTCCTATTTAGATTTCTAATCAATGACCAACGGAACTTTGAACTAGTAGATTCATACATAATGCTTATGTATTCAAACCTTTCATTTCCCAATGTTTAGTGTACTAATAAGTGAATGTTAGATGCCACTAGGAACCAGTAAAAGCTTTGCCTAGTATTGTATGAAAAATACAAGGTGTGATTGTCAACAAACAATGGCATCTCCAAGTCTAGAGGAAAATGAGTGCTTAGAGCAGAATAAGTCTTATTTTTGATACAATGACGTAACAGTGGGGTTATAGGTGAATGTTTACATTATGTAAGTAAAGTGTTACAAAGTTATATATTTATGAGACTTTGCAATACATATATACTTGAAATAAGACTCAAGTATATAAAGTGTGTCATTTTGTGTGGGATGTATTTAATCTTGGACAATCATAATAAAAGAAACAGGGTAATAGCCATATTCTATTGCCTTTGTATTTTGAAACCATTGTTTTTGATTCATTGAAAGAAATATCTTTCTCTCATTCTTCCCTGATAAAAATACCAGTTTTACAATATATTTTAGGAGTTTGTGCATGTCCTTGTAGACTGGTCCTTAATTGTGCAGGTGTAACTTGGTTGCTTTTACAAATTGCCCTCAAAATTATAAAAATTAAAAAGACCTTGTTTCTTGAAAGTTGTCTTCATTTGCCATTTCTGCTGAAAAATCCATTTGTTCAATCATCTGTTCTTTTTGTAGTGCTAAGTTATCTATGTGAATGTACTGCACAATTCAATCCTGGACAGAAGCAACTGGGAAGAACATGCACAAAAAAAGATTAATGACTTTAGCTTGACTATTTTGACCTTAGCTACCTATGCATTTTTTTCTTTAGGTTATAAAAAAAAAAGTAAATAAAACTAAGTATAAGATATGTTTGAATTTCCGGGATTAGGCGTTATCATAATTTATATTTGGACTAATGTCCTTATCTTTGTTGTTATAAAGTTTCAGCTGTTTTGCTCTCCATCTTTCTTCAGATCTCTCTTGATCTGGGAAACCATCAGGAAGCTTCAGTAATCTACTAGTATGGAAAGTGTGACATTGAAATCCAAACCTGCATTATGATAGCAAAAAATGCCTTCCAAAAGTATTAAGAAACCAGAAAATCTTGTTAGAAACAAAAAAAAAAATAGTACTGAACTCTTATGTGACATTTGTCTGCCTATATGGCAGTTAATGCTGGCCAATCTCCTTCCATATGAAGAAAAGATGTTAGACAACAATTGTGGTTCTACTGAATGATGCTGAGAATACCATGGACTGAACATGTGAATGATGATGAAGTCTTAGAGAAAATAAAAAAATTTGTTTTAGTAACTAGTAGTTTTTTTGTTTTTTGCCTTAGTGTTGTCTTAAATATTGAGGTATTAATTATGGAAGGTTAGGTTTGTATTATTTTTTTTTTAAATTTTATTGGTGTGATTAAACATGCACACAAATAAGAGAGGCTGGGAATTTTAAAATAAAATTTTTATTTTTTTTATTTTTTATAATCTAGCCAATTTCATTTAAATTCTTTTTCTTTCCATCACTTTTGTTATTAGATATACCACACTGTGATAATAGATCTGCCAAGAATGGTGAAATATTGTAAGAGCCAGAGTGCAAATTTACTGTGGATGACCTTGTGATCAAGGCACTCTCTAAACATTTCTGTCTTGGTGAATTGTTTTCTCCTTTGATCAAAGAGGCATTTTTCATGTTAAAATATCTAATAACAAAAGTGATGGAAAGAAAAAGAATCTAAATTAGCTAGATTATATATTTAAAAAAAGAATTAAATTTAAAATTCCTAGCATCCCCCATTGGTACACGTGTAGTTGCACCAATGTAGCAAATTTAGTTCAATTAAATCCTAAAGGACAAAACGTGTCACGCAAAAACTTTTTTCCACTTTATTATACATACATATATATTTAGTGAAAATACTTGTCTCATACATGCCTTACCATGAAATTAGGAATGTATCCATAAATCAGTTTTAAACATTTAATTCTAATCATTAGAATTGTCTTTGTAGAAAGATATTAAGTTTGTTGATTTTACATAGCAACGCTTACTGGGTTATTTAATGTAGAATTTTGTACAGGGCATTGAGTAAAGATTGAACTCATTACTTATTTGAAATGATCAACAAGATAAGTCTTGTTGACTACTGCCCCACATGCCTTGGAAACAGAATGTATAAAGAATGTGTATATTCTTATGATTTAGTTTTTCTTTTATAAATTTTATTTCTGTAATTATTCTGCTAGTTAAGTCAAAGGTATATATTAGTATTGTCTTGAACAACTGTTTATCTACATATTAATAATTTAATACCATAGTACTTATTTTTTTTGTATGAAGTGTACATCATGCTTCACTCAATTTAAAAGATCAAAAGAGTAAAGAACTAAGAAAAGTCAAGACAGCAAGATTATTTAATTTATCTCCATTCTTTCTCCCTTTCGTTTCATCTGTTTTTCTTTTCATTTTTCTCTAGCTTTCTTACTCTCTACCTTTTCTCCTTTACACTTTCTTTCTCCTGTCTTCTTCTCCTTTTCTTTTTCTCAATCCTGTTATGTGGAAATGAACACTGTGTGAGAAATACTTTTCGTTGATTGCACAGGTATTGCAAGAAGTGCTGGGAAGTGATACTTTGATCTTCTTAGGCAAAGTTAATTTTATCAACCTGTTCAAGCAACAGAACACTAGCTTAATGCTTACCTCCAAGATGGGCATTCACATTTTCTGGGCAGAATTCACTTGTTCACAGCATGTCAGAAGTTATAGAGGAACATACAGAAAAAGTCATATTCATTATTAGATGATTTTAAACACTAAATAAAGTTGGGAAGGAAGTGTCTAAAATATCAAAAAGACTAGTCAAAACTTTGAAATACATAAAATTTTATTTTGCTTTTCTTCTAGAGAATTTATTAAAGCAATACTAACAGTAAGCCTTTAGTGTTTTTGCAGTTTTTAATGTAACTGAAGATAAGATAAAAAAGCATTATCTGCACATTCATTAAATGATTCCAAATAAATTTCTAAGCCATCTTTGCTAATTAAAAAAGAAAAAAATAGCTACATAGCTGATATTTTTAAGTTTGTGTAATGAAACTAACTGACATTTTTAAATTTATATGCATACATTAAAAATGTTAAGTGATTCAGCCTTTTTTTTTTTTTTTTTTTTTTTTTTTAATAGGGCAGGGTGTCTGACTTTTTAAAGAAACCTTGAAATTTTCTTCTCCCTCCATTTTAGAAAAAGTTATTTTTACTCTAAAAGTTTGAGTCCCAAAATGGAGAAACAAGTATGACGAGAAACACACCCAGAGGATGTGTGCTTTAATTAGCTTGTTGAAATTTTCTGTATGTCTGCTTAGATAAGTGCAAGAAAATGCTTGATATTAAATTATTTGAAGGCATCATAGGAATCAGATGGTGCATGTAATATTTTTGTAAAAATGTTTGGAATATTTTGACCAACACATTTCCTGATTCGCATCAGGTGATCTTTTTGATGCTTTAACAGCCCTCTTCTACCTTGTTTGTAGATTCTAGACAGATGGTTTTTATAGGAAATTTGAGAACGTTTGCTTCTTGCTTTGGGTATACTGTCAAGGAAACATGACCATTAAAACTGGGATTACAGTAAACTGCAGTTTTTCTACAATAAAAATAGTGATTAAGCATAAACTTATCAGGTCATCCCATAAGTTCTGTCCGAATTTTGAATAAAGAAAACAAGTGACCAAATGTTACATTTAATTACAGATTCAATCAACAATGTATTTTCCCTGATTATCTATGACTTCCTTCCATCTATTAACAAGCTTACTAATTCCATTACTGTAAAATTCTTTTGGCTTTGATTCAAAGAACTCACAAATGTCAGTTTTAACCTCTTCCTGTGTTACAAAAGCTGTTTCTTCCAAATGATTCTGTAAGCTACAAAACAAATGGTAGTCTGAAGGAGCAAGGTCGGGAGAATAAGGGGGATGAGGAATTTTCTCCCAACCAAGTTCTTCGATCTTTTGTGACGTGATTCTTGCTGTGTGTGGTTGCGCATTGTCCTGATGAAGCATCACCCGTTTTTGATTCACTAGAGCAGGTCTTTTTTTCCTCAAAGCTTGGTTCAAACACTCTAATTGCTGACAGTATATTTAAGCATTAATTGTTGCATTAGGTGGTAAGAATTCAAAGTGGATTATTCCTTGGCAATCTCACCAGAAGAACCTTTTGCTCATGAAGTTCCCTTTTCTGCTGTGGCTGGGTTCCTTCCCCTTTACGAAGCCACTGTCTACGATGCTTAACATTTCGATAAAAGATCCATTTTTCGTCGCAAGTCTATCCAAAAAAGGTGAAACAAGTTGGCGAGAATGGAGATAAGAGCAGATGTCAACTCGGGATTTGAGGTTGTTTTCAGACAATTCATGAGGCACCCATTTTCCAAGTTTAGGAACTTTTCCAAGTTGTTGAAGATGACGAGGAACAGTTGTATGGTTTGAACTGAGAACCACTGCCAATTCCTCAAATGATAAAGCAGGATTTTCTTCAAGGGCTGCTTCAAGAAGCTTTTCATCAAACTCAACTGGACGTCCGGTTTGATCTTCATCTTCAAGGGTGAAATCTCCACCTCTGAATTTTGCAAACCATCTTCTGCAAGTTATTTCATTCACACATTCCTCTCCATAAACTGAGTGAATGTTTCTAGCCGCTTCGGCTGCTGAGTTTCCTTTCTTGAACTCATAAAGCATTATGTGCCTCAAATGATTCTTGGGTACTTCCATGTTAGCAGGGTTTTAATCAAACAAAATTTAATTTTATTGTTCTCTGAAATAAAATTTGATCAGTTTAAATGCATCTAAACATAAAAATAATGTTCAGCTCCATTAGACATTATAAAATACTCTTTAAATTTCGTTCATTTTAACAAAGTTAAATTTCGGACAGAACTCAATCTTGATTTTTTTTTTTTTTTTTTTTTAAATCTGGATGCATAGATTGACAATTAAACCCATTAAATCCTATTTTAAAGAAAAATAATTGTTATTCTTTTTATTTATCCAGCTTTTGAACCACAAGCAACTAAATAATGGACATTCAGCCTGTATAATGTTTGTAATAGTGTTGTTATTTTTATTCTTTATTTTATTTTTTTAAAGAATTTTTTCTCCTAACATAAACTAGTAAATATATATGTTTTATTTATTTCTGATGTCAAGGATGTGTGAGTAGTATAATGAGTTGTCACTTGGAATGAGAAATCAGAGCCAAGTTTGAATTCCAATCAGGTTCACTGCATTCATGTGCAAATACTCTTACTCCATTTATCCCCCAACTATGGGTTAAATAGAACTTGTATCTGGGGAAAATCATTATTCTCAAAAAAATTGTTAATGCAATATTCACTCACAAAAAGAAAAACATTCCTATAATACAAAATGTTTTGGCATTAAAAAATCTCACAAAGGGTTGATAAAGCGTAAAAACCAAATCAATCAACTTTCATGTCATGATGTGCAAATACCATTAGATTGTTTCAATATGCTTATCTTGTATTCATGGTACAATATTGATTTTTATTTTTTTTTTATTTCTGATTGTTGAAATGACTTTAGCCTTGACGGTTTACCAAATTATTTTGGTAGACTATTCAACGTCAAATAAGTACTAATTTAATGAGAGATCTTTAGATCAATCTATCATCATTGGACTATTGCTTCTTTTAATATACAGAAGTGTTGAACCAAGTGTGTGTGTGTGTGTGTATATATATATATATATATATATATATATATATATATATATATATATATATATATATATGTGTGTGTGTGTGCAGGTATGCAGAAAAATAGGAAAGAACATGTTAGGTAAATAATCCGGAGTTCTTTAGTATTTTTGTTTTATTTTTAAAAAGACAGTGCTCCATACAGAAGTAGAGCTTATATTATAATATTTTTTTTTTTTTTTTTAAATATGATTCCTTTGCTACATAAGAGTTCTCATGTTTCAAAAGCGAGAGCTGAGACCCTCAATATAATTATTGAAATTAAGTTGAATTAATGTATCTGGTCTCGTTTCATCGTCAAGTGAAATTTAGAACTTGGTTTGTTTACAATGTAGCCTTTTTGTTGATTAGTTTCTTTTCTCTTGGATTCATATGATCTAATGTTTGTTTCATGCCATTGCTGATACATGCAGTTCTTTTAGTCATTGGTAATTTTAAATCTTAACAAAACATCTCAGAAAAATAAGAGATTAAAACTGCTATTAACTAGTCTAGTGGGGGGCAATAACTTTTTATTTTTCCTTTTATAATTTTGTCCCGACTAATAGATTTTTAAAGCATTGTTGTTCCGTCCCCACCAAAAAGAAATCCCGATTTTTAAATCGGTTAAGTTTGCTTGTTAACTGTTATGAAGTAGTTGTGGACTAAGAGGTTCAATATATAACTATCAGCTTGTGACAATTTTGTAAATTCTCTTATAACTTCTACCTGATTTTCTTTACTAAGAAAATTTAAAGGTGGATAAAATTCTCTGTTGATCTGTAAATGGGATGCATAAGTGGTATAACTGTCAATGTGGAAATTTGAATGGGAGTGCCAAATTCATGTTTTGGTCTAGTCTGTTGTATTCACTTGTGTACTAATGTCCTTGAGAATTCATTTCTTTTACCTTCAATGTACTGTGTGTATGTCAAGTTCTTCAAGCCTTCATTCCTCAATTGAAATTTTTCAGACTCATACAGTGTAACCCGGATATAAGAGAAACCCGGATATAAGAGATTTTCTCTGGTCCCCAATTAGAGCCATACTTACCTAAACAAAATAGACCAAACCCGGATATAAGAGACTTCTTCTCCGGTCCCGACAACTCTCTTATATCCGGGTTACACTGTAATATCTCTTTTGATTGTTAGTAGTTGCTTCATAGTACCTAGTCTCTTTTTAAAACTTCATCATTCCAAGATTCATCAGTAAAACAATAGGATAAGACTATTTGGTAATCATTGTATTATTTATAATTAATGATAGTTAATACTATGACTGTTAATTATTAAGTCTATAATATATCAAACTTACTGGCTAATAATTAAGACTAATAATAAAGTGTGGGTTTACTATAGTAAAGATTATTTATGATAGATATTGTAACTATACACAAAGATTTTAAGTTTAGAATATTTTTTATTGAGAATACATAAATCATTGCCACAAGGAATACATAGGAGAAACTTTGAGGAATTTAAATAAAAGATTATATGAACACAAAATGGGTCTTTTACACTCAATGAATTAGTTCCTCATCATAATGAGTCAGACTATAATTTCAGTTTAAAAAATGCTATTTTTAATTAGAAAGCAATTTACAAAGATGAAAGTGTATAGAGAGTGCTTTGATTGCTAGCTCATCCACAGTAAATTTGCATCCAAGCTTCTTACATTTCACCTTGCTTGGCAGGTCTTCTATTATCACAATGTGGGATACTTAATAACAAAAGTGATAAAAAAGAAAAAGAAACTAAATGAAATTGACTAATATATAAGAAACTAAACACATATTTTAAAAAAATTAAAAGATGAAAATTTCGGTATCACCTCTCCTTTGTACCAGTGCATAATAGGGCAGGTCAATTTTGGAACCATTGTATTGCACTCTGTTTGGAAGTTGGGGTTTGATAAGATAAACAGTGACACGAGATATTTTTTTCAAAATTATCATTTCTTGAGAAAATGATTTTATAAGATTAAGTTTAGGTTTAAAATCATAGTTGCAATTTAATTCCATTGATCAGTGAAAGCCTTATAACATAGCCTTATAAAATTTATACTTTACTGATGCTTTAAAAATTGTATGTGGACAAGATGCCTGGCATGAATACATTATTATTAAATCATTGTACCATCAAATAAGACCTTCATTTACTTGAAGGAAAATTATACTGAACAATTTAGCTATATTTTGATTTTGTATATTATCTAAATGCCTGCATTTGTATCTGTATATTTTCTACTGCATTTTCCATGGCTTTTGAATTAAACTGAATAACTTCAATATTTCAAATGTCCAGAATCCAGTTTATTAACATTTTTGGATTCTATTTTCAAATGACATTTTATAAGAATATTGTACTCGTAAGGTTGATATAAGTTTCAATTTATTTTGTCAACATTGAGTGCACACCTAATAAATACACGGATTCATAGTGCTGTCAGTCACATTTATAAATTTATTAGGATTTCCACACCCTATTTTAAAAAGGAAATCAAATACCATTGAAAATTATGTTCAAACTTTACAAGTTGAAATTGTGCTGAATTGCAAAATATTCAACTGCACAATAACTGTACAATTTGTTTCTGTAAAGTATGTGGAACTTACTCAAAAGTTTTCATTAAAAATTTAGGTTTAAACTTAATTATATTCTACTGGTGATATACAATTTGCCTAGTGTTCATTGTCTCGCTTTTCTTTTCTTTAAATGGCATATCCTTTGAAATGTAGGGAATTATGGTTCTCTAAATATTCCTTTTATTTATTATGCAGGAATTAGTATGACTCCTTGGGGAAGATAGTGGAGTAGTTTCATGCTGCTTTCTCTATGGTCTTGAATTTGAACTTCTCCTTTTAAATTAGCTGCCATCTAAGGCTAGAAAGCTCAGTTTACCCTGCTATTTAACTCATAAGAGAATCGATGAATTCATGCTATTCCCAAGGGTATTAGCACAAAGTGAACACAATAGACTAGGATGAATCTTGTATTCCGATTGCCAATTACTCTTTTTGCATTTATAACCATTACACTGTGATCAAATATTCACTGTATCTCATTTACTGTGATAAGCTTTTGATTGGTTAACGTATTTAATACATCACATCATAAGTCCAGTAATATATTAGGCTTATAGAAGTAGCATATCTACTGCAGCTGTACCAACAGTGGTGTGTCTAGAGCAAAATATCCTGATAGAGTGCCAACCTCTTCAGGTTGGTGTTGAATTCAGTTTTCCTTCTCCTACACTGGTTGCCATCAATTGCAAGAGACTCCAGTCTGCTTTGCTATTTAAGGCATAAATGGAGAAAGATGAGCCCTTTTTATTTAATTTTTTTTTTTTTAAGGCTGTTAGTATGAAGTAAACAAAACAGAATTGACTGAAATTTAAACATGGTTTGCTGATTTCACTTTCCTCATTGATAACCATAACACTATCTGCACATCCATTTAACAATTGCTTTATAATAAAAAAGCTGGAAATCTATTATTGAATAAATATTACACCATGCACCATTTTCTTTTATTAACCAACCTTTAAGCAGGCTTTTCTACTTGTGTCTATGATAAATGCGTATGCTTCATACTTAGTATATTGGTTCCCACTTACTTTTGGAGTGACTTTTCCGAGCTTAGAATATCAACTTGTATACTGAAGATGACAGTTGTAACAGGACAGTGACCCTGGTTGGGTCATACTAGTATTTAGAAAGTGGTTAGCAACGAGGTATTGAGATTTAATAATTCTGAGCAAAGGTGTAGCGATATTAGAAAGAGAAAAATATGGGTGAGTGGTTAATCAGATTAGAGTCTGATGGGGGAAAAAATCTGGTTTAAAAATATTAATCTAAACCCACAAAATACTTATAAGGAGGGCCTTGGAAGAGTTTGAACTCAAATTAAGCTGAGTATGATTTAGTAAGATTCTGCATAACTGACACCCCTGTCCCAACTCTATAACCTCAAGGAAGTTGCTATGACATGACTAATGACTTTGCCAAAAGTTCACAGGATTTTCAGTAATTTTAGGGTTTGTGTTTTTAGCAACCTGTCCACCATATTCACGTTGGTTTCAATGTATATTTTGTAAACTTAAAAATCAAGGCCAAAATTGAAAAGCACTTCATAGTATGGACATCTGGGTTATATAACAGGAAGTTCTTTCAGAATCTAATTAATCATATCTCTTCCCAGACCAAAGCCTATATAAACAGAGTATGCATGCTCAAAAATCAGTAGTGTTCGAGAAAGTTACCCAGAGATTGTCAGAGTTTGTGCTTTGTAGTTAAAAATCTGCAGAGAAAACTGGTAGTCTGGCTTTCATTGTGCATTAAAGAAAATCTGTTGTAGAAGTTATTCATTGCTAAGATGTTAGCACCACCAGCATTACTTAACAGACAGACATCTCTCAGTGCCTCAAGTGTAGAAAATGAGTGATTGGGATGAAACAGTGTTATAGATATTATATGATTTTTACATTTCACCTTTAATTTATTGATTTTCAGCAGCATCATTTCTTCTGCTAGTACATTTATGCTTTTTTCAGCAATATCGTCCAGCATTGAAGAAATAGTACAATCAAAATCTGACCCAGGTCAACAAAACCACTGCCTAGATGACTTTTTCTGGTTAAGGAAATGAACCAGAGAAATTGCTTAAACAGAATGCAAGCCACCTTCACTGAAGTGTAACCCCCCCCCCCATAATACGATATTTGAAACTTAGGCGTGTATTGTATTTGTGACCAGTACAGGTTATGTCTAGTGATTATGGCCAAGGATCAGGTTATACAGCTATATCTTTTAAAATTTTTTATTTATTTTATTTGTATATTTTAAATCTGAATAAAAATTTCTCCCTGAAATATTCTTTTCTTTTTATTATTTTTCCAACTATTATTTAAATATCTTTTAATGATTTTCACAAAGGATTTCAAGATTTGAACAACAACCAAATGATCCAGCTTGCTTCTTTTGACCTCTGGAAAGTTTTTTTTCTTGTGTTCGACTTTAGTGACGAGCTTAAAGAATAGAATCCATTACTTCTATGTGCTGTGTCCCTTCAGGACATGGGCAATCATGGCTACCCACAACTTCCTCTCCTTTGTAGTACTTAGTTTGTTTTTTTGCTATCTCTCCTTGACCCTGTTCTGCCATCTATTTACTCAATCTTGCTAGGTAGGTTATGTATTGTATTCCTCTATCCCTCTTGCCTTCAATAACTTTTGTGAGTATCAAATTTTCTAAGTCCTCTTTCCTCATTATATGCCCCAGTAATTTCAACTATCACTTTCTGATTCTAAGTATAACTATCCTTTTTTTTCCATTTTTTTGTTTTCTAAACTTTGCCATGGACTCAACCTGTGAGCAAGAACATTCTCAGCATCCTTCTGTAGAACCAAACTTCTGTGTTTCAAGTCTCTTCTTCATTTGTGTTGAGATTGTCTAACATTCTCTGTCATATAGGAAAATCATTATTATATAAGAGTTCAGTACACATTTTTTATTTTTATTTAATTTTTTTTTTACTGGGTGTAAGTGCTATTTGAGGACATTTTTAGTATGTTAAATAAACAGCAATATCTTGGCAAACAATGCATATATTTAATTCAAATTGACACAAATATCCTTCATGATACTTCTTTATCTAATTATTCTATGAAACCACCTTTGGCTTCAATGATTGCTTCTATTTGGGCATGAAACTGTCCACAAGCTGCAATTAAGTGGTCCCTATTCATTTTGGACGTCACCTGGACAATGGTGGCCTTCAGTGCAGCTATAGTACTATGAGGATGTCTATTAGGTTCCCTTTCAATGGTGCTCCATGCGTAATAGCCCATAGGATTTAAATCTGGCGAGTTAGGGGGCCACATGTTGGGTGTCACATGATCATAAAAAACCTTTGATAACCAATCCTGGGTTACAATGGATTTGTGAGAAGGTGCAGTGTCTTGTTGAATGGCACATGGCCTTCCATTGCATACATTATTTATCCAGGGCTTAACAACCGTTTTAAGAACATTAATGTATCCAGCAGCATTGACACTAAGACCTTGTGGGAAAATGTAAGGTGGCATGACCTGACCTTCACTGCTTACAACTCCTAAAACCATTACAGTAGCCGGATATTTGGTGTGCATCACCCTGGGTACTTCAGAAGGAGATTCACATAACCACCTGTCATTCCGTCTGTTTGTTTTCTGATCTTGGTCAAAGTTTTTTTCGTCAGAGAAAAACCAAAGCATGCCATGTTTGTGGGGATTTTTCACTTTGTTCAGCATCCATTTTAAACGCATGAGATGGTTTTCCTGTATCTTCGCCGATATGAATTGGCCTTTCCTCATTACCTATGACTTATATCAAATGTCCTGATGTACCACGGTTCTGATAGTCCACTCTGATACCTGGAGTTATTTGGCGATGGACTTCATTGATCTTCCGGGGTTCTCATCGATGATGTTTTGAACATTCCGTATAAATTCTGGTGTTCTCACAGTATATGAGCGCTGTGAATGCTTTTTTCTTTTTACTACAGGAGAAACATTGCCATCACGTCCCTCTAACTCCAACCGAAACTTGTGAACAAATGATCTGGCATCATGTAAAAAGTTACTGATTTTTAAATCACTGTTTTACAGCTAAAGCAACAATGACTGCATGTCTTTGGGTTAACATCTTCCTCTGACTGGGTTATTTGAAATAAAAAAAAAAATAATATAAATGATTTGAGTGTGTAGTGAACTTAAAACAATATATCCTCAAATAGCACTTGCACCCTGTAGTATTCATTGAAAATTTTCAGAGAGATTAAATAGAACAATAATGGACAAAAAACAAAACTGATAAACCAGGAAATATTTGTTCCACAAATCAATGTAAAAAGAGTGGTGAGTTACATTAGTGATTAAAAGAAGTGTCCAATGTTTTAGTTTTCTTTTTAATTCTGATTTAAACATGACTAAAAAAAATATTGTATTATTGATTTGCAAGCCATAGTTATTGACCTTCATAAAATGTTTTGATATTTCAATTTATTTTATCAACACAGCTGATTGTGCAAGCATCCAATATACACACAATTTTGCAGTACTATATGCTATATTTTCAAAATCAGTACTTTGATGTTTGTTCATTGAAATACTGATTTTGGAGTTGGGTCGAGATGTTAGTAGTTAGTATCCTCTTGTAAAAGTATATAAGAAAAATTAGTTTATTGTTTTAATTTTGTAGCATGTTGATAAGGCAAGGAATCAATTTTTAACTTGATTTTAATCTAATATTCAAGAATTATTGAACATAAAATGCAGAGCAACAATAGTTTTTTGATATAAGTACAATAGCAAAGTGATTTATGTCTTTTTTTTTTTTTTTTTTTTTTGCAGTATGGATAAGCTATATATGGAACTAGTAGTAGCAGAGGAACAAAAGCGGAATTTCAAGTCAGTGCTGACTAGTTGAAGAATGGCCTTCTGAATTAGGCATTCTTTCCTCTCCTTTTTCTTTCTTAATGAGGAAGGAGGACATGGAAAATATGATACTCACAAGACAGATTGAGGGCAAATAGGACAGAGGAAAACCATGCATAAAATACTTAATGAACTTGAGTGAATGGATGGCAGAAGTGGGTTTGGGAGAAATAACAAAAAGGCAAAATTTATTAAGAGCTACAAAGGGCAGGAAATTGTGGAGACCCATGATCGTCTCGAGGGGACACGGCACATAAAGAAGACATATGGAACTGAGAATCATCATTAGTTATCATTCACCTATTTTATTATAAGGAAAAAGATAATAACAAGCTTAGTATGTAGAATTTTTGGTTGATAGGAACTCTGTGAGTAATTTAGGACATTTTGACACTCTCTGACCGAGCAGTTTCGGTAGTAATCATATAATGTGCTCTAAAAATAATCTAACTATATGCATCAAGTTCAGATGAGGAAATTGAGTTTTATGACATCAGTAATGTTATAGATTAATAAAACAAATTACGTCCTTTTGATGAGCAACTTTCAATACAAAAGCAGGGAGAAGAAAAGAAAGGAGTTAAAATGTTAGTTGACGTCAGAGAGAAATACAAAACAATTCTGAGTATCCTTTGAGAGAAAGCACAAAGAGACCATAAATTGGAAAAACCTAAATGGAGAAACAAAAAATAGAATTGCTTTCATAAATGCTGAAAAAAAAAAAGTAGCATAAACAAAGTTAATATAGAAAATAACAGAATGGTGGATTACAAATTTGACTTTAAAATTGAGAGGAACAAAAAAAATATTTTTTTTAGAAAGAAAACATATTCTAATGGTTTAAAAAAAAAACATACTGAATTTCAGGTTGAAATCAGAAACAGATTCCAGGCTTTGTGGAATAACAAAAATAACATAGAGAATATGAAGAACAAATTAACAAATATTGATTGATTCATTCATTTTCTATGGCTAATCAACCCTTTGCAGGTTATTTAAAGCCAGAAAATATTTTTAGATTGTAAGAACTTTTTTGGAGATACTAATTTAGTGATACAAACCTTACTAATTAACCCATAGCTGGGAAGAGAAGAGGTGGATTCATACCTTTCCCAAGGGTATTTGCATATAAGTGAATATAATGAACACAGCTGGAATTGGAATTCAGCTTTCTGAATCCAAGCTTACAGCAGCTGGTATTCCCAAGCAGTCACCCATCTAGGTACTGACCAGGCTCATTTTGGTGAACTGTGTTTCAATATGATATGGCCATAAGCCAAATTGACAAACAGAATTAAGGAAGCAGCAGAAAGAACAAAGTAAAAATATAGAAATAGCAATAACAAAGGGAAATAGTCTAGTCTAGGAATAGTAATCATACTTTAAAAAAACCCAAAAAAAACCCCCCCAAAACAAACAGGATAAATTCTTTGCAACTATAGCCCTATCCTATTACAATTGAACTTTTACAAGTTGTTCTCAGAAGTACTTATAAACAAAAATATCAAATATCATGCAAATAGGCAGGTTTTAGGAATGGTTACTGATATCATTGATCTAACCTCAACCTCCAGTTTGTCACACCTGATGTAGAAGTTTTGTTTGGTGTTGCATTTATATATATTTTTTGTAAGTAGTGATTGTGTGTTTATTGATACACATACAGAAAGTATAAATCATTTTTACATGAAATCTTAATTTCACCACTTTAAAATCTGTGAACATTGCATGACTAGCATCATTACCTCTATTTGTATGTATGCAAAATTTATATAAAACTACTTTCAGGGTATATGTTATTTATATAAAATTACCTTCAGGGTATATGTATAAGCTGTGTTATGAAATGTAAAGGGATACTGATTTTCTAAGCATAGCTTAGATGTGGCTCAAGGCCAAACGCATAGGGGCACCCAGTGAGGACTGAACTCACTCTCCAGTTGTAAGTGTTTTAGCGAGACAAGATTGCTAACCATTACACCATGCTGAGGTGCCCAAATGTAAAGGGATATTGTGTTTATGCTTGGGTTCCATTTCAAGCTGCCCCATTTTATAGATGCTATATACAAATTAAATAGCCCCCCCCCCCCAAGTGAAAATCCAAGCACTTCCAGTCCCAAGAATTTGGGATAAAGGATTCTCAGCCTGTACTTTGTTTAAGTTGGAGGCACGGTAGGGTAATGGATAGTGGCTCGGATTTAGGACTCCGAGAGCTGAGTTCGAATTCCACTTGGATCCATTGCATTCACTTATGTGCTAATACCCTTGGAAAAGGCATGAATCCTCTTCTTCTCTCCCCAGCTATGGGTAAATAGCGGGACAGACTGGGTTCTATAGCCTTGGATAGCAACTGATCTACTGTAAAATGAAATGGCAACCGACTGCAAGAAAAAATCTGCCTCATCAGTAATGTATTGAAAGATATATGGTTGCCTATGCA
The DNA here is from genome assembly GCA_964036315.1 of Acanthosepion esculentum. Classification (NCBI taxonomy): domain Eukaryota; kingdom Metazoa; phylum Mollusca; class Cephalopoda; order Sepiida; family Sepiidae; genus Acanthosepion; species Acanthosepion esculentum. Next base: position 40,379,818 of record OZ038486.1, on the reverse strand, counting down.
TATATCATGCATGGTACATAACTGATGGACTGGCTGACTGACTTTGTTTAGCTTTGGTTGTCTATGGAAAGGCATTTGATATGAAAGGAAATGATGCAATCTTTAACTTATTACAAGAGCAGAATGCTAATGAAAACTATATAAAAGTTATTGAGAATATGCATGATAACCATACTTCAATAATTCATGATCAGTGAGGCAAGGGGATACAATTTCACCTAAACTATTTACAGCAGGCCTTGAAAGTATCTTTTGGGAAATAAACTGGGAAGGTGGTAAATATTTAAATTGTCTGCAATTTTCTGAAAACATTATACTAATATTAAACAAAAATAGATAAACTAGAAGTTTAGGAATGCATTTACAGGTGATAACATTAAGGAAATACCATGGAAATGAAATAAAATGGAGCACAAGAATCGGGTGGAAAGCATTTAACAAAAATGAAGATATAAAAAGGTTTTTGTCAATATGTTTAAAACATTAAAATTGTATAATGAATGTATAATACCAATTACGCTGTGTGGTTAAGAAAATTGGAATTAATAAAATAGCTTCAAAACAAATATAAGACAGCATAAACATCAATGGAAAAAGAAATGCTTGAGATTACTCTCCAAGTCAGAAAGAGTTCAACATGGATGAGAGAATGGACAAAAATAAGATATCATTTAAGTGATTAAATGCTAAGAATAACAGCAAGAAGAAATGATAACAGATGGAGTAAAAGGTTGCTTGGTTAATTCCCAGTGGATATCAAATACAGCAAAAAAAGCCATATAGAAGATGAAGTGGGTGAAACAGAAGGATTTGCTGGTAAGCTATGACGGGGAATAGCAATGGCTAAGGTCTTGGGAAATGTTTTTGTCCTGCAATAGACAAGCAATGGTTATATATTAATCTTTTTAGTGGAGATTTTTCTTGTTTTATTCTAAACAATTGTTCAATTATTACAGTTGTTACTTTGATGGTAGATTTCTTTGTTGAGAAATACTTGTTCATTACTAGAAATGTTGGTTATTTTTGCTTGTTAAATAAGAGTAAAAATTGTTGTTGTAGCTTAATACTTCGATATTTGAGCATTTGACTTCTTGATATAATGTTTTAGAGTTCAGTTTCTATTTTTGGGAAGGTCAAGCCCATTAATCCTGACTTTCTCACAAAAGCATAACATTTAATCCAGGCTGGATGTATTCTTTTTCATAGTAGTTTTATATTTTTTTAAAAATTGAGATAATTTTTAACTGCTCTTCAGCTATAGGTAGCTATTTATAGATATTGAAACTTAACGAGTATCTGCTGGAAATCAGCAGGTTTGTGGGTCATTTTAAGTTTTCTGCTTACTTACTTTATTTAGTATTTCAATAATGGATAATAAAAATAATACAGGTTACTTTTTGCTGAGATTTTAATGTTAATATTCATTTTGATTGACTTGTTTTTTTTTATGATTTATCAACCTTTTTTAAGGTTGAAATACATTTTTGGATTGTAAGAAGTTTTTTGGAGATAATGATTTTCTGATGCAAATCTTATTGTTTAACCCATAGCTGAGAGAAGAGATGGATTCATGCCTTTCCCAAGGGTTCTTGCACATAAGTGAATATAACAAACACAACTGGAAGCTCTCTGATTCCTCATTCTGAACCTTTAGTCATTACACCACCTGCATATTCAATCTTACAGCACCTGGTATAACAGAGCAGTCACCCATCTAGGTACTGACTAGGTTCAAAACGGTTTAACTCCAGTGAGTGGATGAGAACTGGAAAGACTACTATTTATTTTGAGCCCTGACCACTGCTTTACCGGTGGTAGAGAAAAATGACAATGCCCAGCCCCCAGTTGAAAAGTGGGTAAACACTTGTGTTGTGTTTTGCTATTGGTTGTCTTATTTTTTCATTGTGTTTTGTGCATGTGTTTTGGATAAAAAATATTGTTTTTACTATGAAGTGTGCAGAGTCTCAACCTGGACTCTCAGGGAAGCAATCAGAGACAAAACGTGCAAGAAAAGAACTCTACACAGTGCAGAAAGTAAATGATATGCTTGATGATTTATCAGAACTAGAGTATGACAATAATTATTCTGATAGTGAAGTGGAATTTGAATTTGATGATTTCGCTATAGATAGTGAAAATGGAACTGAGCATGCAGAATCAGCTGATGAAAGGAGGTACGTCTTCACAGATACCGATGGTATTAGAGAAGATGTAAGATGATTGGAATAAGCTATATGAGGCAAATGACATTGAATTTGATGATTCCAAATACGGAGCAAAGAACATTCCAGAAAGTATCAATGAAAGCTCTTGCGCAATTGATTACGTCAACTTATTTCTGGATGATGAGTTCTGGCAAAACTTTGTAAACAAAACAAACCAGCACAAAGATCAGATCAAGGAAGCAAAGCCTGACTACTACTACTACAGCAAGATATTCAAAGATAAACTGACTGAAGCAGAAGGCAAAGGCTTCCCTTGGGTTGAGATTGGAAACAGCAGTAAAGTAATCAAGCCTCAGTTCAGGGAGTACTGGGAATTGAGTGGACAGAACTTTCTGTCAGAAATGCCTTGTTTTCAAAAAGTAGTGTCAAGAGACAGATTTCTTTCCATCTGGGCTTTTCTTCATGTTATAGATGAAACTGATGCTACAACTGACAAAGCAGATGCCTCTACAAGGTCAGACCAATGCTAAATCCATTGTTGTAGAAATTTCAACATTATTATGTGCCCAGACAACACCTCAGTTTGGACGAAGGAATAATTCCACTCAAGAACAGACTTGCCATCAAACATTATATCAAAGACAAGCCATCTAAATTTGGTGTGAAGTCCTTCATGCTGTGTGAGGGAGAAACTGGATACATAGCGGGAGCGGAGATCTACACTGGCAAAACGGCAGAGGAAATTGATGGAACTGGAGTGATTGGTAATGTTGTGTATCTCCTACTGACTTCAGCTAATGTCCAGGGAAAGCATCACATCCTTGTAATGGACAGATACTACAACACTGTGAATTTGTTCCAGTACTTGCTGACAATGCAGAATACTCTCGCCATGGGAACAGCCATGACCAACAGAAAAAATACCCACAAAGCCTGAAAATAAAGAAAATGAAAAATCTTGGTGACAGTGACTTTCAGTGCAAAGATGGCATCATGACAATGGTGTGGAATAACAGAAAACCCATCAATTTCCTGTCAACATGTCATGACCCCTGGAAAATTGGAAGTACTGAACATGGAAACAAAGATGGCACAGTGATCCAGATCAAAATACTAGTCAGTGACTACAACCACTACATGGGTGGAGGGGACTGACAAAAATGACCGGATGACATGTCTGTATAAGACATGACATCGCTGCTGCTGGCTAAGACGTCTCTTCATCACGTTTGTCATGTGGGCCATCTACAATGGATATGTGTTATTGCAGGCAACTTTCCCTAAGTAAGCCAAGTCCCTTAGCTTCAGAAAGTTCCTAGATCAATACTGTGTGGATATGGATCTGGTGGGTTCATTCCAGCCAGCTGCAGTGCGCAGGCAATCAATCAATGCTGATGCTCTGGAACACCTTCAAAATGTCGTCCTCTACCTCCCAGAGATACCAGAAGATGGTTCCACTAACAATCTCTGTGCTGTATGCTCTTATAAATACAATAAATTCAAGCAGAAAAATCCGACTGCAGCCTACAAAGACTACCCTGTCAAATCTGTGAAGTCTTCAATCTGCAGCACAACATGCTGGCGCTTCTTGTGCGTCAAGAGAGGCAGCACCTATTGGGTAGACTGGCACACAAAGAATGAATTCTGGTGATAAAGTGAGGATATGCAATCATACTCTCACTCTGCTAGGTATAATGCTTATAATTTTGTAAGTATTTTTATATCCACCGTGAAACATTACATACCAATTATTTTTTAATTTTGACTCAGGAGCACAGGCAAACATTGCTGAGGAGTGAAGGTAGTTAAAGTAATAGCTGTGTCAAAGGAAGAAAATGTTATTTTGACACTTTTTTTTTTTTTTTTGTGGGCATGAAAGTCCAAGATTGCTTAATCACTTTCTATATAATAAATGTGTCACACTTTTTCAACTTTACTCTGAGAGGCCATAGCCCAACGTATACCATTTTGGAATTGGACCGACTACATGAGCAAATTAAAAACATTCTGGGCTGGATTAGAACCTGTAATCTTGAAATTTTGGATTCCTAAGTTTTCCTTACTGCAATTGTTTTTGGGGATATATTTTTTTCTCTCCTTTTTTTTTCTTTGTTTTTTTTTTTAACATGATTTTTTGCAACATTTTTTTGTACGATAGCAATTTTTATAACTTGGAAATAAGTTGACAGTGAATTAGTATCATGCTGGGTTCTTGATATTTATCTATTTTGATTTCACTTGGCACATACAGAATCAAAATCATTGCAATGGGCCTGAAAAACTAATTGTAAGCATTTATTAAATCTAACTTTATTAAATTTGAATACACTTTGATTACCACACCAGAATTATCTTTTGATCATGAATAAACATTTATATCTTGTCAACAAACCAAGAAAAACAAAAACTTGTTTTTGGTAACCATTTGTCAATATAAAATGATATATGCTAGAATGCATATCATTAGAGTATCAAATATCTTTTATAAACCCCACTTCTGTTTTTTTTTGTGGGGGGGTCTCTTTTTTCTTTTTTCTTTTTTGATCCTGGCTTTTCTTTGAAAATGCATTTTTCATTTTCACTCTTTTTGTTATATACCAGTCTGTGAACCTGAGATGAGATTTATTTTGATCACATCTCCAAAGGTAAACATGTGATAGACAAAGTTGTGGTCATATCTATATTCATGTATTTTTGGCAGTCTTTCCTTTTGTAATCAATATCCAAACATAATTTTGTCGCACATAATAGCCATGTAAGTTTGTGGGAATGCATTGGAATATAGATGGACATAGGCTGACATCAAAATAGAACCAGCTTCATTCATATTCATCAGCTTGCTACTGTTGCTTGTCCTTCTTTTGCTACATACGTGTACTGCATTTTAACTGCAATTAAGAGAAACCCGTGTAAAATGAGTTTGAAATTAGCTTTATGGAAATTTTTCTTCAGATTTGGCAGATTGCCTTCTGTCAGTTATGACATGACAATAGAAATATTTAATAACATTGAAATGATTGGTTATAAATTTTGATTTGTTACAAAATTTTGTCTGTTTCCTTTATTTTTTAAAAATCTTTATTTGCAACTAAATCTTCGGTTCTAATGTTCATTAGAGAGAACTAATAATCTGAAATACTTCAAGAAGATAAATACCTGTGATTTGGTTCACCAGTTGGCTATAGTCATTATAGGTTTGGGATATTAAATAAATATTTGGTTAAAGGTTTCTACTAGAACTTATTTCAAACATATAGAAGTCAATGTGCTATAAAATCTCATTCATTCAGACAATGCACTTAGTTCTTCCTAGAACAATCCAGTATATATCTTTGCTGTCAGAAATTTTGAAATTTCTAAATGAACCTGTTTTCTTGTTTATTATTTTATTTCATTATACATTATACTTGACTGGCCATCATATAGTGTGTGTGTGTAGTGGGAATTTGCTCCTCAAGATGTTCTTTGACACAGTCTTGAAAGATTTGTTAGATGTGGTCTGCAGGTCATTTAAATTGTAAAACTGAAGGCAGGCGGACATCAATTGAAGTGTCTCCCTCATACGCAACATTAGTCATTCAACATAATGAATCGGGCCATAATGTTGACTTAATTCAGTTTTACTTAAGAGAAAGTAATCTATTAGGACAAAAAATGCATGTAAAGTGCATTAATTTCTGAGTCTTCCATGGTAAATTTATATCCAGGTTAATACAGCATATCACCTTTCTTATCAAAACTACTGTTATTACAATGTGGGATATTTAAAAACCAAGTGATTAAAAGCAAAATTTAGTAGTAATAATTAATGTTTAAGGTAGTTAATGATTCTATCAGGTAAAGTTTTGTGTCATTTTTTTGATGTTGAGTAGCAACTATTTACTTATGCCAAATATTTTATAATATTTTAATTGTTCATCTGATTAAAGAAAACAAAGAAAAGCAAATAGACTATTTTGCTGATAAATATAGTGTTTTATAACTAAAAGATTGTCAGTGCAGTGGTTGTGTGATCTGTGTCGGCAGGACTTGAACAACATGGATTCTGTTGTCTGTGACTGTTGTCTTCAGTGGATGCAGTGTATTGGCAAGAGAATTGCCGAGATTGTTATGCCTGAAGTGCTTAAAATATTTAGAGACTTCTATATTTCTTTTAATAATTGATGATGAATAAATGATTTTAACTTGTGTTTTAACAATTGATGGTGGAAAAGATTTTAAATTGTCTTCACAAAATATGAAAAGAAATAAACTTCTGTTTTAAATCTGTGTCATATTATTTTTAACATTACCTACCTTCAAAATAATAAAAATATTTACCTGCAACATAGACTCTTCCAAAGAAAAATACTATTTATTACCACATGACTATTATAGTTATTTATTACGTTTTGTTTAGACTAGCAGTCACAATCATGGATTTAGTTCACTGCAAAATAATGGTCTTCAACACTAACTTGTTAACTCTTAGCATGCAGCAAGTGTTGATAGGTTATAAAATATTATTCAAAATTTCTAATTTCATGTAATGGAAAGATTTGCATATGTCTCTTTATCCCAGCTATATAACATAACTGAAGAGTTAGAAGCCATTGTCAAAATGCAAGATAAATAACATGAACAGAATTAATAAAGTTTACAGTGAAAAGAAAAAAGGTCAAAAAAGATGAAACAGCAACAATCATACAAGCAATATAGTTAAAGCAAATCAAACGGGTAAGAAGGCAAAAGAATTAACTAACTATAAGTTGGGATTTGTATACAAAATCAAGGTTGGACAAATGAACGCAGTAATAGTTAAGGCAGATCTGGACTGATGTTATTTACCTTAGCCTCCCCACAAGGCAGGTTGTGGCACAAGGCCATTTTTTATGTGGGATAGTTCCAAGCCCATAGTCTCAGGCAAAAAATCATCATAGTGCCTGAACTGCCTAAAATGGTAGATGTGGACTGAGTCATGTCAAAACGCAAGCCATCCCATTTTAGTGGCTAAGAAAAATATCCCAGCATGCATTTTGAGTCCTGGCTATAAAAGGGGGAGGGGGAAACTTTTGCAATCATTCCCAGTACCCTATTGGGAAATCTACAATAACCCAATAATCAACAAATATCCCATATCAGCCAGTGGAATATAGATATACATAGCCTTGATTGACAGATAGCACAATAATCAAAAGATACCCCATATCAGCCAAGCAATGGACATCTGATGATGGCCAGAGGGTACTTGGCTGAAACATTGTGTCTATAACAATATCTATATTAGCCAAGATGAGAACAATAGTTTTAAATAAAATCACTAATCTCAGAAATGAAATACTAAGTTCTGAACAGTGGTATGAACCTGCCTGATAACTAAATGTTGAAACCAACTAACATCAAATACAAAGGCTCCAAAAATACACCACTGAGTTAGTTATGCATGTGTTAATGTCATCTAGTAGTTGTGAGTTCAATCTCTGGATCAGGTAGTGAAACACTTGTTCAGCAGGAATGAACAATAACTGGCATCACAGGGAGAAAATAACACAATACTCAACAAATATCTCCTATCAACCAAACAATGGACATATGATGATGGCCAGAAGGTACTTGGCTGAAATGTTGTGTCTAAAATAGCATCTATATTAACCAATAGTTCAAAATAATAAAAGCGATTTGACAATTACTCATTTCAGAAATGATATAGAAATATTTTTGTATGAAATTAAATCTTTGTTCTTGTGCCAGCAGTCATTTGACATTTGTGTCAACTTTGGAATGTCATGTTTGAAAAGCCTATAATTTTATGAAATTATTTTGAAAGTGATCTTTGTAAACAATTCATTATGATCTGTCAGTAAATTCAAAAGCTGTGTTTTTGTTGGCTTTTGTCAACATTATTAAAACAGAAATAAATCTTAAACAATAGTTTTGGGGCATATCTGGCATGGAGCCTCATTATTTCATTTAATGAATTATTTTCTTCATGAATACAAGGAGAGGGGAATTGTTTTTGTTAATTAAACAAATATAGATCAACAAATTGAACAATTGAACTCAACAAAGGCCTTAATTCCTCTAGCCTTATATATATATCTATATATATATATATTTAGGCAGCAGATTCTCTTTTAGGCATGTCTGATTGAATAAATTACAAACATTATGTCTGCTTATTTTGATCATAATCCTTTCATATTCACAATTCTCACTGTTACAGTGCATTTCTTGCTTTATTTAATTGTAATATACTGAAAAATATTTGTGAATATGAAAGGATTATGATCAAAATAAGCAGACAATGTTTTTAATTTATTCAATCAGGCAAATGTATGTATATATGTATGCGCTTCTTGAAGCATATTCAAAAGATTTTTACTCAATGCGCCATCATTTGTGAGTGTGTCTGCCAAATATTCACTACTGTGTCCATGAGGATGTTACTTCCTCTGTTTCAATCATTTCTTGAACAACTGACATTTCCATTCGTAGTTTGATGCCACTAATTCTTTTCATTGTCTTCACTGCTTCACACAAACTTTTATCGTCTACTTTACAGTGGACAGGTAAGGTGGCATTCCTGTTATTGTAAACAATTTCTGCAATTATTTTAGCCACAATGACATGTCACACCCTTCAGCAAATGATAAGGTATCTGCTGCTAATGTAGATTTGACCACACTCTTGATCTTAATGAATTTCCATGTCAGGCTTTTTCATCAGTAAGAAAAACAATTTATCCTCTTTGACTATCCCTATCTGAAAGATTAGCATAATTTGTTATCAGTATATGTTATAATCTTTGAGATTTTTAAGTTTGTCAAATTGAATGACACTAGGTGTGTTTTTCACATGCCGTAGATCACTGACTTTAGTATTTGTGATCGCTGAACTCAAATGGCAAACAGTAAAACTCAACAGCCAAAAAAAAAAAAAACTCTGGATGTGCCATGCCAGCAATCCAGTTCAGTTGTCCAACAAGGTACCTCAGTTTAACTTTCTTTTTAGTGGTCATCATCTTTTGAAATTGCTGATGTCTATCCATGCTAATAGGTTCACTTTTTTTTCTTTATTTTTTTTTATAAACATCCTCAGAGCAAAGATTGGAAACCAGTCAAATGAGATGCAAATCAATGTCCAAATGAAAAGTGCAACTAATTAACTCTGTTACTTAAATTAGAAAAGCGATTAAGTATTCAATTAATATTATGAATACAATCTATATCATTAAATGCTTATAGTGTGGGGGCAGAAAAGTTTTTGTCTTGACAAAGAAGCACTTTTCAAAAAAATTCTGAGATGCTGAGATCCATTTCAGTCGCCATAATTTTTCACCATACCAACATTGAAAATAAGTCCACTTGTCCTGTCCATAAAAAAAAAAGTCAACCTTAAAGATTGGGAAGAATCATTTGTAGAGTTCCTTGTATGCAAGTTGCATTGTCTTGTGCCACCTTGTTGTTACAGATGTTTAAATGTCTGTCATTGTTTGCATTTTATTTTTTTTGTTATTTGTTGCTTTAGTCTTGGATGTTTTAACCTATCCTTCATTGTGTTGTGTGTATTTTGTTCACCCCCTTACTATTAATTATCAAACTTCTTACTTCAGCCCCCCCCCGCCCCCCCAAAAAATGGATTAATTCAGAATGTGCTCACCTACTGTTGCTTATCACTGTTGAGAAATTGATGCAACAAGAGTGAACTAAGTTTTACCATCCTAATTTTTTTAGTTGGTAGTAGACATCAGAACTTAGTATAAGTCATAACTTAATATGAATTCCTTCGTATTTTTTTTTTTTTTACACAGATTAATAGTAGTAGATAGGCTTGCATATTATCCAGCCTGCACTCCTTCCATATCTATTGAACAGGAGTAGAGCTTCATCCCTTGTTCCCTGATCAGAATATAGTCTAACACTTCTGTCTTTCTTCTATCAGGACCACAATGATTTAACTGTCTTTACTTTTTGGTAAGTAGACTAGCTAGTGGCTGTGGCTTTCCATTGTCAGGGTACCAGGTTGGCAGTTTTCTGGCTGTTGCTTTTGACTGGTCATTAGGAGACCAAATTCTTTGGTAGCTAGTGGAGGCTGCTCTGATCAACAGTCCCATAATATCAGAGTATCTGTAGAGCTGTGTTGTGTCATGCATGAGTAGGTGTCCCTGCATGTATTTCTGGTGGGCAACCCTGAGGTCATATTATCCTCTGCTTTCAGCCATTCACTGGCTGGTTTGTATTGCTATTGATGACGGTGACAATTATGGTGGTCTTTTCTTTTCTCTCTCCTCAAAACATATCTCATGGAAATCACAACAAAAAGAAATACAATTAAACCAGCTAACAAAAGACCATCTACACACCTCAATCTTTCTTTCTCCAATATTTGTGGTATCCCTTCTGATGTAATGGAATAACTTGTCACTCCCATACCTATAAGTATCTGTAAGTCAATGGACTACAGGGTCTAACTGGGATCTGTTGAGTACAACTCAGACTTACACAAGAACTACCAACCTTCCAATAGTAGCACTCACTACTGGATTGACTTGCAATGACCTTATGCATAACTGTTACCTTTATTCTTATTGTACTGGTTTTTACAATAAATCTTTACTTATTTTATCCACCTTGTTTTTCAAGCATATATTCCTATTAGCACGGAATATTACACCTTCCAACTTCGGCAGCACGGAATCTTTTCTCCTGGAATGATCGCCAGATATCTTTGCCCTTTGTGAAGCCAACTTAAACAGATGCCTATTTGCTATTGCTTGTAATAAATGTAAGCAATTCCTTGGAGCTAAATCCCTGTTTTTATGAGAGAATAAGGCACCGCATAGCCTCTAACAACTTTGGCTCTTATGATTACTGTCAGCTCTCTGTAATAGGATACTAGATAAGTGCAAGGTCTCTATTCCTCCCTCTTCAGTCAATTTGTGGTGTTATCATCCTCTGCTGATAAAGGTGGATGCTTTGCCCATAAATTCTCTCTACTCTTGACTCCTCTGGAGTATCACTGCCTAACTTCCCACTTAGAACTGATTCTCTGCTGAGTGATATGCATATAACCCCTTCCATGGTTTCTGCTATCATCTCTAACCTTAAAAGCATGTGGACCCAATGGTATCCCTGTAATGGTCGTTAAGAAGTGTGTTCCCGAGCTGGCTCCTGTTCTCTCTGAACAGTATAATAAATGCCTCCCTGTCTCCTGCTTCCCTGCCTGCTGGAAGTCTTTGTGTTGTTCCAGTTTTTAAGAACTCTGGTGAACCAACCAACCCATCCAACTACTGGCCTATTAGCATTCTACCTCTTTTTGGGGAAGCTCCTAGAGGCCCTAATCAATGCTGAATTGCTTCATCATCTTATCGCCTGGCCTTTTCTCAGAGAAGCCATATAGGCTTTTGATTCTCCAGGTCAACTGCTGATGTACTAACGATGATTGCGGAAAAAGTCATGCTCTTGATAAAAATGGTGAAGCTCGGGCACTGGACATCTCGAAAGCCTTTGAAAGGTCTAGCATTCAGATCTTCTTGACAAGCTAAAAAGTTACAGTATCTCTGAGCACATTTTTCACTTGATCCACTCTTTTCTGTCAAATCATGAAATGAAAGTTGTCCTGAACAGCCACTCATTTAGATCTTTTTGTGCTAACATGGGTATCTTCCAGGGCTCCATCCTTGGTCCTATGCTGTTTTTAATTTTCATTAATAACATCAGTTCTCAACTTGGCATCTATGCTGACGACACTACCATTTACTCCTGCCTTGATAGCAAGGCTGATCAGTCTGATAAGGTCAAAATGACAGCTGATGTACAAAACGACCTCAAGACTGTCGTTAACTGGGGCAAAAGATAGTTTGTTAATTTTAATGCCTCCAAAACTAAACTTCTCTCCATTAATCATCTGAGAGACCCCTCGCTGCTTTCCATCAGCATGGATGATGTTAACTTCCAGGAAAGTGACTTATTGCACCTTCACTGGTTAATGTTCTCGGCTGACATGAAGTGGAAAGACTATATTAAATCCATTGCTAGGTCAGTTGCTAAGGAAGTCGGTTCACTGTGTCATGCGAGACAATTTTTCTCTCTGGAATCTATCTTGCATATCTATATTTTCTGGCTTTAAATAACCTCCAAAAGGTTGATGAGCTGTAAAAAAAAATAATTAATCTTGTTGCACTAAAAGGTGAAGGTTGGAGCATTTTAACTATCAAAGTCTTGTAAGTATCTTTCCCTCCCCACCTAAAGCTCTTGTATTAAAGAACATGTCACATAGTAGTTTATATGTGGTTTCACCCCAAGTATATTACTAGAGATGTCTCAAATTAGAAAAAAAAATGTATGCTCTTTTTGGTAAGCTGGAGTGGTGTTATAGTGTAATTGCCAATAGATAACTCTTTATTGAGTGTTCTAAGAATTTTAAAGATTTTTGTATCACAATTAATGAACGGTAAATAAATATGTCGCAGTTAGCTCCTCCTCAGTTTCCTTAATCCTTCAACAGGGGTCTCTCTCCCCTGACTATAAATACTGGCTGACCCTTCTCTCTATCTCTCTTTTTCGACCCAGGCCTTGGGCTGCTACCTTGCGTGTGAGGCGAGGTAAAAAGAACTTTCTCTTTTTCACTTAGGCCAATATGTGACATCTCGCACATACAGCATTTCCAAAATTCTGGGAACACACTAAAAAACAATATACGCGTTCGTACGGACACTCAACACAACACATAACTTCTCCATACAACACTCTGTAACCCTTCATGTCATTGTAATTTGTTATTAATATATATTTGTTTGCATACATGTATATCGGTCTTGTTTGTTTATTTATCTTCTTTGGACTCCATTAAAGTCCAACATTCCTATGTAGCTGGACTGGCCAGCAGGAAATCTTAGCCCAGAGATATAATATCCTCATATTCACTCACTGTCCTCTACAAATACATTTCAACATTGAAGCAAATGTGCTATGTGGATTATTTGTTGTATATTGCAGATTGTTTTTGTGATTGCTTATGATTTGCTAAAACTAAATGTTCTGTTTTTTTTAAAAAAATGTTTATTAGTGCTTGGCCTATATATAGGTGTGTAATCAGAAAAAGTTTTAAGAAACTTATTACCTATCACATGATAGTTTTCTTTGGGTGTGGATACAAAAGGTTATTAATTAACATTGTGTATAATTTCCTATTGTTTCTTGAACTGAAATGATGTTTGCTCACTCATTAATTTTACATCCCACTTTTCTATAGGATGTCATTTAGAATTTTTGAAACAAAACAATGATGTGACATCCACTGTCTAATTCAAATGCAGGAAATTTGTGAATGTAGGTAGATAGTAATAGTAATGTAAGCCATTTCTTTTATAAGGAAACATTCAGCATCCATTAACTGAGCAGCCAGTGCTTTTTGGTTGAAATTTATAAAGTCTTTCTCTTAAAACAATTTTTCAATAATGATTATTGCTCTTTCCAGTATTGACGGCTGCTTTCTTCCTAACCTTTTGTTTGAAGTAATGTGAAAAGTCAACATCTTGATTATGTCATTTGGTCATAGTTACATGTGCTATACACTTCAGTTGTTGCTGCTGTTGAAAGTCGTCAAATGATATGGTTTCTGTTATTTGGTGCAGTTCTTCGTTTCTTATAGCACCAGTCCACCAATTCTCCCTTGAAACTTTCCAGTTACTGTTTTATCATAGATTAGTTTTATTGTCAGTTTCCTTGTTTTTTTTTTATATTGATATCAAGAAAATTAAGTGGAGTTGGAATTAAGATAAACTTTTGATTAAAAAAATATATATATTTTCTTTTTTAGTTCAATTAATTCCTACTTTAATCAAGTCCACTTTAACACAAACCATGTTTGTATGACATCCACTAAGCAGCCAACAATAGCTTGTGGAACTATTATAAACATTCAGCTACACAAATCAATCGTGGTTTAATTCCAGTTTATGTCAGGGTGCACAAAATTTGGGAATGGTCCCTGTGTGTTTTCTCAAGGTAACAAAAAGTGAAAATATCCCCAAGGTGAGAAAGGAAAATACGAATACTATTTCCAATATATTTGGTTATTCCTTCACGGTTTCATACAACACGGTCTTGGGATAGCTAGTTATGTTGGTGACATTTGGGACAACTCCCTTGTTACTTCTATCTTCTCTCATAACAGACTAAAGGACTAGTTCTTCTCTTCAGTCATCTATGGAGAACTCCAACTCTCTCCTCCCACTCCACTTCCCATCTCTACATAGCAATGTTGAGCTCATAATGCAACAGGTGGCTCAGAACTGATAATTCTAACTATGACATTGCTTATATAAGCCTGTAACTGGAGCTTGCATAACTTCTAGTTAAGCGGTACTTGATCCCAAAAATTTTCATTCATTTATCTATTTATTTATTTTATTTTATTTTTTTGTGATTGCTTAAATTTCCCTTGTAAATTTTACTGTCTACACAGTCATAAAAAAAGCTGCTGTGCTTTGAGTCCAGATAGAATCATTCAGTCTGCTTTACTTTGTGGGTGTTCTAAGCTAATTGTGCATGTGTGTGTAGGGGGGAACCTAGCATGTTAACCATTACTTTGTCAAATGTTCTTGTTACTTATTAAAAAAAAAAAATTTCTAATTTTCTAATCTCTAAAATTAAAACTAGTATTTTTAATTTGTATTTTTTTTAATAATCATTTAATTTATTCAACTCATATTATGTACTTGATTTTTTTTTTTTTTTTGTAATCCTGTATTTATTTACAAAGGAACTGAAATTTAATATATTCTGTTAACTATGCTGACTCCTACTTAGGATTGAACTCACCATCCTTGGCTGATAAATTAGACTCCTTCTCAGCTTAATGGATGTTTTAAGCAGTGGCAGTAACTTATTTCCCTTCCTGCTAAAGGGGATTTAACCATTAAGTAGTATTTGCAATTTCTCCTAAGGGAACATTTTTTTGTTGATTTGGTGAAGTGCTGTCACTCTGTTGATTGAGCAAGATCCTGATTTAACATATTCTTTGTTTATTATTTACACTATTTACATTTTTGGGACTGTTGCCCTTATCCTGATGTTACAGCTGTTGTATACTCCAGGTTTCTTTAGGTGATTGGAATTTCAAACTGAACCCTTTTATTTTGTCCACCGAGGTTGATTGTTCTAGTTCTACGTGCCATGCCTCTTCTGGATATTTTGGTTTAACTCAACTCTCCAAGTTCACCTCTGCTGTAGCCAGCTATTAAGTCACTGGATTCAGCCAATGCTTTTATTCACTGGGTGATGTGTCCATTTGGATCAAAATTTCAAAAACCTGAAAAGACTAGAGCATAGAACAGCTGAAATGTTGTGAATATGGTAACAAAGAAGAGAACAATGATCTGAATAATATAGTGTAAATAATTACAATACCCATCTTCTTTGCTTATATTTAGACGTATAAGAAATTTACTTAGCTTAGTAGAGCACATGACCAAACTCTGAGAAATTAAAATGTGAGGATTGTACTGCATTAATTCTTCAAGTGGAGAGTTTGAAATTCAGCATTTTAACTTTTGGCCTTTACTAGAACCTCAATGTCAATTTATGATCATTGTATAATGTTTTATCTTTAGAGAAGTGTTTCAGTGCATTAACAAGGATGGAAATTATATTAAGAAACATTTATTTATTTTAACCATTAGGCCATCATCCTATTGATAAACCTACATATCTCTTATTCTAATGTAGTAATTTGCTACTTGTTATATTATTGCACACCCACAATTTCACCTGTTGTTTTCTGTTGATTGACTTTTTGAGAACATGAGGTTTGGAGACAAAACCTTTTGTTCTCTTCTATTCCAACTTTATTTAAAACATGCCAAAAAGTAAACAAAAAAGATCAGGTAAATTAAATATGAGTTTGTTGTTGTCCGAGGCCTACATATGTAGCAGATGTTTTTTTTTATGCAATACAAAAACGTAATAAAAATAGTCATTGTTGTATTGTAACACAATAGTAAGTTACTTCTATTTTTTTTTTTATTGTAGAAGCTAAATTATTTTTTTTTAAGTAATCTGGTAACATTCTGAGCTGGGAAGTGAAGTCTTGAAGGCTGGACTCATTTGGATTTGTAGATTATTGATTCTTGCTGAGGAAACCTTTATGAAGAATTTGGTATATCAACCAGGATTAAATCTAGCAGGAAGAATGTCGGGATTCTTTTTCACTTACTGTAGAGAAAGTCCTTTGCAATAGTACAAGTTCTTGTAAGTAATTAGTCTTTGCCAGTTGTCAATGTTCTTGCCAGATATCCTATTACTTCTTCATTAAATAGCACCAGGATTTTATTCTCTCTGGGCATCAACCATCAGTTGGTTTTGAAGAATTTACATAAGCTGTAACGTTCATATTTTTTGGTTTTTGAAAATTGTGTGCTCAATTTGTACATTGACAATAAACCAGTGCATATTACATGCCACTTTTATGTTTGGGTATGTTCATGAGTTTCTCCACTACATTTAGATAAAAAAAAAATATCTCTGTCCAATAATAAAGGGTGTTCTAATAACATGTACTGATTTTAAATGCAAATTACGTTTAAGCGTCTAATGAGTGTTAAAGTCTCAAGTGTGCAATTGGAAAAATTGTTCATAAATTCAAACAAACTGGGTTAGTGGCAGATGTGAAAACACCATTGCGTGCTCATTTACACCGTTCAGCTGAAATCATTGCTGCAGTGCACAAGAATGTGGCTGAAAATCCAGACACCTCTATTTGTCATTGCACACAGGAATTGAATCTCTCCACAACATTAAATTGTTTCCAATTGCACTCTCGGTTGGTTGACCGAAAAAAAATCGCGAAGTGCGCAAAATGCATTTCTGTTTGAACATTCGTTTTTGTTACAGGCTTTGATAACTTTAATGTGTTGTTCAATTGTTAATCTTTTGATGCTAGAAATTGCCAAAGACTTAAGTTGTTAAATCTGAAAGAAAAAGAAAAAATCATTAGATGTTTAAACTTAATTCACATTTAAAATTGGTTCAAGTTATTGGAACACCCTTTAGTTGTTACATCTAGTGTATGAAATGTATATGCAAATAGAATAACTATTGTGGGACAGTAGTCGTAAAATGCTTTATTATTATTATATCAGATTATAAAATCTAATTAGCGTGATGTTTAGTGAAACCAGTTTGATTGCACTACTGTATCTAAGTTTGTGAAATTTAAAATGTCAAGTTTTAGATTTTAGTTTTATATTCAAGAAGAGAGTAAGATGCATGATTACAAATTTACTTCATATAAAAGATCTTGTATATAAAAGTTAAATACTCTTGTCAGCATTTGGTATTAGAACAAATGTCAACCATGTTTAATGCAGTAAAGCTATAAAGAAGTACTATTAAATGTAATAAATTTGAAAATTTCCCTTAATATTTAGGGTTGTGTAGCATATTCCCTACTTTCTCAAATCCATCTGAAAGTATTATTATAACTTGCATAAATTTCTGTGCTTAGATGTTGTACATTTTGGCCTTTATATATTAGAACCAATGTCAGTGACACTGTAGATTATTACTTAAAATGTTTAACAAGAATCTTATCAACTATATGCTTTACTCTTTCAGAAAGGTCTTCAGAGATATGTGATCATGGCAGTAATTGCCTTTACTGTGTGTACTTGTCAAAGTATGACCTTTGACATACTGTTAATGTATTGGCTGTGAGGGTGGATCTAGCAGTGACTTGTTCCTTGTTGTAACAGCTGTGTTTTGTTTGGTTTTGGAGTTCTGTTTTTTATCAAAGCAAGTTTGCAAAGTTCAAAAGAATTGATCTTTGTTGAAAACGTCAGCATCTTTGAAAGTCCTGATGTCATTTATCAAATCCCTAGCTGCACTGATAGAAAAGTTTTTATAAAGCTTTCATCTTTTTGTTTTGATTATGGTTAGGCCAAGATTGGGTCATGCAAATGTGCTGTTTACTAAACCTTAGCTTGGCTCAAAGCATATAACTTACAATGATAATTAAGTCCTTAACATTTTTTTACTAGCCATTATGCTGATGTTCCCCAAATATTCTAGTAAAATCTAATTGGAAAAAAAAAAATGTATTTTATGTTCATATTGATAAATGATTGATAAATCATCATATAAAAAGTATGTATGTTAAAAAAATAGAATTGCTGTATAATGAGTTTTTTAATTCTTAAAACCTTAATTCTTAATTTCAATATATATATATATATATATATATATATATATATATATATATATATATATATATATATATATATATATATAATTTTTTGGATATTTAAGTATTATGGATTTACATTTAACTCTGTCAGAAGTTCTAAACTCCTGGTAGGGCCACGCTTGGTGGCAAGGTCAAAGAGGAGGACCTAGAATAAGCGCAACCAACCCCACAGACCCCAACGATGGAACAGGTGAATGATGATTGCAACAGTTGAACCAACAGATCAAGAGGGTTACTCATGACAGACATACTGCAGAAGGCACGATTTGAAATTAAAACAGAATCAGTGGCAGTCCATTACAGTTTCATGACTGGATTCTGCATGTCTCATTCCGTATGTGCCACAGAGGAAGGTAATGTAATGGTAACGTGTGGGTTGCTTCCTGGCAAGTTGAGGTCTATGTTAAACAAATTCATGCCATCAGCACTTTCTTCTACTTTGATTTTCTTTCACCTCCAATCAACACTTGCAAAGCCAAATCATGGCAGGGATTGGATGACGGGAGCAGGTTTTGGTGAAACTGGAAGCTTCTAATCCTGAACTTGCACGTTGGTGGTGAATTTAGTCATCAACGCTATCATCATAAAGAAAGACAAATCTTAACTTATCAATGACTAACTAATGAAAAGCAGTTTCATTTATTTTATTCTTCTCTATAAAATTTAAGAATTCTAAATTTTAAAAATAAAAAACAAATTCAGTGACAAACAGTATTCATGTATTCTCAGATTATTTTTTTTTTTTTTCTTTTTATGCTATGTTTCTTTAGGATATAAATGATGATCATGAGTCTTAGGAAACAGGGGGGGGGGCTTGCCATTGCCTTTTCTATGTTTTTGAGCTCAAAGTTGTCTAAATGGCACCTGCTTGACCAAAAGGAAATAAAAGAAAAAATGAAAACTTTTGGGGTCAAGTGACAACAAAACTGGAATTTTCTGCCACAGTCACAGTTGGGACTAAGTGGTCAGTTCTGTCCTACTCTTGGTGGAGGACAGTGTTCATCATGTAGTTCTGATGTTGCCTGTCATGCATCATGATGTTGAGATGACCAGAGGGTTGGTAGGAGGAAAAGTTGAAAGAAACTGATCTGATAGTCTGACATGGCAGAAGTTGTCCCAAGTGTCATTTACCTACCCACTCAGACTAAGTAATTGAAGCCCTGAATAAACACCTAAATATATGGGAAATAATTTCAGTTCTCATTTCTTGCTATGGTGTTTGTTTTGCAACTTTTGTTTGTTTGTAAATGCGAAGCAGACATTTCTCAGCTTTGGTGCATACCAATGCAAACAAGAATGGAGAGGCAATGTGGGGTAGCCATTGGCTAGTCAGTGGAAAGCTGGGTTGAGGACCTTGTTGTATGTTTACAAGGCTAGTTGCTCTGTCAAGGCTAAAGAGCCTACTCTATTATTTTAACATTAGCTGGGGAAAGTAGATTCATGCCTTTCCCAAAGGCATTAATATGAAGGTAATGCAACGGTTACAACAAGAACTTGATTTCTACACAGTTTCCATTTTCTGCCCCCTCCCAAAAAAAATTATTAGTAGGCAACATAATTAAATATAAGGATAATTCCAGCATTTCATTACTTGCAATATCACTGCGCACACAATCTAACCTGTTATTTTATGTTGATTGACTTAGTGAGAATATGAGAGTGGAAGACAAAACCTGTTCCTTTTCTATTCCTTATTCATTTAAAATGTGTCAAAAAGAAAGCAAAAAAGATTAGGTAAATACATTTGTTGTTCAAGGCCTACATATGTAGCAGATGTTTGTTTATTAGAAATCATAATAAAAGCAGTTGTTGTTATGTTGTGCCATGCTAGGTAATTGTCTATGGCCTTTTTTTTTAATTAATAGGCCAAAAGAGATAAATTAAGTTTTGTCATGGTTACACTTCTGTTAAATTGAGCATGTCAATGCTCCTAACAGTTAAAATAATAATATCTAAAGTATTACAATTAATTCACATCAGATATACAAGGGAATGCTGAAAAGTTCTCAGCTTCACCAAGAAGTCTTTCCTTGAAGTCTGTCTGATCAGATTTTAGGAAATGAGTTGGTCTGAGAATTTTTTCAGCATCTCACTCTTATGTATATTTCTCCAAGTAAAAGAAATAATAATATGAATGAATTTATGAATACTTTGATTTATAAATTATTACCCAGTCTCACCTAGAAAAAAAAAACTGCTTCATTAATTACTTTATAAGTAAAATTTGATATCTCAAAGGAAAGATAATGCAATTGGAAAAGATTTTTAGCAAGGAAAATAAAAGTTTGATTTAGCTGCCTGCTTCTTAGGTTTGAACTTGATAAATTTATCTGGAATCTTTTGATTTATAAATTCTAATAATAAACATCATATTATTTATCTGTTTAGTATATGCACATCCAAGTGACTAAAGTGGCCATATATGAGAGAATACAGTAATATATTCAAGCATATTTGGTTGAATAATCTAGATATATTATGTCTATTTTTATTTTAATTCTCTCAAATTCACAGATCAGTTTCTTAGTGCTTTTACAAAACTGAGTAAGAAAGAGGCTGTAATTTTGGTTATTTATTTTATTTTCCCAAGTCCTTTCAATCTCATCCAAGATTATTTTCAGGGGTGAATTTCTTAGTGAAACCAAAGACTAAAATGAAGAGTAGCATTATGAGCTATTTCATATTTAAACAATCAATCTAAAAGGCAACATCTTGGCAACAAGAAACACCTGTCAGTTGCATGTTCCAATAGTTTTGCTCACTTGAAAAATGGGCGGGTTCAAACAAAAGGTGGTATGTCCTAACTTGTTTAACACATCTAAATGTAAATACCAGGAAATCTGAAATTCTGAGCTTTTGTCTCGTATTCATCATTTTATCTTAAACCCAAATGTCTTCAATGAACAACAAAAACAAAGGAATTGGCCTTGCCGTTCTAATACTTTTGGAGAAGACTATATATGTATGTTCTTCACCAAGTGATGCTACTTAGTTTCATAATCATAGCAATCAGATTGCTATATGCATAAAACTTCAAGTAGTATTGAGCAGTGAGGAACAGATTTATAATTCTTCTTAAGATAAATTTTAGCTCTGTTATTTTACATCTCTTATATTATTACTACCAGCATTCACTGCGTTATTTTATTATATATATAGTACACATTAATATCTTTTACTCTGATAGATGCTCACATTTTACTGAGTTCAGTAAGGATGGCACTTGACCATTGGACTACAATGAATGCTTTATATGTTTCTATTTCTTATTTGATGCTTTATATTTTTCTAGTTTGTCAAAACTAAATGAATTATAATCAATATGCCAATCTCATGGGTCTGTGTGTATAAAGCACAAAAATAGTTATTTCTATAAACTTGTACTTTGTTTTTTTTTTTGTTTACTAGCCTAAAAGATACTTGTTATGAAATTAACTCTTCTTTGGTGTTTTGTATGTAAATTTATTCTATGCAAATGAACATACATTTTCTTTTGGAAATTCTGCTGTATTTCGGAGAGCGGTATTATGTGGAGAGACATTGATAGTGTTGTTTGGCTTGTTTCTTTTGTTGAATAAAGCCTTTCTTAAGGTTATCGCTGTCTTGTCTTCCTGCTGTTTTGAATAAACGACAGGAAGACAAGACTTTTAAATTCATAACAATACCCACCTGTTCTCTTGAACCTTTTTTATTTTTAAGGATTTAAATAAATTTGGTCAATCTTGTATTTTATTGTATAATTTGAACTTTCCATGCTTGCTGCCATCATCACCTATAATACTGGTATATAGGATATCTTTTTATTAGGAGAAGGATGAAAGTGCATTTAATAAAATGGCAAAGAGTGGCTACAAAAAATATTTTTGCCTTGTAAAAGTAATGGGTCACCACTTTCTTAATTGTATAGTTCTGAATTTTGGCTCTAGACGTGATTCAAATTTTATCACAATCTTAATATTAAAGTTGTTTTTCCTGTGTGTTTAAATCTCAGCTTCTAAAGTGCTACTCTTTGAGCAAGAGTGACTAGGAATTGGACAAAACATACCCTGGTATGAAGTTTATGATAGGAAATATAAATATTGATATAGAAAAATGGTAATAACCTACTTTTTAAGAATTTGAAATATATGAATTTTGATTTATTTGTTTCTCAAATCACTCTAATTCGAGAGTAAATGTTAAACATCTGCCAATGAATTTAAAATTAATTCTATATTTATTTACTTATATATTTGTAAGTATTGTATTGTGCACATGATTATTAGTCAACTTCTTGCTTGTCTTTAAGTTTACTATGCACTTTATAGCTCTTCTACTCATGCAAATAGGTACAATCCTATTTACCAATCCACTATATCTCCCTGAACCAAAGAGGTTTAATGCCTTTGGTTGTTCTTGAACTTCTACAATAAACAAGGATGTTTCAAATAATAAAGATTTTACTTAGAATGAAAGAGTAACTCGATGAAGAAACTTTGTGCAGAGGTTTCTAAATGAACTTATGAAATATTTTTTCTTTTTTTTAAATAGCAGAAACCAAGCTAATTCCTGTATTTGAATCAGGGATATTGGCTTCTGTTATCATTAAAGTATTTGTTGCATCTTGCTCTGAATTAGGCAACATTAACCCTAGTCTTTTCTTTTTTAAAGTCTGTTTTTAGCCAAAGTATTGGACAAGAATGAAAATTACCTTGCTTTAAGCTAATACATAAGATGAAGTCAAGAATTAGGTGGCAGGCTACCTGTTTATGTCCTATGCCATTTCTATCAGTTCTTTACTTGTAAAGGTCATTCGATCTGTGACATGACTAAATGCATTTGGTTGTAAAATATCTTTTACTGTTTATTTTACAGTTGTTTGTTAACCTTTACATTGCTCCATTTGTTTGGTGTCCAAATAAAAATGTTGAGATAAATTTAAAAAGACTACTACGTCTTCAGAATAACATGTTTTGTGTTACCTTTGCCTGGATCAGTTTCAGAAGTTGTCAGATAAAAAAAGAAAGTTCTCTGTTGTAATGTTTAATCAAGTTTAACAAGTGTTTGGTGCAAATGCCAAACTTGAATCAACAAACACTGGTTTGATTAGCTGAAAAATTTAATCCATATGTCTTTCATTTTAGAGGTATTAAAATTAACAAGTCACTTTTTACCTTAGTTCACAACAAATTGAAGGTCATTTTCAAAATCAAACCAATCAGACTTACTATTAAGATGAATAAATAGTTATGTCATCTGCATAGATACCAAGTCAGGAACTGATGACATCATTAAGGTCATTGATGAAAACAAGGAACCCCTGGGGGACACCTTCATTAATGAAAATTGGTCTTCAAGAGAGGGCTAAATTTTCATTGGTTGTTTTTATATATTTATATATATATGTTTTGAATTTGTCAGTCTGATGAATTAGATTATGATTACAATTCCAATGTAATAAATTATAACCATGGAATATTAGTGTTTGAGCCTTTTATATTATATATATATATATAATATGAAAAGAGTACTTAGTTTTTAAATATCACTTTTATCCCAACATTGATGTTTTCTGGTAAAATTCCCAGTCTTCAGGGGTTGTGGTTCTAAACAGTACTTTCAATTTTTATCAATTTTTTCACTTACCAAAAAATTTTACCAAGAAACATTGATGTCAGGATAAAATTGACATTTAAGAGTTAAGTAATCTTTACATATAATATCATTAATGGTCTATTTTTAATATCATTTTAATATTGAGCACTATCTATGACTATCTACTGTTTCTTAAGTCATATATATATATATATATATATATATATATATATATATATATATATATATATATATATATATTCTTTTTGCATTTTGAATTGTAATACCAAATATTTTAAAAATTAAATAAAATTAAAACAAATGGAAGTTTAAAATTTTTATGTAGTTTCATCATGACTTTAGTCAACTGTGCTTATCAGGAAGCAAATCAAATAAATTTAGATTACAATAAATTTTACTTGCTTTTTTTGTCTACTTGAGATTTTCTTTTGAAGATGGATGTGCCTTTTGACCCTCAGTTTCACTTTTCATCCCTTATTTTATACTTCATAAGCCTAAATTAATCAAGCATGAAGTCACACATATGTATAACATGGTAATAATAGTTTGTAAGATTAGTTCTAGCCACTGCTTCAATTTACTCACTACTTTAAAAATATGACAGATTACTATTACTGTCTAAACACAAATACTTATTTACTAAGCATATCTTAGGTTGCCTTGATTGTGACATATAATGTACAGTCTCTCTTGCAATGGCCTATACTGTGGGACCTCACTTTAATTTAATTACAAGCATGCTTTTTATATCAGTTTTTGCCTATCTTTATGGTTAACTGTAAATGGGTGTTTTCATATAAAGTATGGGGCTGAAAATACCAAGGATATTTGAAATGACATAAATTTCTTTACTGAAAATATCTTGTTTTACATATCTGATACATTTTCCTATTTTGCTTAGTTTCTCTTTGGCCTGTAAATTCTCTCAAAGCAGTTATCTATATGAATTTCCAAACATTAAGTATTTGTCAGATTTTTCAAAGAACCTTGGCATGCCATTTACAAATAATTTACACTGCAAAAAAAATGTTTTGCTGAATTTTAAATCAGATAAGGATTATATAAATACCTTCAAGTATTATATTATTAGGACTACTATTTTCATTTATTTACTTTTTAAAAAATAATTTTGCAAAGAACTGTAACAAATAACAGAAATTACATCATTTGAGGACTTTCAGCAACCGCAACAACTAAAATGGATATCATATGGAACACAAAGAGAAAAGGATATAATCAAGATGTTGATGTTCCACACTACACCAAACAAAATGTTAGGAAGGAAATCCCCATCAATACTGGAAAGTGCAATCAATAACAGCTACTGGACTTGAGAATTATTTTCCTGAAAAATAGTTTTATGAGAAAGATTTTAGAAATTTCAACCAAAGGCAGTACTGGCTTCTCAGTCAATAAATGCCAAATGTTTCCTTATTGGGAAATGGCTAATATTACCAGCTCCTGCTTTTCTAAGTTAATAATTTTTTTTATTCAATGTCTTTTGAATTTATATTATAATTTGCTTTTTCTTACTTGGTATACCCTTTTTAGGGAAAGATAGTGAAGTGGTTTCCTGTTGCTTTCTGACCAGTTTTGAATTCAGTTTTTCTTCTAGACTGGCTGTTAGTAAGTTTGGAGAGCCCAGTTTTTTCTGTTATCTAATCCCTAGCAGAGGGGGTATCTTTCCCAAGGCCATATGCATGAAAGTGAATTTCAAAATTTGAACTTTGTTGCTTACACTCTCTGTGCTGATAACTGTCATGCTACATGCATATGTGGTGGTCAGTTTTCACATGTGGTGGTCTGCATTAGATGAAAAAAAAAAAAAAGTGTAATTAAAAAAAATGACTCACTACAGATACCAGCATTTCAAAAATAAGATTAGATTTAAATCACTATGTTTCAAAGTTAAAATTAATTTATAAAAAAAAATAAATCTTTTCTTATGATACTGATTTATTCAGTTACTTTTTAAAAAAAAATTTTTTTTTAACTTTCTGTTCAATGTTTTTAAGAAAAAATGTGTTAGAGGAATGCTAAAAGAATCAGTAAATTTAAACTTAAATGTTAAAATTTTAAAGGATTATTTTTTTACTTTATTTTTCAATTCAAAAATTTTAAATCTTAGAATTATCTCTCTGGCTTTATTTATTTTAATTTATATATATTTAAGTTGATCAGGCTCAAATGCTAAGCTTGTTAACCTATGATCTGTGCTTCATGTTTCTAGCATTTTCAGTTCTACTATTAAAGCCCATACTTATAATGCCTATTATTCAGGAACATAATTACACATCCAGAAAAATTATCAGAATATTTCTGTCATAAAATGTTCCTTTCATTTTAAAAATTTGAAAAGGTTTGCTTAGATGAGCTTCTCTCTAATATAACATTTTCTTTAAATTGTTTTTGTTTCCAGCATTTGGTGTGAATGCACAAAGTTTTTGCACAATTAAGTAAAGTTTTGCTATTGAGCAATATATGCATTCTTAGATTTATTTTAACCAGGTGTACTAAATAACCACACTTTTACTTGGATCCTTTTCTTCATCAGTGTCCTGCCATTGTGATCTTTGGTGGTGTATCACAAAAATGAGTGAATATACTTTATTACAATGGCAATTAAAATTTAAGCTTATATTTTTTAAACAATATTAGCATAAGAAATTAAGACAGTACAGTATAAAAGCAACACTGAACATAAATGAAAAAAATCATGTGTGATTTAGCATCAGTTTTTCTTAGTGATTAAAAAAAAACATTAATCAGTCCTTTTAATATAGAAATATTTAACTTGTTTTGAAAAGAAAATGTTTTGAGATATATATATATATATATATAATATATATATATATATAAACATTCTAGTTGATCTCATCGTCTTCCTACTGCTGCTGTTCAGAATCCATTATTTATTGGTATTTGCTAAATTCATTTTTCATTATGGATCTCTGCATCTATGTGAGCAAAATATTACAACACAAACAATTCATTCTTTTGTATAGGAACAGACTGCACAAGCAGGGAGAGCTATTGTGAAGGCCAACAATAATATAGGATAGGCTTTGTTTTTCTTTTTTTCCTTTTTTATAATGTTACTTATAAAAGCCAAAAATAAAATCTATTTTTTGCTTATATTTGAGAAGTCTACAAATCTGCTGCACCTTTTTTTTTCCCAGCTTGTCTCTCAAAATATATTTGCAGAAAAACAAATTAAATGTGTCAATATAAACATTCAGGCACTGAACCAAAAAAAAAAAAAAATCCATTTTATCTGATTATTGATGCCAGTTTTGACAAAATTATTTTGCAACAGCTTTATTTTGCATTTTTATTTTCCTGGCAAGGAATTTATATAAAACAAAACATTTGACACTGAAATGAACTCAATTCAGTGGCTCTGCTAACCTGACATAAAAATGAATTTTATTATGTGATTCAAAACTCTTGTCAAAAACACATTTTATGAAACCAGTTCTCATTCGGTCTCCAAAGTTAAGCAACATCAAGTCTGGTCAGTAACTAGATGGGTGACTGCTTGGGAATACCAAGTGCTGTAAGCTTGAATGTGTGGATGCTATAAAAAGATAGCAACTCAGAATGAGGATTCTGAGAGCAGAGTTCAAATTCCAATCGGGTTCATTTTATTCACTTACACTCAGATACCCTTGGATAAAGGTATGAATTCGCACCTGCTTCCCCCAGTTGTGGGTTAAATAGACATATCTGAAAATCATTATTATCTCAAAAAAAAAAAAATTAATACAATATACAATCACAAAAAGAAAATCCAAATGTTTTGGCTTTAAATAACCTACGTTTTTGATTAAAAATTTTTTTACAATTACTTTTACTGAATATTTTGTATTTATCAGTTTTTGCTTATTCGTATTAATATTTTTTTAAAATTATTTTCTTTTCATTTATATATCACATGCATTAATATATGTTAAGTAAAATGCAGGTTCAGTGTAGACAATTTAAAAACAAAATTTCTTTCACATACTTTCGTGCTTATAAGGCCAGTTATTTTATAAATTTTGCTTAACTTTGAAGACAATATTAATGTGATAATTTAATTTCTTTTTATTGTATTTAAGAATAAGTTATTGAGATTTTGCACAAGATTCTGATTCTTCAGAAATTTCTTTTCTATCACCTTGCAGGAAATGTTACTTGAAAATTTAATTTTTATCTTTTTCATTTAAAAAAAAAAAAAATGTTATTTTTTTAAATTGTCAGAACATAATTTGTTGGTCTCAGATATTCAATCCAATATCTGATAATTTATGGTAATATTACTTGGGATAAATTTTTGGTTATTAACATGTTTGATATTTAAAAAGTGATACTTATTTGAAGATCTGAAAGTAATTGTGTTGTCATAGTATAGTTACTTTTTTCTTACATCACTTCACTGATAATTTCTTATGAACACTTTCAAAATGTCTTTTTACAGAAGTCGTCCTACATACAATTGTTTCGGAAAATGCTTTGTTTTTCCTAGTATTCTTTAAATTCTCTAATATCCTCTTTATTTGAATGACATGGTTTCTTAGTTGATGATCGTGACAATCTGTAAAGGGCAGAAAATAATACATGAGATAATGATATACATGAAAGAGAAAGAATAAAAGTCAAAAAGGGAATCTATGAATAAGTTTTGCATGCCAGAAACAAATTGTCAGTGTGCCATGTTTGGCATGTGGAACAAGGGTTTCCCACTCTTGAACTAGGTGCTGCTTTCATCCATTGTGCAACACACTTAGTGTTGGAGACTCTATAAGTTATAAAATAACCTTCATTGGCATTTATATATCCAAAACATTGTTCAATTTCTTCTGCAATGTGAAGGCAATGTGCTGTCCCAGCAAGATAATGTTTGTCACATGATGCTTCTTTGCTGGGCACAATCACCAGACCCTTTTCCCTACATTGAACATGTATGGGACATCACTTGACTCATTCTTAGCCAACCTGCAACTCTTGCTGTACGAGTATTGCATCAACAGTGTAAGAGGCATGTAAAAATGTATTGCAGAATTATTTGACATCTGTAGAATTATAAGCAGGTGAATGCAAGACTTGTATTAATGGTTTTCTAAGCATAGCTTAGATGTGGCACAAGGCCAACAGTATGGGGCACCCAGTGAGAATCAAACTCACTACTCGATCGTTTACAATTGATCTAGCGAGACACAATTACTAACCATTACACCAAACTTGTATTAATCTCACACCGCAAAACTATACTGCATATTAATATGGAATTTAAGTGGTATCGATATAATACTTGTTCAACTTTATATTTGATGATTTACTGTAATCCATCTATATTACCTGTATATTTAATCTTTAGTAAATTGAAACACACATGCAAGATTTTGCAATCTTATTTTTGTCAAGTGTATTTACCAATATGTATGTTTCATCAGTGTTGCATAATTGAATGGCAAAATAGAAAAAAAATCCTGTTTTGCATTTTGTCCTTCAAAAGTTTAAAGAAGTCCTTTTGAAAGACAAAACACATTACATAGGTTTTTTCTTTTTCTGTTTTGTCATTCAATTATTCATAATTGATATGATATATAGTTTAGCTATCATATTCTCTCAATCTCCTCTTCATATAATTGTTGTTACTTTTATTTTTAAATATTTACTTTTAAAGTGATAAATAGTTTTTAAAAAAAAAGCTACTACTATTTTGTTTCATGCTTTCCTATTTATATGTTGATGTTTGCACAGTTTTTTTTTTTTACTGACAAATTACCTATGAAAGGTCAGTAGCCAAAGTAATTATAAAGATAACAAACCTGCTTCACTTGTTTTTCTTTTTTCTTATTCATTGAGAGCTCTTGTTTATCTGAGAATTGTTTTTTTTTTTTTCTTTTAAATTTTCTTTTTTTTATTTCTAATATACTGACAATAACCAGCAATCTAAATGTTGTCAGGAGTCGGGAATACAGTTTGTTTTATTTCCTTCTGGATTCTCTTGCTTCAGTTTTTTTTTCCCTTCTTTATTACCCTTCATCCAATAAGAAACAAAAAGAATCAAGATTAAGAAAAAACAAAGAAAAAACTAAATCAGAAAAACATTGAATCAAAGAAAATTGTATTTTGTGATTCTTTTTAATCATGTAGAAAATATCTCTCATTGTCATATTTCTATGGCTTCTAAAATAATGTTGTTTTTAAACATCATTTAGCTTTAATTTTTGGAGTGGTTAAGTTTTGTTTTTTATCAGTTCACCCCAAGCAAGGCAAGAATGCCACTAAGGCATAAGGGGCTACTCAGTGTGAAAGAAAATGAAAGGACTTTAGAAGGAACTGGAATCTCAATCCTAAATAGGAAAAAAGGGATAAACCTCTAATCCTGTTCAAAAGACTAGAGAGGAGTGTGAACCGGATGTTAGGTGAACTGTTACAATGTTCATCAGAGGATTTAAATGTAAATATGAAAATCATTAGAAAGATATAGATTTTATATTTTTTATTTAAAATTACTAATTTATTATCTTTTTAATTTTGAGATATTTTTTTATTTCATGAAAAATGATGATGGTACTTCAGGCAAGGATAAATAAAATCAAAATTGAAAAAAAATGTCTGTGTTTCTACTTATTCATGAAGTTCAAGTTAATGGCGGTGTGAGAAAATTTTTACCATCTTCAGTAAACAAACTACCCACTCATCTGAGTTTTAAAGTGTGTGGGGAGAGTGGGAGGTCTAAAGCATCTTTCCATAATGAAAGTTTTTTCCTCCTCTACTTCTAGAATACTTGTCCTTTGACATTATTGCATCCTTGCTTTTGGATACATATATGCATACATTATATATATATATATATATATATATATATATATATATATATATAATGTGTGTGACAGCACTAATTTTAATGGAAGACAATGGCTGTCATTTGGTTCACATCAATTGGATGAGGTCTGAGCTTATCTTTTTTTCTGAAGATTAAGCCTGAGATTATTTGCAAATCAATCAAAAGGTCTGGTGTGTATAATCCCTTTGGACAGATAAAGAATCTCTGCATCTGGATGATGTTGAGAATCTAGAGAACCAATTAAGCCAAGAAATGAGGAGAAAAGGTGTTAATGGGAAATTAGAGGGATTGGCTAAGCAAGTAGATAAAGTAAATTGAAAATAAGTAGTCTTAATAAATAGGACACTGGCATATGGTAGCCTATTGATAGTTGATGACAGTAGTTGCCTTGATGTATTGGTGTAGCATATTGGTAGATAAAGTAAAGGATAGCTTAAATTGACTTGATTATATTTAATGAAATGTACTATTTAAATGGATAGGGATTAAGGTTTCCAAGGAATTTTATGATCATATTTTTTATTGTTGGTTCCAATCTAGACTGCAAAAAGGTCTCCCTCCCCAAATTTATAGACCAATCATACAGTTGCATGCTGGGATTTCTTCCTAGGTAGACTACTTCTCAGTTTCATCTGCCATATTCTTGTTCTTTCTTGTCCTGAAGTCAGAATGCTGCGATTGCTTGTCTGTATCCCTTTTGTGTGTTAATGCCATTCTTCGTTTGTGAACTTTTTTGTCTTTTTACTATTAATTTGCCAACTTTTGTCTTGCATATATTGTTTCTTGATATTATTTTTGCCCTGTTCTTTTATTTTCTTTTGCTATTGTTTATTGCAAATTTTGTCAGTTCTGTTTTTTGGGCATTTCTGCCAATTACATTTAACCCTGGCCAATTACTCTACAGAGAGAGAAAGAGACTGCTTAAATGAAAATGTATGACTTTAAAGTCTATTGGTATGCTGATTTCAAATCCCAATCTCATCTGTTGTGTTCATTTTCATATATATGCCCTTAGAAAAGGCATAAATCCATCTTTTCTCCTCTCAGCTATGGATTAAATAGTGGTAAACTGGGCCTTCTTCCTAGTCAATAAGATAGACCACCACTTGGTCTCATCTGTCATATTCTTGTTCTTTCTTGCCTTGTAATCAGAACGCCGTAATCACTTGTCTGTATCTATTTTGTATGTCAACACCATTCTTAGTTTGTGAACATTTTTGCCTTATTGCTGGTGTTTTTACCTTGCATACATTGTTTGCTCAATATTATTTTTGCCTTGTTACATTTAACTATTTAACTCTACGTCTATCAAGCAAAAATGTTATCTTGCAGCAGGCCCTTCCCAGCTTTCAGTTCCCACTAACAAACAAAAAAATCAAAATGCAATGTGGGTAATCATTGGCCAGCCAGTGGAAAGCTTGGGTGAGGGTCACATTGTATGTTTACAAGATGAATGAATGGAGTTGTGTATAATTTTACTCTTGCTATTTGATAGCTGAGATGGCTTAAAAACATTTATAAAAAAATGAAAGATCGATAACTCATTAATAATTATAAATACTGTTTCTTGCAAAACACCATAGATATTGTTGACCATCAATTAAAAAGAAATAAATTGTACTCTAAACACTTTTGTCTTTTTAATCATTTAGAATCACCAGGTCTGTACTTTGATACTGGGAACAGTTATGTTTTAGGACCAGGTGAATCATAGAAATAATAAATGTTGGCCTTCATTTGAAACCTTTGTAATGACAAATTTTGACCTATGTGCAGTGTGATAAGTTTGTTTCTTTTTTGACGATTAGGCTTGGACATACAGAAATATATCATGTACGGCAGAAATACCTCCCACATATGCCCCTCAGAAATACCTCCCATATAATAAGACATTAGCTAGATGGAGACACCATTGCCACTAATGTCTTACCATTATGTGGGAGATATAAAAGATCAAATATGAGCAGATTTATATAGACTTAGAAGTAGACAAAATGGAATAAATGGAGGTAAATTTGTGTGCACTATACAGGTCATAGAATAGACAGTAAATATAGATAGGGTAATACTATAATCAAAGAAGTTTTAATTTAATAGGATTTTCTTTTTTTTTAAATGAAAATAGTGCTTTGGTTATGGATTGCAATGTTTTTATTACAAAAGACAAGTGAATTATTTTGGCACAAAGTATATACTCATGAGTTGCATTAATACAGTTATATTTATTTTTCTATCACTAAATCTTTACTGCTCCATAGATCAGTGGGTAAACTTTTTTCTTACAGTCGTTTACAGCCACATCACATTGAAACACTGGTTCCTGTACAATCACTGAAATTAAGCAATGCCGAGTCTGGTCAGTACCTAGACAGGTGACTGCTTGGGAACACCAGGTGCTATAATCTTGGATGTTCGGTTGGTGTAATGGAGTTGGGTTCATTATATTCATTTACATGAAAATACCCTTGGGGAAAAGTATGAATCCTCCTCTTCTCCCCACCAGCTGCAGGTTAATTAGTAAAATTTGTATCACTAAAACCATTATTCCAAAAAGAAAAAAAAATGCATACAAATATTTAAATTTTGGCATTAAATAACCCATAGAGTTGTTGATATGCTGCTAAGTAAAAACAACCAACCAACTTTGCTCTTACAAAGTAGAAACTGTGATTTTGTTCCTCATTCTTTCTAAAATTCTGAATATAATATTGGAGAGATGTCCTCTTATCTTATTTTTAGGTGCTTAATACATTATCATTTTTATTTTATATATTTTTTGATTTGAAGAATTTTCCAACTACCTGCCAAACCCTGAGCCTAAGACAATCCCATTTATTAATCTTGTACTTTTTCCCAGAGCCCTAACTCAAAATATTAATTATTCTAGTTGGTTTAAGCTTTTACTTTCATACTTTTAATTCATGTTGAGAAATATTCAAAAGTATTGGGCATCCGAGTAGTTGTTCATTTCGCAATCAGTTGCAATATGGTGAGTTTGTTTTGCTTTATACCAAAACTGATCGTTTCAACAATCACCTAAAATCAATCTCTTTGCTCAGCCATGGAATTTCTTCAAATTTAAGATTTATTCCAAGGAAATTCCACTTACACAGGTGAACATGAATGAAGGAGTGGAATGTTGTAACTGCTTCAAGTAGCCTCTTTGATTTCATTGCTCAAAATTTTAAAGTTTATTGACAGTATGGATCAGACACAGTATTAGTATATTGAGCATTTAAGTCTCAGATTTGTTTTAACAGATTTTATAAGATCCACTTGCTAACAGCCTGAAAATCATTTGTCAGAATTCAACCTTTTGGTCAACATAAGACAAAATGACAGAACATTGTTTATAAACAACACCAAGAGTAAATGGTATTTCAGTAAGTTGTGAATATGTTTGTACAGTGAAAGAAAATTGATAGTTACTTGATGAAAAGATGTAATAAAACTATAGGTTTTAATATTTTAACACAGGCTTGTTTGGGTTTCTTTTATTTTTTTCTCATTTCCAAATTTCAGCATTTGAATTGAAAATCCTGTTCATTTGTGATTATTCAAAATCTTTTTTTACCTTTTTAAGTTTTAGCAAATGGAACAGTCCAGCATGTAAATTACAAATTGGAGATGCCAAAATAAAACAAGTACAACAATTTAAATATCTAGGAAGTGTTTTAACAGAGGGTAGAAAGTTTCATACTGATGTCTGAAGGTGCATTGGTATAGTGAAAGATGCCTTGCAAAAGCTAAGCAAAGTTTAAAAAAAAAACAAAAGTTTCATTAGAAACAAAGAAAAGTGTACTAAACTGTTACATAATATAAGTCCTCCTATATAGTAGTGAATGCTGGACAATCCCCTCAAAGACAAAGAAGAGACTTCAAGCAATAGATGTGTTTCTACAGAAGGATGCTGAGGATACCATGGACTGAATATGTGAGCAACAACAAAGAAAAGATATAATAGATAATGGAAAATCTCACAGAATAAAGAAAGGATTCTGTTGAGAGACATGATTGCTTATGTCTTGAAGAGACATGATATTAAAAAAAAAATCTTGAAAGTGCAAATAAGTTAAAAACTTTACTGTAAAGCTGTAGCAACTAAGCCTGATCACCAAAGAAACACATTTACTTGGAATTATCCTGATAGACTATTACATTTTAATAAATTCTGGATTTTTTTTTTCTTTTTTTTTTTTTTCTTCTTTTTTTTATATGCCTTCAGCTGGTCTTCTGGGTAGCAATGCTTATTTAAATCAATTGTTTTGGTTCTCTATCGTGACCTTCATTGGACGAAAACCAGCCCTTTGGTAGTTTTAGTGGTGGTTCATTTCACTTACCCTATATTCCAAGTTGTAAACTATCCACTTTTCATCACCCATTATAATTGCTTTTAAAAAGATCATCCTTGAAAATATAGTATACATATATTTATAATTACATATATTTATAGTATACATTTTTACTGATATAGAAGCTGCACATAAAGGTAACTAAGATAACCAAGCTGATTAAAATGGTTTTCATGGCTTGATTTGGATATCTTGAGTATGTTGGTTATTTCCGACATTGTATAATGCTTATTATTCTCAAGTAATGTCATTTGATCTCTTCCAACTCCAACTATAGAGCATGGTTTAGCAAGAAATCTCCAGCATTAAACTTGGCAAATCACTCTTGATACATTTGATTATTTACAGTAACTTCTCCATAATTCATTTTTGTGTCTGAGGAAGATTTTTTGCAAAAAAATTAAATGTCGATGTTTTTTTTTAAGTCTGGTTATTTATATATATATGTAGAAATTGGTGCTATAATTTGTCCACTTGCAACTTTCAGCACATTTCTTTAGCTTTAAAAATTTTCAATATCCACATGTTATAATTATATAAGCTTGTTGCAAATGAGAGAAAACAAACTTGTCTGTCTCTTTTAAAAGAAATTTTCATTAAATAATTTGAATGCAATAGAATGAAAGTGATTTTGAGAATAACAATTTTTTTTTTAATTTTATTTTATATGTACCATGTCCTTTCAGGATGTGAGCAACCGTGACTCTTCAAAAATTGTCACTCTCTATCTCCACCCCCCCTTTTTTTTTTAATGTTCATCAAATACAAGATACAAGAACCACTCAAGGTAGAGAGTTACTGAATGAAGTTTGCTGTAGGAGTTAAAAATTACGGTTTTATAAGGATATTGCACTAATTAACTTTTGACTTTTTAACATGTCTCTGTTCTTGTACTGCCATCAATTCATACAAGATTGTTAAGTTCCAGATTATTTATCTTGCCTTCACTGTGTTCTGCTAAAAGTGTTAGATTCTCCAGGCCTTTTTTCTTCATTGTGTGGTTCAAAGATTTCAACTATAAGTTGCAAATATTGAATGATTGCAAATGAATTAGGCTCTCATTTTCTTGATAAAATTTTAGTTTATCACAAATTAAATTCTTGGAACAATTTTCCTGACTCATTTCAATGGTGCCATTCATTAAAATATAATTGAGTGAATAGATGCTATCAATTAATCTATTCACTAACATACTTCAATTCATCCAGGCAATTATTGTTATCATATATCAATAGGCTGCCATATACAACTGAATTTCTTTATCATATTGACTTTCTTTTTCATTATATATTTCTTAGTAAATTAAAATGAATGTTCTTCATGGTTATTACTGGAAATTATGGATCTTATATTGTATAATTATGATTATTGGTTTTTACTAATAAAAACAAAATCATATATATTTAATTGATTCTCTTTCTTTACAGGCCTATGAAAGGAGGTTTCCTATCTGTAAAATGATTCCTGTATTTCTGGGCAGTGAGATCCTCTATGACCACACCAGTGATGGAGGAGCAATACATATTGTTCACAGGAAGTGTAAGTTGGATGTCGATGCCCCTTACATTTTGAAAAAGGTAAGAATTTGGATTTCAATATTTTCAAGGTTACTTAGTAATGCTCCAGCTGCAGTCACTTTTAGTATCACCAGTACTCATTTTAGCAACTAACCTGCTAATATGGTCGATAAAAATCCAACATAAAAACTTTGATAAATATTATCAAGAGGCTTGCACACATTATAAATATGTCATGTGAGATGAGTTTTATTTCTTCCTTTCTCTGGTGTTTATATCTGGATTTGAGCTCTTTTACTTAAATTTTAAAGATATACTCGAGAATGTCTTTGGCCCCAGTCAATAAATACTTCTATAGTACTGCTAATTTTATATAAAATAAATAATAAATATTACTGTAGTATTAATGATTTTATAAAATTAATAATTTTTATATATTAAATATTCATATAATATATAATAATGTTATCACTATTTACAGATTATTAATATTATTGTATATTATATGAATATTTAATAAATAAAATTATTAATTTTATAAAATTAGTGCTATGGAAATACTATTTATATAGTATTAATAACATGAATTCTATGATGAATTGCAGATTACAGAATGAAAGGTACATTTACGTATTTTTTAACCAAAAGTTAGGTTTTATTTTCTACTAGAGATCTTTAATTTTATAGTTTCTTAGTGCAAATTAAATCATTTTGAATTGCATGTATAAATGTTTATAATGTGTATTCATGGTGGTATGTCTGTGATTGTGTGTCCAGGCATAAATTGAACTGTCTAGTTTTCCTTTAAATTTCCATTTAATGTAATAAAATATAAACCAGCGCATAGTGAAAGCTTGTCTTACTGGACAAGAAGGGATTTAAAAAAAAATTCTAATGCTTGGAAAGTGCGTTGGGAAATTTTCAGCACCCTTTGTGTATAATATATATATATATATATATATATATAAAGTGATAGAAATTAGGAGGATTCGAGATAATTATAATTATTCATAAAGTCTAGATAAACCTCAACAGAATGCAGAAAGCACTGGACAGCCGTTTCATCCTGTATTTGGGACTCATCAGCAGTGCGCAGCCACTACCAAAAATTGAAACCCGGACAGTTACGTTATCAGGCAAACGTCATACCAACTGTTCCAACAGGCCTC
This sequence comes from Acanthosepion esculentum, assembly GCA_964036315.1. Classification (NCBI taxonomy): domain Eukaryota; kingdom Metazoa; phylum Mollusca; class Cephalopoda; order Sepiida; family Sepiidae; genus Acanthosepion; species Acanthosepion esculentum. The sequence continues at coordinate 40,341,958 of OZ038486.1, read as the reverse complement.
TGTGACAAAGAGGTAGTGAATCAGACTTGATATAGCGCCGCTCAATCACATAGTGTATTGGGGCAACAGATCATTATTTAAACATATATAGTTAAATATAACAGACAACGAATGTCTTTTAGGTTTAATCATGAGCCATTCTAGACTTTGTATAGTGGCTTTAGTTTCAGGAGAAAATAGACAAAAACTGTCCAAAATTGTATGTTTTTTATTATACTGTTCCTCGATCTAAGCTTTTGGCTCACATGAGCTATCATAAGAGTGGTTGTATGACCATTACAGCAGATGTTCACCATCAAAGATGTCATCTTGTTATGTTTACATAGAAGTTTTCTATGTGAGAATAATGGTCATGGAATAGCAGTCGTAGGCCATAAATTCATAATGCTGTTCTATGACATTGCACATGATCATGTGAGAGAAAGAAATGTTATCAACAGAACCATGTGTTTAAATGCATTATAGTATGTTGTGACTGGTTTGAAATGTAATTTTGTTGAGTGTGGGTTGCTTTGTTTTAATGTTGATGGCCTTCAATATCTGAAGGTTCTTTTTACTGTGTATGTGTGAGTATTGTTGTATTATTAACTAATATTATGTACATGGCTATGTTTTTTTAAGAAATGTTGTTTAATGTAACTAAGATCAGAAAAGTGAAACCGAACAGGATCTCATCTTTGATGATATAATAGACAACGAATGTCTATTATGTTTGATCAGTGGTTATATGGATATTACAATTTGATTGTGAACATCTCTGTTGTAATGTCCATATAACCACTTTGATGATGGCTCATGTGAGCCAAAAGCTTAGATCAAGGAACAGCATAGTAAAAAAATATCCAAATGTTGGACAGTTTTTGTCTTTTTCGTTTTTGTCTTTATTTTCGTTTTTGTCTTTATTTTCGTTTTTGTCTTTTTTCGTTTTTGTCTTTTTTTGTTTTTGTCTTTTTTTGTTTTTGTCTTTTTTTGTTTTTGTCTTTTTTCGTTTTTGTCTTTTTTCGTTTTTGTCTTTTTTGTCTTTTTCTTTTTTGTCTTTTTCTTTTTTGTCTTTTTCTTTTTTGTCTTTTTCTTTTTTGTCTTTTTCTTTTTTGTCTTTTTCTTTTTTGTCTTTTTCTTTTTTGTCTTTTTCTTTTTTGTCTTTTTCTTTTTTGTCTTTTTCTTTTTTGTCTTTTTCTTTTTTGTCTTTTTCTTTTTTGTCTTTTTCTTTTTTGTCTTTTTCTTTTTTGTCTTTTTCTTTTTTGTCTTTTTCTTTTTTGTCTTTTTCTTTTTTGTCTTTTTCTTTTTTGTCTTTTTCTTTTTTGTCTTTTTCTTTTTTGTCTTTTTCTTTTTTGTCTTTTTCTTTTTTGTCTTTTATTAGAATGACTCATGATCAAACATAAGACATTCGTTGTCTGTTATATATTGTTCAATATATATATATATATATATAAAAGAATTCCTGTTTTTATTCTGGTGTATAAGAACATATATAATGTAAATGGTTTGTTCATGAATAACATTTTGTTTGCCTTGACCTATATTATTAAGTCAAACTTCAAAGCTTTCTCTCTCATATATATTTGTATGTTCTAATGTTCATACTTGCTTGACATTACATTATTTTAGGCCTTTCTTGATTTTATGTATTTTTCCCAGACAAATTAGCAAAGTGAAAACTTCTAAAAAAAAAAGTAACTGTACTGGGAAAGAATGGGAGAAAAACATTATGTAACTTAAGAAAAAAAATTATCCATATCAGCTGTGCATATATACATAGCCTTGTATGTATGTGTATTATTTTTATGTTATCTTTGTCTTTGCTTATTTTAAAAAAATAAAGTGAGTCATTTTATGGTCAAAATATTATTACACCAATGTGAATAAGCATCAGAATGGCCACAAAACCAATGATGCTTTCTTATTTGTTAATCAAGTTGATCACTTAAAAAAAAAATTGAGGTAATCTTATGTTATTAACATCTGTAAAGAAACATTTTATGCAATATAAAGAAAATAAAACCACTACTTTATAACAAATGTTCCTATTTATCGAGTTTATATTATAATCATTGGCAAATGCAAATTTTCATTATGATTATTATTAAAATATCATTACTGGTATGCCACTATGACTGATTGATTAGGATGCAGGTGAGTCAAGAATTCTTGCTTATTCTTATTTCTTATGATGAAAACTCTGGGTGAAATGACTATGTAATTAGCACTAAGCCTGAAGTTATTTTTGGATACTTTTTCTCTTCTGTTCATTTCTTTTTGTCACTTAATATTTAATTAAAAATGACTTGGTTATTGGTGGCCAGATTAAACTGGAAATTGCTTTATTTTTTCAAGTTAGAGTATTTGAATAGTAGTGTGTTAACAGAGATTTGTGCTGTGAAGTGCATTTTTTTTTTTGCTGTGTTATGGTAGCACACATGCAGAAGTGGGATTATTAGAATATTGATAATTAAGTGAATTAGTTATATAATTTCATATACATGTTGCTGCAGAAACAGCCAACAAACCTTCATCAGATCATGTCCTTGGGGTCAGACATGGTTTCAAGGCTGCTGTATTAACCTAAGTTACCACAGCAGACTACAATAACACCACTTAGTTGGTTTTCCTTTATAGTGTGATGAAAAGGCAGCCTCATTATATAATTCTTCTACGCACAATTTTCCTGTCACTGTGAGACTAGACATGAAATGTTAATTCAAATCTCATATCATTGAATTAACTGAGAAAATGGTAAATGCAAACTCTTGTTGGAAAGTTGAGATGATTTTCTACATATTGAAACAACTGACTGATATTCTTCATTTTACTGAACTTAGGCAGACAAGAAAAGGTAATTTAGGTTTACTATAAAATAATAAAATCGGATATAAGCTTATGTTGCTGCAGTTTATTGTAGTTAAGTAAACTTTTGGAAACTTTAGTATGAATTGGCCTGTTTATGATGTTAAATTATTATAGTACAAAAGTCTTTCTAAATATTGTTAAAAAGTAATGCATATTAATAAACCAAGTATATGTATTAATTGAATTTTCTAAATATAACAATTATAATTTTCAATAATATACTATTAATTAGACATTTAAAAAGGTAAGGAAATTAATCACTTTTTGTATTTGCAAATCTTTTATATTCATACTAATTTCAAACTTGAAAACTGAACAGTATTTTATACTTTAATTTATTCAAACTATTCTTCTCATCTTGATTATAGATATTGTTATACTAAACACAAGGTTTCAGCCAAGTATCCTCTGGCCATCTTCAGGAGTCAATTGTTTTGGTTGATGTGAAAACTTAAAAATGGCCAGTGGATACTTGGCCAAAATGTTGTCTATAATAGAATGTATAATAATAAAGATGAGAACAATAGTTTGAATAAATTAAAGTATTTTGACATCTCAAATATGAAATACAAAATGAAACAGTATTTTGTTTTAAAACTCAGTTGGTATTTAAAATTTTTCGTAAATTTTCCATCTTAATAATGCTTTGTATATTCAAATACTTGTCAAAATGACTTACTGTTGTCAATAGTTTTATTGACTGGATCAGTAACTTTGTAGCCAGACACAGTTATTAGTAGAATTTTTTAACTAAAATGTTTTACTGTATGTTAGATCTGTGTTAATGATTAATATTCATTATTGAATTAAGTGCATTGACAAGTAGGTTATGTTGAAAAATACTAGTGTAAAATAAATGTTTCTTTTGTTGTTTTTTCACCATTATGCTTTGAACTTGTTGATCTCTAACCATAGTGTAATTTGAATCACTGACCCAATTTTAGATGGCAATATAAATGTCTAAATTTGTTACTTCGAAATAATGGTTCTTGATTATTGTGTTGAAAATTTAAAATGAAAAATACTAAGTTTTCCATTTTAGTTAACTAAATTTTAAATTATTTTACTTGAAAATAACTGCAAAATACAAATGTTTTCTAAGAAATATTTTAATTTAAAAACAAAACCAACAAAAAAATGGTCATATACAGTATTTTTAGGAAGTAGCTATCTTTTATAGTAACTGGTAAATAAGAATTTTATTCATACCTGTATGAGATATAATGTGAGGTTTGATCAAAAGTTATCAGAACTGTTGCTATGATAATTGAGGTAAAGTACACAGGTTGGATATTTGTTGCTTTCTTCCATTTTTTTATAGCAGTGCTTAAAAGGAAAGTGTGTAGAGCAGTGGTGCCCACACTTTCTTGGCTTGCAAACTATCTTTTAAATGACCAAGTCAAAATGATCTACATACAATAAAAATGCTAAACATGTTTGTTTGTTTTATTTATATATATATATATATATATACACACACTAAGTATACCTTATATTTACAATATATGTTGGTGTACCTTGCATAACAGCATGAACCTGTATGGCACAATACAATTCCATACATTTTTGGCCATTACCTTATTCTGATGACTTGCACTGTAAGGAATCAACCAGGGTTGCCTAGTTCAGACAGTAGCTGTTGATAGTCATCCTCAAACAGACTTCCCAATGTCCATCAGTCATGGTGGAATGTTATTTGGACTATAAGGCTGATTCACATAAATAAGTTGAGCCAAATAATACAGTCAAGAAGGTAGCATATTTCCTTAGGTTTGTGTCGTTTTCCACAGTGAGCAAGTTCCAGAACAGTCTGTGAGTCCTGGACTTCAGCTTAATGTCAGCCTGTCACATTAAAATCTCATCCTCCACTCCAGAAGAGTTTAGATGAAACAGTATTGCAATTTTTATGCGACTAAGTCAACTTCAACATCTTCCTGAAATAGGTTGCACATAAATGTAGCAACTGGCTGAAGTAAAGTAGTCTTGAAAGTGTCTGTCAAACACTGACAGACTATTGTCAATCTGCTATATGTAGCATTAGCAGACAAGTTGTGTACATGGCTTCTGTTGTGTCGCAAACTCTGACACAAGATTTTTAAAGTTTCCCAAATCATAGCACTGCAGCTTTGAGGACAGATGTTTCATTTTTCATTTGAAAGCATTAACCGAGATGATAATTTTGACTACAGTTTTCTCTTTTCTTTGCTGCTCTAAATTAAGCGCATTCAACATGTTGATCAGATCAGTTAAAAATGCCAAGTCTAGCAGCCACTGATCGTCATTTAGTTTGTATTCTGCATGTTTAGTGATGAGGAGAGACTCCTTTATCTCTGAACGGAATTCTCAAAATCTCTGTAGGAATTTCTCCCCTAACTAAACCATCTGACATCAGTGTGTAGCAACAACTCAGTGGTTGCAGTCCGCCTTCTCTAAATGCACACGGAACAGCCATCTTTGAAGCGATTTGGCATGAATAGAACAGACAATCTTCATTGCCACATCCATTATCTCTTTCATGTTTAGCATTTAATGCATAATGCTTGTTGGTGCATTATACAGTGGTAATTAAGGAAGTCTGAGAAAGCGTCATCTTCTATGCACCTGGCAATAAATCCATTCGAGGAGCCAACCATTGAAGGAGCACTGCCATGGTTATTGACACCAACTTGCACACTGGGAGATGGGTTTTCTTGATAAAATTTTTGAAAGACTGAAGAATGTCCTCTCCCTGCATGTGTCCCTTCATGGGTAGTATTGGTAACAGCTCTTTTGTAGTCATATCTGTAAACACATCCGAATAAAAATGCACAACTGAACTGTATCACTTACATCTGTAGACTCCTTTAATTGCAATGAGAAACACTCACAGTCCATGACGTCCTTCCAAAGCTGCAGTTTCAAATCCTTAGCCATTACTTCACAGCATCTTGTAACTGTATTTCTTGATAGCTGGAGAGCTTTGACTGAAGATAATATCTCCAGTTTGCTTTTAAAGTCCCGAAACAAGAAGTCAGCTGCTTCAACAAAAGCCTCTTTTATCATTTTTCCATCTTGAAAGGACTTCTTTTGCTTAATGATGGTGTGAATCATTTTGAATGATGCTTTAGTGGCTGCCTTCACTTTTGAGCTCAGCTGTGAGAAAAATGACTGCTGTCCAGACAAATGTGATTTTAATTCCTTAACCTTTCTCTTTCTCATCTCACTTTTTGGTGGGAAGTCAGTGCCATAGTTTTTATGAACAGTCTGAAAGTGTTGCTACACATTTTTTTTTTTTTTTTTTTTTTTTTTTTTTTTGTTAGATTGGCAAATCTTGAATATGGCATTATAAAAAAAAAATCCTCCTTCTATTCTGAATAGATGTGGTTTGTTTTTGGTTTCTTACTTGGTCCAGCTTCCCTGCTCATTTTTAAACCCTTTCTTTTGTAGAAATAAATTGGAAACTGCTAATTAGTTCGCTAGAGTCTTGCAGTAGCCCATGCAATTTAGCCGTGTATACATGGTGACCCCATGTGTTGATGAGTGATAAGATCTCAGACTGATTGCACTGTACATCAATTAAGTGGCAAATGATACAGTGAGGATGAATGATAGGCTATTTTTTTTTTAATGCTGTGTGATCTACCCACACTACCTATGTGATTGACAAGTTGATTGCAATCCATGTATTGGGCACCACTGGTGTAGAGTGTGGTCATCTCACCACATCACAGAGGGCTCCATCAGTGACCATAGCTTGTGCAGCAGATTTTGGCCAAGTACAACATTCCCCATGTCCAACAACCACCATATTCTCTAGATCTCGTTCCGTCCAGCTTTTTTCTCTTCAAAAATCCAATCCCACTTGAAAGGAACAAGATTTCAAGACATCGAGAGAACACAAAAGAAGCAGCTGCTAGCTATCCCAAAAAAAGGAGTTCTAGCAATGCTTCTATCAATTGAAATGATGATGGATAAAGTGTGTGGCTTCAGAAGGGAACGACTTCAAAGGGAATTTAAATGCTGAATTGATGTGTGGTAGTTTTCGTTTTATAGCACCAGACCCAATATAAAAAAATTAAAAAAAGTATAAAAAGAAAGAACAGTCAGATTTATGATCCAGTTATTTAGCATTTATTTTCAAAACCAGTGCTTGATACACAGTAGAGCATAATATTGTCATTTAAAAATATGTATTCATGACACAGAAATTTCCATGTTTCGGAACTAAAACCTAAACATTAATTTAAAATTAAAGTTTTTGTTCCATTCTTAAATGATGTTGAATAACTTTCGAAAAAAATGATTTACTTTTTTTAAGCTTAATAATATATAGTTTAAATTGGTGGGGGAATGAGATTACAAAAATTCTAAGAGGGTGTTGGCATTTTTCACAAATCAGGATAATTTAAGCTGACAAAGTAAATATAGGTTATGGGTTAGGTGTGGGTTTGTAATTTCTGCCTGCTGATACTGGCTTCCTTATATGAGAAGGTGTCATCACTGTCTGGATTTTATTCAACATCGTTTGAGAATGGAACAAAAATTTTAATTTGAAGTTTGATTTAAGGTTTTGGTTCTGAAACCTGTAAATTTCTGTGTTGCGGCAAATACATATATTTAAATAATAATATATATATTCTTTCATTTTGATTCTTTTGTGAACTGAAACCAGCTTTGTGTGTGATGTTATCATCTGTAGTATATTTGTACAGTTGAGTGGATTCAAATATTTTAAGATGATGGTTGAATTTTGTCATGCCTATAAAGATTTTGACAATAAAAAGTTGATGGCAATTGTCAATTTTAATTATTTTTGTGTATGCTTCTTCCAATAGCTGCTATTTAGTGGAACAGGCTCCCACATGGCTTCTTCCATGAATACTACAATTTTCAAGTCTAGGTTTAATCATTATCTTTCTGTGATATCCTTGTAATCTTCACTTCACATTTCCTACTCCTATGTTCATATCCCACAACTCATTCAGTAACCCTCTACCTTGAATGGTTCTTGAGCCCTGTACTGGATTAACTTTAGTTTAAAAGAAAAAAAAAAGTATATCCTCTGAAACTTATTTTGTTCATTCCCGGCTTTCTGTTATCCTTGCCTGAAGAACATCTTGCGATTTTTATCAGCTATTTAGGGAAAGGTGATTAACTTCAAATTCCAAAAATATTTTCTCCTGAGACTGTTCTTGGGTGCCAGCAAGTGTTTTTGTGCCAAATTGTGATTCCACTGATCCATATTGATTGTCCATTGCTTCAAATGATGGCAGCTGTTTGTTTGGCATTTGGGGTTGATTACTTTCTATTGCACTGATTGGCTTGATACTTCTTTTTTTTCTATCGCTTTTTTCCTTTCTTTTACAGACTTTCTGAAAGTCTTTTCTTCTTTGAGGCTGGATTTGTTGTGCATTACTGCTAAAATCCGGAGTGGTTGCAAATGCTCAAGTAATATGAATTGATTGGAAGGGGAGTGAAATTCCATTTTCTGCACTTTTACAACTGGACAGCTGTTTTCAATTGTTTCACAAATTTTTATTTGGCTTTCATTTTAAATATATGATGAAGTCACAAAAAAAAAATGTATGTAAAAAGTGAAAGTAGCTAATTTAAAAATAGCAACATGTAATGATATTATTAAATCTGTAGATTAACTGGAAGATATTTTTTTCTCTTTTCTACTCCATTTGTCTGAAATTAGGTTGAAAAATAAAGGTTATCATTATATTATATTTAGTTATATATTATATTTAGTTATATATTATATTTAGTTATATATTATATTTAGTTATATATTATATTTAGTTATATATTATATTTAGTTATATATTATATTTAGTTATATATTATATTTAGTTATATATTATATTTAGTTATATATTATATTTAGTTATATATTATATTTAGTTATATATTATATTTAGTTATATATTATATTTAGTTATATATTATATTTAGTTATATATTATATTTAGTTATATATTATATTTAGTTATATATTATATTTAGTTATATATTATATTTAGTTATATATTATATTTAGTTATATATTATATTTAGTTATATATTATATTTAGTTATATATTATATTTAGTTATATATTATATTTAGTTATATATTATATTTAGTTATATATTATATTTAGTTATATATTATATTTAGTTATATATTATATTTAGTTATATATTATATTTAGTTATATATTATATTTAGTTATATATTATATTTAGTTATATATTATATTTAGTTATATATATTATTACTCTTGGGTACCAAATGCAAGTATCAGCAGGATCAAATTTTCTTTCAGTCCCCTCATCCAGCATAGTGCCGATCTTGTATGGTATGCATATTATTTTTTAAACAATTTTCACTGTCACATGATTTCTTTTCCTAAGAATGAAGAAATTCATGTTTATACTATTATTTGAAAAATGTCCAACAGCATGACTATTCCAATTGGCACTTGTAGTTGGTATAAAAGAGACTTAATACTTAGTTTCATGTTATTGTAGGAATAGATATTGTTTTATTTAAACAATTTACATTATTCGAACTGTTGCCATATTCCCGACGTTTCAGCTGAGTTAAGGGTGATAACTGAGACATCTGGAAGAAGTATGGCGTGTGGAACTAGAACACTCTATCCTGGTGAATGAAATAAAGGGATCAGTTCGAAATTCCAAACATCTGAAGAAGGCTGGAGCATACATCAACCAAAATGTTGTCAATATGGCAACATAGGTAGTGACAACAATCCCAACAATGTAAATAGAGAAAATAATTATAATACCTCATCTTGGAATATATATATATATATATATATATATATATATATATATATATATATATATATATATATATATAATGTTTCACAATTTTTGAAATAAAATGATTGTGCAAAAATCAAGGACTACAAATGTTAGAATAATGGAAATTACATTTATTGAAAGGTAGAAGGATAACATTTTAGGATCTGCAACCATTTATTCTCAAACATGAACCAAAAATGTCAAGAGTTCATGCTCCAGATGTCTACCATTCAGTTGAAGGCACTTTTGAATGCAAATTTGTTGATAACATGTGCATGTTCCTCTTGGGTGATTGCTTGAATCTTCTCAGTGATGGCTGCCTTCAATGGTGTGAGTGTTGCTCTGATAGATGTTGTGTGAGATGAAGCACTATCCTGCTGGAACCACTGTTCTTCCTCGTCAAGGTCCCCATGCTCCTCAAGTTCTACCCATCTGAGAAGCCACTGCTTTGTTTCAACAATTGTGAACATTCCTGTATATCTATACAGTAAATGTGAATGTCACTGTGTCACACCTTTTCAACTTTACTCTGAGATGCTGTAGCCCAGCATATCATACCATTTTGGAATCAGGCCGATTCAGTGAGCAAATTAAAAATATTCTGGGATGGACCTGGACCCGAAATCCAGAAATTTTGGATTCACAAGTTTTCATTACTGCAATTATTTTTGTTCTTTCTTTTTTAAGGTTATTTTTTTGCAACAGCTGTTTTTTTTTGTTTTTTTATACAATGACAATTTTATAACTTGGAAATAAATTTGGGAATAATTAAAATTAATTGCAAAAGTCACCCATGAAATAAAAATAATTGTTTATACTTTAAGTGACAGGAGAAGAATTATCATTGAACATTTAAAAGGTAAGTTTAAATATTAATGCAATACTTAAATGCAACGATCAATTTCACATCTACTCCTCTCTACTTATTGAAAGCCCAATCAAGAGCCCTCTGCAGGAGCTAGCTTAAATGCTGCCTGATAGAGAGATGCTGTGTTGCATCGAAACATTAATGCATTTTTTTTTATGTATGTTTGAATTTATATTTGATTTGTTCTCATTGCATTTGGAGATATATATATATATATATATATATATATATATATATATATATATATATATATATATATATATAATTATAAATTAATAGATTTAAAATATGGTTTTACCGCTACACAGTGATAACCATGTTTCAGAAATGGAAGCTAAAGCCCCTGAATTTAATTTTGTTATTAAACCAAAGACATTAGTTCCATTTCCTCATCAAGCGAATTTTATGGAACTAATGTCTTTGGTTTAATAACAAAATTAAATTCAGGGGCTTTAGCTTCCATTTCTGAAACATGGTTATCACTGTGTAGCGGTAAAACCATATTTTAAATCTATTAATGCTCTTTAAATTTAAATTTACATAGAGCACTATTGTGTAAAAATAAAAATATCTATAAGAACACCGGATTTTATATCTTACTGTTCTTTCCTTTTTATTATATATATATATATATATATATATATATATATATATATATATATATATATATATATATATATATATATAGTGTATTGGGGTAGCAGATCATTATTCAAAGATATATTATTAAATATAACAAACAAATGTCTATTATGTTTGATCAGTGATTATATGGATATAATATATTTGATTGTGAACATCTCTGTTGTAATATCCATATAACCACTCTGATGATGGCCCATGTGAGCTGAAAGCTTAGATCAAGGGAGCAACATAATAAAAAATATCCAAATGTCGGATGGTTTTTGTCTTTATTTTCTTCCAAAACCACTATACAAATCTTAGAATGGTTCATGATCATTCGTTGTCTGTTATTTTTAACAATATGTTTGTGTGTGTGTATGTAAGAGAAAGACACATGCATACTTAAAATTTTAATGAGAAAAATGTTAAGCCAATGTCATAAATCTTGAAGAATAATTATTTATATGCTTTCATAATTTTATCCTGACTCTGCCCTTCCACACTAAATAACTGCATGTATCTCTAACAAAAAAGTCTATATGATCTAGTATTCGCTACATTAAGTATCATGTTTCTAACATTTACCCTTTTATAGTTATGCTGACAAGTCTTATATTGATTAAGTTTTTCATTGTATAAAAAAAAAAAGATTTCTTTGTTATTTTATCTACAATGCACAACTATTAATATATTATAATATGCCAAATGTTTGATTTAAAAAAACAAAAAAATAGAAAGAAAACATGATCTATTTTTATAGACTAAAGTGAGGGATTTGGTACAGTAAATAGGCTGGGGTTTATTTCTAATGAATTTACATCTTAAATAAGGAATAGGTAACATTTTAAATTTTGTATCTGGTGTTTAAATAAAATGTCCATAATGTAAACTGATCAAGACTTAATTTTGATTTACTGTAGTGTTACTTAAATGTAACTACATTTGAAATACCCTGACAGAAATCCTGTTTTATAGACTGATGTAGAAAAATGCTCTTAAACTTCTTGTGGCTTGTAAAAAGTTTTTTTTTTTAAATTGTATTATATGGTTTTTCATATTTTCTATAGTGAAAATAAATAAAATTTAAAACAAAAATCTTTTACCAGTTGTAAAGAAATACATTTTTTATGGCACTAAGTTAGAGACAGAAAAAATTATATCAAATTTTTATTGAAGATTTGTAAATATTTATCTTCCATAATAATCTCAGTAGGTAACTGTTAATATTTTTTGTAATATTATCAACTACAGCTTGAAGTCTTTGTATGATTTTTGGTCATCAGGATCTTTTATAATTTTGAAAAGATTAATATTAGAAATTCATTTGTAGTAGAAAATACATCTTTTGCAATATTTTTCATCATCATCATCAGTCCCTTGATTGTTTCAATCATTGAGAGTGGGACTAAGGGCAAAAGAGACATACAAACTCCTCCAAGATGATCTGTTGGCAGTTGCTCTCTCAACTCCTGAGCACCAATGTCAGTTGTCATGTCTGTCCAGTCTTTGATGTTGTCTAACCAGCTTTTGCATTGCCGTCCTTTCTAGCATTCACCTTCAACAGTGCCTTGGTGCAGAGGCTGTTGTAACATGGCCAAACCATGCTATCCTCTGATACTTAATAGTGGCAAGGAGAGATTCCTGTTGGCCCACAAGACTTTGTGAATGTGTATGGAGCAAGGTCAAAAGTCTCATGAGCAATATTTTATACTTTTATAATTAAAATAAAATCAGAAACATTTTAGTTGTGGATTTTCAATTCTACCTGAAATTTTAATGTTTTTATTATTTTTAACAAGGTTACAGTTGAATTGCTTCTTAAATTATAAGATGTTTCATCCTATTCAAATTATCTTCTTATTGGCTAGGATTCATTTTGAATTTCATATTTCCAAGAAGCTGTTGTGATTATTAATATGCATATAGAGAGATTGTTAGTGGCTGTTGAGCATTTACTCAAGCGAATTAACAAGATCTTGAATTAAAGATCTCAGATTGTAAAATCAATATTTGTTGAAAGCAGCTAAAATATTAAAAGAAAAAAATAGTGGGAAGCAGAATTAGTATCATGGAAAATCTCCTAAATCATTTTTTTTTTTTCAATTTTTATTGTTATTATAAATGCAAATTCCAAGATGAATTTAAACATCAGCTGATAGATTGTATCAATGTCTGGAAACATTCACTGAAAGTGGCCAAATCATATATTTTTAAAGGATAAGTTGATTTGTTTATAACCTGCAGACCCCTTACAGCTGGGGTGGGAAGTCTTCAATGCAGCAGAGTGATGCTCTTTCAATTTCAGTAGCAAGTGAAATTTTATAGAGCTGAGATGCTAGTCTAATATCCAAAATGGATAGCTTTACAAGGTTAAAGAACTCTTACTACTTATAGCTCAAGAAATAATTGGTTCATGCCTTTCGTAAGGGTATTAGTGAAAAGTGATCGCAAGCTGTCTCAGTTAGAGTTTGAACTTGGTTTATTGATTCCATTCTCTGTACCATTAATGACCATAAGCCACCAACACCTCCAAAATCATAGTTACAGGACAAAAACAAAACTGAAGAACACTGAATTGTTTAAATAGGACGTGGGTATTATAAATATTATAGCTGTATAAATATTAAGTATAACCATTATTATTATTAGTTGTAGTTTATTTACTTTAATATCTTGATATTTACCAAGTTTAGCTTAATATGGTGGCGGAGGATAATAGGAAGATTGTGTTGCACATCTATTCTCTGTGGAGTAGATTTCCTTGCTGAGAAAATCAGCATTCAAAATATTGGCTTCTACCTGGACATGAAAACAAACCTCTGGCACTGATGTGAAATAAATATAATTCTCTTATCCATAGGACTAATTCAAATATAAATCCATGTTTATTACATATAAGAAAACAATGTTAAACACTGAATGTTTTTTGAAAGCAATGATTGAATTTTACTTCAAACCGATGCAGACAAATCTTGTATTAATCATAATCAGTTTCATGAAATTGGTGAAAATAAATAAAATTATCAGCAAGAATATCTGAATTTTTTGTATGCTATGAATATTATTATATATATATATATATATATATATATATATATATAAAAACATTGAAAAAATGTGGTAGAGAGAGATATGGCTAATGGGTTGAAACTTTCAGTAATATTTGTGGGATGCATGTGTAACTTGATGTTATATAAATCAGATATAAAATATAACTGAATTGTTATCTACACTATTTACATTGTTCAAACTGTTGTCCTCATCTTTATTGCCATATTCACAATATTTTAGCTATTGTACACTCCGTCCTTCTTCAGGTGATATACATTAGAATATCGTGAGTGTAAATAGTTATAATACCTTGTTCCAGAAATATAGACAGATGCTGAATTATGATGTTTGCAGCTCTCAACTGAATTATTTGCATTTTTTTCTGTATTCTTTCAAACATGTTTTGTTAAATATGACAGATTTGTCATCTCTCAAAAAAAAAAAAAATCATAGCTTAAACAGCAAAATAATCATCATTAGTTTTAACTATTCTTAGTTTTTTTCCAATTTCATTATTATTAATGTAATTTCTCCAAATGAATTCCCTTTCTCTTTAACTTTCTCTTTCATGTCACTACGTCATTATCAACTAATCTGGGTTGAAGGATTGCATCCCTAGTGTATAGTACCAATAATAGAAAAAAGTATGGGATTTACATGTACCTTAAAATACATTTTGTTTGAACATAAAGTTTAACTAACCTACTTTTTGAGAAGAAGAATATAAATAAAATAATGAAGTAAATAGCAAATATTTCATCTTGACTTCAGTCACTTTCCCAGCACCATGATGTGGATTCTCGCTGTCTTTTCTATAAATATTTTCATGGCAGTTGTTTTAATGACCATATAAATTTAAGTGTACTACTAGATTGGCTACTAGGTCTCATCATTTTACTGTTGAAATAACTAGATGTAACCGTAAGTTCTACTCTAATAGTTTCTTTTCTTGCACTTCTTACCTGTGAAACTCTCTTCCAGTTTCTTGCTTCTCTGCCACCTACAATGATCAAAAATTTAAACACAATCTCATTTGTCATCTTCTGCCTTCCTGATACCTTTTTTTATTGTCCTTTTTTTCTCACTGAAGTCTCCTCATTTTTTTCCACCCTCAGTAACCCCTTGTGTCTTAGTAGCATTATCACCTTCCTTGGAGTGAAATGATTAAAAAAAAAATATATATATATATATATATACTAAAGATTTTCATTCTTTTCACTTAAAACAGAAAAGGTAATGCAATGTTGAACTTTGTATAAAGTGGTCCTTCCATTAAGCAAAAATTAACATTTAAAACAAAGGTTTAAAAGTTATGACTGTACTAGTTACTTACTGTAAGTAATTGAAGTAAGTCAAGTAGATGTAAAAGGAAATGTCTTAAGAATTGTTCAGTAGAACAAGTTTATTTTGTTGTTTTTTTTTTTTCTCATTTAGGTTTTTATTTTATTTTTCCCATAAAGGAATTGTCTCACCTGCAGTTAAATTGTTTTCTTATTTTTCAGCTTGCTGGTGTTGACTATGTCTACTTCATGCAATGCAACACTCTGGACCGACGTAATCGAACACTGAAAATAGAAGCCCACAATGAAAGTTTTGCCTCCAGAGTCACTGTCAATGAAACTTGTGTCTATTCAGTAAGTTTATTTTTATCTCTTCTATCTACAAGGTTTTTTTTTTTTTTTATTTTATTTTTTTTAAAATTCTCTTAACTCCCCATGGTTGGAAGGTACATTGGCTACCTAACATAACCCATTTGTGGTTTACTAGATTGTCTCTCGGAACAGAGTTGGTATGTATATTCTGTCACTCCAGAAAGTACCTGACCCCTTCTTCTAAAAAGAGTCGGATTAAACCAAAAAAATACAATATTGCCGCCATATTTGGATTGGAGCTGCTTAATCCACACTTTCCAGCTTTGATGGAGATTGGAATCCTTTTCATGGTCTTGTAGAAGACGACTTATTTTCCCTCTTACAGCCTCTTTCTCCACAAGCACAATGTGTCCAGCCTTTTACTACTCTATTGCTGTTTCCATGGCAAATGCTCATATGAGATTCTCTTTCCACCAGCTCAGGCCTTTATAGCTAGGACTTGACTTGCAATGTCCATAGTCAAATGACCTACATTTCCTCCATATTCCAGTTGTGATGAGGAAGTTCCACTCACAGCTTTTCCTGAGAACTGCTACTTTGGGGAATTAAACTCCCGTGTGGATGCTTCCCTGAACACAATAATCTTAACCAAAATCTTGGGTCAATAACTATCTATCCTCCTTATCCTCACTTTCTTCTACTTCCGCTTCCATTCACATCACATACCCCATTCAGTAAC
Organism: Acanthosepion esculentum; assembly: GCA_964036315.1. NCBI lineage: Eukaryota > Metazoa > Mollusca > Cephalopoda > Sepiida > Sepiidae > Acanthosepion > Acanthosepion esculentum. The sequence continues at coordinate 40,325,446 of OZ038486.1, read as the reverse complement.
CCTTTAGCATGAATTGCTCTTGAATTTTGTATTGTGTGAACTATTATAAAAAAGAAAAAAAGTACTACTGTAATGAGTCTAGTCCTTATTGGGCGCTTCTTTAATGTAACCTTGTGCAAATCTGGTCTTAATAAATGAATATAATCATGAGATTACAATGTAAAAACATATTATATTTGTACATACAGTGTATATTATACTTTCAATAATTTGTTTTCCTAGAAACTATTGATCATCTCCAATTATCTCGCTACATATGGATTCCTGAAGTATTATATCAGAATAATTGAAAATGTATCTATGGTGTTCAGTGACAATAAATAATACTGAAAACAAACTATTGACAAGCTTAAAAAAGTATTTAGTCATACATTATATGCTACTTTTTTCATTGGTTTTACAAAAATATAAAATCAATAGACAAGATACAAGAGGAATAGTTTTCACAATGTTACTTAACATGAAGTTGTTGTTGTTGTTGTTAATAATTAATAATTATTTTTCCAATCAATTTCTTATAAATGCCCCCTCCCTCATTGTTTCAAACATCTTGCTGATTAATGATAATTTTGTTAGTTACTTTAACCTTTTCGTGTCTTTTCACTAAAAATGTTAATCAGTTTCAAACTCTTTCATTCAAATTCTTAAATGGGAATTTAATAGGTGTGCATATTTGCATGGTAGTCATGTGGGGGGTGGATATGATTGATTGATTTGTTTCCTACAGCTTATCAAACTTTTGCAGGTTATATAAAGACAAAATATTTTTAGATTGTAAGATTTGTTTTGATTTTTTATTGAGAAAATAATGATTTAGTGATACATGCCTTACTAATTAATCCATAGCTGGGGAGAACAGGTGGATTTATACCTTTCTCAAGGGTAAGTGAATATAATGAACCCAAATGGAATTGGAACTCTGATCTCTGATTAACAATTACATGCGATTATCCATTACACCACCCATATATCCAAGCTTACAGCCCTTGGTATTCCCAAGCAGTCATCCATCAAGGTACTGACTAGGCTTAATGTTGCTTAACTTCGGTGATTGTATGGGAACCACTGTTTCAATGTGACGTGGTCATAGGCCTGTGATGGAGGGATAGTTCATGTCATTAAGTATGAAGGAAAATATATTCAAGACTATTTTTGCTGCTTCCAGTGAGAATCGGGCTGAGAAACTTTCTCTAGGCCCACTTTGCCTATAGGTGTGATGGAGCCACGGCAGCTTCACTACTAAAAACACACTTTCTCAGTGGGACACAATTTATGACAGTTCAAGCAAGTGTTCTGGCCTACCTCAGCCAATTACACAAAGCTATACAGGTAAACAGTTTGGTACTGGTAATTCAAAGTGACAGGAGCAGCATGAATTATTATTATTATTATTACAACAACAAAAAAAAGAGTATAATATAAATAGGTTTTCTAAAGGAACTGATTGTTTTAGTGTGGTGGAGGTTGAGTGATCTTAGGATTTGTGTAAAGTCTTGACTTATTAGTGTATATCTAGAAAAAATACTCTTTTTAAAATATCTTTTATTACAAGATAATTTAAAAAGAGTATTTTTTCTGAAGTATGGATGTACAAATCAATAAATCTAGCATTAAAAGGTCAAGTGTTTTAAGGGTTGTCTCCCCTTTTGGAAAAAAAAAAAGTGGCTAACTTTTATTAATATATAAAAAATGCATAAATAATCAAGTGCTCTACACAATTGATTTTCATGATAATAATTAAATCATTGCACCTTGTAATTCCTTACTGAAATTATTTAGGAAAAAGGAAATTAAAGAAAAAGAAGAAAAGATCTTTTCATTGAAAGCTATAATGACCCATACAGATATTGATGAACATGAAAATTGTCATTTTTTTTTTTTTTTGTCTTTTACTTTACAGGTTCATCCTGAAAATCCCAACTGGACTTGTTTTGAACAAAGTGCCAGTTTAGATGTTAAGTCTTTCTTTGGCTTTGAAAATACACTGGAAAAGATTGCAATGAAACAGTATACTATCAACATCAAGAAGGTAAAACATTTATTTAATCTATTTGTGGGACAATCTGGCTTCAAAGATACATCCCAAGGGCAAAAAATAAATAAATACAATTGAATTTAAAAAAAAAAAAAAAGCCTTTGGCCTGGATGATGCAGGAGAAATATTTTAGCCTTATTTTGAGAGTAGATTGTGGATAAATAGTCTTTCACAAAAAAATATAATTTGAGTGTATCAGTGTATATAAGCTGCTGCAACTATCCTATGCATCACTAAAAGGATCAACTGAAACAGATAATGAAAAAAGCAATATCAACCTACAGAACTGTGAGGAACTAGCAACAAGCCATCCAGTCTGGTGTCAAACTACTTTGCCTGCTGGAGATTTTCTTTTAAAGAAAAACAATCTAGATACATAAAGACAGTAGACTCTCCAATGTAACTTGTGTGGATGAATGTTCCATTCAAAGATCAATCTTGCCAGCCACCCAAGATATAGACCTGAAAATTGGGAAGAGATGACTATAGCACAGGAGTTAAATACACAGAAATGAAGAATATATACAGGGTGCGATTGGTAAATTGTCACCATTTTATATTTTTAATTTTGCACATATGCCTTGTTTTTTTATTTTGTCAACTGCACAGTATAGTAGGGTCAGTTGGATATAATCTATGAGAAAAAGAGCACCATGACGCAATTCACTTCACCAGAAATTTGGAAATGGCATGCTGTTCTGCTTGGTATTCATGTTGGAAGTTCCACTTGAGGACAGTGCAGAGGATTCAGAAGAGTTGGATAAGTCTAATGGTGATCATGAAGATACGGCAGCTCAGAAAACTCACTCTGATTGTTCTGATAAGAAAAGAACTCTCAAATCTTTTAGTGAAGGCCTCAGACTCAACAGGAGGTAGTGCTGCCCAGAGTCAAAAGGGTGGCTGCTAGAAGGCCCTATGTCTAGCAATCGGACTCTGCACCATGCCACACAAGCAGGAGTACCCAGTCATGGCTGTCAGACAATTTCTGTGACCACATTACTCCTTACATCTGGCCACCTAACTCCCCAGACTGCAACTCCTTGATTATTATATTTGGGGTGTAGTTGAGTGAGAAACCAACAAAACTCCTTGTAACACCAAAGCTGAACTGAAGGCAAGTACCAGTTGTCAACTTAAACAAGGAGACTGTCCAGAATAGTTGCAGGAGATTCCGAAGTTGTCTGGAGGCTGTGGTTTAAGTCAATGGCGGTTTTATTGAATAAATTTACTCTTTTAGTATTTCAAGATATTTTTGTGTAATATTGGTAAATATAACTGTTAAAATGAGATGTCGGTGTTATTTTCATTTTTATGTAATTTAGATGACACTTTATCCATTGCACCCTGTACATGTGATGATAAACTTAAGCTCGCCTATCAGCCCCTACATTTAAAAAAGGAATAACATTAGTTTGATCCGCATTCACTGTCATGCTAGACAATTTTTCTCGTCAGAATCAATTTTATGCATTTATAAATCTACCATTCATCCATAAATTGAATATTGCTGCCATATCTGGTCTGGTGCTCTGACTATGTAAATCAAGATTCTTGATAAAATCCAAAGAAGGGTCTGTAATGTTAATGTCAATCACAATCTTCTGACTTCTTGAAGCCTGGTCTTTTTATTATCCTTTCTCCTCACTAAAATTTTCTCATTCTCTTTCAATTCCAGTAACCCCTTGCTTCTTAGTGGCATTATCATCTTGCTTGGGGTGAAATGATTAAAAAAAAAATTGAACTGAAAAAACACTGAAAAAAAACCATAAAAATAATCAGTGAAGATTTGTTTACTTGGTTGTTAGTTTCAGAATTGTTTGATTCTCACATTTCTTCTTGGCGAACTTGAAAAAAGATCTGCAGGCATTTTCAGTTAATATTGAAATAATCATTGAATATCTAACTATTCCTCAAGCACACATGGCACATTGGATAAAGGCATTAGTTAGATCCAGTGACAGGACCCAAAGAGTGTGAGTTCAATACCTGTTTACGGCAGTGGAGAACTTTCAGAGGGGAATTAAGCAGGAGATAACTGACATCCATTAGACATGGCACATAGAACTAGAACAGTTTACCCCAGTGAGCGAAATAAAGGGTTCAGTTCAACATTCCAACCACCTGAAGAAGGCCAGAGCGCACAACGGCTAAAATGTTGTGATAAACATGGCAACAAAGATGAGGACAATAGTCCGAATAATGTAAATGGTGAAAACTGTAATGTCCTTATTGTTTAAAACAACTTATCTCTCTAAATTTAAAAATGTCAGGATAGAAGTAACTCTGAAAGTTATTCATTCTTGTAGGCATTCATTTTTGACTGGTTTTTCTTTGCCCCTTTTGTAAGTAAAAAAGTGAAATCAGAATAAAGATTTGGCCTCTGATGAAACTTCAACATATGAAAGTTCAAATCTCATAATAAATAAATTTCATCAGTTTATACTGACTTTTACTTTTCTTCTCCTCTAAACATCAAAATAAGCCATTTTGAATGTTGTGAGAAAGCAAATAGATGAAGGAAATCTAATAATAATGACAAAAATATTTCCTTGAAGAATTCATATAACTTAAACTGTTCTTTTCCTATTCCTTTCTCTCTATTCCTTCCTTTTATTTTCCTCTCCTCAACATGAAGGTTGCATTAAAAGAAATATATATTCACCCAGATGTGTTCTTTAAAATCCTTTTGACTAGAATAAACTTAGATATAAAATTTCATATAAACATGTCACTGATAAACTTAAATTTTTCTAATCTATTTATGTTATCACTGAGCTGAAGTTGCAAGTGCCTAAAGAAAATAGAATGATGATGAATTTTAAATCTTTTTCATAATGAAATTTTGGAACATGAACATTGATTAAATTTTGTAACATGTAGGCCATTGGTATTGCCCTAGATCGAGTGGGTTAAGATGATTGCCATTTTAGAATTAAATATTGGTGATTCTCATTACCACAGTTCCTTAATGAGGAAATCATACAAACAATAAAAGTTTGTATTGAAAAAAAAAATTTATTGTATTAATAAAAAAGTAACTTATGACAGCTATTCATTGCTGACTTCAGACAATAAATTTGAATTTTCTGCAAACTTTGTGATACCAAGAATCTATTTACAATATACAAGGGGTTGCTGAAAAGCTCTTGACCAAATTGCCAAACATCAATTCTTTTATTTTTATTTTTTAAAAACTCTTCCTTGTTTGCCAAGAACTTTTCTGCACCCTGTCTTGTATTGCACTTTTTTAATTAAAGGGTGTACCCTTTCCTTGTAGTCAAGAGTTTACCATCCAAAGAACTCGTATTTCAATTTAGTACCCTTCTTTCATCTGCTGTTGCTGCTTCTTTATGTGCTATGTCCCCTCAGGACATAAGCGATCATGGCTCTCCACAATTTCCTGTCCCTTGCATTTCTAAATAAATTCTATCTTTTATCTCTAAACCCTGCTCCAGCATCCATTCTCTCTAGCTTGTCAAGTATGTCATGCATTGCCTTCCTCTGTCCTTCTTGCTATTAATCTCACCTGTGAGTATCATATTTTCCAAGCCCTCCTTTCTAATTATGTGCCCCAGGGATTTCAACTGTCTCTCCCTGAAAAGTATACGTTTCCTTTTTGTTTCCATTTTCTCTAAAACCTTGTTGTTGCTCACATGTTTGGTCCATGGTATCCTCAGCATTCTTCTATAGAGCCACATTTCTGTTGCTTCAAGCCTCTTCATCTTTGAAGAAATTGTCCAGCTGCTTAGAAAAATAAAATAGAAACTGATTGTATTCTTATGATTTTTTTTTTGTTTTTGTTTTTTCAATGAGCTGTTATGATCATTGTATTTTGGTCTATTTGGATGAATTTCCTCTTTCCTTTTCGACACAATGATTTGGTCATTGTACAAAGTACAGCAGCCAGGATGTGATTAAAAAAAAAAATAACGAAGATGAAAAAAAAATTTGTATGAATGACTCAAAATACAGGGGATTCTACTCTTTTAAGCCGCATTCAACTTATATAATAGCTAATCAAGGGAGATAATTCACTGATTCACATGCTAAAAGCTATAAAATAGAATATCCACTTGATAGCATTGATCTATCTAGATATTTTTCTTTGTATTATTTATTTTTTTTCATTCAGACTCCTCCAGTTGCATAAATTTTCATATTAATTTTTTTGTTTTAAGAAATAAAGAACTCTCATTTGAAAGTAAATTAGTCTAGTTCTATTCCTTTCACAAATGACTGGTTTTGAGATCTCAATTTACAGTTGAGCTAGGTAGATGTAACTATAAATTCTATGCTAACAGTTTCTTTTCTTGTTTATGGAACTCCCTAATGGCTCCATGCTTTCCAGCCAACTTTAATCTGCAAAAATTTAAATGCAATGTCAATTTCTATCTACTGTCCTCCTGGTTACCCTTTCATCTTCCCGCTCATTATTAATCTTTCTGTTCCTAATTCTTCCAGACCCTTTAGCCCCCTTGTATCTTAGTGGCTTTACTGCCTTGCATAGGGTTATATCGATAATAAAAAAATAAAAAAAATTTAAATAATTTTAAAATCTATTATACTTTGATATAACTGTCAATAGTTAAATCAAAATATCTTGACATATAGCATTGATACCAAAAGAAAGCTATTCATGCACAAGTGAGTGAAAGCCAAGATAAATGTCCTAGCTTGTGTTGTTTCAAATTATCCTTATGTAAAATATAAAACTAACCAGCTATTTGTTTTCCACTCTTTAAAATTCTAAACACTCTAAAAAGGTGAGAAAGGTATAAATAATATCCTATCTATATCATTTTCTCTAATTTTTGAGAGATTTACTTTAAGGAGGACTCTATATTTGATCATTTTCTTTTTAAGGGTAAAGAAGTGATAGAATATTACATCAACGAACTGCTGAAAGAAAACATCACCTACATCCCTCCCTGGACGGAAAGCCCAACAGATAAAGAAGGTGCTAATGAAGAGGCAAGTTTAGCTAAAGGGGTCAAAGAAATAAGCTGCCAAGATAGTAATGCCTTAGCACGGAGTGGAAGCACTTCCAGTCAAGAAAGCCACAAAAGCGATGGTCAGGCACACATAGAAACTACGACACCCATGACAGAAGGTAAGCAGTTTTTGCCATTTAAATTTTGGGGATCCACACCTAATTCTCATACTATTCTTTTTAGCCTGGGTTTATCTATAATTTTTTAAATTATTTTTAAATCTTAGGTTACACTAGTAAATTATATTTCTATTTTAAAGTGGTTTTATCCAAGATTGTAACTTCTGTCTGGATTTCAGGGATGAGGATTTGTCATTATTTGTACTATTTAAATTCAGACTATTGTGCTCATCTCATCTTTGTTGTTGTTATCACAACATTTTGGCTCTTGTGCCCTCCGGCTTTCATCAGGTGTATATTGATCCTGGTAGTCTACAGAGAATTATTTAATCTATGGGGGTGGAATGTTTGCTAGGAATATCTTATTTTTAGTACTGCTTGGTTATTGCTAACCAGTTTTCCACTGAGTATACTGCCCGGCTCAGGGATTGAACTCATCATTATTATGTCACCAAATTCATAAACCAATGCTTTTATCCACTAGGCTATTGTTCCATAGGACTGAATGTAGATAATATAACTATTGTTTTGGTTTGTTCTTTAAATAATTAATTTTATTGCACATGCTGTAGTGTTTTAAATCCTTGATTATACCATCTTTGTCACAGTTATTCATTTTAGTTCTTATATAGGTTCCAACTCTTTATCTTTTGTGTTTTTGTTGAATATGACAGGCATTCAATAAGGATCATTATCTTTGTTGTCTTCCATTTTTCTTTCAATCGTCTGATTCGTTTGGTTTGTGTATATAAAATATCCACATTGATTCAGCAGATACACTAATTCACCTTCAGTATGTAATAAATATAGGACTAATCAGAATCTTGTAAAATATACTTGATGCATATTAATTTGAAATGTCATCCATGTATTACTGATAATTCTTGTATAATTATTCTACACCAGTCATGCTCAAACTGCGGCCTGCGGGTAACATGTGGTCCAATTGGCTTTTTGGGTATTGGCACACATAATTTCATGAGGAAAATTACGTTTATTAAAATTTTGTTGGTTTCATTTCATTCTCACTTGTTCACTCACACTTTCTCATACATAATCAATGATTAAGTACAATGTTCCTTAAATTTTGTGACATTTTGCTGATAACTTTTCATCATTTTAAACCATTGGCAACTTTCACTAAAGAAGATCATACATGCAAACTTTGATTCTTCTGGAGAAGAAATATACTTTTTAAAAATAGATATATAATATATATATATATATATATCTCTGCATACTCAAAATTAATAAATTAGAAACAAATCGCACGCTTGTTTTTGATTGAGTGATTTGTTTTTTACGGCTTATGAACCCTTTGCAGGTTATTTAAAGTCATAAAATATTTTTAGATTGTAAGAATTTTTTTTGGCATAATAATGGTTTTGTGATGCACGTCTTTCTAATTAGCTTATAGCTGCAGGGAGAAGAGGTGGATACATACCATTCCCAAGAGTATTTATATGTAAGTGTTATGTTCCCCACTAGTCACAATTGGGCTTCGGTTTATTTATATGTTAAGAATAGACCCTTAAATGTGAGCCATACTGATTATTTTGTCAGGAAAATTAGTTGAAAGAAAGGCTCGAGGGAACATGAATAGCAAATTACACTTTAATAATTATAAATTTCCTGAACCCAAACAAAAATTTACAACAAGTGAAATTGATAACAATGTTTATCATTATTTTTTTTAAATTTCTTGATGATATGCATTGTGATGCAAACATTGATATCGATAGTTCAATGATTAATTACCAATTGATTATCAAGGAAAGACTATAATAGAACACAGAAACATAAATGGTTGCATAGACATAAAAATATTGATGTAAAACCCGAGATCTTGTCGGTGGCCACCAGAAAAACACAGATATACATATAAATATACATATAAATATACATATAAACGATAAATTAGTAATGTCCAAAAAATTAAGGATTTGACTTGGAATTGATTGGTTTCCGTGTTGCCAGGTTGAATTTATCATTCCATATTCTGCCCGTTTGGATATCTGTCAAGGACTTAGGATCATGTGCAGAATGATTCTTTTTCTTAACCCTTTTCTCAATTTTCTCTGCAGTTCCTCTACTGGTTCATCTCCTGTTTCTTCTCCGATTCCTCTCCAGTTTGTCTCGGATTCATCTGATTTAATTTTCACACACCCATGCTTTTATACACCTAATTTTCTCTGTGTGGGCGAATCTTGGCCTAGCAACAATCGTACTGGCATTTAATTGGATAATTGATTGAACGCAGTTGTGTATGGCATGACCTTGTCCGCCCTAAGTTGGGCCTAGCTAAAACTGTCTGGTATTGTTATCAGTTTGGAAGGAAACATGTTACAACAAGTCTCCGACTTCTGAGGTACTTCCTCCCTGCCATTTAGTTGGCAAAATATGATTATAACATAAATAAATAAAATGTCATCTAGGATAGTATGCTGAAACTTCAGTTTTTTTCATTTTAAAAGTAATCTTTTCTCCAAACATAAACAAAATTTGAATTTTCCCCATTTCTAAGGCAGATGTTTCTGCGCATGATTTTTTTTTGTGGTAGAAATGGCCGTGGTACCATCAATAAAAATATCGGCTTGAATTTTTTAGTAGTGTGGCCCGTGTTATGATGAACTATATCTCATGTGGACCAGTGCTTGAAAAAAGTTTAATGTACACAATATGGTGACTGCTTTTGATAAAAGCCATGAATAACCTTGCAGGTAAGGCCTAGTTAGAAATACCAACAGGTCAAGTAACCCAGTCTACTTAGATAATCTTAGATTGAGGGTGTTCCCAAGTATCTAGATGTAACTCCTAAGTCACCTTGGCTGCCACATCCTTCAAACAAAAAAGGAAAACAACACTCATCACCTGGCCATGATGCTCTGCACCACTACTTCCACTCAGGAACAGAGATGCACAGTGTGTCACCTCCTATATGATAATTTTTTGTTTTTTTCAGAGCAACGACTTCAAGCTGAACCATCAAGTGTAGAGACTGCTGAACAGAAAGTCAAAAGTAAGTCTTTCCTATTAGTATGAAGGCCTTAGTGCTGTTCAAGTTGATATAGTAATTTTTTTGTCTTACTGAATTCTTCTGTTTGAAGTGACCAAGTTAAAATCAAATTGTGAAGGGAAATATTTGTACAGATGTAAGGAGAAAAAAAAAAATTAAAATGATGATAAATATTGTTTTCTTGGCTTTGTTTTATATTTATCAGAGGTCAATGTTTGAACCTAGGTATGTCCTAGAATTTCAAATACTGATTTTTAATAAGTAATGCTCTTCTAACTTGGAAGGTTGGTGTAATACAATCTTTTTAACTTTATTTTCCCCCAAAACAAAGTAAAATGTTTTGTTACGTTCTCTTGTAGAACATGTGAAGACAGAACCGTCTGTGACTTCAGGGAAACTGGAAGCAGAATACATTCAACGCTGTCTTGGACATCTGACTCCTGTTCAAGAAAGTCAGCTTGTACAACTTCGTCAATGCTTGCAGGAAACTCACAAGGGCAAGGTAAGTAAATGTAGATATATTCTATGAAGTTAGAAGTAAATATTTTCCTTTTCTATTTCCTAATCAGTGTGAGTTGGGGAAGGTGTAATGTAAGTAATTTTGTAAGCAGTAAAATCTTCTATCAGAGTTAATTAGCATCTTACATATTACTGCTTTCATTTAACTGCCATAGAGAACCTTTTCTGACTGCCATCAGCATGGCTGATGCTAGACTGTAGGAGAGCAACACACTGTGCCTTCTTGACTTCATGTTTTCCACTGACTTGAAGTGGAGTGACTACATGGAAACAATAGCTCAATCTATTGCAAAGAAAGTTGGGTCACTGTGTTGTACCAGAAAATTTTTCTTGTCAGAATCCATCTTACACATTTAAAAATCTATCATTCATCCATGCATTGAATACTGTTGCATTATTCGGTCTGGGGCTCCTGTTGTTGTCATATGCGGTCTGGTGCTCCTGCTGTTGTCATATCCAGTCTGGGGCTCCTGCTGTTGTCATATCCAGTCTGGGGCTCCTGCTGCACATCTCCAAATTCTTGACAAAATCCAAAGCAGGATCTGTATGTAATCAATTCTGACCAGGCATTTCAACTTCAGTCATTTTCTCACTGATGTGATATGGCTTCTCTTTGTCTTTTCTACAAATATTTTCATGGTAACTTCTCAGACAAGCTTTTTTCTCTGGTGCCCCAAATACATAAATTTAAGTGTGCTACTAGATTAGCATCTAGGTCCCACCCTTTTACTGTTGAAATAGCTTAATGCAACCCCCATTTCTACTACAACAGTTTTTCTCACACTTCCCACCTGTGGAACTCCCTTCTGTTTACTTGCTTCTCTGATAACTACAATCTTCAAAAATTTAAATGCAACATCAGTTGCAATCTTCTGTCTTCTTGAATCCTGTTCATCTTTTGTCCTTTCCTCAATCTTCCCTATTCTCAGCTTTCTCTTTCACTTTCACTCCCTGTAACCTCCTGCGCACTAGTGGCATTCCCAGCTTGCTCGGGGTGAAATGATTAAAATATATATAAAGAAAGAGATACTCTTGTAGAACATTCTTCCAACAAGTGAGATGTGTGAGAGAAGAAACAATTAGCATTGAATTTATGGTGTTGACAAGCAATTATGAAACTGAGCTGTCAATCTGGCAATGCACTTAAATTTGGAAGGTCAAGGCTCATCAGAACAATTACTGTGAAAATATAGAAGAGGTGAGAGGAAGCTACATTATAGTGCTGGGAAAGTGACTGATGCTGAGATGCTAGGTTAAAACTATTAGGTTGGTGCAAAAATAATGTCGTTTTTTGATGTTCAAGATCATGTAAAAAAACACAATTATTTTTGCACCAACCTAATAATAATGTTGACAGTTCTTTGAATTTTGTCAAAAATCTCTATACACATTGCAGAAGCACAAAACAAGATATTGGCGTGATATTCAATATACGGACAAATAGTAAACTTATAAATGTGGAAGGTAGATTTTGGAGAGGAAAATTGTCTAGCATTATATAGTGAACTGACTTTCCTAGCAACAGACTTAGCAGTTGATTAATTATAATCATTCCACTTCATGTCTGTGGAAAATGTGAGACCAGAAGTTGCACTCCTGGAATTTAGTATAGATGCATTTCATTTTAGAGGTGTTAAAATTAATAAGCTACTTTTTTGCCCCAGCTCACAACATACTTTAGGTCATTTTTGAGATCAGTTGCCAATTTGATTTTGTCAAACTTATCAGACTTTCTATTAAGACAAGTAAATAATTGTCATCTATATAGATATTGTGTCAGGAACTGATGATATCAGGAGAGCAGAGTGCGTCATTGGGTGATTCCCACATTAATGCAAAAGGATCTAGATGAGTGGCCATTCAAGATAACTTTCATTACGTGATTTGATAGGAAAGATTGAATCAAATCAAAGAAATGACCAGAAACACCATAACCATTCAATCCTGAGTGCATTTTGTTCAACTGATGAGAAAATATACAATAAAAACACGAATATAATTCCTTCACATTAGTTTTATCTTGTCTTGTTTACTTAAAGGAAACTTAAAATTTTCTTATTTTAGGAAAGGTACATATTTTACATATTTTTTTACTTCCAAGCATAACTTGAAATATTTGTTTGGGCACACACACACACACACACACACACACATGATTGTCTCATGCTTGATGCTCTATTTGTGTGTTCTCTTGATGACTTTTAAAGCCAGCTTGAAATCCACACAGGACAAGGAACAGCACCCTTTGTAAAGGTTGCAGGAATATTAGAGCTGTGTTCATGCATGACATCACAAAAGTTGTAATGTCTTTTATGTATACACTCCTCTACTTGGCACAATCAGAAGCCACTTCCTCAAAGGATGACAGTTTCTCCCCCACCTCTCTCTTTCTCTCTCGTATATAACTTAAATTTCAACAGGTTTTAATTTACTGTTTTATTTTCTCTCTCTATTTTTTTCTCTCCCTTCAGATCCCTAAGGATGCTCATATTCTCCGTTTTTTACGGGCTCGGCAATTCAACATCGAGAAAGCCAGAGAAATGTTAGTACATTCTCTTGCATGGCGAAAATTGCATAACATAGATCACCTTTTGGAAAACTATCAGCCATCCCCTGTTATTCAGAAGTATTACCCAGGAGGTTGGCACTTCTCAGACAAAGGTGAGTAAGTTTTAGAAAATACTTAGCAGTAGCTCATTACTATGCTGTTTGTTTTGCTTCTCTTATAGATCAAAAACCCATATCCTCTTGGTGTCACTTTAAACTGATGCCACCTTTTTTCATTTACGTAAACTATAATTATATACTAAATTTTGGAAAGTGACAATTTCTCCAAAATATGTTGGAAAATTTTCAAGTTTTCATCTAAACAAGAAAATACAAACTTTAAGCAAAAATGGCCACAAAGAAGATATCAGTTTAAACCGATGCCAGAAGGATATGGCTTATGATGGACATTTATAAATAAAAGTTTAGGAAAATGTTCACATGCAAATACATAATTTTAATTAGTTTCAGGATTCGTTTGTCAGGGTTAAATAAGCTTGATGTTAATCTGATGAAAAATTATGAGTGGAAATTCAATCTCTGTGGAGATTGATTTTATGGTTTATCGACCCTTTGTGGATTATTTAAAGCTGAAACATATTTTGGATTGTGTTTTGGAGGTTTTTTTTTTGTTTGTTTTTTATGAATGAATGTTGCATTAACAATTTTGGGGGGAATAACAATGATTTCCCAGATACAAGTCCTATTTAACCCATAGCTTGGGAGAAGACTTGTGATGGGAAGTAATCTTGATTGGAGATAGATTTTAAATGTAAAATCAACCAAGTTTGTATTTAATTTTATTGTGAAAGTCTTCTGTCAAATCTTATATTGGAAAATTACCCTCTCAGGAAAAAAAACGTAGATGTATTGTTTTAGTTTGCAAAAACTGGTTTGGTTTTTTATGCTGTGAAAATAGGAAGATAAATGATTAAGGTTAATTTTTTTGTGATTTTATTTTATTTTTTTTTAAACTTTGAACAGCTTCATTTGAGTTTCTTCAATTAAAGAAACTTTTTCTGATAAATATGTGGAAAGTTTGCATTTATTCATTCTGAAGAAATATTGAACTATCCTCAATCCTTTGAGAAATTCTTTATGATCTTTGTAAATGATTTAGTTGGAGTTTGCTTGTCATTTTCGAATCTCCATAAATGACATTACTATTTGAAGGTTTTGTCCAATTTTTGAGGACTGTCCAAATTATAATGCAATATTTCTGCAGGTTCTGAGTATATCTAGTCACTTCAAAATTTAACTTTTTAACATACATTTAAAAACAAAGAGCAATATTGTGTTCGTTTGAATCAAGACAATCAAAACATTTTTATGGATATTTTTTAATCATTTCACCCCAGGCAAGGCAATAAAGCCACTAAGACAAAGAGTTATTGAGTGTGAAAGAATGAGAAAAAGAAAAACATTAATATGAGAGAGCAATAAAAGAACAGGAATTATAAAGCTAGAAGATAACAATTAGTATTGAATTGAAGGTTTTGAATATCAAAGTTAACTGGAAAGCAAGAGATCGACATTGTGTATTAGAGTAAATTAAAAGTGTAGTGAAGAATTACCACAGAGATCAAAGATACTTAGGGTAATGTGCATGTATTTGCAGCAGACAAAAAGAAGAAAGATCTCATCCCTTGAGCTGGTATTGTTGTTCCATGTGAGGAAAAGAAAAGATGATAGTGTCCTGTTTTTAAAATGGGTCCCATGCACTGATTGGTGTGTTCTTTAACCAGTTGGCAGCAATCTGATATAATAAAAACTTTGCAATAGTCGATGGAGGTTGTTGTTGTTGTTCTTGGAACTTCTCACTGTTAGTGTTGTCTCTAGTATTGGTGTTGGCTGGTGTTTCTTGGGAATTTGTTCCTGACGTTTTTTGTTTGTTCCTGTGAAGATTTTCTACAGAAAGATTGTAACTCTAAACTCTTGGTTTGAGATAGATGGCTTCCCAGGAAATGTAAAAGGCATCCTTATCTTGATTTAAGCAATGATTGAATCTTTACAGCATTCATCTATTTTGAACTGACTTTGGTTACCAAGAAATTTTAGTTATTTTTAATGTTGTCTTTTGCATTATGAGGACATAATTATTTTTCTTTTTTGATAGATGGCCGTCCAATGTACATTCTAAGACTTGGACAGATGGATGTTAAAGGCCTGATGAAAGCTGTCGGTGAAGAAGCAGTATTAAAACATGTAAGTACATTTATTACCATATTGTGTGTATTATCAATACTTTATTATTTCTCTATGATAATCTTACTTTTGAGTAATACCAAAAGTTAAAAGAATTGTAGAGATGTTGCCATATTGAATTGATCTGATTATACCTTAAGTGTTTTCTCCTCATTGGCATCTCTCTTGTTTTACATATCTAGGCCAGAGACAAACACAGTACACCAGCCTCCTCTTACTTTTCTTTACTGAAAAATCTTCAATAATATGTAACATTGATAGTTCAATGGTTTTATTTAAAAATGTCAAAGGAGTGCCTTTCTGATTAATATTATTAGGTGTCCATTGCAAATCGGACACATTCAATTTCCATTCATCTTATAGCTAAGATGACCCTTTGTTATAAGGAAAGTTGCAGGACTTTTTAATACCACTATTCCTTCATTTGATGGTACCTGTTGATTTCCCAATAGGAGCAAGAATGACTGCAAAGGTTTTCTCCCTCTCATAGTCAGAAGGGCACAAAATACATACTGGAATATTTTTCTTAGCCAATAAAATGGGACAGCTTGTGTTTTGACATGACTTAGTCCAGATCTGCCTTAACTATTATAAAGACCTACAGCGTTCGCTTGTCCGACCTTACTTTTGTGTACAAACACCAACTCATAGTTTGTGATTTCTTTTGCCTTCTTACCTGTTTGATTTGCTTTAACTCTATTGCTTGCATGATTGTTGTTGTTTCATCTTTTTTACCTTGTTTTTCTTTTGATTGTAAACTTTATTAATTTTGTCTGTTATTTATCTTGCATTTTGACAATAGCTCATCAGTACCACTTTTGATTAAGTAATGTTGCTTACTTTATGTAACCACAAATGTCACTGTATCATATTCATTGGGAGAATGTGATAGATAAATTCTATATATCAGACTAATTGAAGGACAAAATGGAAAAAGATCCTGTGTAACACATTTTATCCTTTAGAAGGATTTCTTCAGACAAAATAATGTTTTTATTGATGAAATCCTATATATCTGTTCCCCTGCCTACATATATATGATTCCATCAATAAAAACATTATTTATTTTGAAGAAATCCTTTTGAAGTATCTTGAACAAAACTTTTAATAACTCTGATTTTCTCAGAAATGGTTCCATCTTTATAAATAAATATCTCTTTTGGTAACATATATAAACTTTGACTTGAAGGAATTTAATTCTACTTTTTCATGGAACTGAATAGATGGCAGAACAAGGAGACAAAATAATCTTAGATAATTAGGGGTCCTTTTTGATAAAATAAAATGCCAATCATTTTCTACAAAGTTTTAATTGAACTTTATTTTTAATCTAAGGAGTTCGTCCTAGGTATGACGTTAAACTGCATACAACAGCAAGGCCTCTGGTCAGGAGGTTTTGAGGAGCGTGGAACCACCTCTTAATTGTTGGTGTTCCTAGGTCCACCCTGACCCGGGGTGGTAGCACCTGTTAGGGTCCCAGTTATGGGCAAATAGTGAACTCCCAGACTATACTACGTCCTAGGTATGACGGTAAACTACATCTGCGTCCATGGGTATGATGGTAAACTACATCCACATCCGTGGGTATGACGGTAAACTTTATCCACGTCCATGGGTACGGCGATAAACTATATCCGCGTCCTGGGTACAGCAATAAACTATATCTGCGTCCTGGGTACGCCGATAAACTACATCTAACAGAAAGGCCGTTTTTGAAAAAATAAGGTTTCCGGCTATACATTTTTGGAAAAATAGTATTACCATCTATACGTTTCCGAAAGAATAATGTTGCCAGCAGTGCTTTTTTGAAAAATGATATTACCAGCTATATGTTTTTGGAAAATAATATTGCCAGCTATACGTTTAAAAAAAGAAAAATATTACCAGCTATACTTTTTTTAACAAAACCTTATCAGTGGAATTGTAACTGGGGTCAAAACACTATGAAAGTGTAAAAATAGGTTTTAATACCAGAAATTCTTTGTAAAAAATGATTACCAGCAATACATTTTTGAAAATCAAATGTTGCCAGCAATACATTTTTGAAAAACAAATATTACCAGCAATACATTTTTGGGAAAAAGAAAAATATATATTACCAGCTATACATATTTGAAAGAAAATTATTACCAGAAATGGAATTTTTGAAGGAAAAATATTACCAGAAATGGATTAAAAAAAAAAAAATTACCAACAATAAAAATTTTGTCGGCATTAAATAACCCATTGAGGTTGATATGCCGTAAAACCCAAACAAGCAAACAAAAATATAAGGAATTGTTACAGTCACTAAACTTGATTATTTTCATAAAATGTTGATCAAATTTTAAAAATGTCAACAAAACTTATATGGAGAATGTGCCATATATTAGTACAAACTTGATTTTCATTTAGAATCAGTGTAGAATTTGTATACTGTTTTTCAGTTCTAATTCTGTAAATTTTATTTTCTTTTAATAAAAAAAAATTGGCTTACATATACCATTTCATTTCAATGATTAAATAATTGTAGGATGCAAAAGTAGGTATACAATAAAAAAAAAAAAAAAAATGTGCACTTGATTATATAAACATATCAATCCCTCAGATGTTCACACACATCTGTTTACCTGCAAAACATTTATTATTATTATTATTATTAAAAAATAAAAATTATAATAAATGTATTATAATAAAATTATGAAAATAAAAATGATTTTAATGAATTAAATGAATTCTAGAACCACTATTATAATACTAGTAATACTGGTATAATACTTACTGTATACTTAGTTTTACAGTCCCCTGTATATGAAAAGTTACATATTAATGAAACATTTTATCTAACCAAAGCAGATATTTATAATAGAAAATTATTTTCTTAATTAATCTGGATTTTGTTTCATGTTGACTAGTATGCAATATAAACATGCAATATAAAAAATGTAATATAAAAATTGCTTTCTCAATTATTTTGAAGATTTCTTATGTGTCTTTTTTATGACATACACCATTTTTTGGTATTTTCAGGTCATTGCTGTCAATGAAGAAGGTGTTCGCAGAGCGGCTACTGCAACTGAACAATTGGGCTATCCAGTTAGGTATGTGAACAGTAAATTGAAACCTTTCATGATAAAATGACAACAGAAACATACATTGAGGTTTTTAATCACTTTTGTTTCATTTCTTTGCTTTCAAGTGATTTAAACAGATAACATTCTGAAGTTTTCTACTTCACAGCAATGCTATTTGCTTTGTTCACTATGTCAGCATTAGATTATATCAGTTTTCATACAAACCCATAGCCATGGAACAACCATTGAAAATAACAACAAAAATATTGGTTTGTAGAGTGGTCAGAAAATTTGGTCAAATTTTGACAATGAAAAGTTTATATATATATATATATATATATATATATATATATATATATATATATATATATAAAATATATATATATATATATATATAAAATATATAAATATATATAAAATATAAAATATATATATAAATATATATAAAATATATATATATATATATATAATATATATATATATATATAAAATATATATATATATATATATATAAAATATATATATATATATATATAAAATATATATATATATATATATATATATATATAAAAGGCTCAAACATGATTATATTACATTGGAATCACAATCCAAATCATCAGACCTAGAAATTCAAAAAGAAATCGGAAAATATAACTTCAGAGTTATATTTTCTGGTTTCTTTTTGAATTCGTAGGTCTGATGATTTGGATCGTGATTATGATTCCAATGTAATATATTATAACCATGGAATATTAGTGTTTGAGCCTTTTATATTATTCTTACTCTGTCCTGGACATTGAGTTCTACCTGGATTCTATCCTCTTGGCAATATATATATATATATATATGAACATAGCAGTCAACACTTAGGGGCGACAGTCTATTTCATGCTAGTGTAATCGTCAGGCAATTCTTCATATATATATATATATATATATATATATATATATATATATATTTAGAGAGAGAGAGATTGTAAAACAAAAAATGAATCCTCCACTTTACTGTATGATGTAATACATAATAAGTCTAATAAACTACTATTCAGAATCCTCATGGGTTGGAAAAATAATAACTTAATCATTTATAGTTTACTGTTTTAACTTATTCATGCCTATCAAATAAATTTATAATGTGCACACTACTTCCTATAGTTTTCTCTCAGAAACAAAACCCAACACATTGGCTTTACTCTTATCAGTTCCCTTACTACTAATAAGTCCATTAATGAATGATTCTTTTAGCATGTAAAAACTTATGTACAATATTTATGATTATGAATAAAGCTCGATGACGAATTTTCAATCAGGTTGGAATATATTTATTCCCCACACAATATTTTGGTATGAAAAATTAATCTGCACACACACGATACTGCATAATGTAATCATTAAAATAACTGAACAGCAAGACAGACAAAAAGCAACACTTTTGTAAATGTTGGTATTAAAAATTATAGTTTTCATCCAGCATATATTTTTTTTTATTTTAATCATTTCACCCCAAGCAAGGTGGACACTAGTATGCAAGGGGTTACAGAGAGTGAAAGCAAGAGGAAAGACTGAGCATCGGAGGGATTTAGAAAAGAATAAAAGATGAATACATTTAAATTTTTGAAGATTGTAATTATCAGGGAAGTGGGAGGGAGTTCCACTGTTGGGAAATGCGAGAAAAGAAACTGTCAGAGTAGAAGTGGCAGTTACATTTAACTATATCAAGAGCAAACGAGTGGGACCCAGATGCCAATCTAGTAGCATGCTTAAATTCATGTAGTTGAGGCACCATGGGAAAAAAGGTTTGTCAGTGCAATTGCCATGAAAATATTTGTAGAAAAGACAGGGAAGCCATGTCACATCTGTGAGAAAGTGACTGAAGTCAAGATGCCAAGTCAGGATCAATTACATTTCTTTAGAACAATGGCTGGTATCCTGTCACCTCCACGCGCCTTATGGGAGTCTAATTTAGAAATGATGTCTAAGACCCGTGACAGGGTTATGTGTATATCGCTCAGTATAGCCTCAGTTCTAGGTAGAGAATCAGGTGTGGGCAACTCCAGATGAGTTGAGTGTTGAGTTGGAAGAGAATTTCTGAGCAACGCATTCCACCTTATCTGCTGTAGATGTCAGAACTTCAGATTGTTTGAATAGCAGAGGGATTGAGGATTTGTTGCTGTTCAGCACAATGGTTAAACCACCATCTAAAAGTATAAATTACAATTTTTATTTTCTGTTATTAAAATATTTGATATTTGATTGACTCTCTTTTTTTAAGTCCTAAAATGGCAGAGACACTCTTCAGAATGTCAGGTGTTCTGCTAATATAGTAATATTAAATTCATATTCAGTATATGTATAGTAGGTACCTACAAAAGAAACAAAACACGATACCATGGTTTAAAATTAATTTTTAAAAATGAAAAATCTTTCTTGACGCTTTTATTTTAGTTTTAATTTCAAGCTGATAGATTAAATTTAATATTTCCAATAAGCAAAATACTTTTCCCTGTATTTCAAAAACTAATTTAAAACTAATTTGGCTGGAAGAATTTTTTTTGTTTCTTTTGCTCGAATAGCTGATTATCGCTCCTTTTTTTAGTCGTCTTTTATTGCAATGTAATTTTCTGTTTTAAAAAATCTTCCAAAAATAAAATATACTTTTCTGAAACTTTATTTGAGGAATATTAGCTGATTTAAAGTATAATTAATCTGATTTGATGATTTTCTAAAATAATTTAATTCATTTGTGAATAAGTCCTGAAAGTTTTGATTTTTGCAAGAATTTCCAAATCATTGTGTTTTTTTTTTATTGGAAAAAAAAAGGTGTCAAGTTTCCTAATACTAATCTTTGGCCCACCTGCTGATGCAAGAAAACAAGAATTTTTAACCAAATTTTTGAACATGCTACAAAGAATTAAAAAATGTAATAAAATCAAATAATACTTTTAATAACATAAACATTTTGATGATAAAAATGTTTTTATCAAGTTTGGGGCCTTTTCATCATGCTATGCTTCTTTTTTTTTTTTCTTTTTTTTTTTTTGACAAATTCAGGAGTATTTCTAATGGATAGTAAATATTTTAATTAACAATTTTTTTTGTATTGTTACAATATCCTGATGGCTTTATATTCATGTTTCTAAACTGGAATTTTCATATGTTCTGCAAGTTATAATTTCTAAAACACTTTCATATAGTTTAATTTATTAGTAAACTGTTGTGAGACCAATACTTCCCTACATCATGGACTCTCCCAGTACTATATTATTATGTTATTGATAGTATCATGGGAGGAGTAGCACCAGTAATGCGCAGCTGCGTACGATACCAATATCAGTCACCACTGAATAGTAAGCTCTGCTTACACTATTCTTTGTAACCTTTCTGTTTGATATATCTTTCTTACCTCTAACCCGTGTTCCGTGTTTGCCTTCCGTGGCCCCTACTTCGGGTCCACATCATAAACCATTATTAAACTAAATTTTATTTTATTGGTATTAGATTTACTTGTATATATATATATATATATATATATATATATATATAAAAAATGTTATGATGTCTACTTTCTTTTCTTTTTTTATTCTAGTGGTTGCACATGTATCATGGATCTCGAAAACCTGAGCATGCGTCATCTTTGGCGCCCAGGCATTCGAGCATTGCTTCGAATCATTGAGATGGTCCAAGCCAATTATCCTGAAACAATGGGTCGTTTGCTCATCGTACGTGCCCCGAGAGTCTTTCCAGTCCTTTGGACTTTAGTCAGTCCCTTCATTGACGAGAACACTCGGACAAAGTTTATGATCTTTGGTGGCAATGACTACCAGGGACCCGAAGGAATTACAGAGTTCATTGATAAAAACTACATCCCAGACTTCCTTGGTGGAGATTGCTTTGTAAGTAGCTGTCTAGTGTTTTGCAACTGTCAGGTTGCATATGAAAAGGTGTATTTCTGACATTTTAAAGTTGTTTTATAGTTTCCTTTTTATTTTTTTATTGGTTTCCAAACATTTTTATTTTTCCCTTTTTTATATAAATATACAGATTTATCTAGACACTTATAAAAACAGTAGCAGGAAGTGAATTCTTACCAGACTATAATTAATTTAAAGTTTTTTTTTTTTCCTTTTTGTTTATATCAAAAGTTATTACTGTTTTATATATATATATATATATGTTACTTAAACGTTATTTTTAGTGGATACTTATATTTGAGTAGACGTTCCATTTATTTATTAAACAGCATATTTATTTTCATCTACAGAAATATTCAAGAAATCTTATTAGAGAAAAATGTGTGCTCTATGGCAGAATTTTTCTCTTATAAGATTTCTCAAAATTTCAGGCTGGTAAATGAAAATAAATAAATATACTGTTTAATAAATAGTGTGTCTACTCAAATACTAAAAATAATGTTTAATAATAAAAATCTGTTGGATTAATAAATAAGAAATTCATCCCTTTATATTTTATATATATAAACACAAATAGTAAGGAATAAAGCTTAAATTGAAGGCCCGTTGCCAAAGTTGACAGAACCTAAATCTCTATATATAAAACAGAGTATGTCTCACTGTGTGATATGTTTTCACTCAAGATCCATCCAACCGATTTTGACCAAACTAGCCACATGCATTGTACAATGTAAGGGATAGGTTCTTAGCATAAAAAATCAATAATTGATAAAGTCGATCAAAAATTGATAAATTCAACTTTTTTCCTCCAATTTCATTCAAACTCAGTATGTAGATTACTTTCATCCTGATGAGCTCAACAATACTTCAGTTTTATTTCTACACCACTGCATTTAGCGCAAAAACGAGAAAAATGAAAAATCGATTTCAAAACAAATCAATTTCAGCGCAAATTTTAGACTAAGAACTCTCTCAGTTTTCAAGCAATCTAATACAAACTTCACTCAACTGTAGCCAACAATAAGTTGATTGTTTTAACAGTCATTTAACTTGATAATTGAGTCCACCCATATAGTGAAAACGTGCGTAAATAGTGAAAAATGGGGATTTTTACTGGTTTCTTTCTTATTTTTTGTTGATCTTTCAACCAATTTTCATCAAAGTTAACAATTGCTTTATAAATGCATCCTCTTTTACATTCCTGGTAGCACACTGACAAATTGAATTTCAAAAACTCCAAAATAATTGTGTTCTGACGTGGGTCTTTATGTTGCCTGTTTTACCCCTTCATGTCCTTGGCTAACTTTGATTGAATAAATACAGACTACTTCTGTTATATCAGTAACTGCATTACTTCAAAATGTTTTTTAATCAAAGTACTTTAAAGTAATTGAAGAAGATACTCTGTTACAGCTAAACATGATGCTGTTTTTGCTCCATTCTAATTGAACGCTTTTTCTGATTGACCAGCTGGGTATGGCTGCTAGTACAATATATAAGTATAGCCACCTGATGCTTATTATTGCATGAAACTCTTAGCAGCGAATTTTCATATTATTGTATTAATAATATTATTATAAGTGTGTGTGTGTGGCTTGGAATGAGAACTCAGAAAGCTGAGTTTGAATTCCAGTCTAGTTCATTACATTCGCTTAAACAAAAATACCCTGAGTAAAAATATGAATCCATATCTTCTACTCCCAGCTATGGATTAAACAGGACAGACTGGACTTGTTGGCAATCAATCTAGGAGAAGGACAACTTTGAATTCAAAACCTGAGGAGGGCTGTTTGGGGATCTTATGGCACACCATATGCACTAGTTCTCTGTTCTTTCAAATGGTGTTGATGGCTCTGCATGAGACTTCACCACTATTATCAAATCATATATGCCGGATAGTCTGACTATTCAGTACTCAGAGATGAATTGTTGGGCCTTATATATTAATCTTTAATGGGTTTTAATGATTAAACCACCAAAGACTTACATTTTATTGTATTGTAAAAATAATAATAATAATAATAAAATTTAACAAAATTGAACTTTAGAAATCACACAGAGCATGCCATGCATGTCCACAATGCACACCTGAATTTTACATATATAACACACACACACACAAACACATTATTTATTATTAATCCAGCAGTCATTAGGGCAAAATGGTCAAACAATTGGGAGGTAAAAGATATAACAAAGAGCACAGCGAAAATGTTGAAAACAGAAATAATCAAAACAAAGAATTAGAAAAGCATTTAAAATGATGGATGCAGCACCTTATACACAAGTACAATTACAATATTACAACTGCCAATATAATTAAAATATATCTTGATCACCTTTTTGAAGACTTTTAGAAAAAGGTTTTTGCATTGACTGCTGAAAAAGGGAAGGTATTCCACTCATTTGCTACCCACTGTGAAGAAAAATATTTTTGTATATTCAGACAATAGGACAGTAGTTAAATTTTTAATGGGTGTCCTCTGGTGGCTTCATACTGGTTTTTAGTAAAATATTTCTTCAAAACCTATGTCATCGATTGAATTTACTATTCTTAATACCTGTATTAAATCAAGTTTAAAATGTTCAGTTTCAAGTAGGACAAGTTCAAGGCTTTTAAGTTTATCAGGTTAAAGCATATTTTTAATATCAGCAATCATTTTAGTAAAGTATTTTTGTACTTTTTCTAGCTGTTGTATGTCACACTGAGTGTAAGTTGATGACACACAGGAGGTACAGACTAACATAGCGATAAATAAACCTTCAGTATCTAATAATGCCATGAAACTCTTGTAATGTTGATAATGTCTGAGAAGAGAGTAGTAGTAGTATGAACAAAGATGAGTTAAATGTGACAATAAGAGAGCCTCTGTGCCAACAAATGGAACAGTAATTAGTAAGCTAGTCTCTTAAGATTATTGCTTTTATTCAATCCTTACTTGTGCCTTGCTTTTGTGGCTCTGTGCCAGACTTACCTAGTCAGTAAAGACTGATTAAACATATCTGGGAGGCTCTAAAATATAGTTTTTAATAAATTGGTATTATTATATAGTTTTTAATAAATTGGTATTATTATTTATGTCCAAACGACAGCCTGTGGCAGGCTCTTCATGATACCTAAGTAACAGAAAATTTAAATTGTAAGTAGAATTTTTCAATTAGGATAATTTCTGTGGAATACTAGTGATGGAATTATACTAACTGAAAAATTCTACAGTCAAGTAAACTAACAAACCTTTGGTGGAAGAAGTAAAAAGAAAAAAATATTATGAAGTGTTTTTTTCCCCACAAATCAGAAGCTTAAAACTTCTAATCCATGAAAATTCTTTACCACAAGAAATATGACAAAGCAAGATAATAACTTTAGGGTCATTAGAAAGAGAAAATGAAAGTCACTGAATAGTTTTTAATTCTTCCTACTTTGGTCAGATTATTTCAAATAACTATTTTGTCTAAACATCTTTAGTCAACAGGGATTCTGACATAATACTGTCTGCGGTAGTTGAAAATAAAGGAACCAAATTGTAGTGAAGAATTTTTGACTTATTCTTTTCTCAAAGCACTTGAGCAATGATAACTCAGTATCCTTTTAGTTTGTGATGGAATTAATTCAGTTATGAAATAATCATTAGTTTACAATGGAGTCTAATGGAATGCCAATATATTTTTCCTATAATTTTGTGTATTACTAAAAAAAAAAAGTCACAAATACCACAAAACAAAGTTCTTTGAGATTTACTCCAATAGTTTTAAGTATTATATTCTTTTCTCAATTTCCTTAATTTTTTTCTCTATTTTATCTTATTCTAAGAAATTGAATATTTTTAACTTAGCAAATATATTATTCCATGCATAAAAAAGTTAACCTCTCTCACTCTTACTCACAAAAACATAATAGCATTTTTTTTGTTTTTTTTGGTTTTTTTTGTTGTTTTTTTTTGTTACACCATTTGGACATTTAATAATTTTTCCAGGGCTGCAAAAGTGGTGAAGATTCTGAGTTGGAGACTACGGTGAATATTTTACATCCACTCTACTTGCTACTACACATATCTTGAGATAGGCCACCTTCCTACAGTATGCAACACTGCATGTTTTGGACTCTCTCTCCTATTCAATAGACCAATACTACTAATACATTGTGGGGGAATCTAGGTGTCTGGTTTTCTTTCTTTCTTTCTTTTCCCTGTTTTTTTTGTTTTTTTTTTTTTACCTGACCTCATATTTCAGATAACAATAGAGGGAACATTTTTAAATTTCTCAACAGTATTTTGAATTTATAGAAAACGAGTATTAAAAAATGTGTTTAGTTTATAGAAGCCACAATCCAAATTAGGATTTGACTGGAAATTCCTCTTCATTCAAAATTAGCTGATATGATTGTGTTGGAAAATAAAATTATTAAAAGTAACTGGAAATGCTAATTACTGTTTTTTGCTAACTAATAAAGGCATGAACTTGATCCTCATCACATACTGTTCCATTGTCAGTTATCTTAATTCTTTTTATCCATCATCAGTAAATTTTGACAGTAGATTTGAGAAATGACTATTGATTATTTGGGCAGTCTGCTTTCACTGTTATTATCTGTCCTGGCAATAGCAAAATGTTTACTATATCCTTTGATACTAATGCCAGCCCCAACCTTTTTTATTTTTTAGTTCATTGATTACCAAGCTTTTTTTTATATAAGAGCCATTCTATTTTTTCTAATAAACATGATGATTCAGAACAAAATAGAAATGAGACCATTAAAAGAATATCTTTGGGACTCTGTTTTATATTATGCAATTGTTAGGCTATATAACATCTTTTAAAGATATTCAAGATGAATTTAAGTTTAAATTGTTAAATTCCAGGTTTTTTGTTATTTTTTAAAATATTTTATTTAAAATGATTTAGCAACATCGAGTTTTTAAGCGTGCATATCTGAAAATATTTGGTCAGCTCAAAATGACAAATTCTTCTTTTCTTTTCTTGAATGTTTCTTGGGACTAACAATACAACTGAACTTTTTTCTTTGATTTTATTTTTTTAATTATATCTCTTTGGATGCTATCCTGGTGATGGGGTATTTCTGCAACGAAACTTCTTTCATGGCATACAATTCTAATGATATACTCTTTTCTGCATACACCATTTGGAGCAGAGGTAGGGGATATTTTAATGATTTTCTCATTGTTCAAGATGCTCGAAGACAATGGGATCATAGAGCTAGTGTCATTAGTATATTTCGATATATTACATATTTTTTTACTAATTATATTTTTTGGTTTAAGATTCTTACTAATTGCTTATATTTCTTACAAGAATTTCTGACTTCACTATTGTCTAGTAATGTGATTTGTGAGATAAAAACATACTAAACATTTGTTTTATGGTAAGTGAGTTAGGCCAAGGACTTTTCAGTATCCCTGTGTTTATATATATATATATATATATATATATATATATATATAAGGTTAATGGTCAGAGTTGAATCAGACCTGGAAACATTAGTATTAAAAAGTGCTCAATACACATGTAAAAATAACATATAGAGCTTTTAACTTTAAAAAATCGGGATAAAGTGGATAAGATTTTCATGTGACTTTAGTCCGATAAAGTTGTAAAGGATGAAACATGTCACACAAAACCTTTTCTCACTTTGTAATAGATTTTCCTAAAATTATTTGTGATATATAAAAATTTACATATTATTTTCTCATATATACAGGGTGTTTGGGTTAAATTTGAATGCGTTTAATGTTTTTATTTTTTCCAATTGGTTTGGAATATCTGCAAACAGTGAATGTTGTTGTGACACCTAGTCACTACAGTTTTAGAGGTGTCAAGGTTAACTGACATGGACAAGTGGAAGCCTCTTGAATATTGGAAAAGGGTAACCTGTATCATGATAATTTGTGACAGGCATCAAAAGCCTGCAATAATGGCAGCTGTTTAATGCTTTTTGAACACTGTGAAAACAATAAGATGTGAAATGGTGGGGTGTAATGGAGACTACGAGACCATGACTTGTAGGAAAGAACACAGTAGATGTTCTGATTGCCTCCGTACACCAGAATTCATCCAACAACTGCAGGAGAAAATGATGGAAGACCCAGTCAAGGGAATGTGGGTTTTGGCATGGGAAATGGATGTTGCAATTTTCATCATGAACCTGACCTTGAATGAGGACCTCTGAGAAAGGCAAAGAAACTCATGGACAAGGTGAAACATCCTGTTGAACCAGGGACAATCTGGTTCTTTGATGAAAAGAATTTTTGTCAGGACCAGCTACACAACAACTTGCCTACAATCCATATGATGTTCCTCATGTCATGAAGACCAAGTTGTCCCAAACTCTGTTGGTTTTTGGGTGTGTCTCCAGTGAGGGTGATGTCATGCCATCTCATACCTTTGAACAGGGTCTCTGGCTCAGTTCATTTGTGAAGTTGTTGAACACCATGGTCAAGCCTTAGTTGGAGATGGTGGCTACAGGAAGACCAAATGTGTGGCAGCAAGATTCAGCTTCCTGCCACACCTCCAGGAAGAGTCAGAAGTGGTTGTCAGATAATTTTTATGACTTTACCAGCTACAATGTCTGGCCCCATAACTTCCCTGATTGCAACCCCATGGATTATTATGTATAATGCAGGGTTGAGAAAGGCATCAACCACACTGCCTA
Organism: Acanthosepion esculentum; assembly: GCA_964036315.1. Lineage (NCBI taxonomy): Eukaryota > Metazoa > Mollusca > Cephalopoda > Sepiida > Sepiidae > Acanthosepion > Acanthosepion esculentum. The sequence goes on along the minus strand of OZ038486.1, from coordinate 40,296,384 downwards.
TAACACCAAGGCCCAGCTGATTGACCAGATTAAGGAGGCATTTGAGTCATTGTGAAGGCCGCATGTGCCAGATTCTAGAGTTGGATCAATGTTGCAGTAGATGCTGAGGGTGGCTACTTTAGGTGAATTGTCTTTTGATTAGTATAACCTGTATGCTACTTTTCTATTTTTCCAATAAATCAGTTTTTAACTCAGATATTCACTTTGTTTTCTATTTTAAAAAAACCTGTCAAATTTAGCCCGAACAACCTGTATAATATTTGGGTGCTTCACAATTAATAGAAAAACATTTAATGGGGTGCATTTCCATCTGTGATGCTCTGCCCAAACACAACAAAATAATCCATTTTTAAAAAGTAAAATCACAGGTGATAAAAAAAATGGATTATTTACAATATGGAGTAAAAATGTCCTAGGAAAACAAAATAAGCCACTGTTAACCACTCAAAACTCAAGAAGGTGATGCTGTGTATCTGGTGGAACTGGAAGGGTATTATGTATTATCTTGTGGTATTATGAGTTCCTTCTGTAAAATCAGATGTTGAATTCAGACCACATTCCAATCAGATTGATTAAAGGTAGCAATCAATGAAAAGCATCAAGAATTGACTAATTGGAAAGGTGTCATCTCATATCAGGGGAGAAATATGGTTAGAACAAAATTTTTAGATAGTTGTACATAGATTTATCCAACCACATATGTGCCATTTGATTCCATTACCTTTCACCATCTTTGAGGCAGCTTCATGATTCCATCCTCCCAGAAATTGGCATCTTTTTGGTTGAATTTTTTTAAGCAGCTTTTAAAGGTATCTAGCAAGTTTATGTTCTTCCCATTAAGAAAAGTTTGTATGGATCAAAATAAGTGGTAATCCGAAGGTGGAAGTAGGTGTGTATTGTAGGATATCTCCACCAAGCTGTACCAATTTCTGCCGGGTCTGCCAAGAAATGTGAGGTCTCGTATCGTTCTGATGGAAGACAGTATTCTTCTGATTGGACAATTGCAAGCTTGCTGTGATGTTCTTGGTTTGCCAGATCATAATTCTCACTTCTGAACCTAGTGAACCACTTTCAAGCAATACTCTCAGCTATTGCACCATCTCCATCAATGGCAGGTATCTTTTTTGCTGTTTATATAGTGTTTTTTTTTTCTCAGTGGAAACAAGAGCATCAAATAACAAAAATGCATCTCATTTTCACTTTGAGATAAAACATAAAATTCACAATCCATACATGAATACTGAATTGCCAGCTTTCCAATATATATATATATATATATATATATATATATATATATATATATATATATATATATAGAGAGAGAGAGAGGGACACAAGTTTTGTCTATTTATTTTCAATTGGATCCTTTCATATTTACAGACAAGCTTTTTGGTCTCATTATTAAAGGAAGAGAGAAAATTACCATGTTGATACATATTATTTTATTCCAAGTACTTTCAACATTAGCACAATGTCATCATCAGGGTGTTCTTTACTTCAAGACAAATATTGTAGTGTTCATCATTTTCAAAGACAAAATTGCTGTGTTCATCTTGAAAGTTAAAATTTTTTACTTCTAAAGTGAAGAACACTGAGTTGAGTGCAGTGTGATTGGTTTGAGTAATGCTTCAGAGGAGGTAATAAAGTTATGGTGTTGTCAAAAGTTTTTTTAAAGTAAATATTAAAACTATTAGTGCAAATCTCGATATTTTAAACTATCTAATGTAAACATTTTAAAATATTTGTGCCGTATTCATAATTAATTTTATTAAGGTTTGGCTTCAATTTTTTTAATATAGATAGCTTCAAGAATTTTTAGTTTATTTTCATGGAAAATATAGATGTATTTTAAACAAGATTTTTTTTGAATTGCAAATGAGGACAGGTATGCTTTTGTAAATGTTTAGAAATGTTGGATGCATCATTCAAATGAAAACTCAGCCACTGAGACAACATGGTCATAGTGTGACCAACATAAGTATTATCTTTTTTATTGGAGATACAATCTCCCAGAGAGCATTTAAATTTATATACTATGATGGTTTCTTGCAACACATTAGTTGGTGGGGAAGAGTCATTACGTGTGATTGAATTAGATATACTAGATTTAGTGGAGTATTTATTTAATGAAACTTGTCTCAATGAAAACATACTGCCAAAATATATGCAATATATATATATATATATATATATATATATATATATAATGAATTTCGGTCACTTGTGAAATGAAACAAAATGTTCAAACACCACATTTTTAAAAAATGCCATATATTTCCATTATGGTATTTTTTTTTTTTTTGTGTGTGTGGTGACTGTGATAATTCCAAATATTTCCTCTCGGCATTTTATGGTCATGTGGTAATAAAACTGCAACAATTAAATTTTGTGGCATGGCATCTGTTTGCTATTTCCCATTATAGCATTGTGTTCCTTGTAGTTTTTTCCTTCCCTGCTTGTAGCATCCTGATATTCTATGTAGCTAACAATAAAAAGTGACATTTACCATTCTTTCTTTAAATCTTTCCCTTCAATATAGCTACCAAAAATAAAGTATTTGATGTGGAGGGTGGAATAATGATTACTAATACAAAAAAAGGAAATCTAACTTGATTCAAATTTTATTTTTTATCCTTTTTTATGTTCACTTTAAGTAATGTCCTTTGAGAAAGACATGAATCCTCTTTACCTTGCACTATATCCCATTACTAGATATCTTCACAAAATACTAGTGCTATTTTGTGAAGATATCTAGTAATGGGATATAGTGCAAGGTAAAGAGGAAATTTATTTTTTTTTATAATATAAATCTGAATAGAGACCACTCTAACTATTAATAAAATGGGCAATATCTATAAGGGAAATTACAGAATTATTTATTTTTTTTAGTATTTTAATAATGTTTTTGTTAGTATTATTGACTTATTTTTACTTTGTTGTTGTTTTCATTGCAATTTCAGCGTCTCCCTCCTTTCCTTCCTGCACATGTGTAATCGCCTCAACATGAACAGCATTTTAGTCCAATGAACCTCTAAAAGATAAAACATGTCACACAAAAAACTTTTCAAATTTTTCATAGATTTTCCTAAAATTGCTCATGACATAAAAATTTATATATCGATTTCCCCTTTTGTTTTTAGAAATGGCAAATAACTCCATTTCTGACTTGATAGATCCATTCTTTAAAAAGTGATTCTCAAAATATCAATAATTTTGTATTTTGTGTGTGAGATTTTTCCTTTACTGACTTTCAAGTGAAATTTGTGTCATTCCAGATTAAATTATTATGCAAGGCTGATAATGATTTTTATAAATTTGCATACGGCTAAATTTTGTTTGTGAGTCCCCACCTTACATTAGTAGAACAGCCTAGTCTCTACCACTAACATATACTGTATTTGCTATCAGTCTTTTTATATATATATATATATCATTGCAACACTGGAATTCCCATGTTTTAAAACTGAAACTACAATTCAATCATAAAAATTAAACTTAAAATACAAAGTTCCATTCCATTATCAAGCAATGCTAAGAATAACTTTTTACAAGTTAAATCTTAATAACCCTAAAATAAAAAAAGATGGAATTTTCCTTAACCCCAACATCTCAAAATATCAAATTTGTCTGGACTTAATTTATAAATCTCCTTGACAACCTCAGAAATATTGGCGACAAACTTTGGCATCATGGTGGCACCAGAGCACATTTTATAAGTCTTGTGTTCTGGCCTGAAATTGTCCTTGTCATCTGAGGTCCCACATGCAAGGTCATTGACCATAGTTTTAGGGTATTTAAACCATTTAATGAGTTCCTTGATTTTCTGGGCAGTATGAAGGCTCTCTACAACTGCTGTTCAACAATCATTTTCTGAACACATGTTGATTACTAAGCACTTTGTGTATCAATGGCCAGACAGCTACTGAGGTCTAGTACTTTCTAATGGCACTCTTAAAACCTCACTATGCTGCAATGTCACGGCGCTGTTGCCATATAAAAATTCTGGATATATTGTGCCACACATATATATGTATGTCTATATAATTTAAATATAATAAGCAACTGCCAAGGGAGTCTGCTACAAAGGCACACTGGAGGCTGACTACCTGATGATTGCATGAGAACACCTTAAACTTAGTTTTGGTTGCCCACTGTTCACCAGGAATTTATTTAAAAATAAATATATATAATCATTTCACTCCAAGCAAGTCAATAATGCCACTAAGATGCAAGAGGTTACTGGGGGTGAAAGAAAATAAGACTTTAGAAGGAATCGAATACACAATCCTATACAAGGGATAAACCTTTGCTCCTGTTCAAGAAACTGGGAAGAAGTGTGAACCATATATATGTACCTCCAAATAATATTAAAAGTAGAACATGTAAATTATGCCAAGAAGAAAAATTATATATAATAAATTTTAACAATAAAATCAAATTATTAAACAAAAGAAATGAATTAATGGGTAAATGTAGACATTTTAACAAATATCTACTTTATAACGTAAACACCAACATAATATAATTTTCATAAATTTTAATAAATATCTAATTTTAATTATATATATATATATATATATATATATATATATATATATATAAACAATGAAAAGTAATAATTATGAAAATACAAAAAAAATAATATATAATAATTAAAAAATATGCAATGGAAAAATATACACCACAAAAACAATTACATTAGAAATGATACATTTATGAGTGAGCTCAAACATACACGCATCTGTTACATTTGCGTATTGGAAGTATACTCTGGAGAATTTGCATTTATGGACATGCGAGCGAACGTCAGCATGCATGTGTCACTAACAGTCAAAAAAATGCAAATAATAAAAAACACTGCCACTTATATAAAAAAAACCCTTGAAAAGTGGACATGAACCACAAAACTAGTTGGGAGAATAATAATAATTCAAATACGGATATATTAATTTATAGTAAGTAAATTTTTCCATTTAAAAAAAACAAAATAAAACAAATTTTTATTCATATATAGTCAAACCTAATGAGTTTTCTTTTTTAAAACCTTTTTTTCCCTTCGTGATTGATTTGGCTATTGTTAAATCAAGAATTTGAAGGTTTTTCGACACGAGTATAGTTACCTATATATATTTATTTATTTATATATATATATATATATATATATATATATATATATATAATATTACTAACAAATGGCACTTACAACATGAGCAGTAATATCTAATTTAAATAACAATTTTTAAAAACATATTTTTATAAATATTCATCTGTGTTATTTATTTTTTCAATTCAAATTATAAAAATCACCAGTAACATTTCAGTTGATAATAAATAAGTATTACAAAATAAGTAACCGATTCAGCAATATGGCATCATCAAAGAAAGCCATGATTGACGTGACCAAAGGACCTCTCTCTCATATTTGTTCATATGACATGATTAAAGAAAAAACTGAAGTTTGTGTCACCAGGTGCTGATGTGGATTTGACCAAGGCATGCATGTGAAGTAGTCACACTAGATGGATCTTTCTTCCTTCCTTTTATATTCAAATAAAACAATCACCCATAGAACAGTCTTTATTTTTTTCAGTATCACTACTATTACTATAATGGAAGAAACATCTATAATATGCTTTTGTATTTACTTGATTAAGTTTGTAGCTTATCTATCATCTCCCAATAAAAACATTTGAGAGTGTGGAACTGCACTCCATAAAGGATTCTCAGATTATTTAGATATCACCTTTCTACTCTTGTCACTGAGCCATATTAACAAAGGGCTATGGTTGTTCATTTTCTTTTGTGAAAATTGAGTCAGTGAAGATTGTGAATCAAATTGTTTAAAATTTTCAAAATCCTTGTTCAGCAGTTCTTTCATTTTTAAGAATAATATTTGATATTGCTCATGTGAGATCCTGATAAATTGTTTTATTCAAAACTCATTTCATGTTTTGTTTTCAAGTTGCTATATGTTTGAATTTTACATTTGATGTCTGTTAGAATGCTTCTTTTACATTTTCTCTTTTTTGTTTGGCTTTTTTTTCTGCATGATGTTTATGAAAATTCCACCCCTACTTTCTTTTCATGAGTTCCATGAATATAACATTTTTTTAATTTCATTGTCTTTATTTTTCTTATTTTATTGCCTTTTTTTTCTTTTTCCCTTTTCTTCTTTTTTCCCTTTTCTTCTTTTTTCCCTCCATTCTTTTTCCCCTTTTCTTCCTTTCCCCCATTCTTTTTCCCTTCTTTTTTTCCTTTTTCCTCATTTTTTTTCCTTTTCTTTTTTCTCTCTTTTCAACTATTTATAAAACTTATTTTTGTGAGAACAATGTTTACATGCTTCCAAAAATTGGAACAGTGAAAATCAGTATTTATTAAAACTTAAGTACTTTAAAGTCTAATACAGAACAAACATTTTGAAAATATTGTTGATACTAAAGATCTATGAGTTTCTTAAGATGGGATCTTTTACCAATGAAATATTGTTGCTAAAACCTTGTGTGTGTGTGTGTGTGTGTGTGTGTGTAATATGTTTAATAAAGAGGATGGTGAAAAGTCCTCAGATTGACCCTTCCAAAAATATGAGCAAATTACCAAATATCAGATTTTATATATAAGTTTTTGTTGTTGGTGGATTAGTTTCTATAACTTGGTGTTGAATGTATAAAAGAATTGTCCAACAGTTTGCGTTAATTCTTTTTGAGGTTCCAAGCTTTCAAATGGCTTTAGTCATTATCAAGAAAGAAAGTAGATATTGTTAAATATGACATGAGAGCCACCTTTCCCACCATCTCTCACAGTCTTAACAGAGCATCCATAGGAACATCTTCCAGCACCAGATTAATCTGCTGGAGGTCCTGGTGGGTAATATCCTTTCAGTGACTGCATGGTCTCCTGTGAGGTTGTCATCAGTTTGAAGATGGTGGGTCAAATTGGTAGATAATTCTGGTAGAGGGAGAGGGCATCTTGTTGTCTCAGGACATGAACAAGCCTATTAGAAGCAATTAGATGGAATTAAAAAAAAGATTTAAACATAATCATCCAATTAAAACAAATACGTCAAACTTGTCACTGCAGATAACACAGAAATTTGTTCATTCAAATTCCCCCGAAATAACTGGTGATGACCAAACTGGTTATTGATTTGATAATATTAAAATCAATAAGCTTGGTTCTCCTCTTGTTCACAGGTTCTCACTCTCACAATATCAACACTCTAAATCACTTAAAGAAATTAATCTCTCTATATTTATCTTGTTAACATTACTCCTACAGACAAAATGTTATCACGTTTCTGCTGTTGTGCCCTCTGGCTTTCATCAGGTGTATATTGATCCAGATAACCTACAAGGAATTCTGACCTGAACCTGTTATTTAATCTATGGAGTAGACTGTTCTTGTTCCACTGCCCATGTTTAGGGATATCTCATCTAGTTCTTATTTTTATTACTGCTAACCTATGGGACAATAGCCCTGTGGATTAAAGCATTAGTTCGTAAATTTGGTGGTTATTGTGAGTTCAATCCCTGGGTCGAGCAGTGTGTACTTGGATCGGTGGAAACAGGGCAAGCAATAACTGAGCACATTATTTACCTTATTCGGACAAGGGCATAGACAATGAACACCATTGGAAAATTTGTAAACTTAAGGAATCAGCACATATGCTAGGCCACAAAAATCTCCTGAGCTGACCCAGCATAGAAATTAATACAATATGGGAACCAGTAATAAGGAGTGCCAGAGAAAAGCGATAACAACAACAAAGTTGCAATATGAGCTCTGGTAAAAACATGATATGATAACAGCAAAAATTGCAATATGAGCACTGGTAAAAATGGTTACTGAAGACATTAGGTTTATAATACCCAGAAATTCATACACAGATGTCCTCAAGTGGATAGACGTTGGTTAGATCAAGTGACAAGACCCAAAGAATCCATTGCACGTGGAACTAGAACAGTCTACCCCAGTGAGCGAAATAAAGGGTTCAGTTCGACATTCCAACCACCTGAAGAAGGCCAGAGCATGATAAACATGGCGACAAAGATGAGGACAATAGTCCGAATAATGTAAATAATGTACATAATACCTCATCTCAGAAATATAGACAAATAACTGAGCAGTATGAAAAATAAGAACTAGATGAGCTATCCCTAGACATGGGCAGTGAAATGGGAACAGTCTAACCCATGGTTCCCAACATGAGGGAATTTGATTTTTATGAGGGGCAATTCGAGAATTAGGTATTAACAGTCAATTTTTTTCTAGTGAGTGAATTAATACATACATTTTTTTTTGTGTGTGAGTTAATACATACAGTGCATATACAGTATGCATACATAAAAATATTTGTGCATATGTATATACATGTATAATTATATATATATATATATATATATATATATATATATATAAACACAATATTTTTATAAATATTGTAAAGTTCTAAAATTAAATGATAATACTAACAGTGGAGTAATAGATAGTTTTGTTTAATTTAAATTTCTGTGACAAATGTTCATTATATTTTGAATAATGAATGTATTTCTAATGTTCCAGTGTCATGTACCTGATGGAGGTGCTGTACCGAAATCTCTCTATATGAAAGATGAAGAAATGGATAAGTCTCCAGATGAACCTTCCCTTACCACTGACAGCATCTACCAGACAGCACATGTCGTCAAGGAGTATCCACATGAGGTAATTTAAAACAAGGAATAACAAAACCAATAGGAAAATATTAGTAAATGATTAGTTCTTAGCGCCTTTTTTTTTCTTTTTTCAGTTGCAAAACACATTAGAAATTCTTGCAAAAATCAAATAATTGTCAAATTTTAATGAAACTTTCAGAACTTATTCACAAATGAATAAAACTTATTTTTTAATTTTATTTTTTTAGAAAATCTTGGTAAAAAAATTTCTTTTTTACTTGTTACCCCCCCACCACCACCATCATACTTAATTTCATAAAATTTCAAGAAATTAAATTTCAATCTTAAAATTGTTTTTATTAGTTAAAAACAGTACTTCTTGGAGAATGTAAATCATACATTTTTTTTCCAAACTAATACTCTGAAAATCTACTCCATATCGTAAAATAAAAAATGCAATAAAATTATGACATTATTTAATTAGAAAAGCTTTTAATTTCTTTTAAAAATAAGATTTAATAAGGATCCTATTGTCTTAAGGAAAAAATTTTTTTTTTTTTGATGAATAATGAATTTTTCAAGAATTGTTTTCATTTATTAAAAATTTTAATTATAAAAATTTAAATTGTTTAAAATTCTGCATTACTTTAATCTGGTTAGGTGATGTTGTTATTAAGTAAAAACTATATTTACAAATCAAAAATCAAAAAGCTTAATAAAAGTCGTTTTGCACCAAGATAAAAATAATTTTAATTTTTTTTTTTTTTAGTGTAGAAACATTCCCATTTTCGTAAGTATGGGAGTCCATCACATGTTTTAATAGTTGTTTTCCCTGAAAAATTTGGCAGTCTGCAATTCTTTCATTATCCATTTCTGTGTTTCATCGTGTTTGTCTCAGCAGGCTTTGCAGATCATCCCATCGAAATTTTAAACTTTAAAATTAAAGTAATTTTTACTTTTTTTAATTCCTATTTCACTAAATATTTTTATTTTATGTATTTGTTTTATTGTGGGTCATACTTCAATTAAATAACCTGGAGACGAAACCCAATATAATTCTACTAAAAAATAATTTTTACTTTAATTTAAATTAAATTTTTCTTATTCAATTTCTATTTGAAGTTCTTATTTTTTAATTTGCGTGTCATTATGAAATTTCCTTTCAAATTATTTTTACTTTAATTCTTATTTCATAAAAAAATTTTTTTTTTGTTAGTAGTTTTTTACTTTTTTAAAGTTTGTTCTTTTTTGTGAGAGTTATTTTCATAAAAATGTAAGGCTTTAAAGCTAAAGTAAATAAAATTCAGTAAAATATTAGATAATTACTGAAGATATGTCAATTTAAAAAAATTACTATGTAGTTAAAAACCAAAAACAAAGCGTTCACTTAGATTTTGTAAATTTATGTCAATTTCTGGTCAACTATACTTAGTTTTACAATATGTTAGGCTGTCAATCAGTCAATCAACACATCAGAAAAACAAAACCCTGTGGTTAAGAAATGCTTGTATACAATGTTTTATGCTATAAGTAAGTAACATTTGTTTCAAATCAGATTAATTTATCTTTAAACTTGCTGATTTTTCTCAAATAACATGTACACAAATATATATTTTATTTTTGGAAGATTTTTAAAAATGTGAATTAACTTTTATTTACAAATGTGTTAAAATGGCTCATATTTATCGATTTTCTGAAAGTGACCAAAAGGTTGAGATTCCAATCAATATAATTTCTATTTGAAATATACCAGAGCATTTTGCTTACTGGAAATAGTAAATTTAATACCTCAGCTTTCAATTAAAGGTAAAATGAAAGCTTCAAGAAATGTTTTTTCATTTTTAAAAATTCATTTTAAACCTTAAGTATCGAAAATTTAGTGGCGGTTCCTAGTTTAAACTTAGAAGCAAGACGATAAAAAGGAAACCAAAGTACTGCAGCTTTTTACAATTTTACTAGAACTATATGCAGTCAAGGCATTTTTCAATTCCTCCAATTAATGGATGTTTTCATTGATTTTTAACAAATTTGTACAAAATAAGGATCTATTTTATTATAATATGACTGCTGAGGTTTTGGTCCAACTCAATTTCAAAAATCAAACTTTTCAAAAGGTTTCTTGATCAGGCCTAGAACTTTTCAACATTTTAAAATAAAAGTTTAATATAATGGCTGACCACTCCTATCCAAGTATGTCTGTCTACTAGGGCAGTTAGCCAATCCCTGTTGCAGACGCCTGCTCAGGCACTTTTGTGTTTGTTCAACACCCACAGAGCCCACCTGTGGTTTATACTGCAACTATGCTAAGTGGACATTAGTTACAGTTTCTGGGAGAGAGCTTATTATCTGGCATGATCAAAATTCTGAACAAGGTTAGCCCGCTCAAAGTCTTGGTCATGATTTGTTACTTCATGCTAGTACAACCTTTGATGGCTTCTGAATAGTCCCGTCTACCCAATTTCATTCGTAAGGCTTGAGTCAGTCTGTGGTATGGTTTTTAGGCACTTTGTAAAAGTGCCACATGTTGAGATCATCTCTCCAGCCCAATAACATCAAGAAGTCATCTTCTTGACAAATCAGGGAAATTTAAACCCAGGTCTCTTGCTCAGAAAGTAAACATTCTATAACCACTCAGCCACATGACCATAATAAATGCAATACTAAAATTATAAATTTACTTAGCAACAAAATAAGTTTGATACTTTGTTGCTTATAAGTAAATTTATAATTTTCCTATTTTTTCTTTCTTTTAATTTATAAGAGATAACAAAGTTTTCTTGTTCAGTTCTTTTGCAAAGAAATCAAACTTTGGTGTTTTTCAGTTATCCCACCAAATGCAAAGATCTATAATTTTAAAGTATGAAAGTTTAAAAAGAAAAAAAATGCATTCCGTTTTTCTTAATGGAAAAAGACTCAAAAAGCACAGTCATTTTTTTTCATTAATGCATCTGACAACTTGACTGATCTAATGAAAAAGATAACACTTAGTCTCACATTTTCTACAGATCAATTGCTAGGTCTATTTCTAGGAAATTTTGTTCACTATGTTGTGCTAGAGAATTTTTTTTCGCCAGAATCTATCTTGCACATTTCTAAGTCTACCTTTCACTCATGCATTGGATATTGTTACCACATCTGGTTTGGTGCTTCTGCTATGTATTTAAAGATTCTTGATAAAATACAAAGAAGAATCTGCAATACTATCAATCCTGACCTGGCATCTTGGCTTCAATAACTTTTCCACTGCCATAACATAGGTTTCTTGTGCCTTTTCTATAAATATTTTCATGACAATTATTCTCTTTTCTCTTTGGTACTTTAACTTCACAAATTTAAGCTCAGTTCTAGATTGGCAGCTAAGTTTCATAACTTCACTGTTGAAATTGCTAGATGTAACTGTAAGTCCTATGCTAATAGTTTCTTCTGCATTTCTTGTTTGTGGAATTGCGGAACTCTCTTCTGGCTCTGTTTCTTTGTTTTTCTGTCACCTACAATCTTCAAAAATTGAAAGTCATCATCTTTTAAAGAATCATCTTCTGTCTCCTTGTATCTCATTCTTTTATTGTCCTCTTAGTAACCTCTTTTATCACCTTGTTTGGTGTGAATGGATTGAAAAAAAAAAAAAAAAAAGACTGACAGTTTGGGAAAAGGTTGAGATGTTTTCATTTTCTAAATTGAAATTATCAAATTGCTGTTAAAATTTAATGCTAAACGAACACCAGGAATTTAGTTTTTACTCATCTAGAAAAAGAAAATGCAAGCTTATTTCTTTCTCTCCCTCTCAGCTATTGATTGGGACTAACAAATAATACACCCACTCCCCCAAAAAAGGATTATCAATATTACATGCCTCTTAATGATACTGATTGGCTATATTTACTGTCAAATTTTTTTTATACTGTTCTTTATTAATTTTTTAGGTGCTGATCCAAGTGCCCCAGAAGAGCTCTGTAATCACTTGGGATTTTGACATCTTGAAAGGAGATGTCACATTCACAGTGTTCCGTTGCCTGAAAACTCTTCATGAACCAATTCACACTCACCATGTCACTGGGGCCACTGGTGGTATTGGTTCAGTACAATATACAGATAAATCTTTGGTAGTTGGTGTCGATCTAAGCATTGTGGAACCACCCCATATATGTCGGGATGGGGATAGTGTACAGGTGAGTATCATTTTCATATTACAAATCAAACTCATGAAATCATTTATTACAACCCAGCTATAAATTATTTGTAATATGCACACTTGTGAAAATACTACAGCAAAATAACAGGATCAAGATGATAGCATCATTTTCAAGAATAACTTAAATATAGTTAATCTGAAGGCATTGAATATATATATATATATATATATATATATATATATATATATATATATATATATATATATCTATATAAATATTTTAAAAAGTGTTCAGAATAGATAATTATAGATTAGTACAAATTGGCAGTGGACCATTTAGTTCTTTAAATTTAAAGTTTTCTTGTTATAAACAGAATCAGTCTTGTAATAATTTTTAGTTAATATCAAACAAAGTTCATGTATTCTGCCTCTGAAATAAACATATTTTATTGATCAGCTTCAGTCATGAGTTGATTAATGGGTGTCTTCACAATCCAATGGGTTCACCTTACATTCTGTAATACATTTCTCACTGACACTTGAGCTTATATAAAGATTACCATAGGACTGCATATAAATAAATGTTTTGAACCTAAATACAAACTTCTGATTAAATGTTGTATAGTATATACAATATATAAAAGTGAACATAGAGGCGACAGTCTGTTTCATGCTAGATGCAATCGTCAGGCCTGACGATTGCATCTAGCATGAAACAGACTGTCGCCTCTAAGTGTTGACCTCTATGTTCACTTTTATACTTACACACGCTCTCTCTGATATTGAGCACTTTATCCCATAAATATAGCACACTTTAAGACTATATTTCTTATATATATATATATATATATATATATATGTATAAATTTTTTAACATTGAAACAAGATGTACAGTTTTGTAGTGGGTATGTGCATGATCTAATGTAACACTATAATAAATAAATATTTATTGCTCTACACTTGTATTGAGCCCTGTTTTAAATTAATGTTTTGAACACTGAAATCTTACTCTTCATTCTTTTACATTTGTGTGTGTGTGTGTGTGTGTATATATAGTATATAAAGTATATACAACATATAATTCTGATTTATTTTGGATACAGGAGTATTAGTTCAATAAAATAATTGTAGTCTAAGTACACAGAAGAATTATCCCGCATTAATACTTTTTTTTTTTTTGCTAACTTCTTTGTGATATTTTTTTTTTCTGCAGGGATCAATAGTGACCAGTCAAACTGGCAGTTACATTTTACAGTGGAAATATTTTGACTCTGCTAAACCTTCATTTGACTTCCCACTTTCTTCACATAAATCTAAAGTCATGTACTACACAGAACTATTAAAATCTGAAGCATTCAAGTGAGTATAGACACTTTAATTACGACACAGCATTTTTTGTCCACTATCAGTTCTGATTGTTTCTTTATTTGCCTGTGGTTTCTGTGCAACAAATCATTCATCAAAAATATTAAAAAAAAAAAACTTACATGATCTTAAAAAAATATACAATAACCACCAAAAACAGACAAAATTTATTTTTAATATTACTATACATGATAACTATTAAAAGAAAAAAAATGAAAAATGAGTTCGCTAACCACTCAACAGAGCTAACTGGAGCTTAATAAATAGGTATACATTATCAATGAAAATAATGTAGAGTATACTGATAATGTATACCTATTTATTAACCTTCATTTACCTCTGTTCAGTGAGGTTCGAAACCAGTTAGAAAAAAAAAAAATTAAGGAAACAAGCTAGCTAACCAGTTTCGAACCTCACTTGTTTCCCTTTTTTTTCCTTTTAATTGTTGTCGTGTGTGGTAATATTAAAAATAAGTTTTGTCTGTTTATGGCGATTATTAAATTTTGTACCACCAATAAAATTTTCAAAAATATATAAATTAAGATAGATGGAATTTTTAAAGGAAACTAGAATATATAATAGGTATTTAATAAACTTAGCTTTGTATGACACAAGGCCACGAGTGTTGAGCATCCAGTGAATATCAGACTCCTTATAGTAGTGGTGGGTCTCTGAGACAAATTTACTAACCACTATTTCAGGGTAAATGTTCTCAGGAGAATATGTAATAGAAACTGCATTAAGAAATTTAAAAAGGCTAGTACGTTTTCCTTATTTCTGTTCAGTAGTTTTAGTTATAATTAAATTGTCCTTTACAAGTAGTTTTAGTTATAATTAAATCCCTAGGCTGTGATTCATTTCAATTGATAAGCACCAAGATATTTTGACTTATTCAATATATTTGAAATCTTGTTCTCATCTTGATTATTATAGGTGTGATTATAGAAGAATATGATATATAAATTTCTGACATGTTTTGTCCTTTACGACTTCATTAGATTTAGTTATGTTTACATGCACATGAATGAGAGACACTAGGAATTTTCAATTTTTAAAAATAAGTATTTTTTTTTTTTATGTGTTTTGTGTATATAATCTAGCTAATTTAATTTAGATTCTTTTTCTTTCTGTTTCCATCATCTTTGTTATTAAATATCCCACATTGTGATAACAGAAGATCTGCCAAGAATGTGGATGATCTAGCGATTAAAGCAGGTTTGAAACATTTTTGTCTTAGTGAATTGTTTTCTTTTTAATTAGAGTAGCATTTATTATGTTCAATCTCATTACGGTGAGCAACTAATGTGTTTAATTTGTTTTATGAAATATCTCTTTTGTATTCATATAATCTTTTATTTAAACTTGAGGTTACACCAATATATTTTTTCTGGCAATCCTTACAGTTGATAGAGTAAATTCCTCCTAGCTTATTATTTTTTATTTTATTTTATTTTTTTGTCTTTTATTCTTTTGGACATAGTCGTGACAAATTTTATATTGAGTTTAGATAAATTCTTTTCAATTGTAGTTGTGATAGTGGGTAGAACAATATATTTGTTGGATTTGTCGGGTGTGGGGCTGCTTTTCTATTTTGGAATATTTTATGGGGCTTTTGTTTCATATTGAATATGAAATAGGGTATTGGAGGAGTTTGAAAGTGTTTTCAATGTATTTCTCCTCTTTGTGTAAATGTTGAGGACTGGAAATTCTGAACACTCTAAAGTAAAATCCAATGATTATTCTGGATTTTATCTTGTCATGATGAGAATAGTAATTTATGACATCATTTTTGTTAGTTGATTTTCTGTGGACAATAAGTTTTAACCTACTGTGTAGCATGATAAAAGGTAAAGTATTGTTTGTTTTCATTTCATATGTAAATTCTGTTGTATGTTTGACTTTGTTTAGGTTATCTACATGATCAGGTAAATCAGTACGAAAGGGAGGTGTATTAATAAAACATCATTACTATATAGGAAGTATGTTAATTGTTTAGAGAAAATACTTTGGAAAGGACCAGATTTGAGAAATTTTAAGAAAATACACTGAGGGACGATATTATTGGTAACCCAAATTTTTGTTTATAAAAATTGTTAAATGTGAAGTAGCATTGATTGGTGATAGTACATTTTTATTAATTTAGCTATTAGTAGGGAGAAGTTTATCTTTGATTGTATTAGATGCTTTTTTAAAAAAAGATGTAAGCATTTGACAGCTGGGAAGATGGTGTCTCTTATTTGGTAACCCTCTACCTCTAGTGGCTCTTAGGTCTTGTACAGAGGGAACATCATTGTAAAATGTTTTGATGTTTCAGCGTTACCTTCTCTCTATGGTAATGACAGTAACATGAAAACAGATGCAAAATTACAGTAATAGAAATTACAGTAAGAATTTAAAGCAACATATAGACAACATTATATTCTTATATGGAATTGATTATTTGATTTGTTTTTTACAGCTTATCAGCCCTTTGTGGGTTATTTAAAGCCAAAACATGGTGTAAAGGGATTTTATATCTAAACATGCCATGAGTTTGTCAGTCATATTTGTTTCCCTTAGTTTTTCAACTCGGCTGCCTGAATTTTTTTATGCGATAGACTGATTGTTCTAAAGAGAGGGGTTAAAATTTATCTAGCTCATCTCAAAATGAAGACATGAAAACAAATTTTACTACGTTACTTAAAAATCGAAAACGTGAAAAAAAAAAAATAAACAAAATGACAATAAAATAAGCAAAATAAATTAATCCAAACAAATTACCAAATCACACCTGTTAGAATAGATGAAATAGAATAAAAAGAAACAAAATCTAAGTTAATAATAAACAAATTAGCAAACTATTATGACCAAAATATTAGTTAGACTATAAAAATCAAACCAAAAATCGAACTGTTATATAACGATTTAAAAAAAAAATGAATAAAAAATAAAAATAAAAAATAATATACTACGTTACTTAAAAATCGAAAACCAAAAAGAGAAAATATACAGTATAACAAATAAATAATAACAAGTAAATTACATTGATCTAAATACATCCAAATATATAAATAAACTAACAACTGTTACCGATAAACTAGCCATTAGAAAAAACAAATAAAGATAATCAATTCAAATAAATACATGAAGTAATAAACAAATTAAAAACTGTTCCCGCCAAAATAATAGTTAGAACAAACTACAACAATCAACCCCAAAATTGAACAAATAGCTTTAATTATCTTCCCAAACAAAAACAAAACTATTAAATAAGCTATATAAACAAATTTTTACTACATTAATAAAAACACCGATCAAAATAAATAAATAAATAAGATAAGAAATAAAAATAAATAAAAACAAGCAAAATAATTTAACCCAAATAAATAAACAAATAAACGACTTCCGGTAAAATAACTGCCAAAATAGACTACCTACAATGCACCACTGACCCGTATATATAAATAGCCGAGAAAAATAACAGCACTCGTGGCCTGACAATTGCATCTAGCATGAAACGGACTGTCGCCTCTAAGTGTTGACTTCTATGTTCACTTTTATATATATATATATATATATATTATTAGACATATCTGGATATACAGCCTAACCAATCTCATTCAGTTTCCCTACACTTTTGTTTTTTAATATCCCATGTTGTGACAAAAGAAGACCTACCAAGAAAGGTGAAATGTAAGAACCTGGATATAAATTTACTGTAAACTGCGTCTAGAGATTATATGCAAGTTATGAATTGGTATAAAGAGTTGCGTCTTTAATGTTAAAAGTCCTATTATGATGTTGTTTAGATTCTACTCAATATTATTAACTTAGATATATAGTGATAGA
Organism: Acanthosepion esculentum; assembly: GCA_964036315.1. Classification (NCBI taxonomy): domain Eukaryota; kingdom Metazoa; phylum Mollusca; class Cephalopoda; order Sepiida; family Sepiidae; genus Acanthosepion; species Acanthosepion esculentum. Next base: position 40,278,411 of record OZ038486.1, on the reverse strand, counting down.
GAAAACTATTGTTTTTGGTTGGAAAAAATTTTACTAAGTTAACAAAACAGACTAATTTGACTGTCAGTAGTTTATTTGCAACTTTTTATTTTGATACTTTTACATTATTATACCTTGTAAAACTAATGTAAAAAAATAATATGAAAAGATTTTAGAACAAATCTGTCAATTTCTTAAAGGAAAAACATTAAAAAAAAACATTTTATTTTAAAAATAAAAGATATATTAACAAAAAATAATAAGAACCTGCTAAAATTTATTGCACAAATGCTCCTTTCTTTTCAATAACTCTTAGCAGCCTATTGTCAACATCTGATGTTAGATTTTCAATTTTAGCGGCTGGTAAGTTGTTTGCAGCAACTTTAACTGCCTCCCAGAGGTCACACTTGCTGTTGAATTGCCTTCCATTAGAATAAATATCTCTCTTGAGGATGCTCCACAGGTTCTCAATGGGATTCAAGTCACGGCTATTTGAAGGCCAGTCTATAAGAGAATCTTCAACAAATCCCTTTTCTTTCAAACAGGATTTAGTAAACTTTGATGCATGACTTGGTGCATTGTCTTGCATAACGATCATAGATCTATGCTTGGCTAAAGACTGGTTATCAAGCCATTCAAAGAAATATTGCTCTAGAAAATCACAGTAACTTTTGGAATTCATTTTAACCCCGTCTTTCAGTTTAAATGGACCCATGAGCTCATTACCAATAATCCCAGCCCATATCATGATCCCATCGCCACCTTGTTGGCATTTAAAAAATTTTCTTGAGTCATGTTGCTTGCAAACCCATCCATCAGGCCCATCGAGGGTGATCCTTGATTTGTCTGTAAAAAGCACTTCACTGAAATCAGTTTTCATGTATTTTTTTGCCCACTGCAATCTTCTTTCCTTATGTTTTTTTGTTAAAATGGGTTTCTTTATTTGATTTTTTACAGCAGCAAACTTCCTTAATGCTTTACACCTTGTTTCCCTTGACACCATAGGAGCTCCAGCGGCCTCAAATATGAACGCACTTGACGCATTTGGGTTTCTTGTTAATTCTCTTCGGATATGTGATAGATCTCGCTTTGTTAAATTCCTGAATTCAGCCTGAGACTTTTTTTTCCTTGGTTGAATTCCCATTTGACATATTTTCTTGATTGTTCGATGATCCCTTTTCAAATCCTTAGAAATTTGAAGCGAAGACTTTCCTTTGCTAATTTCTTTGATTATATAGTTCTTTTCATTCATTGTTAGTTCTTTTTTACGAGCCATAATACTAAATTCTAGTTCTTGCAAATAATCTCTTGACACTGCAAATTGCTATAATTACTGAAAAAAATAACTAAATATCAATCTGAAATTGAAAATTGGGACTTAATTGCTTTCATGCTTACTCGCTATACATAATAGTACAAAGTATTTCATTGGATAACACACATCTATGAATTTTACATAAAATATTTGACAATACCTCTTTTGAATATAATCTCTAGACACAGTTTAGATGATTTAGTAAACAGTGCACTTTCTATATTTACCTTAGTAAATTGCTCTCTCTTTTAATTGAAGTTGCATTTTCTTTTTGTTTTTACTTGAAAATTATATTCATATTTGTTATGATGAGCAACTAATGCACTGAGTATATTGGTTTGTAACAGATCTCTTTTAAATTCCTTGAGGTTCCTACTATGTATTCCTTGTGGCAATCATTACAGTAAATTCCTGTTTTAAGTTCTTATTCTTTGGTTTTATTTTAATTAAGTTTCTTATTTTATTAGAAGTACAGGGTGATTGAAATGTAACTCCCTATTTTATGTATGATGGACTCTCCCATCTTGTAAAAATTATAGTTAGATGGGGGAGTCCATTATACATAAAATAGGGAGTTACTTTTCAATCACCCTGTAGATGTAAAACATTTTATGTTAAGTTTAGATAAATTCTTTTCAATTGTAGTTGTGATAGAGTTGGTAGGTAGTGTAATGTATCTTGTTTCATTAAAACTACAAGTGTGATTATATAGAGACTGTTTCGGCCAAGGACTCTCTAGCCATTATCAGATGTCCATTATTTTGTCTGATATGGGATATCTTATATACGTTGATTATTGTGTTATTTTGTTACTGTGTTGCTAGTTTGTGTTCATTCAAAAATATGGCACAATGTCCTTTTGGGACTATAATGGCTAATTGTTTAATCAAGTGGTCGTGGATATAAACATTGGTTATCAACTGTTTGTAATTTCAATCCCTGGATGAAGTACTGAAAATAATCTGGTTTATCAGCAACAAACAAGAACTGGCATCACAGTTTTAGTTTTGTAATTTCTGAAAGAAAGATTTATACAGTGTAACCCGGATATAAGAGAAACACGGATATAAGAGAACCCCGGATATAAGAGTGATTTTCTCTGGTCCCAAATTAGAGCCTGTGTTAATAAAACAAAATAGACCAAACCCGGATATAAGAGAAACTCGGATATAAGAGATGTTGTCTCCGGTCCCGACAACTCTCTTATATCCGGGTTACACTGTATATAGCTGTATCAGTTATTAATTAATGATAAGTGTTGGTTCCAATCTAAGTGGGAATGACTGCAAAAATATCCCCCTCCCTAAATTTATAGACAAAACATAGAGATGCATGCTGGGATTTCTTCCTAGCCAATAAGATAGACCATTTCTTTGTCTCCTTCAACTTAGTTCTGTTCTTTTTTGTCTTGAAGTCAGAACATAGTGTTTGCTTGTCTGTATCCCTTTTGTGTGTTAACACCATTCTTGGTTTGTGAACTTTTTGCCTTATTACTGTTGCTTTGCCTACTTTTGTCTTGCATATATTGTTTACTTGCTTAATACAAATTTTGCCCTGTTTTTTTTTTCTTTCTCTTGTTATTGTTTATTGGAAACTTAGTCAATTCTGTTTATTGGGCAGTTCTGCCAATTACATTTATCCATGACCAATTACTCTACAGTAAGCTTGCTTGTAAAATCTGTGGCCAATGTGACTAATGAGTCACTAGAGACATCATCAATGGCAAAGAAATCAGTCATGGCAGTGGTTGTACTCAGACATGAGTTGATTTTCCACCATTAGCTAACTATAATGTGGTAAAAGAAATTCCACACTATTTAGTGAAAACAATCTATGAAAAATACCTTTTTACTGAATTCATGAAAAAATTTATTAAACTACCTTTTCTTTTTTTTTCCAGAGGGTCCATGAGCAGCTTACAGTCTTTTCAGAGTGGCATTTCTTCATTGAGTATTGGCACCAGTCAAAGTGGCCAGTCTGGCCTTAGCAGTTGTCCGTCCAGGTGATGTGTGTGGGCCATCTGGCTGCCAGCGTGTGCATGCAGTGTGCAGCTTCTCAATGTGTCAACATCTCGGCATCTTTTGCTCTTCCCCCAGGCCATGATTTATTTTGGGATTAATTTCTATTCTCTCTTTATTTCTCTTAGATGTACCTGTATACTCAAATACCTTTTTTTTCTCTCTCTCTTCCTTTCGTTTTGTTTTTAAACTCTTTATCATAAACTCATTCGTACAACTTTCTTCATCTTTCTCCCAGTTTTGGTTGCAGACCATTCTTTATTATTTGTCCTTTTCCTCTTATCATTATCTTCTCTCTTTTGACATCTTCTTCTCTTTCTTAGATACTCATTGCCCTCTCTTCTCTTCCATATTCTCTCTCACAGCTCCACTGTATTTTCTGTCTCTCTCTTTACCTTCTTCCTCCTGCCTTCGGCCTCTTGGCCTTCATCCTCCTGCCCTCGGCCTCTTGGCTTTCTTCCCTCGGCCTCTTGGCCTTCTTCCTCCTCCTCCCCTTGGCTTTCTTCCTCCTGCCCTCGGCCCCTTGGCTTTTTTCCTCCTGCCCTCGGGCCCCTTGGCTTTCTTTCTCCTGTACTGCTCCCTGGCCTTCATTGCCCTACCCTTGACTACACTCCCAGCCTTTTCCTTATTGCTTGCCCCACTAGCCTTTCTCTCCTGCCATCACATCTTGGGCTTCTCTATCTTGCTGTCAACCCCTCTAGCTTTCTCTCTCTTTCCTCCTGCCCTCGGCCCCTTGGCCTTCTTCCTCCTGCCCTCGGCCCCTTGGCCTTCTTCCTCCTGCCCTCGGCCCCTTGGCTTTCTTCCTCCTGCCCTCAGCCCCTTGGCCTTCTTCCTCCTGTTCTCGACTCCTTGGCTTTTTTCCCCTCCTACCCTTGATCCTCTTGGCCTTCTCTCTCTTGTGCTGCTCTCTGGCCTCCTTTACCCTACCCTTGACCACACACCAAGCCTTTTACATTTTGCCTACCCCCTGGCCTTCTCTCTCCTGCCATCACATCTTGACCTTCTCTCTCCTGCCCTTGTTTGCATGGCCTTCTCTCCTCCACCTAGATCTCTCCGAGCCTTCTCTATCTTGCCATCAACCCCTTCCAGCTTTCTCTCTCTTTCCTCCTGCATCTCTCTCTTTGCATGCATTTATCCTACCATTATACAAATAGTTTGTCCACTATACATAAACATGTACTTACACATTTCTCTTGCATACACACACACCTTTACTCATTCTTGGTGCTGATCAACAAACATTTTGACAAGAAGCCCTCCAGTTTACCCTGTGATATTCTCTCTTATGAATCACACGCACATTTCCTTTTCCACATTTTCACACGCGCTTTATTTTCATTAGACATTGAAACCTGATAAACACCATATCTAAGCATCTTTTATATACTTAGATATATTTAAATAAATATCTATGAGCATCTGCATAGTAATGTGCCAATATACAAATTCTGTTACAGCTTTACAAATATCTCCTCATATCTCTTTAAAATGAATAAGGCACTCTTTCAAACATTTACATGGTTGCTTGCATAAAAACTATAATACTAACATTGACACACATGATTAACTGTTTATAAATCTATGTGCACATGAGCTTTAACAAATTTGTCCTTTATTTTAAATACACACATTTTAATTCTGGGTCTCTTTCATCATGGAAAATGACTTCAAGCAAATCTCCCTTCCCAATTTACATTTTCTTTGTAATTTTTATTCAAAAGAGAACATTTTTCTTTATATTTGTTGCATTTAAGCAATTTCTGCTTTGATATGCTTCTGCAACTTAGTCACACACGCACACAAAATTAGTTGTAAATGTGCCATTGTTAGTCTGGCTGTAACAAGGCTTTTGTGTTACAGATTATTTATCTTGTGATTAGTTTTGATGTTACTTTCCAAATTTTTCTCTTTTTTGCTGCTGGATTCATAACTTTCGTTTTTTTTTCCTCTCATCCATTTTTTAAAATTTTTATTATTATTATTATTATCATCATCATCATCATCTCTATGTTATACCAATTTTGAAACCTCTACAACACTGTCAGATCAACTTTATTGATCAATCATACTCATTTTAATTTGTCTTACAAATTTTTAATGACTAAAAACCTTTCATAATCATTAACCCAAACTATACCTTAGTTTTCCAGTTATCTTTGACTATGTCAAATAAACTTTTAATAATCAGTTATTTCCTTTTGGTTTCTATAGAAAACTTTACTGCTTTCTTTCAATCTCCAGGTTATAGTGGATTCCGGTTTGAGCTCGATGCCTCCTTACTCTACAGTCTTAATCAAAATCAGTATTTAAATTTACCCTCTCTCTCAGTATTCATCTTACATTATAGAAATTCAAGTTCCTTTTTACAAATTTTCTACCAGTTCTGTCATTATTCACCTAAGCCATCTCAACTTTTCACAACCTAGTAAATTTTATGACTTTATCCAAGCTTCTGCATATTCCATCCACTCTTTATTCAGAATAATGTAACTTACTGCTAACATACATCCTGTTCAAAATTAAAATGCTGAAAAATGCTCGATATACATTTTTATTCCAGATTTCTTAGACGGTTTTTGAAAGCTGTCAATCTTTTAAGATTTAGATTATTTATTATAGTGTGACCAGATTTTATAGGCCCTTGTGTTACAGGTATTGTGAGACCTCAGTAATATTTTCAAAAGTGAAAAATTGATTAATTTGAAAAGGTGAATAATTAGTAAATATTTTGATTTTAACTGAATTAAATTAATTCAGATTTCTGGCTGATACAACTTGGTGTGATCAATCAAGATTACAAATAAGATACACTTTGCCAAAGCATATAGTTTGGTTAGTTGAGAGAGGCACTAGTCAACATGCGAATAAAGAATATAGGCTCAAGTTGAAATCTAAGTCGGTAGTAACCCCAAATCAGCAATAGTCTTAATTGGCTGAATTATTGAACATAATACTGATTAAGGAACATTAATACTTAATAATATACTGGAAAAATGTATATAAAAATGTATATTTGAAATTTAATTCAAGTGTCATTAAAACAGTAAAATTAAATTCATAAATTTATACAATATTTCATTGTATTGTAGTATGTTTACTTTAAAAATTATTTTATATATTATTCATTAATTAAAAATTTTCTCTTTTTTTATCAAATAGATTATATACTTTGATTTAGCATTCATAAATTAAATCATTTTTCACTTAATCTTTAGAAACCCTTTTCCTTTTTTTTTTCTTTTTTTTTTTGACTGTTAGAGGCCTTAGATTGTCACTATTTGTGATATGTGGATTAAAGTTTAAACCATATAAATACTTTAATTCTCTCTTAATACCTACAAGGATTTTTTTTTAAATGGCAGTTTGTTCTTAGTCTAAAATATTAACCATGTTTAAAAAGACCCATTTAGATGTTACTGTTGTATCAGATTAGGCATTGACATATTTGTCTATTAGAGAAAATTATAAAATGTAAAAACTGAATCTTAAAAGATGGTAACTGCTACTGAATCAACAATCACCTTAACCAGCTGAAATATTGAACATAATACAGATAATCATAGTCTACATTTTGTGCTGATTAGTGTAAGATGTAGAATATGAGCAAAATGTTTCGTATATTTCAGGAACTTTTATTTTTTGATTGTTCTGAACAATGAGATGTAATTTTTATAGCCACATATATATATATATATATATATATATATATATATATATATATGATGTGTGTATATATATATATATATATATATATTGTTAAACCTAGAGAGCCAGACAAACAGAGCACTTTATTTAGTTATTTCATGTACTCGTATCAGGGTTTTTTTCTTCGGGCTTTGGACTTGCATGCTAGACAATTATTTTCGGCTAACGTACATGTTCTTGGTTCTTTCTTTTTTTTTTTATACCTTTTTTTTCCCTTTGGTATTGGTTTGATTATTTGCAAATCAAGACACCGAAGGTTTTCCGAATGAGTATAGTTTCTTATACTTATAAGATTACTACTACTAATAATATATATATATATATATATATATATATATATATATATAAAGTGAACACTGAAGTCAACATCCAGAGATGACAGTCTGTTTCATGCTAAATGAAATTGCACATGGCCTGGGTATTGTGTTTAGCATAAAACAGATTGTCACCTCTGGGTATTGACTTCAAAATCACTTTTATATTTACATACACTGTATCCCTGATATTGAGCACTTTAACCCATAAATATAACATACCTTAAAACTATATTTTATCTCTCTCTCTCTCTCTCTCTCTCTCTCTCTATATATATATATATATATATATATATATATATATATATATATATATATTATACACACACACACACACCCCTTTACGCTCAAAATGGGAATAAAAGAAAAGGTAGTTGGATCTTAATTTCTAAGATGAAGTATTGTCTATTATTCAGTGTGACTTTTGAACTTGAATACTCAAAAGGAATCACTGAATTAATGGTTAAATGTTCTCATCACTACAAGACTTTCTTTGCATCACTAGAATTTGTTCCATTTGTTGTTGTTTTTTACATTTTTTTTTTTTTTTTTTTAGTTATATTTGCTTTTTAACTTTTATGTTATATTTAACATGGTATTATTATAAGCATTTCCTTTTTTTAGTTTGAACAAAAACCCTCAAATTAAATTTAGGTTACTGTTTCAGCCTGATTTCTTGAGATTGCTTTCTTTTCTAACAAATTTCAGAATTGTATGAAGGCTTAAAATGAATTCTCTCTCGAAATCTTGCCTATCAAACTTCATAACAGATGAAAGTAACTCTGATAAAAATGGCTTTTGGATAAACAATATTTAAGAAGCAATATGTGGTTCATTTTGTTAATATTTTTCTTTTATTCTCATCAGATAAAGCTTATAGGATGATATGTATCAATGAATTGCACTTGATTGTTAATCAAATATTATCTACACTAAAATTTCTTTGTGCTTTAGGACAAGTTTGTATTACTATAATAGGGCTTTAAGAATATCGCAGTCACATCTATACATAAATTGTTAATGCACTAAAATTTCAAATAAAATTTATTTACTTATTGAAATAATTAAGCATTGGCCTACTGGTAATAAGCACCTAAAATTAATTTCTTATTTAATTAGCTGCCTATACATGAATGGGGTTCTTCACTCAAATCCATTTCCCAAAATCTGACCAAATTTTCACAGGAAAGGCTTCTTGCTCAGGCTGAGATTTTTGAGCACATTGTATAGAAGCTAATTACGAAATCTCACAAAGTAGCCCAAATCATAAAACGTTGATTCCAAATGTGTGAAAATCAAGCATTTAAACTGACATCAGGGAGATTAAACTCTTAACCAATGATAAAGCTGTAATTTGATAAATGCATTGATTACTTTATTACAAATAGTTTAATAAGTAGGTATTTCAATCTATCAGTTGGGAACAGCTTTCTTTACTTAAACATCATGATCCAATTTCTTTATATTTGTGTGTTACCATAACATAGTAAAGAAAATAGTGCAATCTGTGTTAGTGCAATACTGTTAAAGTCTCTAACGTGAACATAGCAGTTTTTCTAGTCCAATCAAAATTTTTAAATTAATAAACAACAAAAGGCTATCCAAGGGAGATGACCTAGGTCTGTTTACTGCTATTTAGAGTTGTTACCCTTGATCTCTCTCTACTTTTTCTGTTAGCTATAATGTTGTAAATATTGGAAAGACGAGTAACAACGTCCTAGTTGTAAAACAGTTTTGTAACTTCAATTTAAAGCCGCAACCAATTAGTCAATGCTGCTCGATCCTGCAAATCACAAAATCAGGGAGGTTCATATAGACTTAAGAGAAGGTACCAGGGTCGCAACACTGACAATACTTTAACAATAATTAAACTTGGTAATAAATGGCATTTGCAAATAATTAAAATATGAATTCTGTAAATAGGAAGTGGCTTGACAAACCATGGAAGACACCAAAGGCATCATCTAAGAAAGTTATAGAAAAGTATGTGGTGTAAATGAAAAAATGTTTCAACATGTATTTATAGATAAAAACCCAACTCTGTTTAAACATTTTACCAGTAGAAAAAAGTGAAAGAAGAAAAAGAGCAATTTCATACATTCAGCATCAGTAAAGTCATCAGTTTCAATTGATGAATATAGGTGAGGGTAAAATCTCTTGAGGCATTAGTCATTTTTACTTTGGTATGCTGGTTGTCAGTGTTACTTCAACTTTCAACTAGTGCTGCAGAAAAACAAGCAAGTCCTATGGATGTTATATTGACCTATGATATGTAATTAGTAGGACCTCTTGAGTCACATTTCTTATACCCATATTGCAATGGTAAACCACCAGAACCAGTCCCTATCAGATTTCTTCATACAAAAATAACACTGAATGGTTCCAGCTAGAATTCCAGTAATGTCAACATCAAAATCATGACATAAGTTTCTTTATTTTACAAACAGCTCAGTACAACTAAATTTGATCTCTACTCTTGAGCTATATTTAAAATTTCACTTGATTATAGTTGTTTGCTTGGCTATTAAATACAATGGATACTCTGAAAGTAATGCCTCCTGTTTTTTTTTTTGTTTTTTTCCCATGGAAACTAGAACTGATACAGGGAACACAATAGCAAATGTGCTATTTTTTCACATAGTTGTCACCTTTGTGTATTTTTAGCCAACAATATATATAGTCTGCACGCCAATGAGGATAGTCAAGAAAAAGTCTGTGTAGTCCATCTTTCATTAGCCACGACAGGTGAAAGTTGAAAGACACCACATCTGGACAATACAATCAGTATAAATATCTCGCAAGCTTTGATGAATGTTAGCAAGTGCAATTGTTTCTGCATAGAGAAATTGTTTCAACTATGCTTCATATACACTTTCATGTCACAGACTATTTGGCCAGACTGCCATTTATAACAAGACCCAAAAAAAAAAAATGGGTTATTGGTGTGCAGGTTCAACCACTTGTGCTGTTTTAACAGAATAAAATAGGAGGCAATACTTTTGGAGTGACCTTTCATTACTTTGAATTTACTATAAAATTAAAATAAGATTTTGATAATTTTTTTTTTCTCCTGTGTGTCTTGTAGGGTTTAAGGGTAGAAGTACAATCGGTAAAACATTTTTTCTTTTTATTGTTTCTTTTCATTTTTTCTTTTAATTAACTTTTTCATTTCTTTTTTTTTAATTTGTGTTTGTCACGGGCAGATAAATTTGCATGATTTATATAGTCATAAATAATAATCTACTATTTAGTACTTTAGTTTTTAACCAGACGATAATTTATTCTTCTTTCTTTCTTTTACTTCTACCAAAATTATTTTTCCTTCATATATATTTTTGTTAATTATAACATTAATTTGTGTATGTATGTATGTATGTATATATATATATATATATATATATATATATATATATATATATACACACACACACACACACACACACACAAAGCTTTTTACTGTAATTACAGATAACGTTAGATTATTTTGTTATTAAAATCAGTTGGTCCCACTTTATTTAAAATAGATTAAACTTACAGTTTCAAGTCATCTTTTTGAATGTAAAGTTTTTTATAACTATGAATATAAATTGTTCCAATTTTTATATCTTTGGTTTATTATTGTTATCTAAAATACTACTAATGCCAAGCATTTTTTAAGTAGTAAATATTCAATTTAACTTTTGTAACAAAAGTTATTGCCTTCTATTTTTTACCCAAACAAATATTGATTACATAAATTTGGTATTAATATACCATATCTATTTTAATTCTTGACATTTTATATAATCAGAGAATAATATATTAAGTGTTAAAGTAATTGAGAATTTTTTATGTATATTAAATTCTGTTTAGATTTGTTATATCCTAGATTCTGTTCACATCATCCTCAGAGCATAAATATGTGTATTTACATTGTTCTCAGAAAGTGATCTATACACAAATTCTTTACTGATGAGGATATGACTAAACATTTTTATGGCCTATAATTACAAGTGTTTATACCTCAACCACATGAATTTAAGTGTACTACTAGATTGGTAACTAGGTTTCATAGTTTTACTGTTGAAAAAGCTAGTTGTAATGGCAAGTTCTACTCTAATATTTTATTTTCTTGCACTTCTCACTTGTAGAACTCTTACAGTTTCTTGCTTCCCTAAAATCTTCAAAAATTTAAATGCAATGTTAATTGCCATCTTCTGTCTTCTGGAACCCTGTTTTTTTTTATTCTCTTCACTAATGTCTTTTCATTTTCTTCTACTCTCAGTTACCCATTGCATCCTAGTGGTATTATTGCCTTACTTTGGGTGAAATGATTTAAAAAAAACAAAATGTGTAATGCATTTAACCTCAAATTTAACTTACATTTAATTTGTTCTTTTTAATAATATTTTATCTTATCACAACATTAATCAGAAAATTAATAATTTCTAAAGTTGGTGGAATGAAATTAAACAAAATCAACCTGCACTTACGTATTTGATGACCTTCAAGCACATTATTCTGAGTTACTTTGATTCATGTTTTCCATAATTGTCAAAGCTTTTAGGAATGATATATTTATAGCAACAGTCTTACAGAGTTCTCTTTTCTTTTTGTTCAATACAATCTTTTTTCATTTTAGCTATTAGCATTTATTGTCGTTTGTTCTCTTTTTGCAAGTTTTGTCTTTCCTGCATAATCCTGGCCTTAGTATGACAACAAGTATGTTTCAAATATTATGTTCAGTGTTTTAGGGGCAGGAAAGTGTGAGACTCTGCCTTTCACACCAACACACATATAAGCTTCCTCTCATTGTGCTTTTTCAGCTATTTTTTTTTAACTGTTACATAACATAAAATGGGGAAAATATATATGGTGAGCAAAACATTTTTTTTTATATGATAATTTCATACTTTTTGTTACACTATGAGATAAAGCATTGCATCGAAGTTTATATTAAACTAATTTGAGTAGGAAAAACATAATATGAAAAAGATATTTTAAAATAAGTTGTAATAAGCAAAATAAATCATTGTATTACTTTTTAGATGGTTGCTTCTCCTAAAGAATTTTGCATGAACTTTTTATTACTGAGTTAGATTTGGTGTGATTCGAAGAAATTTCATGTTCTTGAGATGACTTGAATATGCTTGTATGAAATGGCCATTTTTGTTTTTCATAAATAAAAATTGTTTTTTTTATAAAATGTAACATTATTCGTTGTAGACTCAGTTAGTAAAAAAAAAAATTTAAAAAAAAGGTAATATTTCATTCTTAAAAATCTGAAATACTTTATATAACATCTGATAAGTTTTCTGCCTAACCAATAAAACTCTTCCTCCAATTCCCACATTCTGATGTTTGCTTAGCTTTTTGGAAGTGGGTTGGGCTATTTGCAGCATTTAAGCACTCTGCACCTTGTGTGGGTGTTCATTTAATGAAACCATTATATATATATATATATATATATATATATATATATATATATATATATATATATATATATAAATAAAGAGAGAGAGAGTTTAATAGAAGGTACATATTAAAACATGGAAAATATTTAAGAAATACATTGATTTTAATGGTGTTATTGCTAAGTAGTAGTTGATTTTTATTCTGCTGTAAATATAAATGGATTAAGAAATAAAATGCTATATAGACATTGGTGGGTATATATATATATATATATATATATATATATATTGGCTTATGAGAGGACAAGCTAGAAGTATTGGTCAGTAAATGTGAATATCTGGCATGAAAGATGTCTAAATACCTATAAATATTATGTTTGTTCTTGTTGATAGATTAAGGTACAAAATACTCATTTCAATTGACTGTTATCAGACTAACTTTTCAATTAAATGACATTCTGTTACGTGTATATAAAAACAAAAGTAAGCTGAAAAATATGGATGAGTAGACAAATATTTTTTTTAAAATATGCATCCTAAGATTTGATTAAAAACACTTTCTACAGATTTTTGCTTGTTTATTTTTAAAAAAATATTTGTTTTTAATTCACTTTCTCTTATTTATTTTGCTTTTTAAGCAAATTATCTACTCCTTGTTTAGTTTTGCTGCTTTTGTTTGTTAATTTGCAAAAGAGCAACATTATTTTGTAATTTGCAATCTTCATTTCTTTTTCTTTTTTTTTCTTTAAAAAAACATCAATTTTTAATAAACACCCTGATTATTCTGCCTTGTGTTTTTGCTGAATATTTTGTGTTTTGCTTTTGCTTCTGCAATGAATCTTATTTTACATTTTTTTGCTTGCACTGCAGTTCAAGTTAATCAGTTGACTGGAGTATAAATGGCTTGTATCTAAGACAACAAGCTCAACATCGAAAATAGTAGTTTTATGAAAATGTATAAAGATTGCCAGTTGAGCTGAAATAACTTTCTGGATAATCAAGTGATAAAATAACTCATTGTATCTGGAAGATTTTAGAGTAATAGTGATAGTAATGGAATCATCATAAACTTGAATTTTCTTTCTTGGATTTTTACTTTATTATTGAGATTTGGTGGGTTTAACTCTTATTCTGTTTGTTTACTGTTGTAAATGCCCAGATAGAATATTGGACTTTTTTTTCTTCTTTTTTTTTTTGTCAGATTAGAATTTGTATGGAGTTACACAGCAAGGTAAATTTATCAATTGATTTGTCATTGCCTTTCAAAATGCTTTCTTGACAGGTTTGATACTGAAAAAGAAAAAAATCTCATGAATCTGTTCTTTGGAAATTTTTATTATCAGTCTGAAAGTAATTCTTCCTCAGATTCATAGATGATAAACTGAAGTCCCCCATATCAATCTGTCTGTCTCCCTCTCAGTAAATCTTCTTTAATTTTGGTACTTTGTAGAGAACTTCATTTGCCAATTTATGTCTTGCCATTGCAGCTGACTGAACAATATTGTTTGAAATTTGTAGTTATTGTAATGTCCTGCTATGGCAACAGTCAAAAATCAAAATCAACCCTTTCTGAAATCAAGAATCAGGTTTTTGCATTTGAAGATCTTTGAAAAAAAAGAATACAATAGAAGGTATAGTAATAGTCTTGAATATGATAAAATGTTACACTATTTCTGGGCCAAGTTCAATTCAGATATTTGAATGGTGGATAGTTTTATCATGTAACTGAATATTTTATAAAGTCTGCATTTAATTAAGCTCTAAAGATCAGTTTAAATGACCCCAAATCCTCTTTTCATGAGCAATTGTTAAAATATTCTATTGTTGCATTCAACAAATTCTCTAAATAAAACTACTTTTACAACAATGGTCTTATACAGGGTAAAAAATTTATTAAATTTTTAATGATCCAAATCCTAGTATCTCCACTTTTTTTTTTACTTTGATAAATTGATACTTGCTCGACTTTTATTCATACTTTGAAGACTACAATGTAGGTGTATGTGGAGATACATCAATAAGCCTGTAGACTAAAGTTGATACTTATACAATTATATATATATATATATATATATATATATATATATATATAAGTTGTAGCCTCTGTTTGTTTGTTATCAAACTCCTAGGGTTTTGAAGATGGACGCCCCCATAACCATATGTATTCTGAAACTACATTACCCAGGGAACTTGGATAAGTATATTTCATTTTGATCAAAGGTGTGCCCCCCCCCCACTGAAATTTTTTTCCCTTTGATATAAATTAAATTTAAATTTGAAAAAAGGAATGACTCCTAGAGTACTTCAATTAGTATATTTCATTTTGATCCAAGGGGGTGCACAAACTCAGAATTGAAAACTTTTTCCACTTTGATTTAAATTAAATTTAAATTTGAATGACCCCTATCCAAAATAAAGGGGAAAGCAATTGGCAAGATCATTGAGTAATATTGAAAGGCATCATTTTTCCCCACAAATTATAAAAATGATTTAAAATCAGTCATCATTTTCTTACAAAAAAAAAAAAAAAAAAAATGTATGACATGCAGCAAGGCACAGGTAATTTGACTAGTAAATATTTTCAACATAATTATCTTTGTCAATGCATACTTAGCACGATGATTCTTTATTATGTTGAGTGATCTTTCTTGAAGTACTATGGAGGTCCCTAGAAGGTGTGAAGCTGAATATAAAGTTGCCACCCTTTACACTGAGGTGGGTGCTGTTCTTTATAGTTGCAGGGTGCACAAGTGATTGTGGATGAACAATCAGGTGCAAAGATAGAGAGTTTGTACAAATTACATAAACTGAACATTATAAAGTTAAATATTCAGATAAAAATTCTGCTAATATCATTCTTACTATTATTAGTAATGTGCACTTATGTGCATGTATTTTTATTTCAAACCTAGATATATTGATATATAATTTCTGCTTTTAAATGACCTCAACAAAGATTTTTAAGGGCAAAATGAAAGGCTTGATTCAGGAAAGGAGTAAAATTCTAACATTGTAGCATTTTGATTTTAAATATGAAATTGTTTCATGAGAACTTGTTTTGTGGGACACTGCTTATGTATATGAAGTGGGTCACATGATGTAGGAGTGCGGGCAGTTTGAAATAAAGTGGACTACTGTGATGACATTCAGGTTTTGTTGCTTATTGTAGGTGGCCATAGACAGAGAATGAGCATCAAACATGGTGGGAGTGGTGCACATGTTTGGTGACTACAGAACCACGAAAAAGAAAAGATAACAGTGCAGAAGAAAATGGAGAAGTGTTATTTTTTGGTGTTTTTGTTTGCTATTGTTAAAATTCCAACTGCGTGGGTTTGAAAGAAGATGGCAGACCTAGGTGGAAATAAATTATATGCTCAGCAGCCAGTAGCATCCCAGCCCCAGTGTTTTGAATGGCAATTTAGCCGAAAATTGGAAACTGTAAACTACTGGGCAGTAACATAATTACACCATTTTCACATGTTTACACAAGTTGCCACTAGAATACCAGACTGTGTTACTGCTCCACATGTTATATGACGTGTTAAAAGTATATAATGGTTTTCAGTTTCCCACACCTGTTAAACAGTGGGCACCTGATGAAATTCTATAAGCTTTCAACAGGTATGCAATAAGTGAAACTAATTTCAGATATGAACATTTTGTGTTTCACATGATGAAACGAGAAGAGTTTGAAAACATGAAAGCTTTTATAACTTCATTGTGGATGTTGATAAAAACTTATTGTTTCAACAACTGCATGATATCAAATTGTCTTGGAGATATGAAACCCCAAACACAGCAGAATTGCAAAAGGTGAGAGAGTGGGAATTGCAAGGTGCATTGACATCTGCAAACTAATGGAGAATGCTACACAACAGTCTTTAGCTTTAAGACCAGAACAAGTAAACAAGGTTGCTACTAAGACAAAGAACAGTCAATGGAGAAAGCCAAAACTCAGAAAAAAACAGCAGGTTCTGTACTTCTTACCATGAACCAGGTAGGAAGCAATGTCCAACTGATGGAAAAATGTGTCTGGAGTGCAAAGGCAAGAATCACTTTGCACCAAAATGCTAGTTGGTGAAGAAGCAATGTCCCACAGAACAAGTTCTTGCGAAACAGAAATAATTGAGAAATATAATTTTGTTAAGGAACGAATAATAATTAATAATTGGGTAAGCAAATGGATTTATGGGCCATCTACGCTTTTCTTCTATGTTTAAGAAATAATAAAACATTAGATTTTAAATTCTTATTTAATCAAATTTTGATAACTATATATTGTTCAAAACCGGTTTATTCATTTTCATTCTCAAATTAATGATTGATAAAAAACGGTTTTATTTTCTTTTGAAAAGACTTGTGCTAAAATTAAAGGTTCAACTATGTTTACAGGTATAAGTTCCAAAAGGCTTAGAATGAGTAATAAAAATGTCTAGGAAATATTTCATAGATCAAAGTTTATAGAAATAACTTATTGATTTGATAAATCATTTGCAATATAGCAATGTATTTTGTTTGAAAACATTCACTGAGTCACATATAGCTCTTTCTACTGTACAACTGTGTTCAGTAAATTATTAGCATTTACATTCTGGGTAATACCTTGACTTGTAAATAGTAATCAGCTTTCCTTGAGAAAGTTAAAACTGATTTAGCTTTAGCCAAAAATAATGATAACTCCTCTCATGCCTTCAGGTTGGAAGATTGTGTTGTATTACTCTTGCAAAGGGGAAGAGTTTGCTTACTTTGAAATCTTAATTTTTGTCTGAGCTCAAACACCTCAGAGAAATATACAAGAATCTCACTTATGTTTTATTTATTAACTCTTCAACTCTTACAGTGGTAGAGTGGACCACAACCCTCTTGGTCTGATTCTCTACTTCACTTATTGGTTTAATCATTTACAGAAATTCACAAAAGAGGAAATAGCATTGGCTTACAAATGCTGTTTCTTGAACTGGTTTTAGTGAGATTCCAAATTTACTGATCCTTAAAGAATATGACTATTTTGAGGGTATATCTTGTTTTGAGTAGGAACTATGAGATAAAAACTGAACTTTTTATTGTTGATTTTCAATGCAAACAAGCTCTTGAAGATTAACAATACACAATCTTTCTTGCAGTCAATGTATAAATATATTCTTGAGGATGGATATCTAGACATAGTTATAGTGAGCCATGATCACCCATGAGCCTGAAATAAATGACATGGCATATAGACTGAACTTGGAACTTATTGAGCAGGACCATTTTGAACAAATTAAAAATTTTTGTTCATTAAAAAATTGGTTTATGAAACATATGACCAAAGGTAATTCAGAGAAAAATTGTAGTTAATCAACATTTGATTATAGCTGAGCAGCAGTCTAATGAATAATGGCTCAGAATGGAGAATCAATTTTGAAGTCCAGTTAAATTTGTTACATTTGCTTATGCACAAATATCCTTGGAAAATATCTCTTCTCTCTCCAGCTATGAGTAAATAGCGAGACAGGCTAGATCCTATAGCTTTGCTTGACAACTAGTCTAAGAGAAGGAAAACAGAATTCAAACCATCATGAAGATGGTTGGGCTTGATCAGGCTATCTTGCCCATGACACACCACTGCTACTATGGCTGCTGTATGTCAAGGATTACAGGACTTGTGATTGTGAATAAGATATGAAGACAGGAAAGAAAATTTGAAAGAGTATGAAAATAAATACTACCTCTGTCCCATATCTGTTACATGTGCATATACGTTTCATATACTAAATGTAATAACTATTAAGGGACAGTGGTAATAGATTTGACAATCACTTGATGTTTCTTTTAGTTTTGCAAATGGCCAGCTGCTTTGACATGGCAGCCAGATTTGTGATATTTTTCACTTTTGGGTCAGACATTTTTTCTATTTCTAAACAATTTTCACCTCTCCTCTATGTATTTTCATTTCTTTTATATTTATACATGTGCAACATCTTAAACAAAGAGAAAGAAATTACCCAATTTTCATAGAATTCGCTTTATCACTTTTATTTTTTTACTGTTTGCTTAACCCATCATATTGTGAAAAGGATTTCTCCTAAAGAATTTTGCATTAATTTTTTTTTTATTACTGAGTTAGATTTGGTGTGACTTGACGAAAATTCATGTTCTTGAAATGACTTGAATATGTTTGTATGAAATGCCCATTTTTGTTTTTCATAAATAAAAATGTTTTTCTTATAAAATGCAACATTATTCATGTAGACTCAGAGTTAGTAAAAAAAAAAAAAAAGGTAATATTACCTTCTTAAAACATCTGAAATGCTTTATATAACATGGGGTCTGATAAGTTTTCAGCCTAACCTAGAAAACTCCTCCAATTACCAAATTCAGATGTTTGCTCAATTTTTTGGAAGTGGTTTATATAAGAACTTTGCAGCATTTAAGCAATCCACACCTTGTGTGGGTGTGCATTCAATGAAACCATATATATATATATATATATATATATATATACAGGCTCAGAATGAGGAATTGGAGTTTGCTTAACTCATCATATTGTGAAAAGGATTTCTTACAAGAATACATAACTTTATCAATTGCAAACTGATAGAGGAATTTGCCAGTAAGAAAAAAGTTAAGCAATAATTACTGTTGTGTTTTAGTGCCAACTGCATTTAAACCTTGTATATTCAAGCACTTTTTTCTTTTTTTAAAGTTTACCCCAACATTCTTGTTTAGTTTCAGTTATTTTATTCTCTTACTAGACTTAGTATTTCTGTTTTTTAATGGGTGGTATTAATGAAGCCATAAATTTTGCAACTTTTGATCTAAGCTTTGTTTTAAGTCGAATTATTGCACTCAGTATGTTGAGCTTTGAAAATCAGGAAAGAAATCCTTGTCAGTTATCAGGTATTAAAAGAAAACCTATTTGATGCTATATGTAGAATAAAAGACTTCTCACCCATCAATATATTTTTACCCACTTTGGTTTAAAATTAAGGGGAAATGATTGTGTATCTTTTTTTATATAAGGTCATCCACTTACTTGCTGTTAACTTCCATCTTTTAAGACTATTTTGAAAAAAAATTTTTTTTCCTTTCACATACATGAGTGACACTAGCCTTCACTGGGTGATCCACATTTCAGCCCTTCATGGTAGAAGACCTTCCATGGTTGGTATTCAAAGACAGGTAAAAGTCAATATTTTGAATGAAAATTATTTTCAAAACAAACATGTCTTCTTACTTGATACAACATATTTATCTATCTACACTTACCTCATTATTGGCTTTCAGGAATACTTAAATATATAATCGAGCAAAGATATTTTGCATATACATGATAGTTTCCCTTTAATGAATAAACGTTTGAATTTTATTAGATATGTTTCAATCTTTGTCACAATAAATCAAAAATATAATCTAAGAGCTTATCTATCTATCTATCTATCTATCTATCTATCTATCTATCTATATAATGAGGGATTGTTGACTTCAGTGTCTACTTTTATATTTGCATATGCTTTCTCTCTAATATTGAGCACTTTAATCCATAAATTTAGCATACTTTAAAACTATACTTTTAACATATATATCTTAACTTGATATTTCATGTTTTCATTCTTGGAACCATCAACTTGTAATTTTTTATTTCTAGTTGTATGATTTTTTTTTCTTGAATTCCTTCTAGCATAAATTAGCCAAAGTAATTTTAGTTTAGAGCTACAAAATTTTAAATTAATTTTTATCTCACCTGAAATTCAATTTAGATGGCAGGTAATTAAGAGATCCTCAGTAACCACCTTTTGGGAAGATTAAGAGGTAGAAATAAATTTTCTTCTTTTCTTACATATAAAGACAGAATGGATGTTTAAAAACCTAGTAGATTTCTAAGACATTCGACTCTTAAAAACTGATATCTTTTACCCTTTTGAAAAAATAATTTTTAACCAGTTATTCTCAATTATAGCTGCCCTTGCATTACACATATATGCACACATAGAATGAATGTTACTTTTCTTTTTTTTTTTTTTTGAATCTTTAAATTTCATAAATTTGTCAGACATGTATCCTCCTTATTGTTTTTTCATCACAATGTTTCAGTTTAGGAGTTTGCTTTTTCTCAGGGGTAAACTAAATCCAGTAATCCTTAAGCATCTTCCACTGGAAGCTCTAAAAATGTGAAAGAACAAACCAAAAATACTGTTAAAGAACAAAAATACAGCAATTCATCAGAATTATAACAAACCTGGGTTAAAGAGTAAATTATTTTGCTTAATTTGTGAGTTAAAGCCTTTTTAAGGAGAGGAAAAATTTCGACAATGATTTGATATGTTAGAAGAAGTAAGATTCCTAAATAAATGCAGTTTTCTTTTTTATATTCATAAAGATATCCAAACCTGTTAATTATAGCTATCTGTATTCTTTCTTTCTTTTTTCAATCCATATACATCTTGGTTGATTTTAGAACTTGCGGGAATTAGCAACATCAATTACTTATTAATCAATTTTTTTTTTTTTTTTTTACTGTTTTGTAACTAAGATGTCGTTATTTGTACTTTCAGTAGACGAGATGCATTGCTTACAGAAATTCAGAATCGAAAAATTAGCAATTATATTTAACAGTTATCTCCCTTTAAATTTCCAGCCGTAAATAAATTTAAATTAAATTTAATGTTTAGGAATTTAAGATCA
The DNA here is from genome assembly GCA_964036315.1 of Acanthosepion esculentum. NCBI lineage: Eukaryota > Metazoa > Mollusca > Cephalopoda > Sepiida > Sepiidae > Acanthosepion > Acanthosepion esculentum. The sequence continues at coordinate 40,257,023 of OZ038486.1, read as the reverse complement.
AGAAAATCAAGTGAAAGGTTATAGCCCCAAAGTTATTTACAGTTTTATTCCTATCTATACCAATTGTTATATGACAATTTATTTTGAATAGTCATGGCTTTTTTAGTGTTAAAATTTTAATCAATTCTTTTCTGTTGATGGTAATTTTACTCAACACTCCACATTTCTTTCTTTTCATTTTCAAAGCTTTTCTGATTCATTTCCTGTTTCAAAATTAAATCTGAAATCGTAAAATGCTTTTTAAATTTCTATTTATAGTTTGTTTTTACTCTCCATATCAATGTTTATTCCAGGAAGTAATGTATCTGGAACTTTTTCAAATTGATAAAATAATTGAAGGACAAGATTCTAAAATGTTGTTGCATTTTTGTACAGATAATTGACTACTTAATATTGAAAACAATATATTTCTTAGAAGTATAAGCATAGAACACACACACACACACACATACACACACACTGGGTGTAACAGCAAAATTGTCCATATGTTAGATTAAGCTTTGAAATATTGTATCTTACAAATGATTAAAAATATCTTACTGGAATTCTCAGAAGTTTTCATAATACTACTGGAATCTACTTTGAGCAATAAGAATGTATAATTACTCACCAAGCTTAACAGAAGTATTGTGATGAAAATAATCATAAATGAAAATGACATGTTCAATATTAATTAATTATACCAAAGGATCTGAAGCTCATGAAGAATTGATATAAAGTTCAAATATATGTATATTATTCCAGGATCATTTTCCAACTTATTCAAGATGATCTTTGACCTTCTAACCTTCTACCCTGGTGTAATGAGGTTTCACATATTTCATTTTCAAGTCTTTTTTCATTGCTTTTTGGACTATCATAGCTGAAACTTCTCTCTCACATGCCAAACGTCTTATTGATTGGGCTGGATCCTCTTAACCCTCTTAGTAAAATATTTAACAGAAACACATTAAAACTAAGTTATAGCTGCACCAATAATCTTAAAGATTATAAAGTTACACAATAATAAAATTTTAAACCAATTTAATAATCTGGATCATAATACATGTTCCAAGAAAAAATATTAATGATATTGGCCAATGTAATTGTAGCAATTCTGAACAATGCCCATTGCTAAACAAATGTTTAACTAAATCTCTGGTCTATCCTAGTACTATTTATACAATAGAGAATCCAATGGTTGAAAAATTCTATATTGGTGGTACTATGAATTCTTTTAAGACTAGGTGGTATCAACATATCTTGGCCTTTATCAATACTACATAGAGAAATAATACATCACTTTTTAAATATTTTTGGAGTTTAAACGATGATAATAAGACTCTTAACGTGAAATGGAAAATTTTAAAGATGGACGTATAGCTCTTTATATGAATCCTATCTTCTGTGTTCACATGAAAAACTCGAAATCATCAGATTTTTTTTGTCAAAAATTTGTTGTTATTAGTATTGGTAACATTTTGTACAGATGTATTGGTATTTGGTGGCTATTCTGACATTTTATATTGGTTAGTGCTATTAACATCTTCTATGAAGGATCTTTATTTAACAGTTGCATATTAACTTACCAAATAATTCTACATATTTAAATTATTTACTACTTCCTTAAAGAAGCTATTTATTTATCAACCACAAAAAAATTTTATGTAGGAAATTCACAAAGCTTGTTTAGCATTTTGTTAAATTACCTCTCCACCCCATTTTTTTTTTCTTAGGAAACTGTATTACCTGTTTTGTATAATTTATGTAACCAGTTGTATCAACTTTAGTTTATGTCTGGCTGTCATTAGCTGCCAATCTAATGACCCATTTATTAAAAAATAATTTTTAATTTTTGCTTCTTCGCTTAGTTTAAATTTAACGTAGGTCATATTTGATTGGTTGACCAGAGTAAAGCTCACACACCTTATAATACCCCATTTTTCTTTTTTTGGTAAAAAGAGGTTTTATTTTGGTTTTAAATCTAAATAAATTGTTCATTTGCCAGCAATTTACAATTGCCTGATGAGGTGCATTGATATGCATCAAAACACAACTGCAATTGTGCAGTGATTTTTACTTGTTTTCGATGAAATATCCTAAAATAAATAATATTGCTCTACTGATTTAAATTAAATGTTATGAATGTTGGAATTGTACTCTAGTTATTCTCATCATACCTGGAGATATATGAATGTGTGTGGATAGCATATCAATTATTGAAGCAGGCAGTAGAATTAGTAGGCAAAGTTCCAAAGTTCACTTTGCATTAATGCCTTTTGGAAAAGGCATGAATCCATCTCTCATCTCTGCCCTTTTGACCAAAATATTAGAACAGACTTGGGATGCTTGCCTTACTAGAGCAACCAGTTTAGGAGAAGGGCAACTCTGAATTAAATCCCTCTGTTAATATGTCATCAGTCAGTCATTATTTGTCATCTATCTATCTATCTATCTATCTATCTATCTATCTATCTATCTATCTATCTATCTATCTATCTATATATATATATATATATATATATATATATATATATATATATATTTGTGTATTTAGGCAGCAATCCTTCTTTCATGCACATTTCATTAAAAACAACTGACAAGGTGCTTTTATTTAGTTTTTTTATATAATTTCTCGTGCGATCTAATAATGTTTTTCTTTTCAGAGGATAAATTATATAAAAACTGTCCGAATGTTCTTTTTATCCAAGCGCTTTCGGCTATACATTTAGCCATTTTCAAGGATTATATTTCAACTGTTAGAAATAGAAATAGTTTGTTATATGTATGTTTTATAAAGTGATTCAAAAAATAAAATAAAAAAATGAATCATTTTATAAAACATACATATAACAAACTATTTCTATTTCTAATTCTAACAGTTGAAATATAATCCTTGAAAATGGCTAAATGTATAGCCGAAAGCGCTTGGATAAAAAGAACATTCGGACAGTTTTTATATAATTTATCCTCTGAAAAGAAAAACATTATTAGATCGCACGAGAAATTATATAAAAAAACTAAATAAAAGCACCTTGTCAGTCGTTTTTAATGAAATGTGCATGAAAGTAATATATATATATATATATATATATATATATATAAAATTCTGTGACTTACATCCATCCATCCTTCACCCCCTCTAAAACAGCCATACATTGACTGATCAAAACCAAATTTTTGGGAGAAGTATAAACAGGTAAGTGGGATACAATGTCCAGTTGGTTTTACTTGGGGGAAGAGCTTAATACAATAAATTTTCATATCTTACAAATCGAAATGGCCCGAGTCCTTCAATGAACAAATAAATAAAGGCCAATATGCGAGGATGTGCTGAAAAGTTTTGGGCCTTACAAATTTCTTAAAATGGGTAAAAGCATTGGGATGAAAACTTTTCAGCACCTCCTTGTAAATATTTATACATATCTCTGTGCCTCTTTTAGTTCACTAATGTTGTTTATAATTCTTAGTTTATTTGGAGCATGTTATAAAGTGAGTCATAGTTTCTTTTACTTAAAGACTAAATAAGTAATATGGATGACAAGATTGTTTCTTTCTTTCGGTTGTGCCCAAATGATCAGCATGTATTATGAGTTTACTAATGAATCATAAACGATAAATAATTGCGAAAATTTTAGGCAGTTGGAAAGAAAATATTTCTTCTGACTCAATTATAATAAAAGACTTCTTATTTCATGAAAGAACTGTAATTTTGCTGTAGGATGCCAAATGTTGGGTTACTGCAAATTTAGTAAAAAGATACCCTAATACCAGACCAGGGAAAAACGTACTTTCAATCTCCATATTTCTCTCATAAATTTTCTCTACAGTATTAATTTAGTGCCATTGTCCAAAACCCAACTTTTCTATGATCCATCTTCTCGTTTGCCTGAATTTTGGAATGGCCAAATAGTTTAAGAAATGCTGATGGAATTAAGTTGGAGGGGGAACAATTGAGATATTGCATTGTGATTTACTTGTAGATTTTCAATTGCCTTACAATCTGATATAAATTTTGTTAATCTTTTACATGCACGAGCTTAAGAGATTTTTTGTCAAACGTTTTAATAATTCATTTTGATATAATCTGGGGGTGGTCAGGAACCTTTATCAGGTATATTTTAAAAGCATATATATATATATATATATATATTTTAAAGAAAGACATTGAAAGAAAACCAAAATATATATATATATATATATATTTTAAAGAAAGACATTGAAAGAAAACCAAAATATATATATATATATATATATTTTAAAGAAAGACATTGAAAGAAAACCAAAATATATATATATATATATATATATATATATTTTAAAGAAAGACATTGAAAGAAAACCAATATATATATATATATATATTATATTTTAAAGAAAGACATTGAAAGAAAACCAATATATATATATATATATATATATATATATATATATATATTTTAAAGAAAGACATTGAAAGAAAGCCTATATATATATATATATATATATATTTTAAAGAAAGACATTGAAAGAAAACCAATATATATATATATATATATATATATATATATATATATATATATATATATTTTAAAGAAAGACATTGAAAGAAAACCAATATATATATATATATATATATATATATATTTTAAAGAAAGACATTGAAAGAAAACCAATATATATATATATTATATTTTAAAGAAAGACATTGAAAGAAAACCAATATATATATATATATATATATATAATGTTAAAGAAAGACATTGAAAGAAAACCTATATATATATATATATATATATATATATATATATATATATATTTTAAAGAAAGACATTGAAAGAAAACATATATATATATATATATATATTTTAAAGAAAGACATTGAAAGAAAACCTATATATATATATATATATATATATTTTAAAGAAAGACATTGAAAGAAAACCAAAAAATATATATATATATATTTTAAAGAAAGACATTGAAAGAAAACCAAAATATATATATATATATATATATATATATATATATATATATATATATATATATATATATATATACATACATTTTAAAGAAAGACATTGGAATGGCCAACACAAAAACAGAGAATGTCTCATATCGAGAATATTTAACATTGAAAAACATAAAGGAAAATAATTAATTATTTTTAATAATTATTTTTAATAATATGTGGAAATCTCCACCCTTTCCCTGACGACGGTCGTGAGACCAGAAACACATGTTGTAAAATTATGAAAAATAAAGAATAATATTTTTTTAAAAACCCACATTACAACCAAAAAAGTTTGCGGTACTTCTCTTCTTTTTAATATATATATATATATAAAATCAAGGAGAAGATTAAGGAAAAAGAAAAGAAAAAAATAACTTTCTATCATAAAGTGGTGGACTGAAAAATATCACAAAAAAGAGGATTCTGGATGCACAATTTAATGAACTCAAATTGTATGGACTGGAAAGATAAATATATATATAATTACAAAAAATACTGCCTTATTGACAGTAAAAAATTAATTATACATACACAAAATAAATTCAATGTGATTTTTGACATTGCTTTCCTTTTATAATATTGTGAATATTTGGTTTTATTGTGCTAGTCTTTATTCTAAGAATGTAAGTTAAATGGGAATCACTCAACTTATTTCTTTCAGCAGTTTTGTTGTTTTTCATGAACAAAAAGAATTGTTCACAGTAGTATGTACTAGCCCACATGCATAACAATTTTCTAGATAAGCTAAATAATTTTTATTTAGCTTTGGCTTCTGCCCCACACACCAGCCAGTGTGTCTCGGCAAAGGCCTTTGCCTCCTTCCCCTTTAGTGCAATGAGGAAGTGAACCTATTAGCACAATCTAAGAATAATTTTCTGGAAATACGTTACTAAGGTAAATTAAAATCTATCTAAAATTTTTAGGATGCAGTGGGCCACAAGAAAACATTAACTGGGCTGCAGTTTAGCCCACAGGCTGTGGGTTGGACGTCCCTGTCGTAAAGTGTATGACAATTACTTTTCTGCCACTTCACAGCTTGTTTTCACTTCCCAACCTCTGCTGAAATCCATTTGTAAGACTGTTCTGTCCACCACCCCCCCACCGATCATGTTAGTTCAGTGATTTATAATTACAAATGTCAGTGTGATGCTGAATATATTAACAGAACTTATCAGAGGTTGGAGACAACGTTTGATCAGCACATACCAGCTAAGCTCTAGAGAGGGAATATGAGAATTTACATACACTTGTTAATACCTCTAGTTCTGCAATTGCAGAACATTTGCGAAATAATCCAACTTGTAACTTATCTTTTACCAGGGATTTTCTCACAGTAATCAGCAGAGTGCATCTGGATTATCATCTGAGAGTTCTTGAGACTATTTATATTAAGTCTAAGCAGCCTTCCTTTTGGGAACAGAAAGTATGGTTTATGAGTCTAAATGTAATCTGTTTATGATTTATACTGCTGATTCTCCGTTAGCATGTTTTTCTCCCCTTTTTTAGTTATTGTACATATATTTATATATTTTTGTACTCGGTTGGTTCTGAAAATCCCTGTTTAGCCCTGTTTTCTTTCTTTGTTGTTATATTTTTTGATCCACCACTTTATGGTGATTAATATTTTTTCTTATCCTTACTCTCCCCTATTATTGTTTTGTATATTTTTTGTATATTTTTATATATATCTTTAAATGTCTGTTAATATTGATGACTTTAATAAATAAATGCAATAGTTTTTTTTTTTTTTTTTTTTTTTTTTAAATATTATATTTGATATAATTGAAGTCAAGTCTGGCACAAAACTATGTTGAATTTTCATTGGTACTCGAACTTGCTAGTAATGATCTGTAAGGCTAACAAACTGATTAGTATCCTAGTTATTTAAATTTGAATAGTTAGTGTATTTTGGAAATTTTGATATTTAAAAAAAAAAATATCTGTAATAAAATCAGACTTTATCCAAAGTATTGATTAGCATGATATATTCAAACAAACAAAAAAACGTTTTTATTATAAAAATAAAATCCATAAATACTGAATTTTATTTTAAGAGGGCAGAGGTAAACAGTAAACAAACTACCTAACGAGCTTGAGTAAATGGACGACAGGATAGAGACTTGGTGTTGGACAGTAAGGCGATAAACATTACTTAAAACTTAAAATGATAGAAAACTGTGTTGAGTCACGATCTGCCATATCATGAAGGAATACATCACAAAAGATAAGAATTTTTCAAGTTCAGTAATAAAATGGAGGAGTTATTACCCTTGATTTCTCGCCTCGTCAGACATGGGCAAAAAATTTTATTTCACCTATTTACGTATTTTAAACACAAAGTCAGTCAATTCGAGAAACATACAAATATATATGTTCATACTGTCTAGTGTACTAGGTGATAATTTAATATCAATAACAAATGTTTTATTTAAAGGGAATGTGCACATCAATTGATTTTTACAAGACTTATTCTGAAGGAGTTATCTTTCTTGTAAAGTTATTTTTCTTGTTGAATTGATAATGTCATTTCTCAACTGGAACATGTTTTTGATAACGCTTTGAACAAACTGCCCCCTTCGTAGTATATATCTTCTGCTAAAACTCTACAACTGTTTGGAGATCTTATCAATGTTTCTATCTCATAGTATAACATATTTAAGTAGAATAGTTAATGTATGTATGTATGTATGTATGTATGTATGTGTATATATATATATATATATATAATATATATATATATAGGAAAAAGAAGTTGGAAATACAACTGGGCTCTAAGAAAATTTATTTAGAGTAATTTTACTGATTTCACGGTTCTATGATTTTCAAAAGTTAAACTGAGATGGAGTTGCGAGACATAGCATAGCCACATGTTTCTCCATCTCAATTTAACTTTTAAAAATCATAGAACCGTGATCAGTAAAGTTACTCTAAATAAATATTCTTAAAGACTCCAATTGTATTTTCCTATATTTTTTTACCTGTGTGAGATATATAAAAAAACACCATGCTTTCTTTTCTTTCTCTCTCTATATGTATGTATGTATGTATATATATATATATATATATTATATATATATATGCATTGTTGCATTTATTAAAGATTAGGATGAATTAAAAATGGCCCCACAAATTTGCTGTCTGTATTATAATCAGAAAATTATGATAGTGGAAAAGAAAGGATTAGGTGAATACAAAAGTTTCCAGTATTTTTATTTTTGTAATCTTGTATTTATTTAACTCCTAGTTTTCACTAAAAGATGATACTAGGAACTTTTGCATATAACAATAACATTTTTCTTTTCTTAAAATGACATCATTTAAATAAATACAAAAATCTCTTTCTAGTTTTCAATTTGTCTATATGCTTTGTTAATTTTTATTTATTTATTTTCAGATCGATACGATAGTTTTGGTGAAGATGGATCACATTTTCTTCCAATCACCCGAAGGATGATCTTACCAAAGCCAAATTGTTAAAGAAACAGAACAAAGAATATATATAATAAATCTTCAGCAAGATGGCAAAAAAGAATCATCCACATAGTATCTATATATTTGATAGATGAGCAAAACCTACCAACCTTTTAATCATATGCACTCATATTCATGTTTAATACATATATGTGCACAGACATGGATTCCTAGTCTGCCAGTTTTCTCAAAAATCATTAATTTAAAAAAAAAGAAGACAATTATTTAAAATATCAATAATCAAAAAAGAAAAGGAGAAATAATGGGAAAGAAAAATGTAAACATATCCTTAAAAACAAACTGGAAACTATTTCTCATTTTGAAAAAAAAATTCATTATGTTCTCATTATTACCAGGTGAAAGCAGATATTAGAAGATAGGGTGATTTTTTTTTTTTTTTTTTTTTTTTTTTTCTGACCTCACATTGCGGACACATTTTTTAAAAAAAATTCATATCATTTTTTTAAAAACTCATCAAAGTAAGGAAAAAAAATACTCATTAATGAAGTTTGCTGGCAATGGACAAATGACTACCAGAAGTGAGTTATTTACTTGCTTGTCTGCTGTACATTTTATGACAAAAGGATCACACAATCAAGCATATTTGTATAATAGGAATTGAATGTATTGGAACAGTTTCTAAATGATATTTTTCAAACAAAATATTTGGCTGTTAATTAAAAAAAAAAAAAATAAAAGTTGGGTATGTTTTGCATAAATGTTTTCTACTATATAGAATCCTATTAACACAGTATGCAATATGAGGTTAGGTAAAAATCTCACCACATAGCTTTTACTTTTTTTGTTTCATTCATGTGTCATCTTAGGATGCAACTTTTGTGTGATCCATGTCTCTGACTGTCGATTTAAATAGATGATGAAGTTATCCAGTGTTATGTAGAATAAAATTGTTTTTGAATTACAAAGATACGACCAATTTTCCAGCACTCTCCAGTCTTCAACTCTGATTAACCCTTTTACTAGACCAACAGATGTCACATAATAATTCACTTTTGACCCACTAATTATGCATATCTCATGCTTTAAAGCATTAAGATTGTTAGAAATACTAACACCTTAACAAAACAGAAAGAAGGATCTGAATAATCCAAAGAAATTAATTCTAAAAATGAGTTATATCTGAAAACATTTTATATACAATACTGAAATATAAAAATATGTGATACAAAATGTTATACATAAATATATATTATACACAGACATATATATCAAAATTTATTCCATGCAGAGAAATTGAAAATGCTTGAAAAAAGCAAACAATATGTGAAAGAATGAATAAGAAAGAGCTCTGACTTGTAATAGCCCTAAGAGGGATGCAGTACAGCCCTGATGATTTAGGATGTATGGTATTCTCCTCTCATTTACTAAACTATTGCAAGCTACCATATCTGTCTTCCTTGAGGTATAAGCAGCAACTATTCTTACCAATGGCCTTTCATATGACTCTCAATGGCTCCTTAGGATGTCAGTAAATTCATATTGTAAAAAGGGAGATAATCGCCTTCTGCATCCTTACAAAATTATGCCTTCATTTTGGTGTAGAATAAGAAATGTACAGTTTGGTGGTAAGCATTACTTATTCTTGTATAACATTTCAGATCATTGATAAGCTGAACAGTTGTCTGGAAGAAGAAAAATTCTGTCTTCCAGTAGGTCTACCAATAAACAGTATGCTTATAATTTTGTCTCATTTAGAAGAAACAAGGTTATCGGGTGCTGGAAAATTGGTGGTCGACCTATGTTATTAATTTTATTAGGTTAACTCCATTTTACATTGTCCACTTTTAAGAAACGCAATTAACAAATTTAATCTTATAATAAAAAGAAGATTATTTTATTTAAAAATCTCTTTTCACATTGCCAAACTTCAGAGCATAGAATCTTTTATTTTTCTTGGTGAGTTCGAGGAGGTAAGGGTATTTGATTATTAACAGTTCTACCTCAAAAACCAAACCCATATTATTTCGCCATCACCATTTGGACAGTGGATATTTTTTTTTGATCCTGATATTTTCATTCTCGGTGATGCTCCATGCTTTGAACATCTGTTGGATCTCAAGTTCGTGCCAAACCTCAAGTTGAACTCATATATACTATCCACTGTTAAAAATGCTTGGAAAATAGCCCATATTCTATCACTTCAGGAAGTATGCCTCCTTCTGCCATGCTTTATCTTTACAAAACAACGGACAGATTAGGCTAAAAATGGAGTATTGCTGCCATATCTGGGCAGGAGCTGTTCAATTCTCAACTTCTAGATTTGATAGAGTTCAAAATTGTTTACACAGTCTTCTGTAGGGAGATTTATTTTCCCACTCTGCAACCACTTTCTCACAGATGCAGCATTGCAAGGCTGTCATTACTCTACCATTATTTTCATGGCAAATATTCCAATGATCTCCATTCTTTAGTTCCACTAGTTCAGGCCTTTACTGCAAGGACATACTATGCTACATCCAAAGAGTTGAATCAACCTCATTTCCTTTTTCTCAGTTTCAAATATAACGAGAAAGTTTCACTCAGTTTTTTTTTTTTTTTTCCCTAAGAACTACTACTTTGTTGACTGCTTGAAGTCAAGGGTAAATCATCATTTTCCTCCTTACCCTCATAATAATCTACCTCCTCTTCAATTTATATCACACATCTCATTCATTATTACCATTTCAACTGTAGCCCTCTACTTTGAGTGGTTAGGGTTAAGGCTTATATTGAGTGAAATTCAGTAAGAACAAAAAAATATTTTAAATTTTTATATAAAATAACAGAAAATGATCTGTTGATTTTTGAGTTTCATCCAGACAAAGAAATACAATGGGAGAGAGTAGATTAAATTTCTGTTGTTTGATTTTGATATCAAAAACTAAGAAGTAAATTCATTAGAAATTACCTGTGAGTTTACTTTGTGAACCTCTGTACAATGACAGCCTTTTTTTATGTAATCGTTCAGTGAAGTTGATATGAACTAATTGTATTTTCAAGTTTGGTTATCAAATGCTTTTAAGCCTAAATGTACTGAGTTTTTTTGAGGAAACCCCATCACCTTAGAGATATTGTCTTGTTAAAAGAAGAAAAAAATATCTATTTTGAAGAAAGTTAAATTTTAAAATGTCAGCCATTTGCAATCTTCATCAGATGATAATATATTTCCTTGAGGAAAAATGAAATTTCAAATAATGATTGAAACAAATACTTAACATTTTTTCAGTTCAGACTCAGTTACAGTACTATCTTTTCCTTGCCAAAAATCACACAACTTTGTTTTGATTTTTAAAATTCCATTTTCAAAAATTAAATTATTTCAGCAATCAGCCTGAATAGATTTTTATGTTTAGTTTTGGAGTAATTTAACTTTTAATTTTAGTCAAATTCAAAAACTCTTCTATCGAAACAATGTTTGTTTCTTTCTTTTTGTTGTTAGCCTCTCTGGTGGATATCATGAAATCAATAGAAAGTTTAAAGCATTTTTCCCATTACAAATTGCTTCAAATACCCATAAAAACATAATTAGTGGAAGCTTTCTTTCTGTTGTCAACCTCTCCAGTAAATATCATAAAAACAGATAGAATTCTTTTTTTGTTGACTTTCGACTTCATGACAAGGACTTTATATTTTCTGAAGTCACTTATTTTTTTTTATTTATTTTTTTAGGTTATTCAGTCATTCCAAAAGTTTTTCTCATCAAGGATACAATTTTAGCCCTTATATTTATTTATTTATTTTAGAAACCATTTTATTCATTGTATTCATTTATTTATTTTAGAAACCATTTGTTTTAAATTTGATATTTTCATATAAAATATTAAATCTAAGTACAATTTTCTTAATTTTTAATAGGAATCTATAGTGGTGAAAGGTCATTAATTAGTGTTGATTGTAATTCATAAATTATATTTGGTTAAATATCTTGAGTATTACAAACCTTTGAAAACAATGGCTGATTGAAATATTTATGTATTTTTGTAACTCCAAGAAATTTAAAGCAATAATTAATCATACTTTATTTTCATTTTTGTTTTTTTAATAAGTATCACAATAAATGAATGACTATAACAAAAAAAAAATGCAGAAATTTATCAATACATTTACCAAAAATGCAGAGGAAGTGGATTAAAAAATATATCTAAAACAAGTGTATGACCACTAATAAAGATAATGCTCTTTTCAACATAAGTCTATGGAAAGCCAATTCAACAAGCAACTGAATTTCTCTATCTTGGCCACATACTTTCATCTTCAAATTAGGGTTCAGTTCCTGCTCAAAAGAATAGGTCTTGGCTGAGCAGCATTTGAAAAGAACAAATCCTTCCTAACCCCATTTCGTATTACCTACAAAAATCAAGACTAAGATCTACAACACATATATTCTCCCTTTATGGCCTGGATTGTGTAAACTGGACTATTGAACTTCTTAAGAATGTGGAAACATTCCAGAAGCAAATCCAATTCAGGAGCAACAATCACCTAACAGATTAAATAAGGATACAAACCCTTCTGGACACAACTAGCCAGATCTCAATTGTCGACTTAATAAAGAGTATAACCCTTAAGCTATACGGTAATAGAAATGGTAATATTAGCTGTATTCATGTGCCACTGTCAGTTGAAATTTATAAAATCTTTCACCTAAAATAACTTTTCAGAAAAATAGGTTCTTCAAGTCCAGTCACTCTTAATGCTCTTTCCAGTATTGATGGGGGTTTCTTTCCTTGCCTTTTGTTTGGTGTAGTGTGGAATGGCAGCATCTTGATTATGTTGTTATTCTCTCTTCAGGTTAAATGTGCTTCCTATTTTAATTGTTGCTCCTGTTGAAAGTTCTTGTGGTCAATCAAACAAAACATAAGGATTACCAAAAATATGCGTTGAAAGGGATGGTTGCTAGGAAAAAAAGAAGCAGAGAGGAACTCAGTGAAGAAAATGGCATGACAATAAAATCAAATGGACACAACTTGGATCCTTAAATCTAGCTGCATAGGACAGTGAACTCTGGAGTGATGGAGACGGCCATAATAAAAATTGATTCACCTTGAAAAATGAACTCATCACTCATTGAGGTACATATAGTAACATTAGAAATCAGAAATTCTAAACCATTTTTGATATTTATTAAGCTTGTCCTGGTATGATACAAGGCCAAATGATGGTTAGGAAGATTGCATTACATGCAAATTGTATCCAAATCCTGGCTTTTACCAAGGCTTGAACACCACCTAGTGATGCTGATAGGATGGAAATAGACAATTATTTAATTCATCAAGCAGGCCATTTGGAACTTAGTCTATTGTAATTTAAGTTTGTAAATGAGAAATAAATCCTTCAGATTTTATCCATCCTCATTGGAAATTACATATAATCAGATAATCTAATCTAATCAGAAGGCAAGATTATATATTCAGAAATTATTTTCAAAATTAAAGAAGATACTTGCCGGACTTTGTGAAGTACTTGCTACGATGTTATGATTATGCAACATCCATTGATGACTGAACGCACTTTCAAAAACTTGCAAGGTATGTGATCCGGTTCAAGGAATATATTTTACATGGAAATCTTTTTGCAAAATTAATTATAAGGCAACAGATACTTACAGAATAGTAAGATTTCAGCCTAATTATGTATGTGTCATGTTAGTAACATGTTATAAGTATATAAAACTGAATTTTCCATAAGTAAAAAAAAAAAATGATACACTCCTTGATTCTCTCAAATTAATGTTGGTTGAATCAAGGGTATGTGACCTGGTTTTTCTTCAAATGTTTGATCTTCTTGCAAGGATGTGTGAGGCTTGCTCTCTCTCTCTCTCTCTCTCTGATTGTCTTATGTGTGTAGATCTTAGATTCAGTTGGGTTCACTTCCTTGTTTATGTTGATACACTCACTAACATCCTTTGAGGCCCAATTCTGCACTTAGTTGCTTTGATGGTACCTTCTAAGGTGATTATTGGTTCTCTTAGGTTTTGACCTTTTGAAGTGACACAAAGTACAAAATTTAGTTTGGTATCTATTAGGGTAAACCCAATATATATTGGGATCACCATAGATCAACTCCTCTTAGATCAAAAGTTCCTGATGGACATTAAATTTGATTCAGACCACATCTGGTATTTCCTGGCATGAATCACATGCCACATAAAAAACCTTGTGGGCCTGTTTTCATTCTGTGTTTAATCTCAACAATCTTTGATTGAGGGTAAGAATGAAAAGTTAATGAAAGAAAATAATTTGAAAGTAATTACCAGATTCAATGTTCTAAGAAAGTCAGAGGCAAGAAAGATGGACAAAATATTAAAAAAATCTTGTTTGTAAATATTGTTAAGATTAAATATTGATTTAGAGAAGGGTGACAAAAATAACACCCACATAGTGGTTAGACTAGTGGCAATGGTGTCTTCATCTAGCTAATGTCTTACCATTATATGGGAGGTATTTCTGTCACACCCAGTATTTATTCTTTAAGGATTTTTTGTTGTGGTGAGTGCATCCCATATACTGTCAAATATAATGTGGGGAAATGTGAAGTGAAAGCTTTTTATGTTCATTAAGACAAAAAAAATTTGCATTGAATAGAGGGTGCAGTGGATAAATTGTTGTCTAAATTACACAAAAATGAAAATAATACTGACATCTCATTTTAATAGACATATTTACCAAAATTACACAAAAATATATTCAACAAAATCACCATTGGCTTCAACCATGATCTCCAGACTACTTCGGAATCTCCTGTTTAAGTTGGTAAATGCAGCCATAATGCAGTTGTCTTCAGTTCATCTTTGGTGATACAAGGAGTTTTGTTGGTCTCTCGCTCAACTGCACCCTATGCATAATAAAACTGGGTGCAGTCTGGAGAATTAAGTAATCAGCTGTAATGGGTGATGTGGTTGCAGAAATTGTCTGACAGCCATGACTGGGTTCTCCTGCTTGTGTGGCATGGTGCAGAGTCCTGTTGCTAGACATAGGATCTTCCTGCAGTCATCCTCTTAATACAGGGCAGTGCTACTTCTTCAAGGCTCTTGATGTAGGCCTCCATGAGTTTGAGGCCCTGTGGGAAGAATAATGGAAGCATAATGTCACCATCACAAGTGATCATTCCAAGCCCTTTGATGTTGACTGAATATTTGGGTTTGCATCACTCTTGGTACAACTTTTCAGGACACAACAAACCAGTGGTTGTTGTTCTTTTTTTTTTTCCCTGACAGAAATTTATCTTGTCTAAGAAAAACCAAAGCATGTTCAGTTGGAAGAGATGCTTGAATTTGTTCAAAAGCTTCATAGCATGTACTTCATGGCTTGTGTTAAAAATTGTCACTTTCTCATCTTATATGAGAAATACTTAATGTCTTCATGCACTACCTGCCTGATAAGAAACTCAGATACTCCTGTGTCCATGGCGATGGACCTGATTGATTTGGAGGGATCATTGTCAATTATGACCTGGATCTCACCAACAGAATGATCAGATTGAGTTTTCTGAGCTGCCGTACCTTTGTAATCACCATTAGACTCATCCAACACGTTCCAAATTCTCTGCACTGTCCTCAGATTGACAACCAAACACTCTAAAATGTTTGTATTGGAGCTTCCGGCATGAATGCCAAGCAGTACAGCATGCCACTTCCAGATTTCTGGCTAAGCAAATGGCGTCATGGGGCTCTTTTTCTCACAGACGATGCCTAATTAACCATACTATACAGAGCAGTCAACAAAATCAAAAACAAACAATGCACAAAATAAAAAATATAAAATGGAAACAACTTACCCATCGCACCCTGTATGTACGTGTGTGTGTGTGTGTGTTTATATATATATATATATATATATATATATATATATATATATATATTATATATATAGCATAATGAGAAGCCACGTATACTTTCTTTATATGTATATAATATGGAGAAAACAACTGAAAAGTTGCAAATTAAAAGAAAAAAAAATTGATGTTTTTTTTTTTGTGAAAGTATTTATTTATATTTATTTATATATATATATATATATATATATTTGATATTTCAGATCGCCCCGATATTTCATCAGAAATTAATTAAATTTAATTTATTATTATATATATATAAATTTAATTTATTATTTATATATATATATTAAATTAATTTAATATATATATATATATATAATGTTTATTATAAACAGAGCATTTACTTAAGTATATATGTTTATTATAAACAGAGTATTTACTTAAATATATATTATATATACGCAGGGCTAGGACGAGAGTCCATTTCGATATCTTGGAGTATGCAATATCCTGCCCTGTGTAGACAACGGGAGATGATGGGTTGGCCCTATTCAGGTTAACTACTGCCTGACTAGGAACATATTTAGTAACCCCCCCCCTTATATGACTATTGGGTAATTGATTTCATAATACCAGTTATTGATAAAATTTTTCTTATCAGCATCTTTGTTTTATATTGCCGACGATTCTGTTTCTGAGGAAGTGTCGTTCGAAAGGCGCCTAAAATCCTGTTCTTAAACGAGATACTTTTGTATCAATTTTAATAATAAAAAATATGATCCTTCTCCTTAAAGTAATATATATATATGTTTAAACAGAACATTTACTTAAATATATATATATATATGTATAATTAGTACGGTATTAAATAATAATTAATGATTAACCATATGACAGAAATAAACATGGAGATAAAGTATTTAAGTTCAGCATATTTAGACATGCGTGTGTCCTTCATCGACAGACCAAGGAATAAACAGCGAAATGGGAATTACTCACTGACAGATGTTTTTGTAGACGGTGTATTTTCCAATGGGAATCATACAACTCTTCATCTGTTTACGATCTCACTACCCCGACGACACACACTAGTAGATCTGCCTAACCGATGAAAATTTTAAATTTAAATTTATTTTCACATCGAGGAATGAGACGGAGATCGTTTTTTTGCTAATAATATGAATTCCATTGGAAATTCATTTGTGTGTGTGTGTGTGTGTGTGTGTGTGTGTGTGTGTGTGTGTGTGTATATATATATATATATATATATATATATATATATATATATATATATATCTGTAACGCATGCCGGATTAAACGGTAGTTTCCTCTACAAAGGCGAATGCAGGTTCGATCCCAGTCTTTACTTTGATTTCTCGAATAAGCAGGCCGATAGGCATATTGCACAATGTTTGATAAATAAATAAAATCCCGAAAGGCTACTCCTTCGATCGCTACAATCTTAACCACTTCAAGTTTAGGGTTAACCATTATCATTCTTACATATCCTATATTAGTGTATTGAATATTTAGTTTGGAAGTTCCTGAAAGGCACCAAGTCAAAATGAAGTGTCTTTGCAATATTTTAGTTTTGAAATAATTTATAACTAAATTTCAGAAGACACATAAAAACGATAAATTTCATCCTTTTCATTTAGGTCTTTACCCAAAATTTTAAATTCTTGAAGATATTTTTTTCCTGAAATCTTTTAAGTTTATATTGTTTTGCTTGGATTCAGTTTCTTGTTTGTAATTGAAAGTAAAACAAAATGTAGAGCATCTTGTTGAAAAACATTCAGACCAAATCATAAATTTACAAATTCCACAATTTATAATACACAATTCATATAATGAACTCTGACTTTTTTCTGTTTATTTTACAGAAGTGAGATAAGTTTTACCAGAAACCATTCCTAAAATATTTGAACAAGCACTACACATAATAGAAATGAACTTAAGTAACTGAATGACAAAATGAGGATAAAAATGTTATGTAATGCATTTTGTCCTTCAGACTAAATAATGTTTTTATTCGTGGAATCATTTATATATAGGAGGGAGGGAATGAAAATATAAATAAACATAATCTATAATTAAACATTATGGGAAAACTCCACTGCAGATGCAGGGATGCTCAAATTTAAAATTTCTAGCATGTGATGTGCCTCAAAACACAACCTAACCGACCTCATTCAGCTTTCTACCACTACTGTTTTTGTTGCTACTATTGTTGTTTCTAAATATCACTCATTGTAATTGCACTGATTTTGTTAAGAAAGGTGAAATGTCTGAACCCGGAAGTAAATTTACTGCAGAAGAAATTAGTGCACTTTACATATATTTTGCCTTAATATAGGAGCTTCCAGGAGATATCAAATGACATTGAACATTGGTTACCAAAAGAACTCTTAGTAAGGAACCATATTAGAATGACTAAAAGTTTTAGCATGATTTACATGAATAGACATGACAGGTTGGACTGAAGTTTGTAATTTAGTAGAACATTTTTTTTTCAAAGCCATTGTTAATGAATTGGATCTTTCCTAAATGCTACGGAAACATGGCCTTTTACCTGACTTGTCATACTCGCAGTAAGGGTTGGTCTTAGGAATTGTGGGGGTAGTAAAGAGGTAAATATTGGTAAGGGCTACAAAAGATAAGTTGTAGACAACTATGATAACAGATGCCTTGAAGAGACATATCACATAAAAGAAGAGTAAATTCGCCTCATATGAGGCTCCTTTTGGTATCGGCCCCAATTGGAAGCAAAGGATGAAATTGACTTAGGGCTGACACTGTTTCAGGCCAAAGATGGAGTACTGCTGCCATATATGGACAGGAGCTGCCTAGTCCTTACTTTCAGAGTCTCGATAGTCCAAAAGCATCTCCACGTACTTATTTTCCACTCTACAATCTCTTTCTCACGGACGAAACGTCACAAGAATGTCGCTGCTCTATTGCTATTTCCATAGAAAATATTGCATTCCTTTGTTCCACCAGTTCTAACCGTCATGGCTAAGACCCGCCATGCTACGCACATTGTAGCGAATCACCCTCATTCCCCTCGTATTCCATTGGTCAGATGTAAAATCCCCTCCAGCAGCTTCTTCCCACAAATCACTGCTCTGAGGAACCAACTCTCAAGAGGAGGCTTCCTCGATCACTACAACCTTAACCTATTCAAATCTAGAGTTGACTGTTATCTTCCTCAATCCGCATAAACTGTGTCACTTACTCTGTAATCCTCTACCTCGAGTGACTCCTGGGCCTTGTACAGGGTGAACATCATTGTGTAAAATATATATATATATATATATATATATATATATATATATATATTCTTACTGTTACAAGAATTCCCCCAGGAAATGATAGAATACTTTTGACTAAACAAAGAAAACATCAAAGACATGAAATTAATTTAAAATACAGATTTATTAATTTCAGTTACACATCAAATAAAATATATATTGAGCCAGTTTGCTCATCGCCAGTCGTAATTACAGCGTTTGATGCGAGGGTCCCACACAAGAGTCGGGGGACAAATGTACCTGTAGTCCCTTCCATTGACGCAAAAATGGAAAACATGTCTGTCATGAGGATCACTGACAAATTGACTTCCAACAGCAGGACAGGACCCTTAAAAAACAAGAGGGAATTAGAATTTATTTTGATCAAGGTTCCATTTAATGTATACAAATGAGATGCAATTTTGTTCAAATTGCAGATTGCAGACGCAATATAACTGAGGCAACGACAAAGCTAAGTATAATATATATATAATGGTGATTACGAAGGTACGGCAGCTCGGAAAACTCACTCTGATCGTTCTTGTAAGAAAATAACTCCCGAATTTGTTGGTGAGGGCCTCAGGCTCAACACGGAGGCCTACATCAAATGCCTTGAGGAGGGAGGTAGTGTTGTCCTGGGTCAAGAAGGTAGCTGCTGGAAAACCGTATATCTGGCAACAGAAGAACCCAGTCATGGGTGTCAGACAAAGCCTCTACTCATGTCCAAGAGAAGAGAGGGGAGTGTTGACCGGGCGGTAGGAAAGCCTACCTGCTCCTATTACATGTAACACATACAAGAACAAAAACAAGAAAACGATAAGAGGGGGAGATAGTTAGCAAAGTGTCCAGACTGACACTAGATGTATGTCCTGGGGGATAGGAATGGCATTTTATTTGTATTTTGCCCTTTCACAACACCAAGTTTTAACTTAGTATAAGTCCCATTGTCCTATTCTAAAAAAGAAATTAAAAAAAATATATGGTTATGTGGATATGGCATAAACGCCAACTCACTCATGGCAGCAAGTGTTCATGTTCGTCCGCTTTCATTCTCATGGTGACTAGTGAATGTTCAGGTTACCTTTATCACCAAGCTTCAAGTTTCAACGAACGCAGAGCTGGTGGGGGTGGGGGATCAACGGGCATTCCTCCCCCCTCCACCAACAGTGGGCTTGGGGTACTTGCTTTCAATAAAATTAAAAACAACGAGAAAGAAACGGCTAAACAATTCCACGTTGGGACATTTTATCTAGCAAGATATTCGGCCAACTAGAACATAAGAATACTGACGACGCACTTTCGCCTGCCGTCAAAGATATATATATATATATATATATATATATATATATATATATATTGTGTGTGTGTATTTAGGCAGCATTTTTTCATTCATACATGTTTCATTAAATAATATAGATAAGTGTTGTCTATATATTTTATGTAAGTTCTTTTCATATCGTCTGATAAGCTTAATAACATTATCATTAAACAATGAAAGAAAATCACAATATTGATACATATTTTTTAATCCAATCTAAGCTGTGGTGCGATTTTCGCTTTCAGCGTCTTATATGCACGTGTTTATCGTTGCTTGGAAATCATCCATGTAAACAAAAACAGACTATCATCAATTTCTTGTTCGTGTATTGCTTAATATATTGTGTAATTGTCATCTTCGATAATGGCTTATGTAAGCCGAAAGCTTAGATTGGATTAAAAATATGTATCAATATTGTGATTTTCTTTCATTGTTTAATGATAATGTTATTAAGCTTATCAGACGATATGAAAAGAACTTACATAAAATAAATAGACAACACTTATCTATATTATTTAATGAAACATGTATGAATATATATATATATATATATATATATATATATATATATATATATATATATATGATTAAAATATAAAATGTGCCTCAAGACACCAGTGCAGGAAAAAGTACTGTACTTAATATTAAATGTAAAATATACAAATACAGGGCATAAAATGCAAAATAAATATAAAAAATACAACAAACTTTCCACACGACCACAAATTTTTCCTGCTACAAACAGTTTCATGTGTAGGATACACTCTTTAAGTGATAGCGAGGAACAGAATATAAGCCACGGAGTGGGTAGAATAGGAAGAAGAGTGGAAATGCAAGTGTGAGATAGTTTCTGTTCTCAGAGATAGGATTACCATATATGGTAACAGTCGTTTATAATTTGTAGCGTGCCAGTATGTAGTTGGAAATAAATAAAAGGTGTGTGTGTGTGTGTGTGTGTGTGTGTGTGTGAGAGAGAGAGAGAGAGAATAACAGACGCCTACGAATTACTCATTATTAGAAACTTATTCTTATGTCAAGATGTCGACATAAGTTCTTGTTTCTTATTCAACCATTTTTGTTTATCCTGCCCTGTAATATAACGAGATTTTCAGACATGCACAAATGACATTTATCGCCTTTACCACTATTTATATGTACAGTATTTGCTAGGTAAATTAATGACAGAGTAGAAAAAAATAATTAATTTACCTAACATTGTTTTAATATATAAACATTCATATATCATTTTCCCATGGAGAGTACTCAAAATGTCTTATTTGATGTTGTAGTTTGACTCGGCTGACTCTTTAAGCCTCCAATAATGAGCCGATAATATAGTGGCATTTCTGGATCTTTCATTGTGGAGGCTCAATTTGTGATTATAGCACTTCTTTTTTCACTCAACTCCGTGGCCCTAATGTAATATTTCACGTCATTATTACTACAAGTCTTAGCCCGACACACCACATTTCTAGTTAAACATTTCCTCTGTAGTGAACATTTCTGTTTGATTCAACAGTTGCATTCCGTCGCATCAATTGCCATTTTTGCTGTTAGCCTTATTCATTATTTTTCTATTAATGCTGCTAATCAATTAAGCCATATTACCAGTACATCTGTAGCTAACTTTTAAATTATTTTTATTAAATAATTTATTCAATAACTGATCGCCAGTAAAATAGTTGCTTATTAACTATTGTTATATAATTGATTTATTCATTTTCTTCATTTATCAACCCTTTGCAGGTTATTTAAAGCCCCAAAATATTTTTAGACTGTAAGAAGTTTTTTTTTTAGATAATGATGGTTTAGTGATACAAATTTTAACAATTAACCCATAGCTGGAGGTGGGTAGAGTTGGATTCATACTTTTCCCAGGGGTATTTGCGCGTAAGTGAATATAACGAACCCAACGGGAATTGGAACTCGGCTCTGCGACTAACAATTCCGAATAATTATCCATTATACAACCCGCACATCCAAGCTCACAGCACCTGGTATTCCGAAGCGGTTACCCATCTAGGTACTGACCACACTCGACGTTGCTCAACTTCGGTGATCGTACAGGAACCGGTGTTTCAACGTGATGTGGCCATAAGCTATTGTTAAATGAATATTTACATTAAATTAATTTTCCTAACATTGTTTTGGTATATGAAAATTTATATGTCATCTTCTCCCCCCCCCCCCACACACATATATATATATAAGGCAGGATGCGTGTGTGTGTGTAAAGAATGCACGGCCGCAATTTTCGACGGATTTGCACCAAAACTTACATGCACATGCTCCAAGTTAGTGTCAAGGCCAAGATCGACTTTGCATTTCCCAACTCCCATCGATTTTTTCATGCTTCTACGGTAGTTTTCATGTAGTTTGCGGCCATTTTCTACTGGCCAGAGTGAGAGCCTATAACTGGCTGTCACGAATAGGCAGGAACATTCTATTGGCCAGCGTGAGAGCCAACAGCTGACTGACACGAATGTTATCTAGCATGCTAGCATGCAAGAAAAATCGATAGCTGCATTCGTCACAAGTGGGAAAAATTTAAATCTGCATGGTACTTTACTCCAATTGGCTCATTCGCTTTCTTAAGCTCAACGTTGATTCTGATTCCGCAGAACTGGGTTGGGTGTGAAAAAGTATTTGTTGTTAACATTCTTTTTTCATTCGGTTTTTCCAGTTACGAGTCCTTTTTTAAAGCTGATCGTTTTGTGTTCATTTTGTTTAGTTCTTTTTTCGTAACAGATTTAATGTTTAGTATAGAGCTTAGAAAAATCTGCAGTGTGAGATAGGCAAGAAGTAAGGCATGTAGCAACATCAGCACGGCAAAGGGCACTCCTTTAAAGGCAAGGAAGAGCAAAAATATTTTAAGTCAAGTGATAGCGATTGCTGTATGAGTCGTACGATTTTTGAATCAAGCACGGGCAACGCCGGGCCATGCTGCTAGTATATATATATATATATTTACCTATGGATGGGTGCCAAGTTGGTGGATTCGGAATTATTGCTGTTGGTCTGGGAGTCCATCTTGAAGGAGGGTGTCTTGTCACTGGTCTGAAGCAAAACAAATAAAAAATCCGAAAAAAAGAATAGTGATGAATATGCGAGAAAAAAGTAAATAGTTCATTGCTAATTTGTTTTTGTTTTCTTTTAGAATCAAATTCAAGCTCAATATACCTCACTCAAATAAAGCCATGATCTATTGCTGAGATCATTATGGGCTTCTGTGCTTGACGTTTTCATGCAAGTAAATAAACGACTGTTTAGGCGAAATCAAATCAAATTAAAAGAATTCAACCGTTTCCAGGTTCCACATTATTTGATTTGTCTTTATCACTTTCTGAATCATCTCTCTTCTAACTAATGCCAACCGTTAAACATTTACAGGACAAAAACATCTTTCACATGGACCACCTCAGAGTAACAAGAATCTCAAGCTCACCACAGAGAGCCATTAGATTGCCAGGGGAGAAAATGATCAAGTGACACTATTATATGTGTATATATATATATATATATATATATATATATATATATATAGCATAATGAGAAGCCACGTATACTTTCTTCATATGTATATAATATATGGATAAAATAACAAAAAAAAAGAAATTAATTGAATTACTGTATTACTACTTTTAAGTGTAAACAAACTCCCAAATACAGTAATACAGTAATTCAATTAATTTCTGAGGAAGGACCGAGGTGGTCTGAAATATTAAATATATATATAAAAACATATAAATAAATACTTTCGCAAAAAAACACACAATTTTTTTTCAGTTATTTAGTTATATATATATATATATAAACCAAACAACCCTACTGCTACTACGCCTACCAAAGGAAAAAAAACATGAAAGCACAAACGAAAAAGACAAAAGAAGGTAAAAAAAGACAAACACCTATCTACACAAAAACTTAAAGTACTCAATTTCTCTATAAATTAATCTAAGCCTGGGCTGTAACACTAACAAATATCAAACGATCGTCATAGGTTTGGTTCAATAAGAAAACGATCAGACTTACTATTAAGGTAGAAGTCTATAGTTATGTCATCAGAAGAGATACCAAGTTGAATACTGATGATATGATGAAGGTCATTTATGAAAATTAGGAACAACATAGGTTCAAGTACAGACCTGGGAGAGGGATACTTGCATTAATGCAAAAAGATCTAGAAGAGTGGCCATTCAAAACAACTTTCATTTCGCGATTTGATAAGAAAAACTGAACCAGTTTAAAAATTCGTTCAGAAATACAATAACCTTTCAACCTGTGAAAGTATCCTAAACCCTGTCAAATGCCTTCGAGATATCAAAAGCAACACCCCGCGCTTCACAATTCTTATCTAAAACTTGATAGACTCTTTCACCAATCGTCAAATACATCAGCATTTGACATAGAGAAGCGGAAGCCGTATTGCTTATCTGAAAGAAGATCTTGTGAGGTTTGATGCTTAACCAATTCAAAGTTAATTAGAACTTCTATTACCAGCCCACAATCCTAAGAATATTTTTTCTTTTCACATTGTAGAAATGTGTTATTTCCAAAATTATAAAAATAATTCTCGGTCAATCAAAAGCCCCAATAAGTCTAAGAAGCCAAATCCATCGAAAAAAAATGAAACCTGTAAGGACGTAGTAGGGAGCATATCATTTGACTCCGAATGAAGATTTTTACAACCAATTAAAATACACTAAAACTTTCATTTAAAAAAAATCATCTTTTGAAGCACAGAGAAAGACAGTGAACACACGCAAAGGGCGAATTCCATCCTCGACACACAAACTGGACTTCATATTACGACAGTAGCGAACAATGTCACCAAAGATAAAATACACTGCCAGCCAAGCCCGTGACAGTGTCTTCGTTTACAAAGATAAACTTTTCTCTATATATGTCTATATTTCTGAGATGAGGTATTATGTACACTATTTACATTATTCATTATTATTTGTCCTCATCTTTGTTGCTATATTTATCACAACGTTTCGGCCGGTGTGTCGTTTGACAATTCACGGTGTCCGAAAACCAGTTCGCAAAATAAGCCTTCATTTCTACTTTTTCCGTTCCATCGAATGCTCATAATATAGGTGTCAAATTGTCATGAATTTCTTGCCTTATCCATAATTACAAAAGTTTTTTCTCCATCTTGACTAGAAACGAGGCCCCATTCAACGATATGGGGACTTGTGTCAGCTCATTTGGGGAAATTTTCATGTGACCCGAAACTGGGGGATCAGTCATATTTCAATTCTTTATAACTTTTTTCCAGTAAAAGAAATATTTTTAAAATTGGTATCAATTTATGTGCAATTTATTCATCCGTCCATGTCTCGAAGGATTTTTCATTTGGTCAGGTGGTTAGAATGTCGAACTGAACCCTTTATGTCAGTTATCAGTTATCTCCTGTTAATTCACCTCTCCAAGTTCTTCATTCCCTTAACCAGGTATTGAACTCACAACTCTTTGGGGCCTGTCACTGGATCTAACTAACGCCTTTATCCGCTGTGCCATGTGTCCTTAAAGGACATCTGTGAATGACTTTCTGTGTCTTATCAACTTAATGTCTTTAGCAACCATTTCTAACAGTGAAATTGTGATTTTTGCTGTTATCATTGAATGTTTTATAGATAACTGATATCTATTAGACATGGCACGTGGAACTAGAACAGTCTACCCCAGCGAGCGAAATAAAGGGTTCAGTTCGACATTCCAACCACCCGAAGAAGTCCGGAGCGTACAGCGGTCGAAACGTTGTGATAAATATGGCAACAAAGATGGGGACAGTAGTCCGAATAATGTAAACTCTCTTCTCTATATCTCTCTCATTTTCGTGAATAATGATGCTGGACATTATCCACAGAGATGAAGAGGAGACTTGAGACAAAAGTCATACTGGGAATACCATGCACGAAACATGTGAGCAACGAGGACGTTTTAAGGAAAATGTGAGTAAAAAGACACTTATAGGTAGACTTATAAAGGGACAGTTGACATTTCTGAGATGCATTATAAGGAAAGAGGTCTTGTAGAATTTAATACTCACAGGACATATTGAATACAAGAGAGGGAAACAGTAACTAACTTGCCAAACGAACTTGTGTAAATGGATTGCAGAACAGAAACTGGGAAGGAATGATGAAGAGACATTGCATACAAAGAATACAAAGTTGAGGAGAGCCCTGATCGCCCACATATTGAAGAGACATCGCACACAAAAGAATAGGACACTTAGTAATTACATTTTTCTCATTTATCATTATTTACGGTCTGTCTAATAACAGACAGTATTTTTGTTAATGAGGTTGCAACCTCTCGCCAAAGATACTCTGGAAATTTCTGGAACTCGTACCCTGAAATCTTTTATTTTCCGAAATTGATAATAATAAATGCATTTGTATAGTGAAATAATTTCCAATAAATTTCGATGACTTTCGTATTTGATGCGTCTTAATATATTTTATCATTAGAGCGAATAAATGTTTTGGCGTGCAATATTTATCTTTTATATTCCACCGGTGATGTTGTGGATTGAAGTTACATACGCGTATATAAGCCGTTTATATTGAAACTAACCTTTTAGTAGGTATCGGATTGGTTGATACCTTCATGTAGTAACTTATAATTCTCAGTAGAGGATAGGTGCCACCTTTGCATGCGTTGTTAAAATCATCTTGGTCTAAGGCCCAAACCATTGCTCCACCCAGCTGACGATTAATCAAATATTCGCACTGCAAGAAAGAAGAGATTTTTGTCAAATAGAATTTTTTAAATTACCGCAATTCAAAGAATAAAAATCGTTAAAGAATACATATCATATCAGAATGAGGCACCTTTTTTCATAGAATATTTTATTCTTGTAAATTCATTGCATCATTATTCAGTCATCGAATTATTTCGTCTGACTTTCTATAACCTTACCTTTCAGCTAAATTGTATTGTCATAAACGGTTTTGATTAATTCTTCAAGGAATTGTGCGATAACTTGAAAGCCAGAAAATATTTTTGATTGTAAGAATTTGGTGTGGGTGATAATAATTATTTACTGATACAAGTCCTACTAATTAATCCGTAGCTTGGGGGAGAAGAGGTGGATTCTTACATTTCCCAAGGGCATTTGCGCGTAAGTGAATAAAGCATATCTGATTAGAATCGGCTTTCCGGTTCCGAGCCGTTATCTATTACAGCACCTGATATTCCCAAACGGTTACCCATTTAGGTACTGACCAGGCTTGACGAGAACCGGTGTTTCAACGTGATTACATATTATGAGGATATGTAAGAATGATAATGGTTAACCCTAAACTTGAAGTGGTTAAGATTGTAGCGATCCAAGGAGTAGCCTTTCGGGATTTTATTTATTTATCAAACATTGTGCAATATGCCTATCGGCCTGCTTATTCGAGAAATCAAAGTAAAGACTGGAATCAAACCTGCCTCCGCCTTTGTAGAGGAAACTACCGTTTAATCTGGCATGCGTTACCGATATATATATATATATATATATATATATATATATATATATATATATATATATATATATATATATATGTGTGTGTGTGTGTGTGTGTGTATATATATATATATATATATATATATATATATATATATATATATATATATATATATATATATATATACACACAAACAAAAGTTCATTGAACAGTACATGTGAACAAAATGTAGACCGGATTTCTGCATAGAATCTTATAAAAATAACTTTGAAGACGGTGTTATGATAAGAAATTTAAATATATTTTAGTGTTAAATCCTTTAAATCAGTTGATAGCTTCTCGTATATTGATAATTACATGCATGCCCGCCCGCAAGCACGCACGCGCGTTTGCACACCCGCTTATAAGCTAATAAAAAAAAGCTTAGTTTACCTTCATTTTTAAACTTTGTTGATCTTCTATTCCGAGCCATTGGTTGCCTTTGGTTAAATATGTCACTTTTTGATCCTCATCCCAATGTTTTGTCCACGTGTGGCTTTCAAGGCAAATCTAACAAGAATCAAGGGGAAATCTTTATTAATTGCATTATTAATAAAAACGTCACACACATATACATATATATAAATTGGAAAATGCAAAGCTATATAGAGAAATAAAGCGGCATTTTGTATCAAAAGTAATAAAGCAAAGATATGATTCAATAAAAGCAAATCACTCTGTTGATATTTAAGCTTATTTTCTGTGCTCATAAAAATGCTTATCTTTGTCGAAAGATTAATTTTGACAATTGTTGTACTTAAAAATTTCTGTTTTTTAAATTTCAATTTTCCAAAAGCATGTTTGGCTGTAGAAATTTTGTCATAGATCCGTTAGATATCTAAGTGATAAGAAACAAAATATTATCGCGAATTTATCGTAGATGATGTATTGTCAACCATTTAGTTTTCTATTTCTATTTCTTTCATTTTCATCTATAATTGCATTCTTAAAGGTCAATCTTCTAAGCAAGCCATTCAAAAATATAGCTATTATAAAAACAAAGCATCATTTTCCAATTTCGACATATTATTGGGATTTTCCCAATTATATTTGGTAACAAAAATATTGTGACGCCGGCAAGAAGAAAGGAACACAAACACAGATGGAATTGTTTGAAAAATACTTGTATTGTAGGAAAAGAGAGGAAAGTTTCTTGCAAACGGTCGGGTTTGCGGAACTTATCTGAAAGATGCGTCCTTTTAACGGTTTTACATTTCCTGTGTCGTTTTGGCTGGGTTGAAGAAATAGAGCCTTGACTTCTGTGCTTCAGTTGCTGTCCAAATCCTCACACGTCAAGGTATTTAGATGACGGAGAGTGCAGACGGGGAACGTCTTGTCTCTGAAGGTCCCAAGAAGCAAAAGAGGAAGAGGGTTCGTAAAAACCGCTCTCGTGAGGGTTTGATGAAGATCTAAAAAGGTAGCCTGTGATTGGTTGTTTTTCATCCAATCACAGGGCACCCAGTTAGCGACTCCGTAATAATTTCAATAATATTTTTGTTTGGTCCACAGACACACACTGTTTACATTAGCTTTTCTTCATTTTTTTTAAAATTTGATTTTCTTTTTCTTTCATAAAGCTTTGAATCTGCAGGAGCAACAACCGTTGAAATTCTACAGTGTGTATTTTCAAATTCGGAAAATGTTGATATGCGCTTCAGTTTTATGCTGAAATTTGTTCATAAGAAGAAGATTGGTTGTACATGATATTAGTAATGGTGAAATTCCCATACAAGAAGGTTTTCATTGACAGGACAGTTATCGTTATTGCCGCTTTTTGTTGTTGCTGCTGTTGCAAGTGTTCGAGTGATGTGTTTTGTTGTCATTTGGTATAGATCTTTGTAGATTTGTTTGCATGGGGTCTGATGTAGGACCATCTTCATTAAGATTTAAACGATTCATTGGCTTGAAGTCATTTTTAATCATTGACCTGAGAAACTGTTTGTATTCAAACGACAGTTTAGACATTTCTGAGCGAACTGGACGCCATATCTAAGACCCATATGGGAGTCTAGATCTGACAAGGCCAAGAACATGACTCGCTTTCAGGTTAACGTTTTGGTTTTGTAATATTTTGTGGTACTGGAAAAAATGTATCCCTAACACAATCAATCCTGTTTTCCATTTCTTTATCCCTTAGACTAAATTTTTTTTATAACTGATCAGTTCTAAGAACCAAACATCTATTAGAAAGAAAAAAAAACTATAAAAATAAAGTTAGAATTCTGAGCAGAATTTATATTTATATTGTTGACCCGTTAAACGCCCTGGAAAAGATACACCGAAGACAAAACTGATGCAAACTTACTTCGTTGTACGACATGATCCCTGCACTTTGCGTTATGGGACCTGGATTTCCTGGTCTCGGAGCTGGGGCCATCATCCCGTTATAACTATCGTCTGACAAAGTAAAGGAACGGCCATAAAGAGGAATTCCCATAATCAATTTTGATGGTGGGGCACCTTTTGAAAGCCAATATCTCACAGCGTAGTCCTGTAATATGAAGAAAAGCATCCATGTTTGTAAGTGAAAAGCAAAGAATGGATTATTTTAGCAAAAACATTAAATGATAGTTGCATGTGTTTTAATGGAAACTATTAAGCTGAGTCATACCATATATACTCGCATATAGTGTAGTTTTTTTACGCATAGAAAAGGGGATCGCACTATAAACAGGTCATTTTTTGAAGCGGTTAAAATCATGCATTTTCGATTACCAGTTGCACTATGCAGAGATAATTTTTTTTCGGGCGGGGGGCAAAATTTATGCATTTTCGGCGATCGTAATTTACCTGGTAAAACTACATTCTCACGCTACCTTTGGATAACCTTAACGGTACAGGTAAGGTACTCTAGCCTGCATTTCACCTTCCAACTGTGGCCACTGCTAGTCTTTCCTCTGCTTGTACGCTATCTAAATCTTCGTATCAGATATTTTACAGTAAGTACTACATTGGCGGAAAGATCTCATAATTTTACAGATGAAATGGCTAGATGTAACCGCAAGTCCTATGCTATCACACTTCTCGCTTGTAAAATTCGCTTCTGGTTTCTTGCTTCTCAGTCGAATTTGATCTTCAAAAATTTAAATGCAATGTCAGTCGTTATCTTCTGTCTTCTTAATTCTTGTTCTTTTATTGCTTTCTCTCCATAATAGTATTTTTTCTCATATTCTCTAATACTAAGTAAGCTCTTGCGTCCTAGTGGCTTTATTGTCTTGCATGGGGTGAAATGATTAAGAAAAGTTTTTTTTTCTCACCATTTTAGAGAAGTTTTGTACGAAAAAGAATGCAGATCATTTATTCGCTATAGAATATGTTTAGGATGATGCCCAGTGCTGCAATATTGGACTACAGTAGACCAATTAGTAGTTGCTCAGAATCTGGAGTCGTATTAAACACGAGCTACATGAAAAAAATCAGGTTTTTCACCAAAAAATTCAGAGGTCGCACAATACATGAAGTCGGCTTATACACGAGTATATACGGTAAGTAATTCCCATTTTGAGGAGCCAATTGTAATGACGAATGTATCATCCAAACTATTAATCACACTTGACAGTTAAGAATAAATTTGAAGTACACAAATATAACTGAGTCTTTATACGACATTGACAGTGTACACAGTAACTTAAAGGGAAATGTTGTTATCCTCCCTGACAGCACAAATCCGCATACAACAACAACAACAGAGGAAACACTTATGGAACCCGGCTGTCTGTTCTACTCTACGCGTCATATCCCCCTGACCCTGCATCAACCAATTATGGCCTTTTCCGATCGTTGCAAAACGCTTCAATGGGGAAAACTTTCTCTAATAAAAATCAGATTCAAGAGTTTAATGAAAACTTTTCGTATCAAAATCTACGGATTTTTACTCAAAAGGTATCGAAATGCTGCTTGATAAGTGGCAACAAGTTATTTCAAATAACTGGGAACATATAATTGAATAAAATGGAATTGAATGGTTACTTCTTGTCTTTTCTTACCCCCATACGACACCAAAGAGTAACCCTCTACCTTGACTGACTCTTGGGCCTTGATTTGGCTGAACATTAGTATAAAAATAAATTACTTACAACGTTCAGATATTCCCTGCCGAATCTTTCGCCGGGTTTAGCGTAGAGTGGTGCCACGTGACCAGTTACTTTCTCCCAGGAACCATGAAAGTCATATGTCATGAATAATACGTAATCAACAATTCTGGAAATAAATGAATAAATGAAGATAAAAGATAAACATTCTTCTTAAGCACAGAGGAGAATCAAAAGGCTCAAGCAAGGACTGAACCCAATTACCCGTTACATGTATCTGCACACATCCAATATTTGTAGGCTGGCGTGCCTTGAAGAAAAAATTGGTAGTGGGGTTGCTTTCGTGATACGAAACTATGAGAAAGCAGAATACCAAATATACAGACGCGCACGTATATAAATGCACACACACACACACACACACACACACACACACACACACACACACACACACACACACACATAGATATTTATAAAGTAAAATAAAGTCATGCTTATTTTTTGAATATTAACGTTGAATATTCTCTCTCTATCTATACATATATATTTCTAAGATGACATATTGTAACTACACTATTTACATCGTTCGGACTGTTGCCATCTTTATTGCCATATTCACGACATTTCAGCCGAATAAAGATGACAGCACTCCAAACGAATGTTCTGTTTATACGTTATTTTAATAGATACAATATATTTAAGTAAATGGTCTGTTTTTTAGATAAACTGTATTAATTACATTTACCGGACTAAATGTTCGAGAAGTTTTGTAAAAAATATGTGTTTCTCTGACAGGAAGTGAACGTGTAACCCTAATGAGAACCATCATTTGATATAATGCGCTGTTAACCATTCAGTTACGAAAGAGGTGCCTGGTTAGCAAAGTTCGAATTACTGTTTAGAAACAACAAATCTTCGACGATCTCTCCCGAACGATCATATCTGCTCACGAAACGTACCTTAACGTAAATATTGACAACATATCATGAAATGGATTAAATCCGACCATTATTTGATATATTTTGTGTTTATACGTTATTTCAACAGATACAATTTATTTAAGTAAATGCTCTGTTTGTTTTTTTTAAATAAAATGTATTAATTATATTTACCGGGTTGAATGTTCGAGAAATTTCATAGAAAATACGTGCTTCTCCGATAGGAATCGAACTTGTAACCCCAATGGGGACCATCATTTGATCTGATGTGCTGTTTATAAACAGTAATTCGGACTTTGCTAACCAGACGCTTCTTTGTCGAATTTAATTCATTTCATAATATATATATATATATATATATATATATATATATATATATATATATATATATATATATATATATATATATATATATATATATATAGACCTATTATATTAAGAACTTTAACTAAAACTTCGGAATTGCAGGTTATATCTATTATATATTATATCTGTCTTATTTATTTTTAGAATTTAGTAAAATTTAAGCTAAATGCGTGACCTCTCCGAGTTCGAAAAAGGGCAAATTGTTGGAGCTCGCATGGCAGGAGCCTCGATCACTAAGGTTTCTGAACTGTTGGGTTTTTCAAGTGCTACCATATCAAGAACTATGATGCAATTCGAGAAACAGGGCAAAACCTCTAGCAACCGTAGCAATTTGGGCCGAACTTGCAAACTTACTGACAGGGACTGACGTGCATTGAAACGCAATGTGGCAAAAAATCATCGGACAAATGCGGCCAAAGTGACTGTTGAGTTGAATAATCATCTGAATAGTTTAGTTTCTACTAAAACTGTTCGCTGTGAGCTCCATAAGGCTGCATATCATGGAAGAGCCGCCGTGAGGAAACCGCTTCTCTCCACTCGCAACATTCAAAAGAGGTTGAAGTGGTGCAGAGATCACACTGCCTGGTCTGCAGACCAATGGAAGCAAGTCATATTCTCAGATGTTTACAGTTTTTCTCTTTTCCCAACTTCAGGGTGACTTTATGTGTGGAGGCAGCCCAAAGAAGCTTACAACCCTCACTACCTTCTTCCAACAGTGAAGCATGGCGGTGGATCAGTGATAGTTTGGGCCGCTATATCATGGAAATGTCACAGTCAAGTAGTTGCCCTGCATGGTAGAATCAACAGCAAAGATTACCTGAGCATTTTGGGAGATCATGTTCATCCAATGACCAAGACTTTATACCCTGATGGTGACTGCATCTTCCAAGACGATAATGCTCCAATACATACCGCCTGAGTGGTTAAGAATTGGCATGAAGAGCATGAAAGTGATCTAGAACACATAGAGTGGACTCCCCAATCTCCAGATATCAATATTATTGAACATTTATGGTGCATTTTGGAGCAACAAGTTAGGAGCCACTATCCTCCACCGTCGTGTCGTAAAGAGCTAGAGAAGGTGTTAATGGAAGAATGGCAGAAAATTCCTCTGGATGAAGTCAGGAAGCTGTAGGATTCCATTCCTAGACGTATTAAAGTTGTCTGTGAGGTTAAAGGAGGACCAACTCCATATTAAATAAATTTTCTTTGAATTTAACAAGTGTTTCAATTATTTTGTCCAACTCCTATATATATAAATATATGTGTAATTTGGCAGCAACTTTTCTTTTAAACATGTTGTGTTGAATGTTAATTTGTTCGAAAGTACTAGGTTATCGTACGGACAATATTTATTTCGACATCATTTTCAAATAAAAAGTCTCATTAGAAAATATGTGAAAATTCAAAAGAAAATATGCAGGGCGATGTTGTCTTTAACTTTCAACACAACATGTTTAAAATATAAATATATATATATATATCCCTGTTTGTTTTTTTTTATTTTTTTATAAACTGTAATCGACGTTTACCGGCTTGAGCATTCGAAGGTTTTAATAAAGACGTAAGAGAACAACTTTTTATTAAGACTTTCGATTGCTAATGCCGGTAGACGTGTATTACACTGGTAAAAACAGAAATGTTTTCTCAAATACTTCTAACCACTAAATTTAATGTTTATAGTAATAAGAAATAATGCCGGATTATAAATAAATTCCATTAATTTCTTAGAAATAGTTTTATGCATACATACATACATACATATATATATATATATATATATATATATATATATATATATATATATATATATATATATATGTATGTATGTATATGTGTGTGTGTGTGTGTGTGTGTGTGTGTGTTTCTCATGTTGAATGTTTGTAGTATATACCTCTACACACAAACACACA
Organism: Acanthosepion esculentum; assembly: GCA_964036315.1. Lineage (NCBI taxonomy): Eukaryota > Metazoa > Mollusca > Cephalopoda > Sepiida > Sepiidae > Acanthosepion > Acanthosepion esculentum. The sequence continues at coordinate 40,221,446 of OZ038486.1, read as the reverse complement.
TATATCAGTATGTATGGATGGCTCGAGTGGTTAGAACGTTCGCTTCCCGACCATGAAACTCGGATTCGAATTTCACATTGGTCAATTTGCCAGGAAGGTGACTTCTCAATGTTATCAGTCATGAGAGGTGACTACAGCGTGCAGCACCGTTGAAAATTGCCTGAAAACCATGCGACGGGTTGATCCAAGCCTTATGACTGAATATATATGTAAACGGAACTGTTCGGGAGCTGTCGATGGTTGTGCTAGCAAGTCATAGTGACCGAGAGTTTGAGTGTACTGTCGCTGTTCAAACTGCTGATCATGCTAGATTATGCACTCTCTCCCAGAAACCGTAACTAAGGTCTGCTCAGTATAGTTGCAGCATAAACCATAGGTAGTCACTGTAGGTGTTGAAAAACGCAAACGTGCCTGAGTAGGCGTCTGAAACAGGGATTGGCTAGCCGCCCTAGCAGATGTATGTATGTATGTATGTATGTATGTAGGTCGTCAAATGTTCTTTTAATGCTTATCTTCATCTTTCTTATTACGTGTTTTTTTTTATTGCGCCAACCATTGGGAAATTAAATAGAGTTCACCGCAACATTAGCCAAGCTGTTATGCGAACTTTCTTTTAAATGTGTTGCTTTTCAGCATAAAATTGTCACGTTGTTTTTACTCGAAATAATAGTTAGTCGCCACTGCTACCAGCTTTAATAGGTATATGCAAGTCTATTAATCAAACGAATCCGACTATCTGGCTTACCGTGAGATTTCAGCCACATTGTAACTGGTGTCAATTATACTCTTTCCCATTCCTACAGCGATCGTTAAAAGATATCTGTTTGCAAAATAGGCCTTCATCGTCTGTAACCAAAAAATAAATAAATTTGTAAAACTTTAATAAAAAATTTAAAGTAGGATAATAACGAATTATAAATGACTTGTCATATTGGTAAAATAATATTTGTATAACTCTGTTTTGAAAAGAAAATTATTTACACGCATATCGCAACTATCCGTAGAAAGGTAAGATAAATTCATCGCTACCCCTGAGTAATATCTTTACCGGGTACGTTTATGCTATTTTGCACTAATTTTTATTGAATTATTATCACGGCCTCTCTGAAACTAGAATTTCTGATATTCAGATTTTCTAACCAATCAAAAAGCAATATCGTCAGCCAATCAATGAAAATAACTCTTTTCTGTAGTCTATTGGATAGAGTATAAATCAGAATCGCGATGAAATCGCCAACTGTTTTTTTGCCTTCACATGAGACAGCACAGTGTGTAATTTAATTATCTCTCATTCATTTTTGTGCCGTTCATTCGCTTTTTGTTGCTCAGGTGAAATTCTATTTTCTTTATCAAATTTTTTTTCACATTTCCTGGTTACAAGAAGGATACTTTCAGCGAGTCTTTCTCGTCAAAAAGTTGTATTTTAATCAATTTAATACAAGGTGGGTTTTTCTACTGCTATGACTTTGCGCATACACCAAGAAGTAATAATCTCACAGGTCACTCACACGTACTTGTAACATGAGCTGTTGCTTTACTGACACAATACAACAGAAAATGTTATACTTTGACACGCTAGCCTCTGGGACAATTAGTTGGATAGTGATTATGTGTTCAATTTCTGGGCCGAGCAGTGTGTACTTGGATTTCAGTGGAAACAGAGCGAGCAATAGCAGATGAGTACTAAAAATAAGAACATGGACAGTGGAACGAGAACAGTCTATCCCGTTCAGTTCGGAATTCCCTGTAGCTTATCCGGATCGATATACACCTTATGAAAGCTGCAGGGCACAACGACCAAAACGTTGTGATAACAACAACAAAGATGAGGACAATAGTCCGAATTTAAATAGTGTAAATAATGATAACTCCTAATCTCAGAAATTCAAAGTCTTTACAATTCAGTATAGATTTATAAAATAGGGCAGGTCGATTTTGGAACCGTGGTTTTACACTCAATTTGAAAGTTGCGGTTTGATATGATAAATAACGACACAAAATATTTTTTTCAAAATCATTATCATCTTTATTTATTTATTTTTTGTTTTTGAGGAAACGAGTTTAAAGATTAAGTTTTAGTTCAAAATTGTAGCGTTGAAATTTCATTCCGGTGATCAGTGAAAGCCTTAGAGCACAGCTTTATAAAATTTATAATTTATTGAAGCTTTACAAATTTTATATAGACAAGATGCATGGCACAAGCATATTATTACTAAATTATTGTGCCATCAAATAAAACCCTCATTTACTGCGAAGGGAAATTATACTGAACAAATTATCTATATTATGATGTAATATATTATACAGTGCAGTAGTTTTAGTGCGATTTTTAATAAACAATGTAAATTCAAATCATTTTGTCTTATAATTTGTGCCCAGTAGGTTTATGGTGTTATATACACTTTTATCTATTTTTCGTTTTTATTAATTATGATCTAACAAATCTTATTCATTGAGTGGCCTTTTTGTAATCTTTTACAATTTTTTTACACAGTTTTTAATTATTGAATACAGTAAATGTTTTGCATATTCTGTTTGTGACGTTTTATAATTAGAATTCTGGTTTGAATATATTTTTCATTCAATATATCTAATACAAAACATATCAACTTTATTTGGATTTATTCTTGAAATAGTAACATTTTGAAGTCAGTTTGTAAGAAAAAATTAGGTATTTCCTAACATTTTTTTTCAGACGATCTTTAAAAGTAAATGCTCAAATGTTGGTGAAATCTATCAGTCTAATGTTCGGTGTCAGTACTTATCACATCAAACTCCAGCTTTCACAGTGAGTGCAATGATTATTATCTAAAAAAAGTGAAAAATCAACCTGCCCTATGTTAACAATGTAATTCTGTTATAACAATCGATAAAAATTTGTATTTCTAGAAAATTTGATAACGGATCAATTACTGAAATACTTCCAATTTGATAAATGATTCTTGTCAAATGAGTTGCAGCGAATGCGTAAATCATATGCAAGGAATTTCTATTGTTACAAATTTGCACGGATTTTCTATCGTAAATTCTTTAAAGGGCATTTGTTGTAGCCTCTTATTAATTAATTGTTAATTATAGAACTTTTATATTTACCCAAATATTAATGCATATGTATAGCACATTTATCGACTACTTTGGGTGAAGATTAAGTCTCAACTCCCCAAAGTGTTTAAAAAACGAAAGTGGATTCAAACGCAGTCACTCACATCAATCTTGGCCGAAAAAAAAAAAATTCAACCAATCAGGATCTTAACAGATTTCTCTCTCTCTCTCCCTCTCTCTCTCTCCCTCTCTCTCTCTCTCTCTCACACACACACACACACACACACACACACACACACACACACACACACACACACATTTTTTATAACCACCCAGTGTAAGACAGTATGATGAGACTATTTTTATAATGATGTATGTGATTACCTCACTTGTCTACCAAGGAACATTTCTTAACGACGCTAAATGACGTTGTCAGAAAGAAGTGTAAAATAAAAGGGCGCAAACTCTCTTCTTTTGTTCTCTTTTTGTCCACAGAATGTCGTAGAGACAAGACGTGTCTCATTTCCCCTTCAGGGTATTTCTTAGTCCCCAGCGAACCGCGTGTTACATTGTACACAACGCAGCATACAAATGCTCGTAAATGATAGCTCTAATAAATCAACAAAACCTCTTCTTCACCGTAAGCCTATCAACATTTTCAATATGACTTCATACAAACGTAACGTACGAACAAGAACATGTCTATATATTTGCCTTCTTATACCTCGTTTTATATAATTTCTATTTAGTTTAATATTACTTGCAATTTAATTCCTATTTCCTGAACGAGAAAATATCGTTGGCATCCACAATACTATCCAGGAACTATATATCTAGCATAAATAAACATACTAGCATGAAAAATAACCCTAATCAACACTAGTAATCCCGCAGTATAAAATGGTAACTCCGCAGAAAATGAAAGGAGAAAACGACAAATAAAATAATAAAATGAAGTATAGATATACAAAAATATTTGAAAAATTTGTTGTTTTTTATTATAATTTTGTTTTTAATTTTGAAATTCTTTCATTTTTTTCAAAGGAAAATTTCTTAAAATGATTTATCTGCAATTGAAATGAAAATGTTAAATTGTGTAAAACTATTGAAAAAATAATAAAGATAGAACCTTCAATTTACTTTTCACCTCGTGTAGATAAAAGAAAGTATGACTGAATATATTTACTTGTAAAAGATGGACAAAATTTTGTCGGTCAACTTGCTTCCCGCCCCTCTTGACCGGATACTCCCAGTCAATATCAAAACCATCCAAATGATATTTCTCGACGAAGTTCTGGGCGCTACGAGCAAAAGCTAATCGGGACGCCGGCGAGGCCGCCATATTGCTAAATCTAAGCGAACCAGCGTTCCAGCCCCCAATTGAGAGTAGAATTTTCAAATTTGGGTTATATCTCTTCAGCTTGGCCAGATCCTTCAACCTGTAAAAATAAATGAAATAAAGTTTAATAAACGACGAATAAGAAGAAGACAAAGAAGAATCTTTCTGGAATAAAAGTAAGTCGTAAATAAAAACCGGTGTCGACTTTAAATGATATCCATGTCTATTTCTGACAACGGTTAACAATCAAAAGTCCTTTCTGAGTCTATCTGACTATCATTAACAGTGTTTAGATAGTCCTACTAAATGAGGAACTGTTATTTTTCTATCAATCCTTTACAAGTTGAGGATCTCCATGTTTAATGGTTCCACGGTTGTCACCAGTGAAGAGTTCAGCCAAGAGACAATAACTACAGCTAGTTTCGACCGGATCCAAGCTAAATCTGCAACTGAGTCTGAATTGTTGACAGTATATCCAGAATAGTGTTGGCACGGCATAACTGGGCGGAGGAAATCTAAAACTGAAGTCAACGGCTAGGGCGGAGGATTTTTCTGATGGAATCAACGGCTATATATCCGTAACCAAGGCGGCCCTTTAAGTTGGAGGACTTTGGCTATGAAGAGAGATGGATTCCCTCATGTTCGTTTTGTCTAAGACATGCTACACAAGAACGAATGCCTACCGTGACATGTGGAGGAAGTTTGTTAGGTGCTCAGCAGCGCAGCGGCCCTACGACCATACCATGGGACTGGGGATTATGATGACGATGATGATGATATCTTACTTGCAAAATGATCACTCTTGAGTCGCACACACAAATATATCTTCCAAAAAGAAGCTATAGAACAAGAACTGATCGTGTGGCTTCCAATTTTTTTAACTTTAGGTTTAGCGTTTTTGCTTTATGAAACATGATTCTCGTCTGTCTGTTTTGACCAATCAAAGTGCAGCATATCTTCGAAAATCTTAGTAAAGAAATTGAGCACAACTTTAAGCCTATGGTACATTGAGAGCGTAATCACTATTGCTCTAGTGATGCAGCCTTTCGCTAAATTTTAAAAAATGATTAGTATTATTGTATTATATACACAATGGCTTTATTTTGACTGTAATGCTGACTACATTTGTTCTTGATTTTGTTGTATTTGTAGTTATTCACATTTCTTTCTGGAATGATTTTGCAATGTATCACAATAATAAATGTCTATATATTATACATATAACAGTCCTATTCTGACAAAAATGCCTGCAATAATTCCTGACCTCAGATAAAAAAACAAACTTTTCTTTAATTTCTGTATATTTCTATAGTACAATCATATAAAAGCCTTTTCCATAATAATAATGTTTGCAATGCTTTCTTATGGTAAAAATCATTAGCAATACGTTTTCATTATGCACATATATTTTCTGTCAATAAAGCTCACACCAATCCACGACCACTTTTTCTTCATTTTCAATGCGCACAATATCATTATCATTATCACCAGCACCCCCCACCCACCCACCTCGCGAGCACTTCACTAGTTTGCTCCATATATCTGGGTTGAAACCAGAGGGTTATTCATTCAAGCGTAGTGTGTCTTTCTGGCGGACCCCATCTCTCTTAAAGTCAAACCACTGCCGATGTCTTTCAACTCGAAGGTTCACTTTGGTCACGGACTCGTGACTATTATTTCCATCTGGGGAACAATCAGCCTTAGCCGTTGACTTTATTTTAGGAAGCCTTCTGCCCGGTGATGCCATGGCACCGACTGGATTATATAGCTGCAGTACCCAGTCTATCCCATTGTTCCAACGTACGTAACACATGAGAGCGTCAAAAAAAACTTTTAAATAAAGTTTGCGTCCCAAATTGTCAAATTCAGTTTTTCCCTAACAAATATGTGATATTGCCAGGAACATTTACTTGATTCTTGCAGAAAATGGTTACACTCGAAATGACCTGTGGAGTAAATGTAAAAACAGTGGGCAGTGATAATAAAAGTTAAAACTTTGCTTACAAATACTATATTTAAGTAGTTAATAAAATATGCAGGACTTTACATAAGAGACTTGTGCTTGGGTGTGATTGCAGAGAATTTAGCGAGGTATACAGCATATCATGTGCATACACATTGGGAGTTATTCTGTCGAGCATGGGGATCAATGCAGTAGCTGGATTTTTTTCTGAAACGAGTTTCGTGTTACCTACGGACGAAGGCACTCTTGTTATTTGTCTGGAAGCAACCGTTGCCACTGGAAATCACGACAGGCAGAAAGAGATACAAATGGATTGCAGCAAGATCTCTGTATGCCAAACTTGTCAAGACGGACTTCAATTTCACCAGTGGTCCTTGCGGACTCCAATGTAACACACCCGACAACATTACAAAGTCGCCATCGGCTTGTACAATACCCAGTAGGCAAGCTGAATCCATGGCTTGCCAATACCCAGTAGGCAAGCTGAATCCATGGCTTGTCATGTGGTTTCCGTCACACAAATTATTTTGCCCCGCCGAAAGAGCTGAAAATGAACAAGTGATATAGTGCCAGTCCTCTACAATCCAATGTTGATAATTTCTGATTCAGTTGAGACACAATAATCGATGCTTTATTCTCAATAAAGGTTCTTAGGGATCGATGACTACAAAGCCATATGGAATGCAGTGCATATTGCGTGGCCTGATGGGTTCAGCAGAATCAGCGTTCAACTGGGATGTTGTTTAATGCAGCGTGGTCACTGTCTTTATCAGCTGTCAGGGATCTCTTTGCATCATCTATTTTTATGCAATCATTACAGTGAATATTTTTACACGTTTTGTTTAATAAATCCTGCCCGCGATATAATGTTGCATAAACAAGATGTAGTATTATAAAAGAGAACAGAATCGGTGTAAATGTGTATTTGGAAAGATAATTAAGTGGAAATATTAAAATATAATCTTCAAACCAAGATACGTATTGATAAGGCCTCATTTCACGAAGCTGATAGGCGTTTGAGATATGCAAGTATTTTTTTTCACAAAGGTATAATCATTATAACATAGGTACTTCCAAAGAAAAGGTTTAAATTGAATTTCTTAAAAAAGTGAAAAATCTTTCTTGAAGCTTTGATTTTAGTTTTAATTTCAAGATAATAGATTAAATTTAATATTTCCAATAAGCATTTCGCTGTATTTCAAAACTAATTTCAATTGTCTGGAAGAAGTTTTCCTTTTGAAATCAATAACATTCGCAGACATTAGTGCCATTTTAAGCCATTGCAGTGTAATTCTCTTTATTAACAAAATCTTTCAAAAATAAAATATACTTTCCCGAAACTTTATTTGAGGAAAATTAGTTGATTTAAAATTTAATTAATCTGATTTTAAACAAATATTAATTACACTATTGTCCTCATATATGTCGCCATTTTTATCACAACGTTTCGGTCGTTGTACGCTCCGGCCTTCTTCAGGTGGTTGGAATGTCGAACTGAACCCTTTATTTCGCTCACTGGGGTAGACTGTTCTAGTTCCACGTGCCATGTTTAATGGATGTCAGTTATGAATGTCTCCTGTTAATTTCCCCTCTGAAAGTTCTTTCCTGCCTTAACCGGGTATTGAACTCACAACTTTTTGGGTCCTGTCACTGAATCTAACCAACGCCTTTATCCACTGTGCCATGTGTCCTTGAGGACATATGAATTTCTGGGTATTATAAACCTAATGTCTTCAGCAACCATTTTACCAGTGCTCATCTTGCAATTTTTTGCTGTCATCATATCATGTTTTTACCAGAGCTCATATTGCAACTTTGTTGTTATTATCGCTTCGACATTCCAACCACCTGAAGAAGGCCGGAGCGTACAACAGCCGAAACGTTGTGATAAACATGGCGACAAATATGAGGACAATAGTCCGAATAATGTAAATAATGTACATAATACCTCATCTCAGAAATATAGACAAATATTAATTACTTTTAGTTTAAATTATTACAGAAATGTATTTTTTAACACGGTGTTAGGTGTTTACTTTAGGTACCGACAGGTTGACAGCTTGAATGACAGACGGAAATTTACCTTATGTTTTTCTACGGTGGATATAACTGTAAAATTTACTTGGGGAATATAACGCGAGCGCCTTTTTATATAATTTTAACTACCCAATAATCTTTAAAATTTAGGAAAATATTCTCTGTAATCTAATGTTTTATTGAATTTTAGGTTCTTTGGCTTTAAATTTACTATAGTTATCTCTCTTATTTTCTGATAATGTCATGTATGAATGACCGTATTTACAAAAATCGACACGTTTATAGACCAAAAAATTTCAAAATTCCTTTTAGAATATTGGGTATCAATGAATTGTATTAAGAGTTTTCATTTGATTAGTAAATATAGTTTTTACTCAATAATATTACCTAACCTCTACAAAGTAAAACAGAATTTTAAAAGATTTAAAACTTTATAATTTATTATAATTAAAATTTTAAAAATGAAAACACTTCTTGTAAAAATTCATTATTTAACGAATTTTTTTCTTAATACAATAGTGTCCATAATATATCTTATTCATAAAAGCAGTTAAAAGCTTTTCTAATGAAATGATTCCTTTGTTTTATGGCATTTTGTTAATTTTATGTTTCAGAACATATTTTCGGTAACTAGGGGCGATGTTTTACAAAAGAAAATTGATGATTTAAATTCTCCAAGAAGTTCTGCTTTTAACTAATATAAACATTAAGTGTCACAAAATTTAATTTTACGAAATTTCATAAAATTAAATAAGTGTATGCGTATGGGAGGCGGGAACAGATATAAAAAAAAATTTTTACCAAGAATTTCGAGAAAAAAAAAATGACAATTGTAAAATAATTTCATTCATTTGTGAATAAGTCGTAAAATTTTGATTAAAACCAAACGGTTATTTGATTTTTGCAAGAATTTCGAAATCAATGTATTTTTCACTGAAAAAAGCCTCTAACATTTCCTTAGGTCACCGCGCTGACGCGAAATTTCGGACATTCTAAAAAGGACAAAAATATAATTTTATAATCAAAAAATACTTTGATCGTTTTCTCTTAATAATAGCATAAAGATTTTGACGATGAAAATATGTTTTTATTAAGTTTTCATCGATGTATGTTTTATTTTTTACCTAACCACCTATACTAATGAATTATAATAATTTGCATTATCAAATTATTTGTGCTAATGTTATCAATCAGGAATTATGATAATAAATAAGGAATTTAAATGAAACAAAATTTAAAAAATTACTACAGGTAAAAAATATCGCTCTGCATATTGGGTAATTTTCTCTTTCATCCACTCAGCAGTACTTGCTTATGGCTGGTGAACGCTATGCATACCGTAACTTTCCCCAAATTTATTGCATATTTCGTCTGAAAGTGCCATAAATTATTATTATTACTATTTCTTTTTTACCTTCATTTGTTTTATAATCACATACCGATGACCTGGGGGTAGCGAAAGATTGTGATTTTTTTGTTGTTTCCACTTAATTAAACAAAAGACAGCTATTAAAAGACATCTATATTATTATTATTATCATTATTATTATCATCATTATTATTATTATATTTCGATTTCTACTATATTCACACTACCTACCAAGTCTACGGGAAGACCTAAGGCAGGTAGTAGTGTGTTGTTATGGCTACATTTCATTATTTGTTTTTCTAACTCCCATAACATCACTAGCGTTACATGGACAAAGTTCTTCTCTGTACTTATCAAGACAGTGTTTGTATTTCTCTTAAGCTGGGATTTCCATGGATTTTTTCAATGTGCTGTTGCGCTCCTTTTTTTATCATTCCAAGCGCACCTACTATGACTGGTACTATTTTTGTTTGCAATTTACACATTTTTCTATTTCGATTTCCAGGTCTTTGTACTTTGATAGTTTTTCAAATTCCTTGATTGCTATGTCACAGTCCGCTGGGCAAACCATATCAAATAGTAGGCACATTATTATTATTATTATTATTATTATTATTATTATTATTATTGTTGTTGTTGTTGTTACTATTATTATTATTTACCCTATGGTCACACTAACTACCAAGTCCGCAGGAAGACCTAAGGTAGGTAGTGGTGTGCTATGACTACATTTCATGATTTGTTTTTCTACCTTCTCTATCACCACTAGCGTTACATGGACAAAATTCTTCTTAGTGTGTGGGCCGTACTTATATTATTCATTTATTTATTTATTTGTTTATTTTCTGTGAGCTGTCTCCAAGTCTCAAGCAAAGACAGCAAATTTTGGCACCAAAAGTGCCAATATGTGAGTTGCTACATATTTTGTGGGGTTGGGAAATGTTCAGAATTATTTTTATTACTATCATTTGTGTATATTATGTTTCCTGCTTTGTATCCCGTAGAGCCGGGTCCCAACTATAGTCCTTAGGCCCTATATGAGAATTGTCATTGAATTGATAGCACTTTTCTTAGTATAAGGGATGTTCCTAGTAGGACGATCTTCTGGGCAACTTCTCTGTTGATGTTACCTGGGACACTGTTAGTAAAATTGTCCATTCCCTTTCTCACGAGGCCCAGTGCTCCGATTACTATTGGTACAGTCTCAGCCATCATTCTCCACATCCTGTTAATCTCTATCTCCAGGTCCTTGTATTTGGACAATTTCTCGATAATTTTCATGGAGGTGTTTCACTCAGATGTACTGCTATGCCAATAAGTATACACTTCCTGAATTTCTTGTCTTTTATTATATATTCAGGTCTGTTGGCTTTTATTTCCCTGTCAGTTTGAATTGGTATGTTCCTAAGGATAGTTACATCGTTATTTTGGGTAACTGTATCTGCTTGGTGCTCATACCATGTCTCAGAGGTTTCGATTTTGCGCACATATGTCGCTACCTTGTTATCTTTGTGGGTATATTCATTTTTTGCTAGTTCCAGACATACTGAGATAATATGGTCGACAGTTTCATCATATTTTCCGCAGATCCTGCATTTCGGATTTGTTCCATCCTTGATTATGTGACAATGATAGGATCTGGTTGCGAGGCTTTGGTCCTGAGCTGCAGTAATTAGGCCTTCTGTTTCAACTTTCAATCCGGTGCTCCTCAGCCACGTATGTGCTTTCTGTTGGTGCACATCTGTTTCTTTCGTTCCTGTTAGGTATTGGCCATGCAATGCCTTGTCTTCCCAGTTTTATTCGTAATTTCATCTGGCCAAGTTGTTTTGCTTTCTGTTTTACTCGTTTGACGTAGATGATATTTGCTTGTTTTCTTTTGCTTTTTTGTTTTTTTTGCAGGGTTTCAGGTATATTAAGCTGTTTCTTGAAGAGTGCAGCTTCTTTGTTGATGGAGCGCATTTGGGGTTTTACTATTTGTAGGGGAAGTTTATTGGCTTTTGTTTCCTTTGGTTTCTGTTGTATACTAATTTCCTTCCGGGTTCCAACCAGAAACCTAATGCCAGAAATGCTATCATGACATTTTCCACTGAATATTATTATTATTATTATTATTATTCGTTTTATTTAATTTGAACTAATTGTTATTAGTATTAATAATAATTAAATTTGGACTAATTTATTATTATTATTAACCCTAGAACACTAACAATGGGTACATAGTACCCAACGCAAATTTTCCTATCTTTAATTACAATTTTCAGTACCTGATTTTCTTACCTAAACAATGTTTTTCAGTTCCTATTAATGTTAACTCAAAGTACAAAGTTTGAAGTGCCTGCATGTAAAATATTTCAATAAAGATTTATATTTAATATTTATTTTTTTGATATTTTCAAAATCGAGTATGATATACCCTTGGTTAGTAATGGTGTAACTTTAATTGATGGTTAGTGTTCTAGGGTTAATAATTAAATTTGGACTTATTATTATTAAATTTGGACTAAATCTGATGTTACTTTTTAAGTTTTTATTACAACATTTTAGGGATTTCGATCATTATCATAAACAGCATGAAATCGGAAAAAAGTAGACTTTGTGTTCCTATCCCATCGCGTGATGTTCACGCCAGCCGTTGGTATAATAATTTCGTTCCTTATTGGGTGATGGATATGATTTTGTATCAAAACTGAGCACATATCCATCCAAATATTCCAGCGTAATCGTGGGATTAAAAATGGAACTTACAGAACATCATCATTCCATTCTGTTGTCGTGACGTCCGTTCCCGTAAGAGTACCGAAGGCGTAAAGAATGTGGGTGCACAGCTTCGGGTCAATGTCACGTGGTAAGAACTTGCCTGTACCGTGTCTGTACTGCGACCAGTTGGTGTAGTAGCAAAACAATTGATAACATAACACTGCAAAATATAATTATAAAAATGATTTGCAACTTTGAATGAAAACCTATAACCTGCTTTTTTAAGAATAAGAATATTGAACGGGGAGATGGTAAAACGAACAACGGATAATAGCTGAAAAAATTGCTAGTCAGAGATTTTACACGTACAAAGCAATTAGCAAAAATAATTGTCTATAATAAAACAGAATATGAATTGTTATTCTTCTGTTAAGTAAAAAGCATGAATGTATTTTAGTTTTTATAGACAATGTGATCCCCACTTGGCAATACAAGGAAAGTATAAAAGGCTTTTCAGTTAGTTCGTCTTACTGTGTTTTGTGTCAATCGCACTAATTTTGACTTTTTTGTTTTTGACACTATGGATATCTGTATAATTTTGGGATACCGTACCCTGTTTTGAAGGGATATGCACTTCCTTTTATATAGACGTCATATCAAATACCTCTACCTGAGAGCCCTTTGAATTGTCCTCGTCTAGTCTGTGACCTTCCAACGAATCATATGAATTTTACATGCATACATATTTTTGGTGAGTGGTCTCAAATTAACCATTTCTTTTTTTTTTTAAATTACTGTCTCCAATATGCCATATGATATCTATGTTTAGCCTACTGATCGGATGCTTTGCGCAGAATATGTGTTGATCTGTAGCCACCAATACAGCACCTCTATTGTTTTATTTTCACCTTGTCCATTTTCCTTTTTAATTTAAGTACATTTTAGATTAATCACCGTTTTTGACCATTTGCTGTTTAGCCCATGGTAATTACCGGAACTGGCATAACAAACGACAGAGTAAAAGGACACGGTTCCTCCTTCCATGTTCTACCCCAATGATAGCATCGCCAGTATGTGAAATCTTGTGTGTGTGTGTGTGTGTGTGTGTGTGTGTGTGTGTGTGTGTGTGTGTGTGTGTGTGAGAGAGAGAGAGAGAGAGAGAGAGAGAGAGAGAGAGAGAGTACACAGACCAAACTATAATATCAAGGAAAACTACGATATTCAATCTAACCTCAGTATATCCTCAAAATGAACCGATCGAGCGAGTCTCGTTCATATTGGCCATCACCTCCACAATGACAGCCTCTGTCGAGTCCTTCCTAGCGTAGGGCCGATTTTGATAGGAGGCCACATGTTGTGAGTGAATATTTTCGGGCATAAACGTGAAAATTCTCGGCAATAGGGAATTAATGGATTTTATTTTTAAACTGATATTATTTCATTATTTATTCCTTTTTATTTTATTACTGATATTTCATTATTTATTCCTTTTATTTTAATGGATACACGTGTTTGAGTAAACGGCCCCCCCTTTCTTTTCTCAAAATAGGGGAAACACCAGATTAAACAGTGGTTTCCCCTATAATGGAGGACGTAGGTCCGAACTCTGCTGGAGAGCCATTCTCTCTATTAAACTAACCCCATAGACCACTACTACTATAGTTAAATAGGTACATCCCACTGAGATATTTGGTGTCACACAATCTTCATCCCATTTTTCCGTTCTGCTGTACTAAGCTAATCGTAATAAATATGAAAAACATATTAAACGTTTTAATGATAGGAGCAATAGAATCTTCCTGACTGCAAATTCCTTCTATTCAAGTCTCAACAGGGTAAAAAGTAAGCTTTGTTAATATTTATAAATACAGTGTCGTGTGTAAAGATTTTTACACATCCAAAATGGTGCGTTATAAAACTTTTTTTTAAAAAGTAATGTAAAAACAAAAGCCAACAAAATAAGGTGGACGGTTTGTTATGTAAAAGATATGGTTTTCAAACTTCAAAGATACACTTTTGGATTTTTTTAGCCAATGAGGGATGTGATTTCCTCGCACGCAAATTAAAAGCCTATTTGAGACCTATATAAGGAGCCGAGTTGTTTGAAAAATCAAAAGGATTTGAGAAGAATACGAACAGGATTATTTCAGCGGTCTCAAGCGAATGACCAAAGTCTGTTTGTGGAAAATTTCCTAAATGAGAATGAATTTGTGCTGTCATCAGCAGATTAACTAGGCTGTTTCTTACGAAAGAAGTAAGGATTAAAAAGAAAAGAAGTAGAGGCGAAAAGAAACCCCAAAAGAAAAGTGAAAAAAAAATCATGAAATTAATTATTGAACAGTTGTTTAATAAAGAATAGAACGAAATTTATCACGATATTGTTGTGCTTCCCTTCAGAACAAATTTGTTAAATTCCCAGTCTGCCGCCATTCTCAGTTTCGATTTTCAAATAAGTCTTTTTTTTTTTTGAAAGAATATGTTTGAACCCTTTTGGAAAAGAATTGTATTGTTGTACTTTCTCAAAAGATTTTTCGACCGTTGAAAGTTTTGTTGGTAAATTTATGTCTGTTTTAATGTACCCATGTTTCAATCTTTGAACTGGTTATCCTTTCTTCTTTTTCCTTTTTAATTATTTCACCTCAAGCAAGGCGAGAATGCCACTAGTACGCAGGGGGTTACCGGGAGTGAAAGCGAAAGAGAAGACTGAGAACAGGGAGCATTGAGAAGAGGACAAAAGATGAAGGGGATTCAAGAAGACACGAAATGGCGATTGACTTTGCATTTAAATTTTGGGAGATTGTAGTTATCAGGGAAGCAAGTAAACGAAAGGGAGTTCCACACGTGGGAAGTGCGAGAAAAGAAAAGTTTGGCTAACAAGTGACCGTTGCATTTAACTATTTTAACAGTAAAATGGTGAGAGCTAGATGCCAATCTAGTGGCAC
This sequence comes from Acanthosepion esculentum, assembly GCA_964036315.1. Lineage (NCBI taxonomy): Eukaryota > Metazoa > Mollusca > Cephalopoda > Sepiida > Sepiidae > Acanthosepion > Acanthosepion esculentum. Next base: position 40,206,057 of record OZ038486.1, on the reverse strand, counting down.
GCTTTGATTCATGAAGTCGAAGCACCAGGGGAAAAAAGATCGTCGGAACAGTTGTCATGAAAATATTTGTAGAAAAGACACAGGGAAGCCACATCAAGTCGGTGAGAAAGTGACTGAAGTCGAAATGACCGGTCAGGATCGATTACCTTAAAAATAATAAGGCACCCAAAAAGGAAAATTTTGTGCAATCTTATTTGCACATTTTGTATTCAGATCGTTAATGCTATGTCATTAAATGCAGCTTTCGTCACCAATGAGTTTCGAGTCATGTTTGTTACGTTTGTGCCTTATGAATAATCTCGTCGAAAGAAAATCCTTTTCGCATACCCAAGGGCGTATAACTATCTGGGCAACTCTTGGACAAAGCCGCACTTAGCACAAGCCCAATTTTGTGGAGTAACTATTAAAAAAACTCATCTGGTATTAGTTTGACGATTTAATTTTGACATCATGCCAGATTTATGAAGACACTTTTAGTTCCAAACACATAACCAATGGCTTACGAAACCAAATTTCTAACCATTGTTGTTACACATTTCAGCTTGTAACTATAAACAAATCTAAACTAGCTTGCTACAGCTCTGCAAAATTATTCTTTTGGTGAAGGTTCCATCATTGTATAAAGTATTAAGTAGTAATTAATTTTTTTTTAATTGGGTTCACCCCAAGAAAGGCAGTAAAGCTACAGAGACGCAAGGGGTTACTGGGTGTGGAAGAGTTAGAAACAAGAATATTGCTAAGAAGCGGGAACAAAGGAGGAATAATCGGGGGGGGGGAGAAGATAGCAATTGACATTGCATTTAAATCTTTGCAGATTAAAGTTGGCTGGAAAGCATGGAGGCGGAAGGGAGTTCCACAAGTGTTGTAACCGGGGGAAACTTACTGAATAGAATAATCACACGAAGGTTGGTAATGAACGATAATACTTAGGACAAGAACAACACATATAAGATTCGCCAGCGGCGCGTAGAAGTAGTCAACTGCTAGAAGTGAGTCAAGTGAATTCCACAATGAATCTCCAACTGCAGGATATCTACCAACCGCTCCACGCGGTCAGATATGACACAAGGCCGAATTTAATGTGGGGTATCCGAGCCCGTAGTCTCGGCCAAAAATTCCCCGTAGACCCCATATAAAACGGGGTCGGGTGGCTGTTTTCCGAGACGAGATTCCGCCCTTCGGCATAGGCTCGTCTGGAGATCCTTTCTGCCCGGAGGCAGAGAGTTTGATCAGCACAGCTCTGGAGACGAAGCTCCAACTGCAGACCAACATACAGTATTTACTACTGTATTTATATTTATATGAATGACGGGGACATACCCATTATCGTCCGTAGGTATGCTACAACAACAAGCGAGAAAATGCAAAAGAAACTTTTTCATATATATATATATATATATATATGAAAACTAGCATAGTACCCATAAAAATGATGGGATAATTCACGTATACAACGACACAAAATTAAAGTGTCGCTTCTCGGCTTTCTGCCTAGGGCCAGTGTAGTATATGTGTGCTCTGCATAACTTAGTAATTGCAACCGTGTGGTTTAGGCAGTAGAACACCGGCGTAATCGATGTGTCACTTGTCTAATTACTTCTGTGTCAGACGTTCGAATCAGTGACAGGATTCATTTGTTACGCATAGAAGCACACAAAAATGTCACATCATTCATTGTAGACTTTAGTCTTGGTAGAGTAGAACTCTGAATTCTAACTTTAAATTCTAATACACCGTGGCAATGTACGTTCCATTACTTCCCATGTGTCCTGCATCATGGGAAGGAGAGTTTTGCAGTGGACTGAGAAAATAGATGATAAAAATATCACGCCGTGATAAAAATTGACTATTTTTTCTTCAACTACCTGCGCAACCCTGAAAGGAAAGTGAATACTATTCTTGGTGGAACCTAACGCTCTTGACATTTATGCTTTGTATTTTTAAATCTAAAGATAGAATTGACAGGTAACAAGAAAATTCACATGACCTCAGTGTCGACGAGAATCTTGAGGCAATCATGAAGGAACGTGTTGAAAATGTCCAAGGGACAGTAACACCCTTAACAGCATTTGACACGGGTCACTGATGAAGCTTGATCGAGTTTAAAAGACAAATGTTTACAAATCTCTTTACAAATCTCTTTCGCTATTTAAAAAAAAACAGGTTTGATAAACTGATAAACTTAGACACTTGCTTATGGGAATACTACAGTTACGCCACTTTAACAGGTCAGGCAGTAAGCGCTAAAGAACAATTCTACCTTTTAATCAAGTCAACGTATTTTATATATCATGGAAAATCTTAATATGATCGAACCATTAATCTGGCATCAGATCTGTTAACAGATATTTTATTCTCTGCTTACAATTCATCGATTACTTCATTCCTTTTATTTAATAAATTCATCTGGCCGGGAAAGAGAGCTGTGGTCAATTTTTCTTCTTGACATAGCCTGCACTAATGCCCACCCTCACTCTAGATCTGAACTTTTTTTTAATGATATCTACCGATGAGCGTATATATTTATTTCACTTTCTTTAACTTCACATGTGCACATAGAAATAGAGGTACTATTTTTATAACTGAGTTGATGAATGGTCTGTGATTGTAGTACCTCTGTTTAAAAGGTAGAAAATCAGTGAATCTCCTAAAAATCGTGTTGCAATGTTGTCCTTGTCCAAAATAACCGAGAAGGAAGGCCGTAGCTAAAGAGACTATCGAAGGAACAAAGACTCGATAGGAAAATCAAAGACGTTTATTAAATATTCATATAGAGAACTGGAAAAACTTGAGTAAATCTACTACACCTCAAATCCTACTCTAATGTGGCTACTTTAGCAGTCCATTGTCACAGTAGTAGGGAAGAGCAAGAAGTACGCTGAGTCCTACTCTACAAAAAATTGTAGATTATGCCCATCATTCTAAAAATATATTGACTGTTTAAATGTTTCTAATATTTTTTTAAACAGAAGCTCTACGTTCTATTTTATTTACGTATTTCCACTTGATGTCGACGTTCGTGCTCAAACATAATCCAGGAATACTGATTTTCTAGGTAGGTAGATCTTCCATTTGGAAGACGGGCGCAATAGAATCCTCCAGTTCCCATTTCCTGCCTCTTTACATATATATTATTTTGAATTACCCATAGCATAAAATAAACGTCACTGGTATTTGCCTTTGCATTCAAAATACTGTTTTTTTGGGGGGGGGAAGGGGGTTCGAACCAAGGTAAACAACAGAATTTTGTATACTGATTTTCAAGGCACGTAAACCTTTCTCCCATAACGTAACACAATCTTCCTGGATATATTCTTTCACCTCCTCTTACCATGCGCCAAATTAAACTCGTAAATATCAATATATAAATGTTGTAGTTAATAGTGCACAGTAAACCACCAAACTCGTTGACTCAAGGAAATGTCCCCACAAGTAAACTGCATTGCTTTTATACCAATGCCAGGGTTGTATAAACAGGAAGCGGCAACCGCCTTTTATTGCTTGTGTACACAAGGAACGTTGTTGCAGGTTTTAGCTAATATCGCTCCGGCTAGAAGTAAGAGTTTTCTGAGAGGTAGAAAAAGAGAAAGAGCTGTATTTTTTTTTCCTTTTTAGGAAAACGTATTATTGCGATAACAGTACATTGCGTTATACATCTACTTATAGACTGTGTACACATAATTTGTATCTGTTAATCAGGAAACAGAAGCTGTTATATATCGTTTGCTAGAGAAATCATAAAGAAGGAACAGTAAGAAAGAGAAAGGGTGGGGAGAGGGAGAGAGAGAGAAATAGACAGTAAAAGAGAGAAATTAAGAAGAATGAAGTAAATAGATAACGAACAGACTGAGATAGATAGATAGATAGATAGATAGATAGATAGATATTAGCGATCGTTTGATATTTTCCAATAAAAAATTTGGATACAGAGAACATTTTTATATATATATATATATATATATATATATATATATATATTACTATTATTATTACTTCAAACGTCATTTTAGTGGATACCCGTATGCGAGTAGACGCTTAGTTTTATTTTAAACTATTTATTTCGTCTACTGGCCTACAAACTCGGGAAAACTTATTAAAGAGAATAGAAATTGGTTTGTTTCCGTTTTAGATACGAAACTGAGCAGTTATGACTTTCAAGAAAATCTGAACGAGTGAACGTGTTTTAAAGGCAAATAGAACCTTGCTTGATTGGGAAGCTGTTCATGGCAGAGCGGTTAAAGCTCACCCGGTCAGACGGATTTTTTCTCCTTCAAACTGGACTGGAATGCAGATTCGAATCCTGCCTGAGGCTACATTTTTTTAATAAGTTTTCTCATATATATATATAGTGAGTTCAAAGTATGAGCAGAGAAATAGGGAGAGAGAGAGATTGAGGGGAGTGATGAAGAAATGGAGAGAAAGTGGGAGAGATAGAGAAAAGGGTGGTAGAAAGGAGAAAGACAAGAGTTTCATTTTAAACAGTCAAAGTAAATCGTAACAGTTTGGAAGTCGTTAGTTGGAAATCTTAAAGATGGCGGCCTTGTACTTTTAATGAAATTGGTTTTCAGTCGCGGAAAAATGACAGATAAATTGATAATTATTAGAAGAAGCAAGATAACAGTTGATTAGATCCAATGTATTTTTAAAAAATACTTAAGATTTTTATAGATAGGTTAGAAATGGCCTAAATATAGCAAGCAATTGGGATTATTTACAGAAATCTATAAATGGGATATTATAAAAAATTTTTGTTTTTTCCTGAAATGTCTACATCCCATTAGAATCGAAAGGGTTAAAGAAAGAAACAAACAAATGAACAAACTAACAAAGATATGGGACGGGACAATGAAATTTATTGTTCTCTCGGGACGAGAAAATGAAATTTATTGTCCAAGGGTTCTCGACTGAAGGGAAGAATCTCAGGGTGTCAGGGTGGAATCTTTTATTTTTTTACAAGTTTCCCATTGACTGTAATCTTAATCAGAAGAAAATCGATTTAAATAACCTGACTTTTTATTGAACTTTTTGTTTACTGAATTACAAGACCCCGGCACTCTACTGAAGATTTTATTTACTGAAGTATGCGATTAAAAAAGATTACTCTATACAAGTTTAAAAATCTGTAAGACTTCACTTTATTTATCATTTAGCTTGAGATTAAAACTAAAATAAAAGCATCAAGAAAGATTTTTCATTTTTAAAATGTCATTTTAATCCTTAGGTATCACATATTTGTGGAGGTCCCTACGTAATGATATCGATTCTCATTGGGTTCTTACTTCTTGTGTCTTTGTGTCAAACTATGCTCAGTTTGGTAAATATTATGACTATTTGAAAAATTATATCTTCATATTCTCACCTTTGTCATCATTATAACTCTGATTTCTTTCTTAATATTTCCAATAAGCGAAATACTTTGCTGTATTTCAAAAACTAATCTAAAACTAATTTAAATTAACTGAAAGGAAGATTTTTTTTCTAAAATAGCTGATTATTGCCATTTTTTAGTCATCTTTCATAGCAATGTAATTTTCTTTATTAAAAAATCTTCTAAAAATAAAATATGCTTTTCTGAAACTTTTTGAGGAATATCAGCTGATTTAAACTATAGTTAATCTGATATGAAACAAATATTATTTACTTTTAATATAATAACACAGAAATGCATTTCTAAACCAAACAGTAGCTGTGTTTTTAACCGACAGTAGCCATGTTTGCATGTTTGATAAGGTGACGACAGGTTTATTGTTATTCTACGGAGACTTTATCTGTCAAACATAACTTTAGAAAATGATTTGATCACCTTTTTTTATGTATTTTTTAAGTACTCAGTAATCTCTAAAAAAAATTGGAAAATATTCTTCGTAATTTAATTTTAGGAATGTTGACTTTAAATTTACTATAGTCATCGCTTATATTTTCTGATAATGTCGCGTATGGTCGCTCATACTTTAAAAAATGGGCAAGTTTAAATACATAAAAAAATTCAAAATTCTCTTAAAAATCTTGGTGTTCGATGATTGGTATTAAACCTTACCATTTATGATTAGTAAATATAGTTTTCACTTATTAATACTATAATCTAAATGGTTGAACTTAATACAGAATTTAAAAAGATTTAAAACTTGATAAATTTTTCTAATTAAAATTTTTTAAAAAATCACTACACAGTCATAATAATAAAGCGATTCTAGCGTGATAAATAAGTTTTTCTCCAAGACGAGATGCCCACTGGAGGTAAGAAGATAGTGTTAAGCCAATCATCTAAGTGGTAGAAGTCGCTTGCCTTGAAAAATCGAAATCCTGTTTTTCTTCTTTTTTCTTTCTTTTTGTTAAACCAAGCCTTAAACATCGACTTCTGGCGCCAATGAAAAAAATACGCAACGACAAAAGTCACGATGTAAGCCACCCAAAGTGGCAGAATCTTTGCAGGGAGAAAAAAAAACGTATGAATAAAATCGAAAGAAAGAAAGGTAAAGGGTTAATGAAGAATGAATAAATGAAAAAGAGAATATGAAGAAAACGG